>CM050863.1:1058346-1670846 GCA_027580175.1 Siniperca scherzeri
AGTCTCTTGGCTGTCTGGATGTACGCTAAGTTCATGTGGTCCGTCCATACAATAAAAGGTTGCTCAGCTCCCTCCAACCAGTTTCTCCACTCCTCAAGCGTCATCTTGACCGCCAGGAGTTCCCTGTTCCCTACGTCATAGTTCTGCTCTGCTGGGGAGAGGCGACGGGAGAAGAAGGTACAGGGATGGAGTTTCTGGTCCACATCCAAGCGCTGGGAGAACACCGCCCCTATCCCTATGTCAGAGGCATCCACTTAAGTCATTAAACTGGACATTGGATCATTAACATCACTGCAATACTTGAAATAATTGTGCAATTTTCTGTTTAATACTGCTGTGCAATATACTCTATTCAGTTTAAAATTCCCTATTTATTGATATTTATTCATACTTCTATTACTACTGTGCAATATCCACTTGACAGTTCATGTACTACTACTTATATTATTACATTGTAATACTATACCGTACATACTTATCAGCCTGTCAATCCATTTTGTACTTTACACTTATTTTAATTTTATACTTATATCCACTTGGTACTTAATTTCTTGTCTGTATTATAGTGTATTATATTTTGATTGCTTAGAATTTCTATCCCTGTGTGCACTGACGTGATAGTGAGCAGCTGTAACAAGAGTTTCCCCTAGGGGATCAATAAAGTATTTCTGATTCTGATTCAACCGTGAACTGACATGAGGGGTTGGGCTGGATCAGGATGGTGGCTGAGGTAAAGAGAATGAGTTTAGCTAGGGCCAAGTCTGCTTCGGAGTTCCAGGTAAAGGGAATGGTGGATGAGGTAAGTCTTGTGAGGGGTGCTGCTACTCGACTGTAATCTCTGATAAATCACTGGTAAAAGTTGGAGAACCCCAGAAAACGTCGCAGTTGCTTACGTGTAGTAGGGGTCAACCCCTCCATCACTGCTTTAATCTTCTCCGGGTCTGTTTTCACCTGCCCGCTTTCAATGATGTAACCAAGGAAGCTCTCCGAGCTGGCATGAAACTCACATTTCTCAGCCTTGACGAAGAATTTGTTCTCCAGAAGTCGGACATGAGACATGTGGCTGCACCTGTCTTTGGAGAAGATGAGAATATCGTCAAGGTACACAAAGACAAAACAGTTTAGAAAGTCTCTTAACACATCGTTGACCAGTGCCTGAAACACAGCAGGTGCGTTAGTCAACCCAAAAGGCATCACCAGGTATTCAAAATGTCCCAAGGGTGTATTGAATGCAGTCTTCCACTCGTCTCGCTCTCTGATTCGGACCAAATCGTAGGCGTTCCTGAGATCAAGCTTTGTGAAAACTGTGGCTCCCTAGAGGGGTTCAAATGTAGAGTTGATTAGAGGTAGGGGATATTTATTTTTAACAGCAATATTATTGAGGCCCCAAAAATCAATGCAGGGGCGTAGTGTCTTGTCCTTCTTAGCCACAAAGAAGAACCCTGCTCCTACTGGGGAAGACGAAGAACGGATTAAGCCAGCGTTCAAAGAGTCATTGATGTACTTCTCCATGGCCTCCCTTGGAGAACACACATTGTACAGTCGGTTGGATGGGAGAGGCCCGCCAGGAAGAAGCTAGATCATTCCTGCAAACATCGCTTAAATCATGATATTCAACAGGTATATTGGATAGATCAGGTGGTTCAGGGCTGAGAGGTGGGGCAGTGACCTCTGCTGGGGACAAGGCAGATTGCAGACAAGTGGATAAACAGAAAGAGCTCCAACTCATAATCCTTCCCGTGGTCCAGTCAATGTGAGGGCTATGTTGTTGTAACCAGGGAAAGCCCAGAACTAACGGGGGGATGAGATCAGTTGAAACTGGATGTCTTCTCTGTGGTTACCTGATAACACTAAGGCCATGGGGACTGTGCAGTGGGTCACCTGTGCCAGAAGTCTGCCATCCAGAGCCTTAGCCTTGCGAAGACCTTGAGAGTTTCAGTGAGGATGCCTGCTTGAAGAGCCAAATCCTTGTGCCACACCAGAGTGCCACACCCAGGCCAGTACACACACACACACACACACACACACCGAGAGACAAACAGAGGACTGACAAGGAATACAGGGAGGGGAGCGCTACAACAGAGCACACAAGGATAGGAGGAGAGATGTGGCTAAACTATGACAAAACTGACAGCGAGTTAATGACAATAACATGATGGCTTCAATGCAAAAAGGGTTTGGTCGGAAAAAAATTATAGATCTATATGGACACACTTTATTTATAATTTGGCAGAAAGGGAAATACAATGGACTGTAGTAACAGGAGATGAAGAGATGTCCTGTGGCTACAAATTAGGTGGGAAGAATACAACCAACATGAAGAGACAAGCACCACCCTGCTATTTATGACACGGTAAGTTCTATTCAATTCAATTTTATTTATATAGCGCCAGACTCAATGGTTGGCGGCCGTGATCCACCGCTGCCGTGTTAGGTTTAGACATAGACTAGCTAACACAAGTAAGTTAATTAACTTCCTAACTCTGAACTGTGCAAAACCCATTTCAATGTGCTTTTCAAGAAGACAAAAAATATGTGATGGCTTTAAAATAACTATTGATCAGTAGGAAATAGAGAGGGGCACTCTAGAGCACGGAAGATCTAAGACGTGGTTTGGGGTAGCTCCTTGGGAATGTATTAATATATATATATATATATATATTTTTTAGTGCCTTAAATTTGGTTGATACACGCCCTCTATTTTTTGCTATATACAACCCATTTTTGGCCGTATCTTTACAAATACCGAGTTTTCAAACAAAAAACAAGTCTGCCAAGTCCAGTCATGGTAGGCTGCACCAGTCTTTTCCTATAGAGCAGGTCTAGACCGTACTCTTTATAATATTAATTACAGAGACCCAACAAATCCCACCATGAGAAAGCATTTGGTGACAGTGGCAAGAAAAAACTTCCTTTTAACAGGCAGCAACCTTGGATAGAACCAGACTCAATGGTGGGCGGCCATCCACCGCTGCCGTGTTAGGTTTAGACATAGACTAGCTAACACAAGTTAGCTAGTGTTACACATAAATGTTATACATTTGCTAACGTTATGTCAATGCTACTGGGCAGTCGGCTATGTCAACTTGTGGCACCTTGATTGCAATTTCCAATACCTGTATTAGACTAATTACTTTAGAGAGAAAACGTTTTAACTAAAAGTTGACTAAAATGTAATGCAGTGAGAATGGGAGTGGGGGTGGTGAATATCTTCCCACATTCACCAACACACAGCAACATCGTTTACGACCTGGTGGAATTCCATGGGGTAAGGTCTGAATAAACTCGACTAAGACCTCTGGATCTGCAACTGACTTCTTCCCCTCTCAAACAGTAAAGTTGTCAGTTTGGATACTTGCCAGACAAGACCAGAACTTTCCATCGCGGAGGAAAGACATGTCTTGTCATCCTAATGGAGCAACAGAAAAATTTTAAGACAATAAATTGACTCTCTGGATTAGTTTAACTAAAGGAGAAGAGACTAAAAACAATATCTTCTCCTCCCTTATGTGTCTGACACACACATACACACGCTAACAAACAACTATTTCTTCTCTCACCCCCTGATGTGGTCTGAGCAGCCAACTTGGCGACTATGTCACTAGATTTAGCGACGTTATTTCTAAAAAGTGACTAGCAAATTTAGCGATTTATTCAGATCATCAGGGAAAAGGCGAGAAATATATCCAAATGTATTATTGTAATTCATTCCCATGCATGCTGCGGTTCTTTTGCCAACAGTGTCTCTCTCCTTCTCCTCTTGCGCTGTGCGCAGGCAGTCAGTGTGTGGCGTGTGGGGTTGCCTCCCTTTCTCTCTCGATCTGTGGATTCTCTTTTATTTTTGTAGGACATGAAAGGTGCAAGTTATTAGTTCAGGGAGTTAACCTCTCGTTTACCAGATGACAGCATTGCCACCTACTGACCAACAGACAGAAATTTCTGGAACCATCACCATTATGAATCTGTATAATATTGTAGCTATTATACTGTTTTAAGCAAACTGTATTGTTTAACCTTATGTCACTTATTAGTAGTGTTAAAAATTTATCAAATCATGATGGTTTGACCATAGTGATGTTTGAGTATGTGATATGTGCATGTAAAACTTAAATTACATTCACAAGATTCAGAAAACAAAGAGCTGTGCTAAAAGTTTCAAACAAAGGAATAGAGTTTTCGGCGTGAAAGCCGTCCTCCACACTCAAAACTCCTCCTCCTTTGGCAAACGGATAAAACTACTTTCACCAACTTATCAGCCCAAGGCTGGCCCTCATGTCTGAGCTCAACGGTTGTTTTATTTTATTTTACTTTCTTAATACATATTTCTTTAAGTTTTATTTTCCTCACCTGAAGTCCGTTCACAAATTTAACCTTTTTCCAAGCAAGTTTCTAATGCCTCAGTATTAAACTGAAGAGCTATTTCTTTTGACTTTTATATTTTTGTAACTTTACCATAAGCCTCACTATTTTTGCAGCGTTATTTCCTTTTAAAGTTACCCAAGCCTAGCTGAAAAAGTTGGTGTAGCCAGAGATATTTTATTCAACAAGCCACAACATCACAGACTCTACAGAAGCCGCATTAATCAGAAAGAAGTTTTGTGCGTTCTTCTTTGAAGCAGAAGACAAGGTCAATCTTTTGAAAAGATTTTAATCCTTCTTAGCGACTGATGAATTTAATGATCCAAGTTCGAATTAATTCGGGTTTATTTTCCCAGTTTACCGGGTGGTGCCCCAACAAGTGTATTAAAGTGTAATTATTTGATTAAACAAGTTGATTCTGCTACAGTAATGACTTTTTGTCGACTAAAACTATGAAGGAAAATTACCAAAATGTGACTAATACTAATAAACATTTTCATATAAAGACTAAGACTAAATCTAAAATAGCTGCCAAAATGAACACTGCTACCCCTTTTGAAATTGCATTTTTTTTTTAGTGCCTTAAATTTGGTTGATACACGCCCTCTATTTTTGCTATATACAACCCATTTTTGGCCGTACCCTTACAAATACCGAGTTTTCAAACAAAAAACAAGTCTGCCAAGTCCAGTCATGGTAGGCCGCACCAGTCTCAGACTGCTTGGCCACAGTCAGTCACCCCAACTGTGGCCAAGCAGTGGGCGGCAAAGGTAAAGAAGGAGATTTACTCATGTCCAAATTTTAAATTAGGTGGATATGCTGATGGGCTGTATGTTGTCTTTACAGACTTCTATGGGTATAGTGTTTTTTTATACCTGATTGTATGTGCCAAAAGTACATGTTTTTTAATTTCTTAAGATTTTATCCTGGCTATTTTTCGAAGGATCGCATTATTGGTACCCACTAGAAATCAACAAGACTTTTAAAAGGAATTTTATATTTCATTATATTCATCTGAACACACTTCTAGTACAATAGATTTTGACTCCTTTTTTAATATGGCAAGGGAATTTGAATGACAAAACACAGCAACAGAACTTAAGGCTGCAGCTAGATCACTACAAAGTGGTAAAAGTCCTGGACCCAACAGCTTTCAAGCAGAGTTTTATGAGACATTTTGGAAAGAACTTGAAGATTTTAATTCGGGCTCACTTCCTCAAACTTTATATCAGGTAATGCATTTCCTTGCTTTTAAAGAAGGGCAAAGACCCTTGTGTGGTTCATATCGTCCCTTAAGTCTGCTAAACATCGACTTAACTTCAAGAAAATTTGGGGAAATTTTATTTTTTTGTGTTAAACTACACTATGCATCACCACAGGCCTCTGTTAGGACCAATAGCATGAATTCTGAATATTTCCGCCTTTATAATTTCACTAGACAAGGCTGTCTCTTGAGTCCACTGTTGTTTGCCATTGTAATGGAACCTTTGTCTATTGCTTTACGGACTCACCCTGATTTCTCTGGCATTACTAGAAATGGTATGGAGTTAAAGGTTGCCCTTTATGTGGATGATCTTCTGCCATTTGTTTCTAACTTATCTCTCTCCATTCCCACAGCACTTTCAGTTTTAGAATCCTTCAGTAAGGTTTCTGAGTATGAACTGTATCTTAGCATAAGTGAGATATTTGCTATCAACAAGCCTGCTAGAGAATACCCACTGTACAATTTACTATTTAAAACTGCTAGCTCCCGTTTTGTTTATCTTGGTGTATATGTGGCAGATACGCTAGGCAATCTTTATAGGAAAATCTTTACGCTTTAGACTTTGAGCAATGATCCCGCCTTAATTTTTCTGTTGCTGCTAGAATTAAAATGTATGTTTTTCCACGTTTTACTTATTTATTCAATGTATACCAATCTTTCTTCCTTTTTCTTTCTTCTGTAAATAGTATAAGTAATAAGTAAATAGTCTCATTCTTGAATTTATCTGGAATAAAAAAACTCCAACAACTGCTTTTACAGAAGCCTAAGAGGTGGAATGGCACTATCGAATATTTTGTTCACTTTTGTTTGTTACTGGCAGCAAATATTAGAAATCTGAGCTACTGGCTCCAATATGAGATCCTTGATTTTCCTCCTACCTGGTTGACTAATGAGGCAAATTTCACCCATCCGGTAACATTATAAACCTATTGCACTCATCTCTCCTTTCCTCAGGGCACTTCTTTAGATATCTTCAAGTTCAAAGTTTTGTCCGTAGCTCATTTCTGGATTTCCCCGCCCTTCTTAATGATTCTGATTTTGAAATCTTCCTGGAACCCCTTTCTTCATTAAAGGGGGCTATTTCAGCTATTTATTCAAATATTCATAAAGTCTGCTCTGATTCTCGTGACTCCATTAGAGTTATCTGGGAGGCAGATCTGGAAGACGTAATTCCAGGGGATGTGTGGGATGAGATTTAGCAAAGGGTACACAGATCCTCTATCTGTGCCAAACATGGTTTCATTTAATGCAAATGCACGGGGCCATTCAGTTTACTGAGGAGGTTAACTAACGATCTGGCGAAGACTGGAGTGAAGAGCCAGGGTAGATATACTGCAGCGTCTGATTGTGGATAAGATTCAGGTGTGGCAGGTAGAGCGAGAGAGTCAGATAATTGGTGATGCGGGATGCCACGCCCAGACAGACACACATACACAGAAGCAGGGCAAAACACACAAAACAGGAGACATGCCGGATTATGACACTTTTTTTTCTTTTTTGATTAACATAGTCACCTTGTGGTTGGCCTAATTTATTGTGGTTTTATCCTTGTGTGTTTGTGTGATATATATATATATATATATATATATATATATACTTTGTCCTTCACCCTACGCTGGTGGTCTCATCCTTCGAGCTCGGGTCCTCTACCAGAGGCCTGGGAGCTTGAGGGTTCTCTTGAATCTTTGCTGTTCCTAGTACTGCACTTTTCTGGACCGAGATGTCTGGTGTTCTTCCAGGGATCTGCTGTAACCACTCCTCCAGTTTGGGGGTCACTGCCCCGAGTGCTCCGATGACCACCGGCACCACTGTCGCCTTCACCTTCCAAGCCTTCTCCAGCTCTTCTCTGAGCCCTTGGTATTTCTCTAGTTTCTCATGTTCCTTTTTCCTGATGTTGCCATCACTTGGTATTGCCACGTCAACCACAACGGCTTTCCTCTGCTGTTTGTCCACCACCACCTCTGGTTGGTTTTCCATTACCATTCAGTCAGTCTGAATCTGGAAGTCCCACAGGATCTTGGCTCGGTCATTCTCTACCACCTTTGGAGGTGTTTCCCACTTTGACCTCAGGGTTTCCAGTCCATACTCTGTGCAGATGTTCCTGTACACTATGCCAGCCACTTGGTTATGGCGCTCCATGTATGCTTTCCCTGCCAGCATCTTACACCCTGCAGTTATGTGCTGGATTGCCTCAGGCTCCTACACCTTGGGTCTTGTCTGGTGTGGTAGATCTGGGCCTCTATTGCTCTGGTGCTCAGGGCCTGCTCCTGTGCAGCCATGATGAGTGCCTATGTGGTGTCCTTCAGTCCGGCCCATTCTAGCCATTGGTAGGATTTCTTGATATTAGCCACTTCAGTTATGTTGCGGTGGTACATCCCATGTAGGGGTTTGTCCTCCCATGATGGTCCCTCCTCCAGCACCTCTTCCTCTGTTCCCCATTGCCTGAGACATTCACTGAGCACGTCATCTGTTGGGGCCTTATCTTGGATGTACTTGTGGATCTTGGATGTTTCATCCTGGATAGTGGCTCTCACACTCACTAGTCCATGGCCGCCTTCCTTACGGCTAGCGTACAGTCTCAGGGTGCTGGATTTGGGATGGAACCCCCCATGCATGGTGAGGAGCTTTCGTGTCTTAACGTCTGTGGTCTGTATCTATTCCTTTGGCCACCTTATTATTCCCGCAGGGTATCTGATCACTGGCAGGGCGTAGCTGTTTATTGCCTGGGCCTTGTTCTTGCCATTGAGCTGACTTCTTAGGACTTGCCTTACTCGTTGGAGGTATTTGGCAGTTGTTGTTTTCCTTGTTACCTCTTCGAGGTTGCCATTTGCCTGTGGTATTCCAAGGTAACCATCCTCAATGTCTGCAATTGTTCCTTCTGGGAGTGAGACCCCTTCTGTGTGGACTACCATCCCTCTCTTTGTCACCATTCGCCTACACTTCACAAGCCCGAATGACATCCCAATGTCAGAGCTGTAGATCCTGGTGGTGTGGATCAGTGAGTCGATGTCCCACTCGCTCTTAGCGTATAGCTTGATGTCATCCATGTAGAGGAGGTGACTGATGGTGGCCCCATTCCTGAGTCGGTATCCATAGCCAGTCTTGTTGATTATTTGGCTGAGGGGGTTCAGACCTATGTAGAACAGCAGTGGGGACAGAGCATCTCCTTGGTATATGCCACATTTGATGGATACTTGTGCAAGTGGCTTGCCATTGGCCTCAAGGGTGGTTTTCCATAGCCTCATCGACTTTGCAATGAAGTCTCTTAGAGTCCTGTTGATGTTGTACATCTTCAGGCATTCAGTGATCCACGTGTGTGGCATTGAGTCATATGCTTTCTTGTAATCAATCCAGGCAGTGCAGAGGTTGGTGTGTCGGGTTCTGCAGTCTTGGGTGACTGTTCTGTCAACCAGGAATTGGTGTTTGGCTCCTCTGGTTTCTTTGCCGATGCCCTTCTGTGCTTTGCTCATGTATTGATCCATGTGTCCACTTATCTTAGCCTCATTTGTGTTGCTAGGTGCTCGGGGAGTGCAGTGAGCTTCTTTAGCCAGTAGGTGTGATCCTGTCCTGCCTCCCCCTCCCATACACTTTTCCGGTACTGTTCAGTTTCCAGCCTTGGTGGGTCTGCTCTGCTGTTATTACCCTGCCATTGAGCGTTCACTTTCGCAGGTTGGGTTGCGAACAGCTGGTTTATTCTTCTGGCTTCATTATCTCTCGTGTACCTCTTTAGGCGGCTGGCCAAGGCTTGGAGCCTTTGTTTGGCAGTTTCGAGTGCTTCAGGTATGGGCAATTGGTTGTACCTCTTGGGTACTTGTTTTTTCACTGTGCCTCTCTCGGCCTCTGTCAGTTGGCTCACTTCTCTACGGGCCTCCTTGATTTTTGCCTCCAGCCTTCGTTTCCATGGTGGGTACTGTTTCTCATGGCTCCCATGGTTGCTCTTATAGCCAAGCATCTCGAGGATCACTGCTGCTGAAGTGTATATCAGCTCATTGGTTTCGGTGATGGTTGTGGTAGGGATCACACTCAATGCTGCATTCACATCTTCTAGGAGACTTTCTGATGGTACTTCATTTAGCCGTTGTATTTGGCGTCGGGGTTGCCTTGTATTCATTCTCACCATGATCTTGTCTTTCTGGTCAGTTGCTGCCTCGTTCAGCATGGTTGCACTAGTTGGGGCTTTGTACCCAATCTCCAGTCGGGGAGCCGCTGTTGGCTCCCCTCTGACCTGTTGTCCTGGCTCCCCCTTGCCGTAGCATTTGTGTTGTATCTCGTCAATCTCAAGTTGTGATAGCAGTTGCCGCTTGTGGATGTTGGAACACTGAGCTACTAGTTGCTTCGCTGTAAGCCTGGATTGTGGGTTTCTTTGGATAGAGTAGCTCTCATATCTCGAAATCTGACTGATTTTATTAGTGGACGTAAACCATGACAACCCAGAGTTGAGACCAGGAGGCAGAGTTCTTCTCCCTGGCTAAATGATGACATCCGCTCTGTGAAAAGAGAATGTAGACAAGCAGAGCAAAACCACACGACTGCTTGTCCATTATAATCAAATGAAAGACTTGATGATACTGCTGAATCAAAAGATTAAGGATGCACAGACCGCTTATTTCAATAATCTCATCACCACAAACAAACACAATCCTAGGTTTCTTTTTAATCTATTGACCTATTAAATAACTCAGCCTCCAGCATGTCCTCACCTTTGGTGGTAGATTGTGAGCATTTTTTTATCCTTCTTTGTAGACAAAATCAACAGAATAAGGGCATCTATCGTGCCCCCCAGCCCCCTGCCTTCGTACAGAGCCATCTCACACCTGTCCCATCCTAATAGATTAATTTTCTCCCATCTCCCTCAGGGATTTGATTAATACTGTTTCCCACAGTCATTCCTCCATGTGTCCCCTTGACATTGTGCCTCCCAGACTACTTAAAGATGCCATAAGCATAATTGGACCATGTTATCAGGCCATGTCCTCGAATCTTTTAAAATGGCCGCAGTTCAACCACTTCTAAAAACAATGCACCTAGATCCTAGCATACCATCAAACTATAGACCTATTTCTAATCTACCCTTTACATCAAAGATTTTAGAAAAATTGGTCTGCAAGCAACTTCTGGAACTGGTGGAAGACAATGACATATTAATAAATACGTCACAAACACAGCACCAACACAGCTCTACTAAGGGTCACAAATGACATTCTTATGCAGTTAGACCATGGTGAAGTTGCCATTTTAGTTCTCTTAGATGTGTTTGCAGCCTTTGACACTATTGATCACGCTACTCTAATTGATAGGCTAGAAAACTGGGTTGGGATATCAGTTGTAGCACTAAACTTGTTTTCCTCTTTTTTAACGAACCAGAAATGTGTTGTATTCTCTGATGACAAGGTGTCCACCTGTGCTCCTTTGACTTGTGGGGTGCCTCAGGGGTCAATTCTAAGACCCATTTTATTTTCTTATACATGATCCCCTTAGGGCACTTGATCCGTCAATTCAGCTGTGTGTTTTATCAGTGCTACGCTGATGACACACAACTCTACTTATCTGTTAGGCCCGGTGATTGCTCATATTTAACTACTCTGCACACGTGTCTGGCCGAGATTAGTAACTGGATGTCTCATAATTTTTTAAAACTAAATCACAGTAAAACTGAAGTTCTGGCTTTCACCCTAGATCAGGTCTCTTCTAACTCCTTGGTTCCTCTAACACCTCGGTTCATTGGATACCAATAGAAAACCTCTCTAAAAACCTTGGCTTCATTTTTGACCACCAGCTGAAATTTTATAAACATGTAAAGACAGTTATTCAGTTCTGTTACTTTCACCTGAGGAATATTACAAAAATACACCCTCTGTTATCTTTCCAGCAGTTCAAAACAAAACTCCCACACACTGTCTTCTTCACTTGCAGTCAGAGATATTTAATGACAACGTTTTGGTACACAGACTGTCATCAGGTTAACCTTCTCATATTGCTCTCACATCACCTCGGTTCTGATGTCACTATACTGGTTTCCGATTAAATTTAGGATCCAGTTCAAGATCATCCTCCTCATCTAAGGCTTTACGTATATTAGTGAACTACTAATTATGCCTTATGCCTCTGCCAGGCTTTTTCAGGTCAATCAATCAATCAAACTTTATTTCTATAGCACCTTCCAACAACCAAAACTGAACCAAAGTGCTGTACAACATTAAAAACAAGATAAAAAAAAATAATAATAACAAATAATAATAAAAGTACAAATAGGTCAGCAGAGCACATTACAACATTAAGATAAAGATAAGTGTCACAGGGCCACTAAGTGTTAAAAGCTATTCTAAATTAGTGGGTTTTAAGTTTGGCTTTGAACAAAGGCAGGTCAGTGATGGAACGTAAGTCAATGGGCAGAGAGTTCCAGAGTTTCGGACCGGCCACTGCAAAAGAACAGTCGCCCCACTGTTTGCACCGGGACCGGGGGACCTCCAGCAGATGTTGCCCAGCAGATCGTAGAGCTCTGCTGGATCGGTGAGGGCTCAAGATCTCACACAAATAGGAAGGTGCAAGGCCATTGACTGCATTAAAAACAAATCTCAAAATTTTAAAATTAATTCTGAACTGGACAGGGAGCCAGTGCAGGGAGTATAGGACAGGTGTGATGTGCTAGTGTTTCCGACTGTTAGTGAGCAGGCAGGCCGCAGCATTTTGCACAAGCTGCAAACGGTGAAGACCAGCTTGGTTAACTCCCACATAGAGCGCATTACAGTAGTCTATGCCATCTTAAAATGGGGGGTCAACGCAACAAGACCAGGATCTGAAATGCTGGGCAGGTTGGATGTGCCAAAAACAATACATTCTGTTTTGTCCTCATTCAAACAGAGAAAGTTCTGAGACAGCCACAATTTGATGTCATCTGAACATCTGTTTATGGATTCAAGACTGTCAGAAGAATTGGGGACAACCGGCAGATAGATTTGTAAGTCATCTGCATACAGATGGAAGGACACATTATGACTTGAAATAATTGAACCTAAAGGCAGCATGTACAGAGAGAATAGAACAGGGCCCAAAATGGATCCCTGTGGCACACCAGAGGTCATAGGGGCTGAAGAGGAGGAAAGGTCATCAATCATAACAGAGAATGTCCTATCTGTTAAATATGACCTAAATCACTGCAGCACAGTTACCTGAAGGCCAACCTGTTGGGCCAGACGTCTCAGAAGGACTGAATGGTCCACGGCGTCAAACGCTGCAGTAAGGTCCAACATTACCAGCAGCACAGGCTTTTTTGCATCGAGGGACAAGAGAATATCGTTCTGTACTTTCAACAGAGCGGATTCGGTGCTGTGTCGTGTTCTGTAGCCAGACTGGAATTTTTCAAAGATTTGATTGTTTTCCAGAAAAGAGTTTAACTGAATGAAGACTATTTTTTTTCCAAAACCTTGGACAGGAAAGGCAAATGGGACACAGGTCTAAAATTTGACAGGACAGCAGGATCAAGGTTGGGTTTTTTTAGAAGAGGTCTGACCACAGCGTGCTTGAAAGCAGTTGGTACAGAATCTGAGCTGAGGCAGCTGTTTATGAACGAGAGGAGACATGGCCCCACTGTGTTAAAAACCTGTTTAAGCACCTTGGAAGGAATAATGTCCATAGGACAGTTAGTTGGTCTCAACCCTTGGACCACCTCAGCAAGGAGAGACAGTGACACTGGCTCAAACACATTAAACACAGAGAGTACAGAAGAAGAGCATAAGTCAAAACTGTTAAACATATTGTTAATGCTCTGTTTAACAGAGGCTACTTTGTCAACAAAATAATGGAGAAAATCATCACAGGTTGACTTTGTCACATGCTGCAGAACATTACTAGATGGATTAGTAACAGACTGAATTGTACTAAATAGCACTCTCGGGCGATTACAGCTGGTGGAAATAACATTTGACAAATACTGACATTTAGCTGCAAAACAGCATTTTGATACTCAGTGAGACTGTCCCTCAATATACCCAGTGATACATGTAACTTGTCCTCCCAGGGGTCTGGTTTAGTTTTGACAGATATGCACCTGAAAGGAGCAATGCTGTTAAAAATCTCTGAACAGGTGTAATGGAAGGAGGAGATGAAGTCCTCTGGGCACAGAGGAGAGACCATGATGTCCTGGGAATAAAGAGTGGTGTTCATGAAGGCAGCAGCAAATTCTCCAGCTGTGGTGGATGTGATGATGCGGCGGCAACCGGCTGGAATGAGAGATTTGGCTGCAGGGAGAGGGACTTTAAATTCAAATATAACAGGGAGGTGGTCTGAAATGCAAATGTCACTTATTTCTGAGATGGAAACAATCAGTCCGTGAGAGATTATCAGGTCCAGTGTATGTCCATGCTGATGTGTGGGGGTGTTTACTGACTGTGTCAGGTCAAAAGAGGTCAAAAGGCTTTGAAACTCCTTTGCCAACTGACTGGATGGGCAGCAAACGTGAATATTAAAATTGCCACAAATCAGCAAACTGTCATATTGTGTCCGTAATTCCGCAAGCAACTCTGAGAACTCCGGAATAAAATCTTTATTATATTTCGGAGGGCGATAGACAACAGCATACAATAAGGGACATGCAAATTGAACCAAAGTCAGCTGAAGCTCAAAGTTGCTGTAGTTTTTAGATGGGATGGATGTTTAAAAACAGAAGTCAGGCCACCACCATGACTGGACACTCGCGGCATACTCAGGAAAGAATAGCCGGGAGCTCGGAGCTCGGAGAAAGCGCTGTTATCACCTGGTTTTAGCCAGGTCTCCGTGAGCATGAGACAATCCAGATCGTGAGTGGAAATGAAATCGTTCAGGATAAAGGTCTTATTTGTAAGTGAACGAGTGTTTAACAGGGCTGTACGTACTGACCTACAGCGCACAGTCTGCTGAGCAGCACGACTGAGCGGGCGGAGATTCCCCCGCACACAGCCCCGCGTCTGGATCCTCACAGGCCGGCGACACGGAAGCAAACACCTGGCGTCAGGGAGAGCTGGTTGGAGCCACCGATAGCAGTACTCCAAAGAGCGCCGCAGGTCAAAATTTGTACAATCCATGGGTATTCCATTCAGGGAACAGCCAGAATAATCCATACGCGAGGAAGCCAGGTAAGCCTTGAGTTTCACCAGCATCCCTCCTCTTTTTCCTCGTCTCCTGTGCCTCTTGTTGCGAGGCAACGTGCAGACAGGACGCTATAGGTAAGCCGGCACAGAAGCAAGCAGAGGTGGCGGTGTATTTGAATGCCCATTTTTTGCACATTGAGGCAAATTGTTCACAGTATCCCGTATTTTCAGCAACGTCAGACGATTATACACAAGTAGTGATGACACATCATGAATGACAAACAGTAGAAACACAATAATGAACAGCAAACTCAACAGACGCGGATGGCGAGCCATATACAGCGGCACCATCTTGTATGGTCATGGCATTCTTCTTGAACGAGGCCTGCGAGTTGCACCACTCTTTAAAATTTTGATTTCTCTCCATGTCAGGGGTTGCAGTCATGGGTGTACAGCGTGAACAAGAGGGGACTGAGCACACAGCCCTGAGTGCTACAGGACGGTAGCAGTTTAGAATAGACACTGCAGACCTTTTAGGTACAGGGACGATGGTGGCTGTCTTGAAGCAGGTGGAAACACTCTCCTGTGGCACATGCTCTTAGTACAGGGCCAGGGATGTTATCAGGCTCAGAAGCTTTACTCATATTCACTCTAAGCAGGATTCTTCTAACAGCCGCTGTGGATACTGACAGTGGCCGGTCCTCTGAAAGCGGAGTAGACTTGACAGCCAGGCAATTCTGGCAAATGCCAGATGGGCCACAAGACCACCACCAGTAATGTGGGAAAAGAAATTTGATCCATCCATGTAATGTTAGAGGTCAAGCGGGAAATAATCAAATCAAGACAGAAAAAGTTTGAATCGAAAATACAGATGAAATGGATAAAAGACCAAAAAATGGTAAATGGACTGTACTTTCTAACTACTCAAAGCGCTGCAACTATATATCACATTCACACACCGTTGGCAGAACTGCTCATCAAAGTAACTAATCATTCACACACCGAAGGCGAGCAATTTGGGGTTCAGTGTCTTACTCAAGGACAATTCGACATGTGGGCTGGGGGAAGCAGGGATCAAACCACGACCTTCCGATTAGTGGACGGCCCGCTCTATCACTAAGCCACAGTCACCTCAAAGCGAAAAGGCAGAGCGGAAAAGGTCAGAGAGAAAAAAAATCTTGAGGCTGCTAAAATGTTTTAAGTTAACACTGTAGTGGCAATTTCTTCGGAATAAAGAAACACTCAAGGCAATCACTTGTCTTTCTGTAGGTTTACTTCAAGCATCTGCAGACGGACTCACAGCAGAAAAAACATACATCAGTATAATCTGCTCAGAATGAGTACAGAGGAAAAAGAGCATCAGTTATTTATCCAGTCTTCAGGGTCAGGCTCCTCAACCCGGGGAGAAGAGTGTCCCTGAAGTCTGGACATAACAGTCACTAGGATGTTTTGTATTTCTATGTCATCATTATCAGTGTACTGTTCTCATCTCGCACACCAAACAATCATGCACAAATGAAGTATTGACGCCAAACAATTATTATATGTATGTTATCATATCATAGAGTCAGTTTGTTCTTGCCATTACAACACATTTATTATTAAAAAATAATGTTACCGATGCTGCAGTGTTAACATTAACAGTCCGCCGGACACCTTCACAACTGTAGGTGGGTGAGGTGGAGCAGCGGCCATTCTCTGATTAAAAATAATCAGAATCAGAAATACTTTATTGATCCCTGAGGGGAAACTCTTTTGTTACAGCAGCTCACTATCACGTTAGTGCACACAGGAATAGAAGTACTAAGCAAAAAATATAATACACTATAATACAGATCAGAAAATAAATTAAGTACCAAGTGGGTATAAGTATAAAATAAAATAAGTGTGAAGTACAAAGTGGGTTTACCGGTTGATGATAATAATACAGTATAAGGTAATAGTGCATGAACTGTCAAGTTAAGTGTAGCTTATTAAGATTATAATGAGACGGAGGATATTGCACAGTTTTCAGTAATAGATGTATGAATAAATATCAATATCAATAAATAGGGAATTTTAAACTGAAAAGAGTATATTGCACAGGAGTATTAACATAGAATATTGCACAATTATGTCAAGTATTGCAGAGATGTAATGATCAATGTCCAGTTTAATGACTTAGGGTCATATAGACTAACACTTTGAGGAAGGAGTTAAAGAGTTTGATGGCCACAGGCAGGAATGACTTCCTGTGGCGCTCTGTGGTGCTTTTTGGGGGGATGAGTCTTCCGCTGAAGGTACTCATTTGTTTGACCAGCACGTCATGGAGTGGGTGGGAGACACTGTCCAAGATGGTATGTAGTTTGGCCAGCATCCTCCTCTCTGACACCACCGCCAGAGAGTCCAGCTCCACCCCCACAATGTCACTGGCCTTATGGATCAGTGTGTTGAGTCTGTTAGCGTCCGCTACCCTCAACCTGCTGCCCCAGCATGCAACAGCATACAGGATAGCACTGGCTACCACAGACTCATAAAACATCCTCAGCATTGTCCAGCAGATGTTGAAGGACCTCAGCCTCCTCAGAAAATAGAGGCGGCTCTGGCCCTTCCTGTAAACAGCTTGAGTGTCCTTAGCCCAGTCCAGTTTATTGTCCATGTGTACTCCCAGGTACTTGTAATCCTCTACAATGTCCACACTGACCCCCTGGATGGAAACCGGGGTCACTGGTGCCTTGGCCCTTTGTAGGTCTACAACCAGCTCCTTAGACTTTGTCGCATTGAGCTGCACATGGTTCTGCTCACACCATGAGACAAAGTTCCCCACCATAAGCCTGTACTCAGACTCATCACCACCGCTGATACATCCCACCACAGCAGAGTCATCAGAAAATGTCAGAAGGTGGCAGGAATCTGTGTGGTGGCTGAAGTCTGTGGTGTAGATGGTGAAGAGGAAGGGAGAGAGGACAGTCCCCAAAGGGGCCGCAGTGTTGCTGACCATGCTGTCTGACACACAGTGCTGCAGGCGCACGTGCTGTGGTCTGCCTGTCAGGTAGTCAACAATCCAGGACACGAGGGGGGCATCCACCTGCATCGCTGCCAGCTTCTCACCCAGCAAGGCTGGCCGGATGTTGTTGAGAGCACTGGAGAAGTCAAAAAACATGATCCTCACCATGCTTGCCAGCTTGTTCAGGTGGGTGTGGATGCGGTTCAGCAGGAAGATGATGGCATCCTCAACTCCCAGCCAGGGCTGGTGGGCGAACTGAAGGGGGTCTAGGAGGGGTCTTACCATGGGCCGCAGCTGTTCCAGCACCAGTCTCTCCAGGGTCTTCACTAATGATTAACATGATGCAAAAATGTTCATGGCAATTGAGAGCGAACTGACAAATAAGTTGGACTTTGATGATGATTTTGCACAAAGCAGAGCCAGGAAATAATGCATTGCATAAGGTAAGACTATTTTAGGATTATGTTACAGTTCAGTTCTGGAGGTGGACCCAAAAGCAGACAAGACTCACAGGGAGTTGTTAAATAAACAAAAGATGACTTTTATGACTTACTGGGGAGGAACACAAAACAACTAAGGGCGGCTGAGAAGTCCACGTAAGAGTCCAACAAAGAGTAATCCATGAAAAAGTCCAACAAAGAATAAAAGAAGTCCAACAAAGGTAAATCCACAGGGAATCCAAGAACAAAAAGGAAATGCAGGAACAGAGTGAGAGAAATGGAGGCACTGAAAAAATGCAAGACTGAGGATAAAAGGCAGAACTGGGGGGAACAAACACAGATGACCTGACAACTAACAGATGGAAGGCACATGGACTAAATACATAAGAGACTGATTAACTGATGCAACACAGGTGACACAGAAAACAGGCGGGAAACTAAACAAAGACAGGAAGTAAAGTACAAATCACATGAGGAGAGGTGAGGAAGTCCCAGGAGTCATTGTGTGAATGATGCATCCACACAGTGCTATAATCTTTACTACAGAGCAGTCTTAAACACAAAAATGAACAGCTGTGTCTCAACTGATTGCACACAAAAGGGCCATTTGTTAGCAAATCAGCAACCACATTCTGGTTCCAGTGGTGTAGCTCTTTAGGGATCTTAACCTGCTGTTTTCAGTAGGAAGAGAAGGAGCTCTTTGAAGAGAAAGTGACCCCATAGCAGCAAGTGAAGACATGCCTATTGTTATCCAAGGTCAACCTATCACTCAGATCTATTCTCAGCAGTTAACAGTAATAGAAACATGATTTGGAGATGTTGCAGGGGCACTTTTTACAAAAGTTTTTTTTGTGAAACAGAAGTTTATGTACTACATTATCCTGTAGCTCTTGAAAGTATAACAAAATATGGTATAATATCATGGTAAGGTAATCTGTCTGTTTACAATCTGGAGTTGCTCATATGGTGCAAACTGCTATGAAATTTAAAGGAGTTAAAGAATATTCATCTCTCCAGTCACTTTATGAGCAGTCTGTTATCAGACAGACTCAGGAAATAGTGTCTGACCCTCCTCATATCCTCTGCTCCCATTCCAGCTCTTACCATCTACGAGACAATTTAGGGCTCCTCAGTGTTACTTAAATTACTACAAGAATACTTTCATACCCAGGGCAGTTAAATCTCTCAACACCGATAGATAGAATGTGTTGTTGACCACAGGGTTGTCCAAATACTCTTCACTGCCAGTGAATATATATATATATATATATATATATATATATATATATATATATATATATGAGTCTAAGATTAGTCGTGTGTACGTCCCTACTTGGACAAAGTATATTTTATCTTATACCTTGGACCTGGAGAATACTCAATTCAGATTGGCCTGTGAATGTGTATTGATGATAATAATAATAATAATAAGAAGAAGAATTAGTAATTAAATTAAGAGAATAATTAAATTACATTGAGAGCACTTCACACTCTAAAATGATACATGCTTTACAATTCTGAATTAAATAACCAAAGATAGAAACTCAAAACAGTAAAATATAGTAGTAAAGTAAAATAATAACAAACAGACATTATAATAAAAGACTTAATCATGAATCATGAGTGAAAATGTAAAGAAGGTACTGCAAAGGGTTCAATTATAGGATTACATTGAATTAAGAATTACATATCACTATATACATAAAAAGGACTAGATGGCTTGATGGCTACATACAGTGGTGTGAAAAGGTTTTTGCCCCCTTCCTGATTTCTTATGTTTTTGCATGTTTGTCACACTTAAATGTTATAGATCATCAAACAAATTTAAATATTAGTCAAAGATAACACAAACTCAAAATGCAGTTTTTAAATGAAGGTTGTTATTTTTAAGGGAAAAGAAAATCCAAACCTACATGGCCCTGTGTGAAAAAGTGATTGCCCCACCTGTGGTTTATCACACCTGAGTTCAATTTCTGATGAGTGGGCCAAAATCCCTCCACAGCGCTGTAAAAGACTCATTGCAAGTTATTGCAAACGCTTGATTGCAGTTGTTGCTGCTAAGGGTGGCCCAACCAGTTAATAGGTTTAGGGGGCAATCACTATTTCACACAGGGCCATGTAGGTTTGGATTTTGTTGTCCCTTAATAATAACAACCTTCATTGAAAAACTGCATTTTGTGTTTACTTGTGTTATCTTTGACTAATATTTTAATTTGTTTGAAGATCTGAAACATTTAAGTGTGACAAACATGCAAAAAAAAAGAAATCAGGAAGGGGGCAAACACTTTTGCACACCACTGTAAATGTCAAATTACTGCTCACGATGGAGCAACCTGTTACATACTGTAGGGAGAAGAGTGAATGAGGCAGTGAATTCGGACACAGCTCTAGCGTTAGCCTTTTACTAATTATTTGCATGTTTATCACTTTTAAGCATCCTCTAGAAATTTTCACTGTGTTTTGTATGACGTGTATCCTTTCATTATTTGCTTGTTTCTGTATTTGCAGTGCATTTATTTATATTACATATGTTCTCAAATTGTTGAATGTGTTTCTTAATTACATTGTATTTTTTGTATTCATTTGCAAAATGTATTTCTTAATATATGTGTTGTCAAAGTAGTGACATGTTTTCTGTTGCTTGTGTTTTATTCATTAACATGTTTTGTCAAGTTACATTGTGTCTACCACTGGACATAAGTATTTCATTTTTTCATATAATTGTATGTGTCATGCGCACAGCACTAGGTTGTCTGAAATTGCAATCCGTTTAGCTATTTCTAGAAATCCTAGAAGAAATTTTATAAATGACAATTACCCTGCAATTTAAAAAAAATTAACATTTGAAAATCTTAAATTTTTTATTGTATCACTTGTCTTTTGCATTTCTTTTTTTATCACATACACAGTTTTTTTGTTATCATGATGTGTCACAGTCACACACAGAGAAACTGAATTTCACTTGGATACAGCTTCTGGATATTAAATAATATTGTAACTGCAATGAGTGAGTTTCTAAACAATTTAGCTGTGATTGTATATAAAAAAAAATTCTAGGTGTGTATGCTGAGTAATACACAACAGGCTTTTGCTAGGAACTGCAAATGCAGTAACTAAGCAGTGTACCAAATACCTCAGGTTATTATAGCATTTTGTTCAAGTTCTAAATAAGTTGTGCTGCATATGTACACACATACACAAACTTCAATGTACTGCCTTCTGTGCTGCTGATTTTTCTACTGCCAATTGTGTAATAATCTGCCGGTTGCTTTGACACTTGTGAGACACAGCCACCCAATAAACCCTCAATTGTAGAATTTGCTATTTTGCTCTACCGAAGAAAACAATTGTTTCATTTTACAAAACTGAATTGAATATAAAAGGAAAAACATTTCTTTAGCCACTGGATGGCAAGGGATTTTAACCAGTCACACTTAATTAGGCTCACACCTAATAGCTGTCCAGTTTACATATTCCTCTAGCACCACACTCAGGCTAAAATGCCAACTTTGCACACAAAATCTCTCACAATTAAAGAGGCAGATTACCATGACATTTGCTGAGCACATTCATGCTCATTTCATAGTCGCCTTCAATTCAAATTCTTCAGTATCACATGATGTTTATCAGCTCCAGCTATAGTTCATTAGCATGTGTTCTACTTTGTCAAACTCAGCTGTGTTGGGATTCAGGCAGGGCAGGTTTGGTTATTATCAAAAATATCAAATATATTTATGAATATTAATACAATTATTAATATTATCAAACGTATTAATATGGATTATTAATTGCGGGACACCACCCTGGGATCAGGGACCAATAACCAAACGTGAAAAACAGTTTTGAGGTACAAAAGAGAGGGGGGGTGCGAGGAAGATGGCGGACATGACCACGTGGGTCTTCGTAATGCACAGAGCCAAAATGGCGGACATACCAGCAAAACTCAAACAAAGGGACAGAGCTGAAAAGGAGGACAAGTAAGATAGCGGGCAGCTTAGCTAGCTATGCTCTAACGCTATCTGGGTTGTTTGAGGGTGTGTGTAAGCGTGTAAATGTACGTGTAAAGGTGTGTTGGTTAGTGGAGAGGAAAGAGAAAGAAAGCACACAGAGCAAAGCACAAGAAATCTCAAATGCCGTGGTAAAAAATAGCTGTACCTTTATCACACAGTAACCTGGCAGCAAACATTCATTCAACTGCGTTACTAGACTTTGGTCTTATAAAGCACAATTATTACCTTCCACAGTGGCTAAAGCTAACACAGTTAAACTTCCCAATGGCGTGGTACCGATACAAAATGGAATGTGCTAACACAAAGAAAAACAAAGCAAAACAGGACACAGCGGTCCATTACCTTCCAATAAGCAAACGCAATTCACAACAATCAAGGTCAGATGAAATAACACACAGTTATAAAATCTATCTCTGCCCAGATACAAGCCTCTACTTAAAAATCGCTCTTGGTTAGCGATTGTATACGTCAGTCTGTTTGGGTTATCCGGGGAAGTCCTCTCGAGCTCTGACGGAGCCGGGTCCACACTATTGGCGGCTCCAATGGCAAAACTGTTCCTTTGAGTGGCAGCAAAGGGAAGCAGTGGTCGACACTGGCGAAGTCGGTCTTTCTCTCCGTGAAGAAAACGGTCAGTCCGTGTCTCTTCCTTCTGCAGGTTTGGGATCATTATTAGATTCAACTGAGATCTTGCGTTGGCTTCCATCGGAATCTCGCGTCAGTCTTACATCTAGGTGTGAATTAACAGCTGTGGGGACTTGGCGCCATTTTACTGTCTGTCCTTTGTTTCTCAGTCGAGTCTTAGTGAAGAATTTAGCTTTTCCAAGTAGGCCTGTCTTTGTCTCTCACACGTGGTGAGGTGAGGTGAGGCCAAACAGCTGTAATCCATCAGGACCATTTGTACTTACAGTGCTGCAGCTTTTTTTTAACTGTATGTGCATTAGCTTATTTGTCCTGGTCACACAGATCTTGATGAGCAATGAGCTACATGAAAAGGACACTTATCAGTACATGTATTTGTAAAAGGCATTCAGTGATAAGCAGTGGTACAGTTAAGAAATTGTTATTGTCTATGGACACATTTAGCAATGAACAATAGAAGAAACTGGAATAATAACTGATTAAATCAAAATAATTTAAGACAGATGTAAGATTTACTTACAGTTATAATGTATGCACTCTGCCTGAAGACAAATATCACCAGAAGTGAGAAACCTAACAAAAAGCATGAATGGTTATCCTAACCTCTTCTTCAAGGGGAGTCTGAGCAGCATGTGGCCTCAGTGTAAATGGAGGCTGTTATCAGTTTGCTTTAACTCGTGACAAAAGGTTAAAGAAACCATCCCATTATTTTCTTTTCTGCATTTTAACAGCCTCATCTTCCATTTTCAAATTGCAAATTGGATGGGGTCTGTGGTACAGTCACGCACACGCACAGACACACAGTGAGATACTGTTCTAGGCCTCTCTTGTATTGATATATTCATTATCCTTAATGCTGAAATAGGCAACATGCTATTTCATTTTTCACTATGGCCACAGAGAATATATTTTTCTAATATTTGTTTCTCAAACAGTAAACACGTTAACCATTGTTCTGAATCAGTCCTCAAGCTATATTAAAGTGCAGGTAACCATGGCAACAATACTGATGCTACATAACTAGGGTTTGAATTACACTGCGGCACATTCTTGTCGTTGCATGCTGTCTCTCTGTTTTGGCCGGAAACGCTTGTTAAAAGGTTTCAACAGAGCCACAAACTCACTGTCAGGTAATCGTTTAGTCAGATTATCAATGACAGCCTGATAGAACTGCAACCTGTTTATCTGTCCTTGTACGATACTTTTATCCAAAGTGATGCTAATGGGAACATCAAGTGATTTGACATTAGACACAAATGCTTCCTTACATTTCTTTGGCTATATGCTCTATGATCGTGGCACAGGAACTGTATGCAGTCCTGACTATTGCACCATTCAATTCATTACGTTTTATGAGGGCACTCATTTTTCTGTAAGCCAGCCTTTCCTTTGCAACCATATAAGCTGTTCTAACTGACCTGATCGTTTCGTGCATCAGACTAGCACCCATTTCTTTAATCTTATTTGGGAGCGTTTCTTTTCTTTTTTTCATTTCTGCTTTTTCATTTGCTTTCTTGTGAACAATGCTGTCATGGTGCTTATAAAGTTTAAACCTTTCACCTTGTCAGCAAGCAACAAAGTCTTTGCTCCTTCGCACACCCGGCATCCAACATTCCTGTTCCATTCAAAAATCCACAGGTTTTTCTCCTTCCAAACTTTTTAATGTGCATGTGTCCAGGCAGATCAATGGAAGTTACAGCAGATGCTGCCCCAGCTGTATCACAAACCTGTTCGTCGTTCTCTCCAAGCTGCTATTTTTCAGTGAGGCCTCATGGTTACTCCACCAGCAGTGGGAAATGTGGTTAACTTTTCAGCAGATGTACCGCTAGTGCTAGCAACAACACCAGAACTAACGCTAAAATTCCCATGGATTATCCGGTTCTGGTTGCTACCAGACACAGCAGAATCCTTGTACCTTGTTTGTAAATCCAAAGTCAGTAAGAAGATCTTACAAATCTTACAGATCAGCAAGAAGGTTTGCACTTGCCTCTATTATGATATTGTTCCATGGAAATATACAGTGGTGTGCAAAAGTGTTTGCCCCCTTCCTGATTTCTTTTTTTTTTTTTTTTGCATGTTTGTCACACTTAAATGTTTCAGATCATCAAACTAATTTAAATATTAGTCAAAGATAACACAAGTAAACACAAAATGCAGTTTTTAAATGAAGGTTGTTATTATTAAGGGAAAACAAAATCCAAACCTACATGGCTCTGTGTGAAATAGTGATTGCCCCCTAAACCTAATAACTGGTTGGGCCACCCTTAACAGCAACAACTGCAATCAAGCGTTTGCGATAACTTGCAATGAGTCTTTTACAGCGCTGTGGAGGAATTTTGGCCCACTCATCTTTGCAGAATTGTTGTAATTCAGCCACATTGGAGGGTTTTCGAGTATGAACTGCCTTTTTAAGGTCATGCCACAGTATCTCAATAGGATTCAGGTCAGGAGTTTGACTAGGCCACTCCAAAGTCTTCATTTTGTTCTTCTTCAGCCATTCAGAGGTGGACTTGCTGGTGTGTCTTGGATCATTGTCCTGCTGCAGAACCCAAGTTCGCTTCAGCATGAGGTCACGAACAGATGTCCGGACATTCTCAGGAGTTTTTGATAGACAGCAGAATTCATGGTTCCATTTATCACAGCAAGTCTTCCAGGTCCTGAAGCAGCAAAACAGCCCCAGACCATCACACTACCACCACCATATTTTACTGTTTGTCGTAAGAGCTATTTTCAGGATCCAAATGCAGGAACTCACGGAAACAGAACTGGGTATTTTGGACAGTTTTTATTGTGCTGGTAATCCGGACGGAGACAAGGTGGGCTGGCTCTGGACTGGCGAATGTAACAGGAAGGCTGAGCTGACCAGGCAGAGGATCTGTGAAGCCGGGTGTGTGGTACGGGTAGCCGGCAGTGTCCAGAGGCGAAGACGTGGTAGCTAAGGTCTGGATGATCCGACGGGCAGACTGAGGCGGTGATCACCGGCAGAGCGAGAGTCTGTAACAAAGACAAACGGAGTTATTACCAAGATGAGAAATAAAACCGAAACTTCACTATCTAAAGCGCTGCGGGAGCCGTTACGTTGTATTCGTATGTATGTATGGAGGACGATCTGGCGTCGGTAGTGTGGAGGTGCCTGGTATATCAACCTTGTCGATCAGCGATGATTGAAGACAGGTGTGCCGGTAATCAGTCGCAGACGGGAGATCAGGAAGACAGCCCAGAACACAGACACACCCACACACACACACCAGGACAGAGGACAGCCAGAAAACACGAGGAGAGACAGGTACACCGAAGCATACAAGGACCGGGGGGGCTCCATGGCCCACCATGACACTGTTGGTCTGATGTTCTTTTTCTGAACTGCGGTGTTAATTTTACGCCAGATATAATGGGACACACACCTTCCAAAAAGTTAAATTTTCCCAAAAGTCTTGATGATCCCCAAGATTTTTGGAAAAATACAAAGTAATACTGTGGACTGACGAGACAAAAGTTGAACTTTTTGGACAGATATGTTCCAGATTTTAGAGATGTTTGTCTCTTAGTATGTTTTACATCTACTTATGATGTCGCAGCATGTAATGCGTGGACAGGCAGGAAACTGCACAGTTGAATGTCAACCAAGATGAGGACATTATGTTGGCAAAATTATATAATCATGTGCTGAAAATATGGGCCATCATAACATGGACATAAGTTATATGCAAAATCAACCACAGCCTGCCCAAACTGATCTGTTTGTGAGTGCTATGCATAATTATATGAGGAACATCCTCTTACACCATGGTAAAATGGCTGGCTGTAAGTTGATTGAAAAATAAATATAAGTAATGTAATGAATACATGATTTTATATTTCGCTGTCGCGAAAGTGCACACATTCAGGGCAGCCCCCTTCTGAAAATATGTTCCCGCACACGTCTCTAATGAATGAAGCCTGTTGAGTTTACATATAAGTGGCATCGGGAAGATTCACAGAGCCCCACAAGACTGGTTACAAACAGTTGTAGGTTAAAACAGAGTAGCATATTACCTACAGGTTATTTTTTAAAGTGATTTTCTTGTAAAACATTCATTTTTTCAATCTATTATATATACATTTGAAATAGTCTCAGATTTTAGTCTCAGATTTACATTATCATATCATATAAAATATAACATAACATTTAAAATCTGAAAAGAAATCTAATAGAAGTCCTGTTTTTAGATTTATATAAACAAAGTTATGTACACACATACATTTTGATCAGGAGCAAACATTTAGCTAATTCAAGCTGCTTGTGTGTATGTGTTGGTATGACATAGAAATCTAGATAGAGATCAAATGCACACACATAAACTGTGCATATTGATCATCCAAGAACAAATGTTGCCAGTGTTAAAACCAAACCCACAGCCTTGATGCTTGCCAACTTAGAAGTCAAACTTCCCACAGTGGGATTGTCTTTGTTTCTCTAGAACTTGTCTTCTCAGAGAGCACTGTTCTTTAGGTTTTGTCATGCTGAAAGAGCTTCTCCAATTGGCTATTTGTAAAGCTACCAAAACTGAACCATTTCTAATCTAATAACTAAAGATCAATCAAGTTAGTAGGACTGCACGCCAGAGTAGGAAGTATTAAGGTTACTTGATAGAGGGAAAAGTTACAGAGGTGTGTTCTAATTCCTGTCTAGATAACTGCTCAGGATACAGGCCAATGGCCTGGGCATTTCTGAGATCCTAATATTTTTCAATATTACTGCCATTTATTACAAAAAAATATAGCAACGTTGACAGTCAGTTATTCCACAATTGTGAGGCCCTTACAGCAAATGCCCTACTACCCTCTGTTTAACACCTTGCCCTGGGGAACGAGAGCAAGAGCTGGTTGTACTTGAAGATTCCCTGGATGTATTGCTTCTCTTGTGAGTAGGCAAAGCCAAGCGTGAGCACCCGGTCAATCCAGCCCTTCATGATTTCAGGAAGAGTGAACCAGTACACATGGAACTTAAAGATGATGAGAACTCTAAGATTCTGCAAAACTAATAATAATAATACAGATAACAGTTATGGAGAACATACAGTGCATCTTACTGCCTATTGTATTGTATTGTATTTAGTGTTAAGTGTTGGATGCAGTTTTCGGCAAGAGTGTTCCTGTTCTTCTGTGTGGCTTTACATAGTGACTTTAATCACAGATGGGATTTGAAACTATTTTAAACCATGTGAAAATCATTTTTGATCTCAGGTATGCACAACATTCCCTTGATTTTTTCAACAAAGCGCCTTCAAAGCATTGTCAGTGGCAGCCTCATGATCTCCCAGGACACAGCAATCTCCTGTGAGATGCAATCATCCTGAAAACGCACTCAGCTCCAGCATCTATGTGACAATTAGCATTGAGATTACAACCTTATAAACAAGCTACTTTTAATCCCTCTAGAGCCGCCTGCATATGGAGCCAGGACAGTGACTTTAACATTTGGTATTGAACACAAAACCGGAACCGAAAAAGGAAACACCTCCAACCACACAAATAAAATACGAGTTTCAGTCACTCCAAGCACCGGTACCGTAACATGCATGAAAAGACGTATTTGCTGTTTGAGAGTTCCCAGTGAACTTGTGGGGGCCATTGTTGTAGGTTTGCGGTGATGCCAGAGGCTTCGGAGCATACGAGAGGATGGGTGGTTCAGGAAGAGTGGCGTTCTCTCCTTAGTATGCAGATTCTATGTAAATCACGCTCTCCTTGCCCCCTCCCCTCAGACCCCTCCTCTCCACGCCAAAACGGTGACAGAAAGAAAAATCAGTGACACTGAACAAAAACTGACAGCATAAAAAAAAACTGTCACTGAAAAAAGAGTGACATGAAGAAAAAAATCAGAAGATTGTCATTGAAAAACACATCAGAATGCAAAAAAAAAAATCAATAAAATGAAATAAATTTTAATGTGTTTTATTTTTTAATCTTTTAGTGAAACTTGTTTCAGTGTCAATACACCTTTTTTCAGTACAAATGTTTCAATGCCAATATTTCCCTTTTCAATTCCAGTTTTGTTTTCAATGCCAAATGTTAAAGTCACTGTCCTGGCTCCATACCTGCAGCCCTGTGTGTTCATTTCATATTATTTTTCATAACATAAACAAACAAAAAAGACATCAGTCTTCTGGCACCCACACACACTTGTTGTTCTGAGGAGCAGCTCAGATGGGAAAAGTGAGAATTCAAAGACAGACTGCGCACAAACACTGCTCCTTGGCTTAAAGCATGTATTAGGACAGTGATGTGTTTTCATTATAATGGCTCTATACTCCAGAACATTGGATTTAAAATAAAACAGTGACTGTGATATTGAAGTGCTAATTTTCAGCTTTAAGAGTACTTGAAGTAATTCACATCCATAATGTGTTAACAGTGTGACTGGTAGCCCTTTTTCACATAGAGCAGTCCCCCAATTTTAGGACAATGCAGCAAAACATTCAGCCTCATTTACAAATATTTTCTTATTTTTTCTTTTAAATTAGTTTGTGAAAATGGAATAAGAGAAAACATTATTTAAAAAAAATGTTACATGATAAGTTGTAAACTTTGTTCTTACCTATATATTAGAGCCTTGTGGACTAAAAGGAAGACAATGATGAATGCCATAACAGAGTGTGCAAGTTAAGTCAAATATTTGTGTAAAAAAGTTTCATGAATAAGGCCCAGTGATCCTAAGGCTGGAGACAAGGAAACTAAGACATTCTTGACTGGCCGAGTCCGTCACCTGACCTCAGCACCTCCTACTTACAAGAATACCCAAAGTGTTCCTGTAAGTGCAACTGGACTATAGTCCTCTTTTTCCTTGTGGAGCTAATTATGCAAATGTACTAAATGATAGTTGCATCTGTGGTAGAGTATAAATGCTGGCAATCCCAGAATGAAAACAAATTACATGCTGTAGTGACTCTCATCTAATGGTTAGATGACAGCAGTCTACATACTATACATTTCCTTTTTTTCAGGGGTGGAAGAAGAAATCTGATCCTTTACTTAAGTAAAAGTAGGAATACCTCAATGTTAAAATACTCCATTACAAGTAAAAGTCCTGCATTAAAAATTTTACTCATGTAGAAGTATAGAAATTAAATCTGCAAAACCGAGAAAGCTGAGTTCTCCTGCTCGAGGAGCCGTGCCGGCAGTGCCTACATGTACCAGGATGCATTGCGCGCGAGCCTTTGACCTTAGCCTACGAATTTACACAATAAATAATTTTCTGCCAGCATTTCTCTCTTGCCTTATTTGCAGCGACAGTGTTGTGTTTTGCTGTAATATTTTTTTATATTCTTCATAGCGCTCCATTATAACTACCTGTTCCTCTTGACTGAAGGAGGCAGCATGCAATCACTCCATTTTGTGCATGTGGAATAAGAGTATAATGATACGTCAAACACCCTGACGTATCTGTGCACATTCCCATAAAAGGGAATATCTGCAATATCTGGGTTAACAAAGAGAGTTGATAACCACCGTCGTATCTCTCATTGGGGTTTTAGGTTTTGTTGAGCCAGCTAACGCAAAGAAAGCCTGGCTATGTCGAACTTGCTTCGTAGTACACCACTCAGATATAATACTCGAAAGCATAAGTGACGATGAGCAGCCCCACCGGCCAATCAGAAGCAAGTTGAGTTGGGCGCTTAGATCCCGCCGTTAAAGGCATGAACAGACAAAAGTACTCCGGTTTTCTAATTTTCATTTTTTAAATAGAACATTTTAAAAACAATTTCAAAATCTTTATATACATTGATCTGATGAACAAAAAATGCAATTTTATGAAATTTAATTAAATTCTTCAATTTTCTATTAGAATTTTTTTTCTATGGAAAATTGAACTGATAAGCGTTACAATGACCATGCTGTCTTGGAGTCTGTGTTTAATGTAATGCAGTCACTGTTACTTATTGCTTTTTTATGTCCTTCCATAGAAAATGCAGAGAATTCTATGATCTTCTTTTCCTTTCGGCTGTTCCCTTTCAGGGGTCGCCACAGTGAATCATTTGCCTCCATCTAACCCTGTCCTCTGCATCCTCTTCACACACACCAATTAACTTCATGTCTTCTCTCACTACATCCATAAATCTCCTCTTTGGTCTTCCTCTAGACCTCCAGCCTGGTAGCTCCAACCTCAGCATCCTTCTACCAATATATTCACAGTCTCTCCTCTGAACATGTCCAAACCACCTCAATCTGGCCTCTCTGACTTTATCTCCGAAACATCTAACATGAGCTGTCCCTCTGATGTACTCATTCCTGATCCTGTCCATCCTCGTCACTCCCAAAGAGAACCTCAACATCTTAAGCTCTGCTACCTCCAGCTCTACCTCTTGTCTTTTCTTCAGTGTCACTGTCTCTAAGCTGTACAACATCGCTGGTCTCACCACCATCTTGAACACCTTTCCTTTCATTCTTGCTGATACTCTTTTATCACACAACACACCTGACACTTTTCTCCACCCATTCCAACCTGCTTGCACTTGCCTCTTCACCTCTTTTCCACAGTCTCCGTTGACCCTAAGCACTTAAAGTCCTGCACCTTCTTCACCTCTGCTCCCTGTAACCTCACCTGGGTCCCTCTCATTGACACACATGTATTCTGTCTTACTGCGGCTAAGCTTCATTCCTCTGTTTTCCAGAGCAGACCTCCATCTCTCTAGATTTTCCTCCACCTCCTCCCTGCTCTCACTACAAATCACAATGTCATCTGCAAACATCATAGTCCAAGGAGACTCCTGTCTAACCTCATCTGTCAGCCTGTCCATCACCAGAGCAAACAAGAAGGGGCTCAGAGGCGATCCTTGATGCAGACCCACCTCCACCTTGAACTCTTCTGTCACACCTACAGCACACCTCACCACGGTCTTACAGCTCTCATACATGTCCTGCACCACTCTAACATACTTCTCTGCCACTCCAGACTTCCTCATACAATACCACAGCTCCTCTCTCAGCACCCTGTCATACGCTTTCTCTAAATCTACGAAGACACAATGCAACTCCCTATGACCTTCTCTGTACTTCTCCATCAGCATCCTTAAAGCAAATACTGCATCTGTTGTACTCTTTCTAGGCATGAAACCATATTGCTGCTCACAAATGCTCACCTCTGCCCTTAGCCTAGCTTCCACTACTCTTTCCCACAACTTCATTGTATGGCTCATCAGCTTTATTCCTCTGTAGTTGCCACAGCTCTGCACATCTCCCTTGTTCTTAAAAATTGGCACCAGTACACTTCTCCATCCCTCGGGCATCCTCTCACTCTCCAAGATCTTGTTAAACAAACTAGTCAGAAACTCTACTGCCACCTCTCCTAGACACTTCCATACCTCCACAGGTATGTCATCAGGACCAACTGCCTTTCCACTCTTCATCCTCTTCAACGTCCTCCTCACTTCACTCTTGCTAATCTTTGCTACTTCCTGCTCCACACCAGTCACCTCTTCTACTCTTCGTTCCTTTCATTTTCCTCATTCATCAACTCTTCAAAGTACTCCTTCCATCTTCCCATCACACTCCTGGCACCTGTCAATACATTTCCATCCTTATCTTTAATCACCCTAACCTGCTGCACATCCTTCCCATCTCTATCTCTTTGTCTGGCCAACCTGTACAAATACACCTCTCCCTCTTTAGTATCCAACCTAGCATACAAGTCCTCATATGCTCTTTGTTTGGCCTTTGCCACCTCTACCTTCACGTTACGCTGCATCTCCCTGTACTCCTGTCTACTCTCTTCAGTCCTCTCAGTGTCCCACTTCTTCTTAGCTAACCTCTTTCTCTGTATACACTCCTGAGCTTCCTCGTTCCACCACCAAGTCTCCTTGTCCACTTTCCTCTTTCCAGATGACACACCGAGTACCCTCCTACCTGTCTCCCTGATCACATTAGCTGTAGTGGTCGAGTCATCTGGGAGCACTTCCTGACCACCCAGAGTCTGTCTCAGCTCCTCCCTGAAAACTACATGACATTCTTCCCTTTTCAACTTCCACCACTTCGTCCTCTGCTCTGCCTTTGTCCTCTTCATCTTCCTCACCACCAGAGTCAATTTACACACTACCATCCTGTGTTGTCTGGCTACACTCTCCCCTACCACTACTTACAGTCACTGGTCTCTTTCAGATAACAACGTCTACACAAGATGTAGTCCACCTGAGTGCTTCTACCTCTGCTCTTATATGTCACCCTATGTTCCTGCCTCTTCTGGAAGAAAGTGTTCACTACAGCCATTTCCATCCTCTTTGCAAAGTCTACCACCATCTGTCCTTCTGCGTTCCTGTCCTGAAGACCAAACCTGCCCATCACCTTCTCATCACCGCTGTTCCCTTCACCTACATGCCCATTGAAATCTGCACCAATCACCACTCTCTCACCTCTCATCTCATCTAACTCACTCCAGAATTTCTCCTTCTCTTCTAACTCACATCCTACCTGTGGGGCATAACCACTCACAACATTGAACATCACCCCTTCAATTTCCAGCTTCAGACTCATCAACCTGTCTGATACTCTTTTCACCTCTAGCACATTCCTCACAAACTCCTCTTTCAGGATAACTCCTACTCTGTTTCTCCTCCTACCTGACCCGTGGTAGAACAACTTGAACCCTGCTCCTAAGCTTCTAGCCTTGCTACCTTTTCACCTGGTCTCCTGGACACACAGTATGTCCACCTTCCTTCTCTGGATCATGTCAATCAACTCTCTAGCCTTCCCTGTCATAGTCCCAACATTCAAAGTCCCTACTGTCAGTCCTACATTCTTAGCTTTCCTCTTCTCTCTCTGCCTACGAACACACCTTCCTCCTCTCCTTCTTCGTCTTCGACCAACAGTAGTCCAATTTCCACCGGTACCCTGTAGGTCAACAGCACCGGTGGCGGTCGTTGTTAACCCGGGCCCCAACCGATCCGGTATGGAAGTCATTGTCACGATTCGCATTTTTAATTTGGCATGTGTTTTACGTCGGATGCCTTTCTTGACACAACCCTCGGCATTTATCCAGACTTGGGACTGGCACAAGAAGACACTGGCTTGTGCCCCCTTGCGGTTGCATTGCACAGAATTCTATGATATTAGCCTATAAATACTGTCCATTGAACTCACATAGATCCACAAATGCATCTAACATGCATTTAGACAGACTGCAGATCAGTCAAACCATTATTCAGTTTTTAAGTGTATTGTCATTTTCACACCAGGTGCCAGCCATTCATCAATAAACTTTTTCTATAGCTATGTTTAAACTTCCAGCACTTTAAAATTACTCTGGCTTTCATTGGCAGGGCTCAATGCCATGGGATGGTGTGATACAGGGAAACTGTCAACAAATAAAATAAATAAATATAAATAAATATGTTACCAAATAAACGGCTTACTGGAACTGATGTTTCATCTCATTAATGTCATTTTCATCCGGTCTCCACTGGGCAGCTATGGCCTGTTCACAATGGCAGGAGTAAGGTCAGGCAGTGTAAGTTGATGTTATGAGGGTGCAATATGATGGAAATAGATGAGGTTCTCTTGAGGTGAAAGCATGCATGTTACCACAGACACAGTGCACACAATAATATATGCAGAGACCCAAGCACACAAAATTCTTGCACACATACACACACACACACATGCTTTTGACAGTAACCTGTTAATCCTGCCCAGAGGCCCACTCACAGAATGTGATGGTGCATTCTTCATCCTCATATAAATACATACCCAACTCATGGGTACTGGTGTATTAGCTAAGTTGAAGGGCAATAATTAAAAGGAAAAAAGAACTGATTTTAACTAGCATACACAGACATGTATCTATTTTTAATACAGGCAGTATTAATATGCCTACATATACAGTAGCTTAATCCAGGGAAGGAAGCACAAATATATAAGCCACCTTTACTGCAGTGGCTGTAATCCCTTGTAAACCTGCACAGTAAACACTGTAGTATTGTATGTAGCTGCTCCAACTGCAACCTAAAAAAAATCCACAAACCTTTCCTTTTGCATTAGGACATCAATTTGAATAAATTTCTATTTGCATTCACTTGCAATCCACACAGTCTGTCTGAAAGCATACCTTCTGCATATGTTTCCCAGCCACTAAGAAGAGAGTTCCATTTTTACAATTTCATAAATATCAGACCTTTATTAAATGATATATTTAATTTCAGTTTTTAAGTTTTTAAGCCAAGTTTCTACGCTACACTGTTTTCCTGGCTATTGTTTTACCTATATGTTTTAACATGGTAAAAGTTTTTAGTCATTGGACATATGGATCTTAAGTGATTTTAAGCTGGCTGTCAACTCAACGTGGTTTACCGGACTGCCTCCAATGCTGCTTGTTGTTTTTAGCCTGGTGGTAAGGCTAGCCAGTCGGTTTTTTTTAAGGATTTTAAGCTTTTAGTACTTTTATGGACTTTACTGTGGATTTGAAGCTTTGAGCACTTTTACAGACTAACTGCAAGCGTAATGGCTGAGTGTGGATCTTGTCACCTTACCGTCTCAAAGCTGAAGAAAAGTATCGCTTGTCTGGAAGCCGAGCTCAGAGAATAAGACAAACTCATGGTGGAGTTCTCCACTGTCGCCCTGGGCCAGGCAAAACACCTTGCAGTCCTCAGCTCCTCTGGCTGCGGCAACTGGAATGCGAACATCCCATCTCACTCCCCTGACTGATCCACTCCAGCACTGGACAATGATCCCACTCTTTTTTTTTTGAGAGGTCATTTAGCTTTGAAATCTGAGATTACAGAGTTGAACTTGTTAAAGTAAATGTTTCTTATTTTATTGAATGTTGTACATTGTAGGAGGAAGTGCATCTCTGTCTCAGCCTCACCTGTCAAACAGTGACCACATATTCTGTTTTCTTTTGGTTGCCAGGATTTTTGTGTCTTAATTTTTCGATTGCCAGTTTGTGGCAATCTTGGGTTTGAAGGGCTTTGGAATGGAGAGTGTCTAGGGGGCTGTATTTAAGGCAATTAAAAAATTTGAGCGCTCTCTTTTGAATGTTAATTATCAGTAGGTATCTGCCTAATTCTGCTCTACATGCATTTCTTGGTGTTATTCTGTCTACGTGTAAAATGTATCTGCAGAATTCTGCATGTAACGATTCTGTTGGATGTTTGTCTCAACAGGTATGGCTATGATGACTGAGTGGACCCCATACTTTACTACCATACAGTGCAATGGGTTGGATGAGACTATCAAATATTTTAAGCCATATTTTTAATTGGAATTTGGAAATTATAAAATGTTCTCCTAATTGCATATAGAACTCTTCGAGCTTTTTCTTTTAGTGCACTCACTGCCATGTTGAAATTCCTTCATGCTGTTATGGTTATACCAAGGCCCTGACGAGCCCTGTAGAATACTACAGAATAGTTTATCTAGACAATAGACAATTTATCTAGGTCTAATTTGTCCCCACTCTTATGAATGGGGGAAATGAGCCCTTTGCACCAGATGTCAGGACAGAAGGAGAATACTACAAAATAAAACAGGAAATGAAAAACCCTCAAACTATAACAGAAGGTGTTCTGAGTATGTGTCTTAGCTGAACAGAAGCTGGGTGCACAGGGTGTGTGGCATCTCAGTGATGTCTCCCAGCTCAGAGGTAGCAATTGGAGGGACTGTGGCAGTAGGCTGGGCTACAACTTCAGCATAGCTCCGCTGCTGTGGGTGGGGAGGGGGACCGGGGGCAGCTTCTGCAGTATGGATCCACTGCAGTGGGTGGGGAGGGGGACAAGGAGCAGGTGCTGCTGCATATCTATGCTGCTGTAGGTGAGGAAGGGGATATGGGGCAGGTGCTCCTGCATATCTCTGCTGCTATGGGTGGGTAGGGGGACAAAGGGCAGGTGTTGCCACATATCTCTGCTGCTGATGCTGTAAAGGTGGTTGGTGGGTAGGGGCTCAGAAGGGGGAAGGTAACCTCCTCCGCCATCTTCCTCACTGCCTCAGCAGTGTCTTTACAAAGGCTGTGTAGGTCATTTGTTCCTGTGTGGATCACCAGCCATTGAGGGCTCTTGAGGGTCTCCTTTTTCAAAAGCTTCATTGCCTGACCTGTGGTGCTGCAGCGTCTAGATAGCACTTTCTTACTAGGAAAAAGCTTGTTTGTGTCCAGGAATTTCCCAGTAGAGTCAGCCAGCAGGACCACTTGTGGGGCTTCCTCTTCAGGCTGAGTGGAGAGAAGCTGGGATGGGCAGAGCTGGCTGTTGGTAGCTGGCTGTGTGGATGTATCAGCAGGTGCCAGGGAGTTGGGCTGAATGCAGAGCAGAGAGGGTGGGACAGAGACAAGGCAGGGGTTTGGGACACTGGCAGGGAGAGTCTCTGTCTCTGTACTTGTCATTGTGGGAATTGATGAGAGTTGGTCTGTCAGGTGTTGGACTTGCCTGGTGAAGCTCCTTTCTCTATTCTCAGCATCCTCCTTCACTTTTGCTAACTGGGCACAGAGCACACTGTTCTCCTTTTTGAGTGCCTCTAGACTTCCTCTGAGGTTAGATGCCAAGGCCTGGTTGTCTCTCTTTGGTTGCTGGAGATCCTCTTTAAGCTCCTGTAGAGTGTTATCTGGGTGGTCAGACAGCCTGGCTTGGGTCAGCTCTTTGAATTCAGCAAAGTCCAGCTCCAGCAGGGCCATACTCTCCTTCAGGTGGTTGGTGGTGCTGGCAGGCGTGGGAGGAGCAGAAATGGACAAGGTGATGGGGTTCCCTAATGGGCTCTCATCATCTTCACTGTCAGAGGGAACATTGATCCTCTTGGTGTCCACCTCCTGAGCCGATGCCTTTGCTGGATACATATGCATAATTGCTGCAGAGTATCTTTCCATATGTAGATGTGAAGTGAAGAATATGAGGTTTTTCTTCCTTTCTTCTTTTTGTTGTCAGTGAAGAGGACCTCTGGGTTATCATGGAGTGTTTTCTCCTTGTGTTTTTCCCTAGCTGTTCCAATCTTACATTTGGCAGGGTACTGAATCTCCTTGCTCTCTACTCTAAGAGTTGTGCTGTGCTGCCTTCTGATTGGTTTCCATGGCGACGACTTGTTTACTCCAAGAGGAGCTAGGCTAACAATTTACTTTGCAAGCTTTGCTAGCCTACAAACACTGGCAAAAAAACTGAACTGAACTATGCACAGTTTACCAGGTATATTAAAGTTACCAACAAGGATCCTTTAATTTGTCTTCTTGTCTTTATAAAGTAATTCTTCTGTTAGCTTCTTTAGTGCAGTTTCTCCTTTGGAATGTTGGTAATAGTAGCAGGTAGCAGTTAACAGTTGCTAGCTAGCTTGACAGTTAGCCAATTGTTTTGATATAAAAAAATATATCCAAAGATGATATTTCCTCTTCTGTTCTTGTTGATTAATGTGGTTACCTCTTCTTAAGAGTCCTTTCTGAAGATTATTTGAAGGTAATTTTGCGTCTGCGAGTCTGGTTCTGCTAATATTATAAAGAGTACGGTCTAGACCTACTCTAGGAAAAGTGCAATGAGATTACGTCTGTTATGAATTAGCGCTATATGAATAAAATTGAACTGAATTGAATAGATGGCTCCAGGGACCATGGGAAGACATAGGCAGAGGTGGGACAAAAGTCAAGTCTTAAGTTAATCTAAAGTCAAGGCTGTAAAGTCCTGAGCCAAGTCCTACATTTTGTGTTTCGAGTCTGAAACAAGTCATTATGTGCCTTCGCCAAATATAATGCCATTTAAAATGTTTAAACAGAGTAACAGTTAGTATAGGCAAACTAGAATAATATGCGTGTTAATATTTGTATTTATTATTTTCAAATAAACATTATACAATTTAATTCATTAATTTTTTTACCACAGCAGAGTATGAATGTGATCATCCACCGTATCGTTTGTTGGCTGTCTGCTGGTCTGCCACAAGCACCTTTCCTTCTTACTTGTGTAACATGATTGGCTGCTGTTGTCAAAGTATATCTGTTGTCAGTGGACTTGGGGAGGGTGTCAAGTCATTGCAAAACAAAAAGCGAAAGTCCCATGATTCCAAGGCCAGTTGAAGTCATTGGTGTTGAAGTTGCAAGCTTTTTCTGATTATGTCAAGTCAGGTCTAAAGTCCTCAGATTTATTATTCCAGGCTCAAGTCCAAGTCATGTGACTTATGCCCACACCACTGGACACAGGTTAGACTAAAGGAATAGTCACCAGTTCATTATTAGTCTTAGCCTGCAGAGGATAAAACTTCGATCACATGGTCTTGGCAGACAAAGGCTTTCAGCCTCAATGGCAGGAGGAATATTATTCTCTGAAGTTAGCAGCTATTTCTTTGTTTCTTTCTCTCTTGGTTCTCTGAAACCCTAGCAAAAGAAGAAGACCCAGTGGTCTTATTTTTTTTATATAATTCTAATTTTCAAAAGGGAAACCCAACAGCTGATTCCTTCCCTCCTGACCTCTACCACAGCGAAGAGTGGAGCAGCTAAGCATCCTCCAGAGTTCTCTTTTTCCCTCTGTCTCTCACTCTCTCCATGTCTCTGCCCAACACCACATGCTGATGCTGGGAAGATATTAAATGCAAGATAAAACAGGGAAACAAAGTGCTGTCACTGAGGCTGGAGGCTCTATGAAAATGACTGATAGACTTTCATCATATGGAGGAACTCCCTTCTCTCTCTCTTGTAAATGCTCAGTAAACTCTATACTTTTGATGTGAGAATGTGACAGTATAAAATGGGATTGGAGCTGGCCTATCAGAAAACACAGTGAGAGTGTGGATGGCTCTTGTGTCTGCATGAATGGATCAGTATCCTGCTAGCCCATGGCTGGTCTGAATAAATCATTATGTGCTGTTCTTCAGCCAGGTGGGGCTTAGAAGTCACTTGTTAAGCAATTTTGACAGTCACAGTACATGTATACTGGCAGTCCTTATTTTACAGCATTAGAATATGAATGGATTTTTTCCATTCTTCATAAATTTGTTTTTTATTTTATTTTGTTTTTATTAACCACTGGTGAAAATATATATTTAGACTGAAATAAAATAAAAACAAAGGATGGAAAATGACTGATACTACAATCTGCTCTACATAATGAACTAAAATTAAGTGACATTATGGATAAAATTGGTTTTAATTTTGCAATGCAAGCAGACCTTGACTTGATGTCACTAATTTATATTAACAGGGGAAATCTTTAAGGACATAATGCTTAATGCTAATGCCAGCATGCTAACATGCTCAAAATGACAATGCTAACATGCTGATGTTGACCATGTTCACCATCTTAGTTTAGCATGTTAGCATGCTAACATTTGCTAATTAGCAATAAACAGAAAGTACCACTGAGGTTGATTGGTTTATGACCAAATACCAGAAAAACTAATGACATTCCAAAGGATGATGATGATGGTGCTAGAAGAAAAGTCAGAAGATCACCAAAGTCATTAGGATTAATCTGGGAACCATGGATGTCTGTACCAAATTTTGTGCCAGTCCGTCGATTAGATTTCAAAGAATAAGTAAAAACTTTGACCTGCTGGTTCGGGACCAATCCATATCACTGTTATTGCGATATTTTAGTCTGGACTAAAGTGATGGACTTACTGACCAACTGACCGACCAGCATTGCCATCCCTAGAGACTGCATGTTAGGAGTAACATATAAGAGGGTGTTCATAAGTAGGAAAACAAAATATAGGAGGAGGTAATGTAAATGTATATATGCAAATCACAACTGAAACAGATTTTGTGTTGTTGATTGACCCTTGCAACTGTTAGATACTGTGTGTATTGGAAAGACTGGTGTAAAATGTTTGCCAATTAAGTCCTCATGGCTGCTTTTGTCATCCACATGAGATATTGCAAGTGTAGTAGAGCACATTTGAAAAAGAAGAGTGTTCATGTCATGTATCTCCTTTTGGCATGCCAGGGGAGAATGTGAGAAACTTCTGCAGGCTTTGAAGTCACACCATTCTTAAGTTACTGGATGAGATGGAAGATGATCTGGAGCCAAAAAAACCCCAAAACAAAGCCACACATCCCTGCAATGAGAAAGCTCCTTTCCACCCAGCAGAACCACCCTGTTCCTGTGCTCGGTGGCACAGTCATTTCACGTTTCATCGTTGTCTCTGGTTCTAAAAGCCAGCTGCATGGAGAGTACAGGCACAACAGGGATTTTATAATATAGCCAATTTTCCAATTGTGCTGGGTGCAATTGACTGCACTCATGTTCACGTTATAACCTCATCAGCACATGAGCATATGCAGTATACCAAAATAGAAAGTAAAAACACTCCATTTATATCCAGTTTGTATGTGACCAGATCATCATGACAAATGTGGTTGCAAAATATCCAGGAAGAGAGATGGTGACTATGGAAAGAGTTAGCTTTTGGGTAGGTTTACAGATTTGATTTCACCAACGAAGATGGAGTAGTACAACGAGGCTCACATCTGTACTAGATATGTGGCGGCATTTATTCTAACATTTACCATGATCTTTTCATACAATTGCATGCTGTTGTACCTGATGTGTACTGTAGGACTCCGCAGATTCCAGGCCTACACATGGGAAATTAAGGCGATAAAAGAGCAACCCAAAGTATGTATTGCTTCCTTTCCCGTCCTTTTATGGCCCTTATCACTCGACTTCCAACTTGAGTGACACTCAATTTGAAGTGTCAGTGATGTCTTGGAAAGCGCCATTCACAGATGAGGATCCAAGGTGAGAGAGGATAAAAACTCTGGGATGCACTTCTCTCCATCGTTAATTCATGTTGACATGCTCCATCACCAGCTAGCTGAAGCCACAGATATGAATATTGTTACTGTAAATATAGATTAGCAGTGTTCCACAAAGTAATGTTTTTGATAATAACATCAAGTATAGAAAGACAAACATGTATGTGTTTGTGTCAGACATAGAGAACAAAACCTTGTCACTCACATTGATATGGTAAATGGTAAATGGACTGTACTTATATAGCGCCTTTCTAGTCTTTCTGACTACTCGAAGCGCTGTGATGATAATCACAATATTATTAATATCTGCACAAGGGAAAGGTGTCTAAACATTGTATAATAACAGATTTCATAACTCTATTTATGCCATTTATCTAATTATCGCTGCCAACATAGAAAGAAACCCTATCCATTAAGACGCTGCTGCTAAGAACAGATAGCCTTTAATTACCTCATCTAGAAACATTAATTTCAAGCACCAAATATTCCTCATTCCTAATCAAATATACAGCCTTCTGCCAGGATGTGGAAATGATCACACGAAGAGCACACCACTCTGTGTGCTTGTTCTCAGTATTTGGCAGACCAAATCAGAGCTAAAAGGTGAGTGAATATTGGATTTACATTTGGTAGTTGGTAAGAAAGGGGAATAAATTTGGGATGCTCATGTTTTTCTGTTTCTGTCTCTGTCATTAGGCAAGTATTTGCTAACACATTCGGTGTAAGAACTTGATAAGCTTGTAATGTATGTATGTCAAGACTGAGATTCTTCTGGACTCTTTCCACTCCCATGGTGCTCAATAATTGCTTAATGTAGCTTTAAAGGTCTAGAGGAGTAAATAATTCTGCTTGTTACAGTGTAAGCTGCCAGTTGGACCAGTCAATTCACCTGCTGTGAGTAGTGCTAAGGAGTGCTAGAAGTACCTCCCTTGTTTGCTCCATTGCTTTCATTGCTGCAACAAACCAATTTCCTCAATGTCCTTCAGTGAACTTTCATGTTGCATTATCTTGAGTGCCTCACCCCCAACTAAAGCTGAATGGCTCTTTAGACAAAATATTGTTTTGTTCTCAGCTGTTAATATTATCTAATAACAGATCAGTTATAGAGGATGACTTAGATTCATGCTCCCATGGCAGACCATGGCTGATGACAAAGCCAACAGCACAGTTCACTTTAAGCAATATAACACTTTCTAGAAACTCAGTGCAGACATCGATGAGACTTTGCATACCATAGGTGAGTTCTAAGTCAACACACTGCGTGGATGACGTCCATTACAAAGTTTGAAGAATCACACCCACTGAAAACCTGCTATAGCACATCCATCTAGGTGGCTAATCAATAGATTTATACTGTAGAACCACTGTCATATGACGTGGTCAGCTGAGCGACTAATAATTTTAAGCCACGCAAGCTGTGTGGCTCTAGGGATAGTAATGTTGGTCTGCTGGTCGGTCCACCACTTTGGTCTAAACTGAAATATGTAAAACACTGTTGGATGGATTGCCATGAAATATGGTATCGACATTCATGGTCTTGGGGTTGAATCCTGATGACTTTGGTGATCCCCTGACATTTCCTCTAATGCCACCATTAGGTTGACACTAGGTGAAATGTCTGAACAACCATTGGATGGATTACCGTTATATTTGGTAAACATATCCATGTTCCCCAGAAGAGGACTTGTGATGTCTTTGGCGATCCCCTGACTTTTCATATAATGCCACCAGCAGGTCAAGGTTTTCACATATCCAGTGAAATAACTTAAAATGTAGATGGATTGACACAAAATTTGGTACAGACATTCATGGTTCCCAGAGGATGAATCCTAATGTTTGGTTATCTTTTCATGTAGTTCATCATGTCAAAATTTTAATGTGTCCAATACTTTGGTTTATGACCAAATACCTGCACAACTAATGACATTCCCATCCGTAGCTGTACTTTGTGCTAATTAGCAAACATTAGCATGCTATCATGTTAAACTAAAACAGTTAATATGATACACATTATACCTGCTAAATATTAGCATGTTGACATTGTCATTTTTAGCATGTTAGCATGTTTATGTTAGCATTTAACTCAAAGCATCACAGAAAGTATCAGAGCCAATAGCATGGCTGTAGACTTTTTTATGAAGACGTGCACACATGAATGTTCTTCCAGTGGGATTACAGTTTGCATTCAAGCTGCAGAAGAACCACACAAACCAATCTCAGACCCCCTCATTCAGCTGAACTTGGTCCACACCCAGGTTTGGAGAAAACAAAGTGTTGATATTACCAAAATTTTAGCTAAACTGCTCCAGGATTCCCATTATACCGCTAAAGACATTTTTATAGCATTGTGGATTTTAACCTGTGTGCTTATATTGCTTAACCTTCTGGATTCTGGTGTGTCTAACTGCTGAAGTGTTTCACAAAATCTTGTTTGATTTAAAGGGATACATTTGATTCAGATCAAGTTTATACATGCATAAGATTAGGTATTTGCATGGAGGCTAAACAGGCTTGTGTGTACAGCAGTCACTAAATAGGAGGACTGTTGCAGTTTAGTTACTACCTTTGATGAGCAAACAGCCAAGTATTGGCCTGGCCCGCTAGGTGTTTGCTGTCAGTGTGTGTTTCTGTCTGTGACAAACGAATTAAATAAAGTACAAAGTGGAATATCTTTACAGACAGTCCACACTTTTGGAAGAGGCAGGAGAGAATCTGAAATGACATTTTCACCGGTGAGTGTCCCTTCTGTCTGCCTGTCTTTCTGACCTGAAATGAATTGCCTACCAGAGAAGGGAAAATACATAATTACAGAGTTGAGTTCAAATATCTGGTGGTGGCATCCCACTAGGGCTATTTTCTCTGCCTGGCCCACTCTTCATACATCTATGACTAACTCATTGAGACAAGACATCTCCTGTCATGCATATTCACTGAGCATCAATCTCAACAATCCTCTCCCCCTGCTCACTAAAATAGGGTTTTGTAAATCTCAATGAGAGAAAACCCAAGAAATCCTCAGGGGGGTGCTTCATGTGTTTTAAGCTCTCTTTTTCCTCTCTGTCCTTTCGTCCCTTCTATTTCCCCCCTCTCTTTTTCACTCCAAATTCCATTAAACATTTTAAAAATTTTATGTTTCGTTCAGGCAGAGTTTAGACAGAAATAGTGCTTAATGACTCAAATGGTCTGAGGTTTAGTTTGGGTGAACAGTTGGGCAAAATAATTATTCTTACTGGCGAAGTCAGCTGAATAAGGCACTGTCCCCCTGTGTATCCAGATGTTGCTGCATATTGTTAAGGATGTAAAGACTGGAATTATATATTTCAGCAGTAAGCATTTCAACCACGGTTTTGGGTGCTGCTCTCACAAATGCTGATCCCTAATGACACACATAGCCATTAGGAGTATCTTAATTCCAACATTAAATCTTCCCTTCAGTGACCTTGCATGCTGCTGAAACATTGATACTGTGCAATACAATGGAAAGGCAAATTACTAATGATTGCAGAAATCACAGGTTTACCCTGCCCTCATTCACTTTCTATAATAATAATATAATAATAAATGTTATTTATACAGCACTTTTCAAAACCAAAGTTACAAAGTGCTTTACATGGTTGAATCAGGGTTAAAACATTTCAGGATTGAGGCAAATACAATCAGGCATTTACATATTAAACATACATATTAAAATAAAACCCCCAACAATAAATATAATTACAAATATTTAAAACAGATACGATGTGTTGCAAAAGCAGTCAGGCCCCCCTATAATCATTTCAGATTGATACAAGTAAACATAACTCTGACTGGTATGGGACTGGTGAGGAATAAGTTTGTTGTGTTTATAATTGATCTTGGATATTTGCAGTAAATCAACTCAAGGACCATTATGTTCTGCTGGTTAATGTTCATCTTAAGCTGCTAATTGTTTTGAAGACTGCTATAAATTCCTTTTGTTTTTCTGTTTCCATCTCTTACTTATTATGAACTATTGGTTTACCATGATGAAACTGTAACCTGAGAGAGCCATTTTCAATGCCCAATCAGGTTGTTGGACACCCTATTAAAAAGCAGCAAACCTGGCTTTCACCACCTTTACCATTCAGCTCATCTTGTGTAAAAATGTAACTCTCTTGAGTGAGATATCATCATACACAAGCCCTGCCCCACGCTCCATTCCCATGGAAGGCCACCTCTGTTTGCCTCAGTCTGGTGATGGCATTGATTATTTTCATGTTACACACATTTTGGATGTATTTAATATTTGAATTACACTCATTGCTGCTTCTATAACACCATATTCTGATATACTAAAGATCAGAGAAATACAGACCTTCCCTTAAACCTCTCTTGAACCACATTTGCAGTAGGTTTAAGGTAAACCTCAGATATGATGACCTCTAGTTGTGTTTAAAAGCTGGGTTTAGACTAAACCAAAATTTCAGTTTAAACCTGAGCATCTGTGGACACAGCAAGACCACGGGATTTTGTTCCAAACAATGCAGGTTTAATCCTGTCCTAAGCCTTAAACTGCAGCTAAAGAGCCAGATATTTTTCTCTGGAGTTAGAGTATTTAGGCAGGAAAAGCAAACTTCTTCCCAGCCTTTCCCTTTATACTTCAGGAGGTAATGCAGTGGCTTCTCACTAGCAGCAACCATGAGCAGTGGCTAGTCCTAGATCCTGACACTTTCTTTGTTCAAGGGGCCTTTCACTCACCATGCTTGATGACCTCCTTGACCTTCCAGGCAGCTGCCAACAGAATGGTGATCCACCTTCCTCCTTCATCATCAGAAACACTTGTGGATGACTTTCCCACTGTCCTTAGGGAAAGCTGCATGCCAAATAGTGTGCTCACGATATGTGTTTTCAGATGACATCTATTTTTCACTAAGCTAAGAGGCAATGAGTTGACTGTTCCTGCCTGTCTTGACTAACCACTAGCTGTATGGCTTGCTGAGTACTTCTGAACAGTTGTTTGTCTGCCATCATTTGCAGGCCGAGGGCTCCTGCCTCTCAATCAAAAGGCTAGCTCATTGGTTGCACAACACCCTTTAAGATGGTAGGTCGCACTGCTCCAGAGGTAGTCTGAGCACACTCCTCTGGGGGTATTGCCTCATTTTCTATATTGGACAGGGGTGTAATGATTTAACTATAATGGTCTTCCACTGTGTTTGTGCAGTCATTTCTCAGGCTTATAGGGTCCTTATTAAAGCTTCAATGGGAGCACTGTCAAAGATACCTGTGCAGCCTTTTGGCTCTTGGTCAAAGGGATCAGCAGGGGCCCCTTCTCTCTATTAACAACCTAAGATCATTAGCTAGCTAGCTAGCTAGCTAATGATCTTAGGTTGTCTATTAGCATTATATAGCTAACTTGTTAGCTAACGCTAGTGTTAAATCCCACATCACTAACTTAGCAAGCATTCATAACTCAGGCATATTTAATCATGCACGACACAAGACTTGCCACTTCCCTGTGGAGAGCAGTTGCCAGACACCATGTTGAGGTTGACCTCCGGGCAGCTGCTTGATGTCCATCCTCAGGTTCATAATTGCAGACTGCACAGATGTAATGCTATGTGATCACATTAAATCATACCCTCGAATCTACGCTTATGTGATTGGCTGAGGAGACATATTATAGGCTACAGATGATGCCCTGTTAAAAAAAATGCATTTGTGAATCAAGCCGTGGCGGGGAAGTCTCAAAAAACCCACACAAAAATCCAATGATGTTCACATATGACAAGCAGTTTGTAACTGCAGGTTCCAGTCTGTATATAAATGTAACAACATCCAAATGTTTATGATGAAAACTGCAAATACCTTTAAATACATACAGTAAATTTGTGGATTTCTATTACATATATTTAAATCAAGAAATACATTTGTGAACCTTCTTTTTTATATGTGAATTGTTTTACATTTTTATACAACAATAAATATTTTTGTGGAGAGAATCATTTATTCATAAATCACGAAATACATTTGCGAATCCTTCTGTGTGCATTCATTAATATCGAGAACCATCTGATTCCATAACTAAGTTCAAAAGGAGACAAGAAGACATGCTACCAGCTGATTCATGACCATAAATATCAAAGTCTGTTAGATGGCTCTGCAGGTACTTATAGAACTGGACTTACAAACAGAAGTTGCATCAGGGTAACTTGTATATCTGTCTTTCTTGCAGCAGCAGCTATATTAAATATGCACTATTAATAGTTAAGGTGCCGTCAGCCAGCCTTCAGTCAGGATAAAGAGTACAGGCTGAATTTTTCAGCACTTCAAATTTATTCACCTCCAAAAACCACCATCTCTCTCCGCTTTTTAGCTCCTTGAACACTTAAGGAGTTTAAAAATGTAAGTAAAGACTGGAAAATGTGACTTTTCTTTCTTGAGAGGAATCCTTGATAATGGGAACCTGGCAGGTAGCATTGTAAGTGACTATTAACATGTCACAACATTCACTGTCTTGGGACATCAACTGTGGCCCAGATGGGGTCAGAAGAGGACAAACCATTATCATGCGCTAATAGAATAATAAAGAGAGCTGTCTCCATTTCTGCACTCCACTTACCAATATCTACTGTCTTAGTAAGTCTGCAGCAATTTCAGTCATCTCTAGGGTTTGGAATGTTAAAGACAATGCCTTCACTGCACATTGTGCACAGTATATAATTGTGGGGATAGGTAGGTGCAGTGGGTGTTCTAATACAGAAAGGCTCAGAGTTAAGTTTAGAAAGTCAGAAACTAGCAACTGGTGACAGAAACATTAATGGTATTGATTATATGGTTATTGTAGGATACATTTTTGAAAATATGCACTGTTAAAAGAAGAATCCAAAACGGTCTTGTTCCTCAGTGGTCCACATAGCCTCCATCATTAGGACTATTGCTCCACCATGTTCACCAGGTAGTTGCTAACTAGCTGGGCAGGTAGCATTCAATTGGTTTAAAAAAGGCTTTTATGGGCTAAACCAATTTATTTTGTCTCTCAGCACATATAACGCAAAATCAATATTCTCTAAACAAAGTACTGCACACACTGTCCCTGTTGTGCAATTATGTAAGTCATATGTATTAATTGGGCAATTACCTTAATATTTTTCTGTTTACTGTTTATGACACTAGCATAACTTTTAGTTTTAAAAAAGTGTCTTCAGTTTCAAGAGTTAGTCAGTTGCGCTTCCATAATTAAGGACTTTTTGTGCACTTTGTGTTTGTTTTGCACCTGCATTTCCTCAGAGCTCTGACTGGACTTGTATTGATTGTCATGAAGCTCTGGTAGCTCTGAGTAACTGGAGCTACTAAGGTAGTTGTAATTGCATTTTATTCTAAATTCGCGTCATACTTCAAAATCCAGTGTGGTTACATGCAATTGTATGTGTCAAACGGTGGAATCCATTCAACAGAGCTGGATGTTTCTATTGGCATATTCATATACTGACATAGATCTGAAGCAGGGAATTACACAGCAGGTCAAAAGGAGGAAGGGCACAATAACTAGGAGCATGGGTGCCAACATTTTCATCAACACATTCTTCCATCCTCCCATAGTCAGCCATGACCACATGTCCCATCCTCCCACACTCTGGGAGTCTAGGCTTTTCTCCTCATGCAGTAGGTCATTCAGGTGGGAAACAACATGAGTCATATTGTCTATGATATCTGGAACATAGGTGGAGCCATCAGTCCCAATAATATGACAAACTCCTCCTTGACTAGCCAGCATCAAGTCCAAAGCCATCCTATTCTGCAGGGCCACGTTTTTGATCCCCTGCATGGTAGGAGTGAGAGTGGAAAACCCTACCTCTACCAGTGCCATCAAGTTCTCAAGATCTATGGCCAGGTGGTCTATCTTGTGTGCATTATTCACAGTCCCCCACCAGGGGAGGATGCCACTGATTCCTTTCTCCCCTGGTGACACTGGTAGTGCTCTGTGTGGTAAGTAATAGTGAGCATAGTGGGTGTGGAAATGAGTGATGGTGGGTAGAATGTTCACAGATGTTATCAGCTTAGCAAGGTAGCAGGTGCCACAGGGATTGATAAACATGTTGTCCACATACCCACACATGCTCTCTTAGGGATCCAAATCCATCCGCCGTAGGCAATAGGACGATGGGATTGTTGCTTCCTGGGCGGTGTCCCTTGCAGAGTTATTTGGCTCATGTTCCAAAACCTTGCTGTGGAGCCTTTGTAGTTGGTGATGCTGATGTTACATAGCTCTGGTTAGTCACATTTCTGGCAGTAGTCAGTATAGTTGCATAACATACGTTGTCTTCCAGCTGAGCTGGGATGTATGGGAAGATGGATGCCACCTCCCTTTTGACCCCTCCTTATTCTAGGATTAGTTGTAATTCGAATGTTTCCATTAGTGAGACTGATGACAGGACAATGATGACAGCGAGCAGCACCCCGCCTCCGTGGCCTCTCAGTCTGTCACCCCTCCATCGCCTTCTTTCCCTGGTCTCAAGTGTCATCTTATCAGTTGTGTCACCTCTGCCTACCCCCTAATCAGTGTGCCCGTGATGTTGGTTCGGGAGGGTAGCGGTTCTAGGTGGTCCCAGTGGAACTTCTAGGTGTGCTCAGAGAAATTCCCCCACGAGGCCGCCACTCCCCTCCAATACCCCCTGAATGCACAAGGGGAGGAAGGTTCGGTTCACTCACTGATCTCGATCTCACTTGTCTGGTGATTGGCTGCTGGCCCTGCCTCGGATACTTGTTTGCAGTGGGTGGAGTGGATCCACGTAGCTCTCTCTGGCACCTTTACAGCTGTTTCAGTGGTGAGCAATATCTGGTAGGGACCATTCCACCTGTGAGCCTGCCAGTTCTTTCGTCTGAAATCCTTCACCACAATTCAATCACCAGGCTCCAAGTCATGCAGTTTCCTCTCTGCAGCCCTTGGAATGGCTTCCTTCACCTGTTTGTGAATATCAGAAAGCACAGATGATAAGTTTGCGCAATCTCATCCTCACATTGGCTGGTGTCAGGAAGTTGTCTTTTCACTGGCCCAATACAAGTGTTAAACGGTCTGCCAAATAGGATTTCAAATGGGCTGAGACCCCCTGCTTCTTATTCTGGACCTCATGTACATCAGAACAATGGGCAGTGCTTTTGTCCAGGGCAACCGTATCTCATCACAACACTTAGCAAGCTTGTTTTTCAGAGAACTGTTCTTCCTCTCCATGGCTCCTGCGCTGGCTGGGTGATAAGCACAATGATGTTTTAAATCAATACCAAGATACTCTCCTACACTCTTCAATGCTGCGCTCATGAAAGGTGTACCATTATCACTGGAGATCTTATCTGGAATACCCGCGTGGGACGATATCTCGTATAAGACTCTTTGCTACTGTTGCTGAATCCTGTTTGGCTGTGGGGATGGCCTCTACCCATTTAGAGAACATGTCAACAATGACCAAACAATATTTCTTTCCCTCACTGGGTGTCAGCTCAATGAAATCCATCTGCAGATGTTCAAAGGGTCTCTCAGGAGGCACATGGGCTGCCTGCGGATTTGAATACTTCTCCCACATTATTGGTGGCGCAAACAATGCATTTTGGCTAAATTTTTGAGAGAAGTTATTAAACCCTTTGTGAACCAGTATCTGTTCACCTCCAGCATCATGCTCCCCTTTGACCCCTCCTTATTCTAGGATTAGTTGTAATTCGAATGTTTCCATTAGTGAGACTGATGACAGGACAATGATGACAGCGAGCAGCACCCGCCTCCGTGGCCTCTCAGTCTGTCACCCCTCCATCGCCTTCTTTCCCTGGTCTCAAGTGTCATCTTATCAGTTGTGTCACCTCTGCCTACCCCCTAATCAGTGTGCCCGTGATGTTGGTTCGGGAGGGTAGCGGTTCTAGGTGGTCCCAGTGGAACTTCTAGGTGTGCTCAGAGAAATTCCCCCACGAGGCCGCCACTCCCCTCCAATACCCCCTGAATGCACAAGGGGAGGAAGGTTCGGTTCACTCACTGATCTCGATCTCACTTGTCTGGTGATTGGCTGCTGGCCCTGCCTCGGATACTTGTTTGTAGTGGGTGGAGTGGATCCACGTAGCTCTCTCTGGCACCTTTACAGCTGTTTCAGTGGTGAGCAATATCTGGTAGGGACCATTCCACCTGTGAGCCTGCCAGTTCTTTCGTCTGAAATCCTTCACCACAATTCAATCACCAGGCTCCAAGTCATGCAGTTTCCTCTCTGCAGCCCTTGGAATGGCTTCCTTCACCTGTTTGTGAATATCAGAAAGCACAGATGATAAGTTTGCGCAATCTCATCCTCACATTGGCTGGTGTCAGGAAGTTGTCTTTTCACTGGCCCAATACAAGTGTTAAACGGTCTGCCAAATAGGATTTCAAATGGGCTGAGACCCCCCCTGCTTCTTATTCTGGACCTCATGTACATCAGAACAATGGGCAGTGCTTTTGTCCAGGGCAACCGTATCTCATCACACCACTTAGCAAGCTTGTTTTTCAGAGAACTGTTCTTCCTCTCCATGGCTCCTGCGCTGGCTGGGTGATAAGCACAATGATGTTTTAAATCAATACCAAGATACTCTCCTACACTCTTCAATGCTGCGCTCATGAAAGGTGTACCATTATCACTGGAGATCTTATCTGGAATACCCGCGTGGGACGATATCTCGTATAAGACTCTTTGCTACTGTTGCTGAATCCTGTTTGGCTGTGGGGATGGCCTCTACCCATTTAGAGAACATGTCAACAATGACCAAACAATATTTCTTTCCCTCACTGGGTGTCAGCTCAATGAAATCCATCTGCAGATGTTCAAAGGGTCTCTCAGGAGGCACATGGGCTGCCTGCGGGATTTGAATACTTCTCCCCACATTATTGGTGGCGCAAACAATGCATTTTTGGCTAAATTTTTGAGAGAAGTTATTAAACCCCTTTGTGAACCAGTATCTGTTCACCTCCAGCATCATGCTCCCCTTTGACCCATGGTCTCACCCATGGGTCAACACAGCATAATAATTGAACAGATACTTCGGTAAGCATGGTTTGCCACTTGGTCCATACCACACTTTGTCTGTGATAGTGCAGCCTGCCTTTCGCCACACTGCTTTGTCCTCTGCCGTTGCTCTTGTTTGCAGTTCCTGCAGATCAGCTGTAGGTGGTAGGAGGTTCATTAGTTAACGCAACACATTGAGTGGTTGGCGTTTGTTTGGCAGCAGCTTTTGCTGCCTTATCCACTCTGGCATTCCCCTGTGAGATAGGATCAAAGTTGTTAGTGTGTGCTCCACATTTACAAATGGCAATCTGTTTAGGCAACAGCACAGCATCCAAGAGTTCAGTAACCAGTGTGTGATGTGCAATGGGTTTGCCTGTGGATGTAAGGAATTTTCTGTTTGCCCAGAGTTTTCCAAAGTCATGCGCTACTCCCCATGCATATCTGCTATCATGGAAATGTTCACAATTTGGTCATTAGCACATTTACATGCATCTGTCAGTGCGACTACCTCTGCTGCCTGTGCTGAGTAGTTTGATGGGAGTGGTTCAGCCAAACTTGTTTCATGCAATGTTGTTACTGAATACCCTGGAAGATTTTTACCAGTTGCTGGATCTCGTGATGCTGAACCGTCAACACGCTCAATCCAGCTCTGGATTGATCAATGGTGTTTCCTGCAGATCTGGTCTTGGGGAGCAAGTCTCTGTTATCACTGCCACACAATCGTGAGGTTCACCATCTGCCACTGTAGGGAGGAGAGTTGCTGGGCTAAGCACTGTACATCTCTTAACAGTGATATTAGGCATTTCAAGCAATATGGTGTTGTATCTTAACCACCTGGTTGTTGAGAGATGTGATGTTTTCTGTTCAAGCAATATCATTGAGACAGCATGTGGAACCAACAGTGTCAGATCAGCATAACCCACAATGTCACGTGAGGCTATAACAGCTTTCTCTGCAGCCGCCACAGCCTTCAGACAATTTGGCAGCCCAGCTGTTACAGAGTCAAGCTTGCTGGAAAAATAGCCCACTGGTCTCAGCCTCCCCCCATGTTCTTGTAGTAGTACAGAAGTCATGAACACACCCCTCTCATCAACAGTCTGTGTGAAAGGTCTGTTACTGTCAGGGAGACCAAGAGTTGGGGGTACCTGATTTAACTCAGGAATTTCTGAGACGTCTTTCACAAAAATGTTTTTGTCATGACTTATTTCATCATCTGATGTTACCAAACTGGCCATTAAAAAATCTGGAATGAGCTCAGTGCTTCTTACCCCTGTTGCTATAGCTGAAAATCTTTTCCGGAATACTTGAAGTTGGTTGTGAAAATCCACACCTGAGTCTGATGTCTTTACCCAACCAGCAGCTTCCTCACAACGTCTGGTCCAAGGGCCCAAGCATTCCCATGTATCCTGCTTTGCTTTGACCAGGGGGACATGAGGATATGTGTTAGGGACCTGAAACAAAGCTTTACAAAGTGGATCATTGAAAGCTACTGAGACAGTACAACCAGGTCAGCTTTAGTGTGTTTCTGTCTTTGTCTTGCCTGAACTACGTGTCCTCAAAATGTTTATCAACCCCAAGATGTACATGTAATGTGCAGTGTAACTCTTGTGGCTCCTTGATGTCTATTTGTGTATAGTTGTCTGGAAAGAGAGCTTTGACCTCGGTGATCAGAGTGTTATTTACAGAGCCAGCAGCTGTGTGAGGCAGCTTCCATTGATAAGAGTACATTGTACATAGTCTATTGTGATGCAGTGTCAGAAATTCTGGCTACAATGATGCCTTCGGGAGTGGAAATCAGGATAATTCCTAATCTTATCATCATATCTCTTCTGATAATATTCAGGCATTGTTTAGATAACAAGAATTAATGTTTAAAGTGTTTCTCAATTTCTTCACTGCATGACAATGGTGTGGTATACCTTTCCACCAGGGGTGTTCCTGAAACTCCTACTGTCCTCACAAATCTGCTGCTGATTTTTGGAAGGACTGCAAACTCTGACTCTCTGATGACAGAATCAGTCGCATCAGAATCCACAAGAAAAATGGATTTCAATGCCTCTAAGAGCGGGCTGTTTTATTGCCTTCTCAGATCATCTGTTTGGCATTCACACCTTTTACTTACTCAGTTTTTTAATTATTTATTTTATATTATTTTATTTTTGTTTTGTTTTTTCTTCACACATTCACTCCCCCCTTTTTAAACATGAGTTCCAAACTACGAATCTTTAAATAACCTAAGAGGGAACCTAATGAGTGAGGCAAGAGTGTGTAGAAAAGAATTGGAAACACCGGTCTGTAAGAAATACCCCAGTGAAAATTTTGGCCCAATACTACAATGATTCACACAGCGGTCCCAGACCTGCCCTGCTGACACGTCTGTCACGCACACCCCTCACGGTAGCGAGAATCGGTATACCCCGGGCCCCCTTGAATAAACTCACCAGAAAGAGAGTCCTGCCACAGCCACTAGGTTTACTGGATCACAGCAGTGTGCAAGCTTTGGACACTCAGGGCAGCAGGCCCCCTCATCTCCACCCTTCCTTGGGAGGTTGAGGTAAAGAGTCCCAGACTCTAGCCGCGCACGGTCTTAACCTGCCGCTCCGAGCGCCCAAGTCCTCTCACACAAGTGAAAATGCCGACAACACCAAATTGTAGTGGCAATTTCTGCGGAATAAAGAAACACTCAAGGCAATCACTTGTCTTTCTGTAGGTTTAGTTCAAGTGTCAAAACTTCAAGACGGACTCACAGCAGCAAAAACATACATCAGTATAATCTGCTCAGAATGAGTACAGAGGGAAAGGAGCATCAGTTATTTATCCAGTCTTCAGGGTCAGGCTCCTCAACCCAGGGAGAAGAGTGTCCCTGAAGTCTGGACATAACAATAACTAGGATGTTTTGTAGTTCCATGTCATCATTATCAGTGTACTGTTTTCATCACGCAGTCCAAACAATCATACACAGATCAAGTATTGACGTCAAACAATTATGTATAGCATCTGTATGTTATTATATCAGAAAGTCCATTTGTTCTTGCCATTACAATTACATTGAGACTCCAGGCTTGCCAGGAATTCTCCCGGTGCTCCTGATGGCCAGTTCGGGTCTGAATCTATCCAACAAATCCATGCATGCCTGCTGCGTCTAAAAAGCGATTAATGAGCAGTGGTGGAATGTAACTAAGCACAATTTACTCAACTAACATACATGCTACATGCTTCATAGGCAAATATCGCACTTTTTACTTCACTACATTTATCAGATTTAGTTCATTGTTATATTGCAGAGTAACATTTTATATACAAAACATATGATCAGTTTAGAAAATATGATGCATATTTATGGATAAAGTAGTTAACATTAGTTACGTCACAACCAAGTAAATGCTGCTTACGCATTAATGCACAAGTAATAATAACCCAATAATATAATAATAATATGACACTCACAGAGGCCATTTCTCTGCAAAAAGAGTACTTTTACTTTTGGAACATTAAGTACATTTAGCTTACAATACTTTCATACTTTAAAACATTAAAGTTGTGTGGTATAAAACCAAAACAAGCTGAAAGACACTAAAATGCTCCACAGAGCTGAGGGGAACTGTGGAGTCATTTGATAATTCTCTCTGGGTTCATCACCAGGGATGACATCTTTCACAGTATACATAGCCAGCATTCCCCAGAATGGGCACCAGAACTTGAGCTGGGCAAGCGGGCAACGTAACCGGGCTTAGCAGCCTCCCAGTGAACATGGCCGGACCGGGACCGACCACAGCCTCCGAGACCGACGGAGGTCAGTTTGGCGACAGGAAATACAGTACAGAGGTGATTTACAGCGGCTACGACCAGGAATCTGACTCCGGGGACGACAGAGAAACGGCGGGTTCAGGCAGGGACATGAGGCGTCAAGCCAAGAGGAGCGAGAGGAAGGTCGGGCATCAGAGAGGCAGTGGCAGCGTGTAGAGACAGACTATTTTTCACATCTCACTCGTGGATTAAGGGTTTATTTCAACCAAACCAGAGTTGGTGATTGTTGGAACAGTGGAAAGACTAACCAAGACGGTTATGGTGAGTTTTATTTGGTTGCTGTTGAGTTTGTGTGTTTTATGAGTTAAAAAGTAAATGGACTGTACTTATATAGCGCCTTTCTAACTACTCAAAGCGCTGCAACTACATATCACATTGGATGGCAGAACTGCACATCAAAGTAATTAAGCATTCATACACACAGCCCCAAATTGCTCCAATTTAGGGTTTCCCGGGATCGAACCGCCGACCTTCCGAGTGGTGGATAACCCACTTTACCACTAAGCCACAATCACCCTAACAAGGCAGTTAAGCTAGTCTTAGTTTGGTGAAAGAGAGAAATGTGAATTCAGAAGGTGTACGGTTGTATTTTTCAGTTTGATAAGGAAAACAGGTGTAAGAATAATACCTTTGTAATGTTGTGATTTTATTTGACTAAAAAAAAAAAAAAAAAAAAAAAAAAAAGTAAGAGAGCTTGTGTAATGTAGCTAACTCTCTGCTCACATACATCTCCCAGCTGGAACTACCTGAGCTATACTATCGGACTATCGCCTCTTGAAGTACTCTAGAAGTGGTATTATGAGACAGGAGGGGCCGGGCTAGCTGGTTAGAATGCTAACTTTAGTAGATATCTCTGCAACACAATACATTGACGTCTTTGACATAATGTCAAAACTGTTATTTCTTCACATTCTGGTGAAAATTTTAGTTAATTTTTGAATGTTTTAAACTAATATTTTTTAATGTTTTAAACTAATATTTTTAAGGTGTGTTCACACAGAAAGCAAAGCAAATTTTTCACACAGCGCGATTACACACAAAGTCAATGCAAAACTTGCATGACGCCAATTGGGCAAATACGCAAAATTCACGCATTCATGCAAGCTGAAAAAAAAACTTGAGCCAAAAATGTCCGCGTTTCGCTGCTGCTCGCCGACAGACAGCTGCTGAGTACCGGGGAGCTCTGGAGGAGAGAGCCGGGGGAAGCTTCTGGAGGAATAAACACCCAGAGTCACACGAGATTCTGCTCTGATCCAGAACCTGTTACGGACAGAACTGGCCGGAGACACAAGGCAGGTATGATAGAGTTTATTATTACACAAGAATACAGTCCTTGGAATGGAGGTGGCGGAGCACCGAGTGTTAGGTCCACATGGGTCAGGAGACCGGAGCGACACTCACGGAAGACGAGAGACGCACGGGACCAGGAGCTGGAGTGGATAACTCACGGAGGACTGGAGATGCGCGGGGACTGGAGCTGGAGTGCCACACACGGAGACCAGGAGCACGAAAGAGCCGGAGAAGAGGTACTGGGTACTGGTGGCTGGTAGACTCACGGAGGACTGGAGACACACGGGGACTGGAGCTGCAGTGTCACACACGGAGAACAGGAGCACGAAGGAGCCAGAGAAGAGGCACTGGGTACCGGTGGCTGGTAGACTCACGGAGGACTGTAGACACACGGAGAACAGGAGCACGAAGGAGCTGGAGACGAGGTACTGGGTACTGAAGGCTGGTAGTAGTTTTGCTCAGGAAAAGGGAGTCCAAGGCGTTCAATGATTCAGGTGAGCTAGCGTCCTATCCTTAGTCATTAACGAGACCAGACACAGACTCTGGTGAGGAGCTGGGTTATATAGGGGAGTAGAGTGGCTGATTACGTGCAGGTGTGAGATAGGTGACAGGTGATTGGCATTAGTATTCAGGTGAGGGAGTGCAGAGTGAAGGGGAGTGGCTGGAGAGAACATGACAGACTGTGACAGAACCGTTTACCGGGGGGAGTTTTTTTTTTAACTTTTCGGATTAAAAAGTGGATTTACCTTCACTCTCACTTCTCAACCTGTCTGCCATGGAGGTGCTGACTTCCACTGTTGTTATTGTAGCCATCTGTGGGCACCCAGAGCTCTATGATACTATTTCATATTTATACAGAGACCAGACAAAAAAGGACATTGCTAACAAACCACACACTTTTTAAAAAAAAGATTTTATGGTTTTGAGTCATTGTGGTTTTATATAAAACCACTATACACATACTCCATACTTCCTTTGTCTAAATGTATTCAATTAAAATAACGTCTCACTCTCTCTTAACAGGTGCTAGTAGAAAAGGCTCCAAAAAGCCTGTAGTGTGTCCTTAGCTCACCCACCTGACAATATGTTACATCTCACCTTGACAGACACATTCGACAGGGCCTTCTTCCACTGGCAGGTTAACTTGAAACCTGTCCTCTGAGACTTTATTCTTTTCCTCACTTCTGTTATTTATTCCATATTTAATCATATAGCCTCACAGAGATCATGCTGTCTTTTTCAAAAGGCCTGAACCAAAAAAAGTATCCTAGTGACAAATGAAATGCATAATAACAAGACTAAAAAGTCTAAAGCCCTATTTGCCCCTAAAGGCTTTAATGTTTGGACTGCTGGCCTGTTGGAGTTGCCTAGGAAAGGTAAGGAAAAATTTAGGAATCATCCTCAGGGGATCACGATTTTACACTGAAATTTTAGTAGCAGCAGTACTTTTTAGGATTACTCAGAAAAGTCCAACTGACACACCATCCATAGGCCCAGCCAATAGTGAGGCAAACTTCATTATAGAGTCATATACATTAAGATAAAGTAATATGGTGACTGTTTTGCAGGCCATCTATTTAAATTCAGAAAATTAATTACTGGACTTATGATAAAATACAGATGTGGAGTACAGGGAGTCTCATAAGCAAACATTTTCCATGCTGTTAGATGACCAGTACCATAATGGTGAGTGACAGTAATAATACTCAAGTGTGGTAAACTGGTTTCAGTATATGAGTAACATTTCCCTCTAATCCACTATGAATACAACTGGATTATACCTTTTGTGTGTATTTAGCTGTATCATACATCATTTATAGGTTGTATAATGAAATTAAAGTGTGTAGTCCCTTCATGCTACACACACAGAACATAACAGATAATTAAATTAATATTAAAATAGAGTAACATAACAAACAAACAAAATAAAACAATGTATACAGATATTTATAGACATATATACATGCACGTAAACACCCAGGAAATAATTCTGAAGCACATTATTATTAGTGCATTATTATGGCAAAGCTATGAGTGTTTGGAACATACTGAGTGTATGGATGAGCTGTGAAGAAATGGATTATGCTGCCAGAGTGGTTTGAGAAGTGAATACCTGTCACATATGGAATGAATTGTAACCAGCTGAATTCAAGCTAACCAGAGCCATTGTCCTCTCTCAATGTGGAAACTTTCTACAGCCGTTTCAAGAAATGGATGAGTGTTTGAAACTCAAAACAAGTTTTTTTTCCTTTCAAATATGAGGTCCTGTGTCTTTATTGACAACTACGTCTTTTCATGTTCTCACATAAAGTATGGTGTGCCTGAAGTGCTACAAGCTTCCCCTAGGGCACATCATGTGTCGACATGGCATCATTTTTCACTGTTACGCACAACCTGTTGGGCCTACTGATCCTGGAATGGTGAGTTCTCTACAGGACTGTCTGTGTAATGTCAAAAACTGGGTGTCTAATAATGTCCTTCAACAAATCCTTGTTATTTGGTCTCAGCATATCACTAGACAAATACTCCTGAATACTGAATCTACCGATGGCATAGACCATCATTAGACCATATCAAGCTTGTTTCAAGAAACCTTGGGGTTTTGTTTGATAGCATACCATGAAGCTTGTTCTATCGCATTTTTATCATCTTAGAAATATTTAAAGTCTATTTTATCTTTTAAAGACAGACACCATGTTACATGCTTTTGTCTCCTCTTGTCTTGATTATTGCAACAGCCTCTTTACAATAAATCTAATGACTGATGACAGAGAGTACAGAACTCAGCTGCCAGAACCAAGACAGGTGGCCACATCACAATGTTTTAGCCTGCTTACATTGGCTCCCAGTATGTCTTATTTATTTTAGGATCTTATTGATTACTTTTAAGACTCTTTGTGGCCTTGCTCCCTGCTGTTCTAGAGTCTCGGCTAGGGGACAGGGACTTTGTAGTCAGGGTCCCAGATCCAGTGCAACCACAGTTTTTCCCTATTGTACACACTGCTCCTACTCTGGAGGAGCTGGCAGATCAACAATACTTACTAGTTTCTGAAAAAGCCTTCTTTACAGATACTGCATATCGGCATCTTTCATAAACTCTATAATACTGCACAATAAGTTTCCTTACTTTGCCACTTTCTCTTTTTAAGATAATTGTTTTGACATTTTGCCTGTATTTTACAGTTTTACAGTGAAGATGCAGACAGTAAACATGGGGAGAGGGAGAAGGGGGGTGACAACAAAGCTATCTGGCCAGAATCAAATGACGCCACACCTTCTTCTGTGTACCTGAATCCATACACGTCAAGGAAAAATTCTGAGCTATGCAGGCAATGATGGATGTGGTGTAGGTGTCTTCCCTGCAGGAAATGACTGTCATGGGGAACCCCCCTCTTTCACCACGTGAAAGCCTTGATTTGAACAAAACAGAAGGGATTACTGGGTGGCTGAGAGCAGCCTGACTCAGCTCAATCCCCATGTGAGTGAGCGTGGCTGGACTCAGAATACTAAAGTGCTGTCATGCGCGTTTCTCAGTCTGAGGTACGATTTTATTATTTTATCAATATTTAATGATATAAACGCTCTCAAAAGACTACACTGTCATTCTCCAGATGCTTAGTTGAATGTGCAGACATTTGAAGTTGAAAAGTAAAGCAAGAGCATGAGCTGTCACTGATTTTTATATGAAATTTAAAAATATCTTGCTGTTTTGTTTCAGGTTAGATGGCTAGTTGCTTTGCTATAAAACAACACACAGAGAGAAAAAATGTTTTTTTTAAACCACAAGCAGTAACTGAAGGCTGCATGCCGAGTGTGTTATTTTTTGTACATGTACATCAATGATGGCTGGTTCTTCCAACGACACACATTATGTGGTGCTTAATGTACATTTTCATATACACCTGTCTGTATATGCTGTTTTACGGTCGTAATGTGGGGAACAGGTAAGCTTTGACATAAGCATTAACCTTTATTCACTGTATGTATGATAACAATATAACAGATAAAGACATCCATCAGGCCTGGAGTAGATGCTCCATCACTGCTTTAATGCTATCTCAGTAAAAAGCATAGTAATGCACATTGAATGCACAGTGTAACTATAACCTTCGCCTCTTCCTGGATCATTCAGTGCAGTCAAACTTGTTGCCCAAGTGACTGCAGGTCTCTCCAGCTGTGGCTGCAGGCTCTGTGGTTGCTGCAGGTCTCTCCAGCTGTGGCTGCAGGCTCTGTGGTTGCTGCAGGTCTCTCCAGCTGTGGCTGCAGGCTCTGGGGTTGCTGGAGGTCTCTCCAGCTGTGGCTGCAGGCTCTGGGGTTGCTGGAGGTCTCTCCAGCTGTGGTTGCAGGCTCTGTGGTTGCTGGAGGTCTCTCCAGCTGTGGCTGCAGGCTCTGTGGTTGCTGGAGGTCTCTCCAGCTGTGGCTGCAGGCTCTGGGGTTGCTGGAGGTCTCTCCAGCTGTGGTTGCAGGCTCTGTGGTTGCTGCAGGTCTCTCCAGCTGTGGCTGCAGGCTCTGTGGTTGCTGCAGGTCTCTCCAGCTGTGGCTGCAGGCTCTGGGGTTGCTGCAGGTCTCTCCAGCTGTGGTTGCAGGCTCTGGGGTTGCTGCAGGTCTCTCCAGCTGTGGCTGCAGGCTCTGGGGTTGCTGGAGGTCTCTCCAGCTGTGGCTGCAGGCTCTGGGGTTGCTGCAGGTCTCTCCAACCTTACAGGAATGCTCCTGGACTAGTTCCTCAGTGACACTTGGTCAGTGCATGTTGGGGTTCAAGATGGATGAGGATATAAGCAATGAAAATTTCATCACTAGTGAGAGTCAGAGTCGATCATTCATTAGCTGAAAAGTTTCTTTTTTCCCCTTACTCAAAGTTAAAGTTAAGGTGGCATGGATAAGTTTCACATTAACTAAATCTTTACCAAATACGTTGGTAATATTTGGTAGACCATGTAATGGATTTCTATGAGGGGCAAAATAAATTACTTTAGAGAACAGGTACGTTCCAAAGAACGTTCCAAGAAATATGTCATGGTGGAGTAGAGGTAGTTGAGTTCTCTTTGTGAGAAATATGTTGATTTTAAGTAACAAAAAATGCTACATGTACGACTTACAAAATAATGTAGGCTTGAGGACTAACATTACCAGCATGCAGCATGGGTAAGGTGCATATTTTTTTGTATTGACTGATTTTTACTGAAAAAATCCCTGGATTTGTATCCATACGTAGGTTTACACACATTTTATATCTCCCTACACACAAAAGCTGGGGTTTTTTGCACTGCAAGAATACACAGTTTACCACAGTTAACAGTTAAGTCCTCTAACAGATGTGCCAGAATTCTTCAAAGTAAAAAAAATAGTGTTAATGCTGTAAATGGTATTTCTATATTTATTTAAAAAAAAATTAGCCCTAACCTTGTACTACGCTTGATGTGTACACACACTCATGTAAAGGATGATGATAGCCAAGTTCACTTTTTAAAGCTCATCACTCTATCAGGAGCTGAACTGGATGAAGTACATTCCTTAATTATTCATACATTTGGAATTGGTTCTTAGAAGCGTTGCTCGATAGCCAAGTCTAGCCACTGTATCGTATTTAAGAATTAATACTAGAGAAGCAAAGTGGTGGACAGTGAATAGCGAATCATTTTTCTGCACAGTGTCAGTGAATAAATTCTCAGATGAACGTCTTTCCCACTGCATTGTTGGACCAGCTTTTGCTTTTCCATTCTACTGGCATTGATTGTTCGTGTTTGATCCACAAAGATCTGTGATCATAGCATCTGCTGTAGGAAACATATAGATGTCAATTTCTTGGTCTGGAACAAAAAGCGATCTGTAGTTTTTTCAGTGATAACAGTGCCGGAGAGATGTTCAAATCCATGTTAATGTTTCCCATCACTGACATGTTACTTATTAGTTCAAGTGCTAATGGAGGCTGCTCTCATGTCACTATATGGTCCTACAAGAAATACACAAATCACGGCAAGACATTTCTGCAGTAGAACTGAATATTTTAACATTTGCTTTTGGTGGTGGTTACCAGTGGTTACAGGTGGGACAGAAAGCTACACCAACATCCTGTGCAAGTCTCTGTTGGGCCTGGGCCCATGAGTAGTATAGGTCAGTGTGTCAAAGCCGATATGTTACTGCTGAGGTCAACCCACAGAGAGCAGTGCAAGTTCATTTGTTTATTTGGTCTTTAACAGTTTAAAAATGTGGAAGATGCATATACAGCTGAACTTGTTACTTGTACAGCCAAGAAAATGTTCCAGACGACAGTGAGGCCCAGCAGCCAGGCTGGATTTTGTTCCTGAAAGTTTCCTTAAGCCTGTCAGTCTGCTTCAAGATGCTCTGTAGTCCAGCACCCTCTCCCAGCCCACAGGACTTGGACACACAACAGCACAGGGCCCAGCAACCTACACATGTTGAAAATACATGTAATCCTTATTTTAGTTCTGTTTTGCTCTATGCATACCATGTAAAGTAAATCATACATTATTCATCTTTAAGGGTCAAAACAAAAACCATACATGAAAACAACATCGCCCTACTACTAACTGTAAAGAATACATACATTCAATTAAATGCAGTGCAGAACCACAGCGATATCCACACAGAAAATACATAGGATATAGTTATTTCACATTGTTTTTAATCACTGGCCCAAGCAGTTATAAGGTTTAGGGGGCGATCACTTTTTCACACAGGGCCATGTAGGTTTGGATTTTGTTTTCCCTTAATAATAACAACCTTCATTTAAAAACTGCATTTTGTGTTTACTTGTGTTATCTTTGACTAATATTTAAATTAGTTTGATGATCTGAAACATTTAAGTGTGACAAACATGCAAAAAGGGAGGGAGGCACAATGCAAAGACCACCTAGAATTATTATTGTTTTTTTAAATAGTAGAATAGTAATTGTAGTGTTAATATTAATAAATTAGTAATAATAGGAATGACAGCTATAGGAAGAATAATGTCAGCATCAGTAACAGAGCCAATAACAACAACTGTAGTAGCAGTTGGCGAGCAGGAACACGGGGCAGCAAGTGGCCCACAACCACAAAACTTTGACCTGGTGGTGCTAGATGAAACGTCAGGGGATCAACAAAGTGATTATGATTCATCCTCTGGGGACTCTGAATATATCTGCCAAATGTCATGGCAATCGATCCAGTAGTTATTGAGATATTTCACACAAAACCAAGAATGTTGACCTCATAGTGGTGCTAGATGAAAAGCAGGGGATCAACAGCGTCAGTAGGTTTCATCCTCTGCGGACCACAGAACTTCCAAATAAAATAAAATAGATAAAAAAAGCCCTGTGGTGGAAAGATCACTTCCCACATTTTAGCAGTGTGTCCACTACTGGAGCCTCTGGGATTGTCAGCTGATAAGGTTCTGTAGGTGGTTCTTGTTCAATTTACAGAATAGGACAATGCCTGTTAAAGCTATTTTAATATTTTTAAAGAGATGCTACAGTGTTCACTTTGAAATGAAACACTTTGAAAAATAGGAGCCAAAGTCTAAGCTGCTGTGTGTTTCCTCTTCAAGGCAACACTCAGGAGGGTTGTGTTCACAGTTAGGGCAAAGTTATAGACTTTGGTGATCTGAGAGAGTCTGGTTCACTCACGCAGACATCAAGCATCAAGGAAGAGAAGAACAAGAGAGGGCATCTGCTGCCCTCTGTGGATTCTGCTCGGGTTCCACGATCATTATGCATTCAAATGAAACACTTTGGTAAAACAAAAATAGCGAAAAAGAAACTTGTTTCATGTTGGTCATAGCTCAGTGTAATTCCTTTCATGTTCTCACAATTTATGACTACAATAAAGAACTGCGGCTACTATAATTGTAGGCTTTGGTATTGGGACTTGCTTCTTTCAAAGTGTCAGTAAAATCTGTACAAACTACAGCAACAACGTTTTCACTGATATCTAATTTTCAGCTGGACATTTGGCTGTGCTGTGTGACGCTGGTTCACATCAGGACAGGTGTTGGATCTACTGCAGCTTCGCTGTTAGACCGTTGCTCACAGTTTGGTCTCCCTCATTACACAGTCCATCCCTCTAATCCCACAAAAAGTTGAGAAAGCATATAAAGTGGTAGTGAGGGAGAGATGCTGCTGTTGCTAATTGGATTGGAGCTGGCGGGCTTTGGCTCTGCGGCACAATGGGAGCAAATGAGAGTGAACTGGCAGATTCTCTTTGGCTGACGTTACAGTTATTATTAGGCACAGACAGAGAGGTAATTCACTCAGATCAAATGGATTTAGCACTTGTTTTTTATCTATAGACTGTACTGAGGGTGGCTCAGTGGTTCGCTCTGTAGCCTCACAGCAGAGTTTCAGGCGTCGAACTCCAGCTGGCTGAGGTCTTTCTGTGTTTCTAGATACTTTGTAGATCTAGATTTAACATGAGTAGTGGTGGAAAGCAACTGAGCACATTCATTAAAGTACTTAAGGAGCATTTTACTTCCTTTCTTTGTTTTCTCCCTGCCTGGAAATTTGAGCTTACAATTCCACGTCCACGACCAGAGACAACTGCATCTGCTGAGGAATATTGTGTGATCTGATGATTGTTGTTGGAGCATGATTACACAGGAGGGAAGCAATGTGCTTACTTATTGATCAAAAGTAAAGGGGAAGCAGAGGTGGAGGTGTGGTTTGAGAACTTCTATGGGCAGTTTGGTGCTTTTTTTTGCTAAATTAATGCCACTATGTGAATGTAATGCATGAAGTAAAATTGTATTATATATTTATTTTATATACTTTTTGGGAAGCCTTTTTCACTTATTATGTGACCTTTGACCCTGTTTGGTGATGTCACCTCCTGTGTGATTTTTGCTATTCTACTCAGTCGGCAGGAAGTTGGAGCACTAAACAGTGGTGTAAGTCATATATGCAAAGTTACTTTACAATGTTTCAGCATTATTTTCAGCATCCCGGAGAGTCAACATGAAGAAGCTCCTAACGGTGTGCATGTGCACTCGCTCTTAAGCGCTGCTTTGTAGAAATTTGCTCTTAACTTCTAAGATCAATCATTATTGGGAAAGGGCCCAGATTTTTAAAACATGTTTTGGAGCGGCTGAGTGACATCCTGTATTAGTATCTAAAAAATAAATTAATAAAAATGAATAGAGAATACTTTGAATTGTCAGTGTCTGTGCAACAAGGCGCTGGGAGCAGACGATTCACAGTACATACCCTAAATTACAGCTATTAGCATGACTTATCAATAAGAAGAGGTTGAAGAGACCAGTGAAGGATGTAAAATACACCAGGCTCGCCACCTTTATCACTTAACATGCTACACAGCATGCTGAATGAGGAATGGCTCCCAATTTCCCTCTCCCCTCTCTTTATCTCCCTCACAGAGGTTTAAGGAGGACTTCGAATATTCATGCAAGTTGCTCTTGAGTTGCAGGTCTGCTCAGCGGAGTTTGTGTTTAGTTTTCCATTAGGGCCATTTTTGTGCTGGGAAGAGATCAGGTATTACTTTGCAGCAGCAGGTGAAGTTGGGAAATGTGATTTTTTTCAATATTGTAACAACAAGTGTGTGTGTGCATTTACAGTAAAAACCAGTAAACTGAGATGGGGAGAGAGTTTGTCAGAACAGGCAGCAGTCTAATAATGCAGAAATACTCTTTGAAATCTTTTGAGTTGTCCATTACACATTCTATCATGCGTCCATCTGTAGAGATGGCAAACAATACACACCAGGTGTATCAACAAACACGACTCCAAATGAATGCTAATGTTACTCCATGCAGAATATGATGTGGAAATAGAAGCTTGCATATCAACTTAAAAAGTCATGTCAGTGGCCAAAAAAATCTGTTATTGCAGGCTTAAGTCAAGACTTTGTTTCAACAAGCAGAACCGGAAGCAGCTTTCTAGTTTCAAAATGACTACATGGGTTGATAAGCAAGACTTACAGTGAAACCGGATGCAGCTGCAGGAATTCATTGCTTAACACACTAGGTTTGGGTGCTCATCCATTTCCTCCCCACATTGACAGAGCGGTGTTAGCGCCCAGGTGTTTCCTGCATCCAAAAAGGATGTAATGCCCTTTTCATTACAGCCCGGTAGGATCTTCAGAATGAATGCTTACCATTACATGTGTCTTGAATCACCTCAGGGGCACCACTCATAGCTATCCAATCTCTGCCTGACCAGTCGTTGGAATGTTCTTCTGTACATGCATGCTTTTAATGTGCTGACATCTTATGTAACTCGTATGACCAAAAAGACATGGCTGTCAGCGTGGGAAATCAACTCAAACTAAATTGGAGTCACAGTGTTTAACCCAGTTGTATCCCCACTGTCCCTGTTATCCTCAACCTCCTCACAAACGTTACTATTCTAAAAACCAGCTGATGCATAGCTGTGGCCCTGGAATCACTCGGCCTCTTTGACTCGACCGCTCGACTTGTCTGTCTACTTCCTCTTCTTCCCCAGGCAAGCCAGCACTGAGCTGATGTTATGTTGCCCAGACCAGTTCTTTCCTCCGCCATTCCTTTTGCTCCTGCCTGGCTTCCTCTGCCTCTTTAGGTGCCACAGCAGCCTGCACTTTCCCCTCCCCCACCCACACACACACACACACACACACACACACACACACACACACACACACACACACACACAATGGACAGGGAGGGTAGCTAGTAAGAGCATCAAACATCAACGAAATTAAATGAAGTCTTAACGAAAGCCAGGAAATATCCTGACTGTGAAGCTGCTATGTACATGCCTTTGTTGAATGAATTAGATTCATGCTCACTCTTAAATGTATTGCGTCATGAAATCGCCTTCGATTCCTTTCATTTTATTGCATTCATTTTGAATATATTTCAAACTACATTTCATCACAGGTCGTCAGATTCAGACAGGGGACAGAAGATGGGGAAGATGTTTCTCATGTTGCTTCCTAGAATAATGTATTATTCACTGATCCAAAAATACTACAAAACTTGCATATCTAGAATACCCTTTGAATGCACCATCAAAAAGTAGGTCCCAAATATTTGGGCTCTATTGTCAACATTATATATGTCACATTTGTTACATATTCCTTATTCCTCACAGTTTGTCAACATTTTCCATGTAATGATGTTTTGCCCCGTAGTAAATATAATAATAGTCCTGTCGATGAGCAGGGATTGACACTCACACCAGATAACGTATAAAAAACCAGACCACTAAAAATGGGTACATCGCATCTCCTTATTTTATTTCAAAATGATCTAAGATGATTTAACCAAAATCAAATCAGATAAAAGAAAACTGTGTTAACACATGGTGTATTGTGAGGTTCTATATGTTTTCAAGGCTTAAAGCAGCAATAATTGATTTTTTGGCCACTTAGGGGCAGGGGCAGAAGCTGGGATCGCAACATTCACATATTATCACCCTTTATACCATGGCTACTGAACATTCTATATGCTGATTGGCTGGAAGGTGTGGATTAACTCCTAGTAACCGGACAGTATAACCGCACACCTATGACACAGGTGGTTGTTTGCAGTCCTAAATGAATGCGCCAGTATTAAAGCGTAGAGAAGAGCTTAAAGCTAGGGTTATTTGTGTAACCACCACTAACAACAACAACAGAAAAGGATAAATAAAGGAGGACTTAAATAATGTTAGCCTGAGTCTGAGGGACAGTTGCTGGGGAAAGGAGAGACGACCAGAGGGGAAATGCGACTAAAACTGTGCAGACAATAGAAAGATGGGGAGAAGTCTCAGGCAGGAGTGAGGCAGCGATGTGTTTGTTTGTTGGTCACAGACAGATAGGCAGCCTGTGTGTGTGTATGTGTGAGTGGAGAGACAGAGAGCTTCATAATGTTAGCTCCACTGGAAAGATTTGAATAATATTGGGTTGCAGAATGCAGCGATATTCTCCTGGCCCAGCCCTGTGAACCCCTTCCTGTTTGATGTTGCCTAGCAGTGCAACCCGTAGGAATTCGGAGGCTCAGGAACTATATTTTATGAAATTTAACACAGAGAAGTGACATCAAAATTTGTTATATGTGTAAATGAACCAATAATATTTGTATAAGTTGTGGGGCGTAAAAGCAAAACAATGAGCTGAAAGACAGTAAAAGGCTCCATGGAGCTGAGGGGAACGGCAGAGGTATAATATAATTCTCTGTAAGTTTGTCAAGACACCTTTCACATCACACACAGTCAGTATTGATTTGTGCAGCCTTAGCCAGCAACGTTAACCAGTGTTGCTGAGTCAATGTACACTACTGATAACAGAAGTAGGAAATCATGGGTCTGTCTAAATCAAAACTAAAACCAACAGTTGAGTCGATTGAGGCTGAGTTACACAATACAAAGCCCTGTTCTTCTTCCCATTCCCTGATTTATATTTGGCACGTTGTCGATATCATATATACGTCTGTCTGTACATCTCGCTGTGATCCAGCTTTGTGGCTCTATTCTTTGCTTTTTGCAAACTGAGTTTCACAGTTCAGTTCAGAAATCATCTGTTAAAACTAACAATTCCTGAGGTATAATCCATTCCTCCACTGACCATCTGTGCTGATCATTATGTTCCAAACAAACTTTTTAACCAAAATATGGCAAAATTATCTTGTCCTCATGCACAGGCCATGAGGTTACGAGGTTAGTAAACGAGGCTATGAGTACAGCCATGCTAGCGGCTCTGGGATGCTACTCTACTTAGGTACAGTGGTGCTTTGTACTAAATACTAACATCAGCATGCTTACATGCTCACTATGACAATGTTAACATGTGATATTTAGAAGATAATTATTACAATGGTCCAATAGACCAAAAGCAGTTCTGCGTTACAGCAGCACAGGGGGCTGCTTTGGTTGGGGCAGGTTATTTAAAGTACCTGTGAGACAATGAAATATGATCCAGGAAGTCTGGTTTGAGTAACAGAATAATGCAGTTGAAGGCTTATCCGACGCCAGAACACTCCACAACGGTTTGTAAAACTCACGGACAGGATTTCACGGCAGCACCTATTTTATCTTTCATCGCAAAAATCGTGAGGTCATTCCAATGAATCGTCTGGAAACCATGAATGTCTTCCTTCAACACGTCAGTCCATCTTGTAGATGTCAACATATTTCACTACATAGGTGAAAACTTTGACCTGGTGGTGCTAGATGAAACGTCAGGGGATCAACAAAGTGATTATGATTCATCCTCTGGGGACACTGAATATATCTGCCAAATGTCATGGCAATCGATCCAGTAGTTATTGAGATATTTCACACAAAACCAAGAATGTTGACCTCATAGTGGTGCTAGATGAAATGCAGGGGATCAACAGCGTCAGTAGGTTTCATCCTCTGCGGACCACAGAACTTCATGGCAATTCATCTAAAATTGCCATTCGCTTGAGCCATCCCACTAGCATGGCTAAAAATATAGTAATACCCACCTGCCTTAAGTCTGGAGTTTTGTTTGAGCGAAATGAAACAGCAAAGTAAACTACAAACTCAGATAAAGAAATGAAGTAATGAGTAGCAGGAAGATGTGTTATGGTAGATGTAGTAGTGTCACTGGCTTGAGGCTCCAGCTACCTGTTGTGCAAGCGTCTCCGCTCCATTTTCCCTCATGAGTTTGTCAGCACCACCATTTCTACCGGCTTCTCAGAAACAGAAGTTACATCTTCACCTGACGTGAAGCAGTACTTGTCCAAGACAGCCTCATCATGGCTGGTTTTACGAGCTTCTTGAAACGTTGCACTTTAAAGCTTTAACTACGATCCCTGGGACATTATTACAGCCACTTTACAATATGAATATGCAATTATGTTAAACTCTAAAAATGTTGTGAAATTGCATTTGCTAAAGACCATGCGGTGATTCACATGACCTACATTTGTAACTACATGAGCATTCGGAGATTTCATTTCATGGCACTGTTGTCTGCTGGAGTGAGCAGATCATTTGATGACTGATGAGAGCTATTCAAAAGAACTGGCTACGCTTCCCATATTTGCGTGCATCCATGTAGAGGTTGACTGTAATTCCAAGCTGCCACAGTTCCTATTAAAATATATCTGATGGTGTTCACAGCATCAGTATTACTTTCACAGCTAATCTGCCAAACTGATAAGGTGAGGAAGTGAGTGTTTTACAGACAGAAAGCAAGTGGGATGACACTAACAGACTCTCTATTTAATCAATGATCTGTACTATCGCAACCTCCTCATTCAAACAGCTGCTGCCTTGCCGCCAACGAAAATCAGATATATTTGCATAAACACCTTATCATTTAATTACAGCTGAGAGTTCTCCAAACATGGCCTGAGATTATGCTTTTGTAGAGGCCTCAGTGACTGAAATGATTACAAGCTGCGAGACGGCGTGTAAATGGAGACTATATATACTATATATTATAAATTACAGTATATTGGAAATAACTGAAATGCATGTATCCAGTAAAATTCCAATGTATAAAACTGACATGTATGCAGAGAAATCTAGTGATGTACAAGTTTTTGTATCTAATCTACACTCTTTCACAGAGTAAATATAGGATATTGTCCTGATAATGTTATGTTTTTAGCCACATTTTTAGTCATCCCTGTGAGAAATGAGCCTTTATTTTAACCAGGGAGGCTGTCTACACTGGCCGTATAATAGCTTGCACACATACAGTATTTTAATTGTGTAACTGTGCAACCATATCTCCTAAAAATGACAACAGCAAATGCATTTGTAAAGGCCCTGAAAACATATTGTCACAGTCAGATTCTTACTATGAGGCCTGGGTTCCTACATGAACACCACAGTGAGAACAGGTATGGTGGTCTTACATGACAGATTTCTGGCCTGTCTGGTCTGTGTTCTTCTCACTGGTCTGAAGTGGGCGGGGCTCTGTTGGACAAATGTGGTGATGGGGGTTGTTTGCATTGTTTCCAGGCCACTGTCAGTCCTACCTCCCACCCACACAGTCCTGACGACGCACAGTGGTGAGTTTTAAACTTTTAAAAAGTAATACCGACGGACGTTTTTTCAGTTCAAATCTAACTTTGATTGCTGCTTGTTTAGTCGCAAATATTTAATGTTTAGAGGAATGTTTAATGTTTGAAATCAAATTTTCAGGGACTTAACAACTTAATGTTACACAGATTACGTTTTTTATGAACGTGTCACGTTGGATGAATATTGGACAAATCAATGGTGACCTGAAGCACGAGACAGGACGTGTTTATTTGTTCTATATTTAACCCAAACCAATTTTTACCTAAATTTAACCAAAGTGTTTTGTGTGGCCACATGTGGGACAGAGTCTGGACCCTAGTCTCCGGTGTCAATGCAATGACTATGCAGGACTAGAATGTAGCAGCCTGTGGGCTGAAAAAACATTGTGAGTGAACATAATCCATGCAGCAATTACGTTTCCTCCAAAACGTATTAGGCAAATCATGTAGTATATAAAGAGAATTTTAGGAGACGGAGTACAACTGTGACCTAAAGCAACTTTTTAACCTTCAAATCTATTTTTTATCCACTTATGTGCATAAGTACATAATTAAGGCTGTGAGCTCTGTCAAAACACTTGTGAGTGCACAGCAGTACTGTGGCTGAACACATCCACTGCAGACACTGGCAGAAGTCTGCAGAGCGCCAGGTCGATATATCACAGACATTACAGATGTGGAAGAATGCATCAACGCATTTTCTGTATCGTCAGCCATCTGCATATCACTGAATATAAAAAGGAATATAGAGGACTGGATTCCTGCCAGGTCCAACACCTGGGTGAGTCATCTCGTGTGCAGACTACTTACACGATTTGAGAATTCAAAATGTGATGATGCCATTTTCCCACATCTGTGATGAGGACTTGGCAGGCCTATATCTTTAAAGATCCAACAGTAAGTGTCACGGAGCCTGATGTTTATGGAGAGGAGAAATCTGCCACAGATGATGACAAACCACATGTGCATATTTGGAAAAAAAGGGCGAAAAATGTTTTTGTTATTTATGAGTTTGCAAGAGAACGTGTGTATGATGTATCATTGATGTCCTATGATGCCAATATAATCCATCCCACTGGTTATCAAAATCCAAGCAATATTGTACCATTTATAATGAAGGAAACTTGGGGAAGCCGTGATAAATAAAGCATGTGTGCAAATGTTTTACATTTATATCCATCGCGTGGTGCCAAACGCTGCACATAACATTATACAATCACTTATGCCATACTAGCAAACGAGTCAGAGGGGAATCAATTGAATCCAACATGTTTCTGATTCAATAATGATACTCTAATCAATAATGACATAATGGAGCTGCATGGGTCTTACTCTTCAATGTCAATAATACAGTATCACAAGTGAAATGAAAAGAAAGGCAGGTACATGTGCAGCACATTTTCACCGTTCACTTTTTACATTCTGTACCAGAAATGAACATTCCAGTCTCACTATGACACAGAAAGAACACTTTCAAACCCACACCTGATATTCATGTTCAGATGGAAGAGTAATATCTACATCGTTTATCTGAATTCAATCATTTTGATTCCCTTTTTAATGCATCTCCATATAATATAACATTTATAATTTTGTATTTAATTAGAACTGATCTGTAATTTTATGTTCCCACACATTAAAAAAGTTACAAAAGAGTTCAGCCTCAAAGTCATGAAAATGATTATAATCAAATGTTCACCTGTATTTTGCATTATGATGGAATCCTTAAGATTTCAGTCCTGGTTGTTTGGTTACCGTGGTAACAGCAAGCACGGTTTAATACCACAGCAAACACTTGAGTCGCTACTTCAGAAGTGTGTATCTGTTTACAGTGCAGCCTGTCGCCTGCAGCTCTTCATCTAACAGCTCCCAGCGGCCGCTCCTGACTCTTCCATTCCTCCCTGCAATATTTCAGACTGATCCGCTGTCAAAACACTACCAAAATGACCGCTGTCTTGTTTTTATTGGAGTCAGTGCTAAGTTTGTCACTGCAGCAGCAGTAGGACATGTTCCTTTTGCATTAGCAGTAACTTAATTCAGCTCTGACACGGCAATAGTAGACTACAGAACAGTGAGGACGTTATCAATGAGATAAGGTTATGCTGGATTACACGCGTCGTTTCCTGTGAATCCTGCGTGAATGAAACTGTATATATCTATATCTATATCATGAGGTAGATACTGAATGTTAAGACATTGAATGGGTATTGTACAAAAAATGCAGACCATAAATAGTATCAAAAATTGGTTTGAATTCATGAAAATTTTAAGAGTAATACTGTTAAGAAGATTAAATAAACAAACAATTACTACAAAACCATTGCAAATACTCATTAATATTTACCTTATGAGCAGCAAATACTGGGATGACAATACTATTACCTTTAGGGTTGTAGGTGGAAGTAAAAAAGACACCATTGCTGTGGTGGCATGTCACTGGTGAACCCACCCAATAACTCTGTAGTGTGGTAAGGATTTCATTTGAACCACTTTTGTAGAGCTTTTGCCAAAAAATATGTCTCTGAGATCCTGCACCTAACACCTAATGTACTCCTTTCACCTGCAATTCACCAAAAGAAGCTGCTCAGACAATTACCTTCAGCTCTGGAAAGAACAGAATGGGGAGAAGTAATGATGAGCTCCACACACACACAGAGCAGGCAGCAGTTTAACAGAGAGGCCACACTTTGCAACAAAATCAGAGAGCGAGGAGCCGGTACAGATCTCGTTATGCTAATAACGATTGGTTACGAACAACCGTTCAGATTAGTCTAGTTGGCCTTGGTTCTCAACAAAGACACCTTAGCCTTGATATGGCCACAGTGACTTGTTCAAAGCTGCTATCCATAACCGTTCATGTTCGAAACACAGCAGAGATGATAGCAGAAGCATACTTGATCTTACAGAGAACATGCAACAACACCGTTCCTTAACAGATCTTCTTCTAACAGCCAAAACACACATAAAAGGTACTCATTGTGGATTCGTTCTGCCATAATGAAGCAGCACATTTAGAAAGCTAGACAAATCTACCTAGAATATCAATACAGGCTTAAACAGAGGTTACAGAGCAAAGGTCTGGCACTACGCTGAATCTTTCTCTCCAGGAAAATCAAGCAGCTTGTTGCCTCCAGTTGTTCGACAGATTTACACCAGGAAGTCAATGCTGAGAGCTGTAATCTAAATTGTTGACCATTTAGTTTTGGGTATTATCCCAGTTGGCATCACCAAAGTATTATTTCTCCAGCGAAAAGCCCAGATATCTCCCGCTCAGATCAATGCCTACTGTGCATTCAATCATAAGCGTTCGGCCATTCCACTCGCAGCACAAAGCAATTACAAATGGCTGCAAGTGAATTGAAACAGGGAAGAGCTGAAGTGGCGGCTGTTGCAAATGGATTCACTTTTAAGCTCAAATTAATGGACCCCCTGGCTCAATAGAAATTATGTTTTGTAATGTATTTTCATAATAACCTCCCGTGAGCTGAATCCAGAGACATCTTATTTGGCAAACATTGCTGGTAGCCTATTGGCCCTTAAGACCAGAGAGATAATACAAAAGAAGGTAAGGATCTGAGTTTCTAAAGCACTACAGTCAGACTAACATGTAGGGATGGGAGTGCAGAAATATACTGAAACAGAGCAGGAAGGAGTAGTAATTATTCTTTCTTGATTAACATTTTAGTCAAATGTTGTTGTGTAAAAGAAAAACTTTTTAAATATGTTGGGGCTAAAAGGATTGTCCTTTTGCTTGATGACACCACCAGTCTCTCAAGATTGCTATGTGTTCTTGTGATCTTTATTTGTTGCTTTAATATACACGATTTAATGCTGCATCAGTAGCATAGCCGGAAATACTGCGATGGCATAAGGATAGATGAAATCTAGAAGTCTAAAATAAGCCTGGAAGAGGCAAGCCCTCAGTTCTGTCCTATTAAATCATATATAAAATAACCCTAGTAAGAAAACAGGTATTATAGATACTATATTATATTATAGTGTTAAATTCTCACAAGGTGTTACTTTAATCCTTTTGTGTGTGCTGTGAGCGGGGCTGGGGAGAGGCATCTTCTGCTGTGGACTCTGGTGTATCAGTTTGCAGATTTGGTGCACCTCAAAGGACTGGCCAGCTTTGAGAACTCAGTAACAAATATTTCATTCTTACATATTATTAATTCAGCCATCTTTCAAATGGGTGGCACTTTGGTTGGTGGAGGCCCACCCACACCTATGAATATGAGCTACGTTATTATTTTTTGCTATTGCTAACTTGTTGGCAAACAATTGCTTTTTAAACATCCAACAGACACGCAGCAACATTAGCTTTCATTTGGAGTCATGTGCCCACCTGGTGAATGTAAGTCTTCTCAGCTCTGTTCTGGTCTCTTCCAACTCCTGAGAAAAAATGTCTAACTAACTTTGTCTCTCTGCTGTTTGATGCTAGGCAGCTAGCATAGTTTACAGGTTCAGCAGAGCTTTTCTTTCAGCTAAAAACTGTTGCCTGCTGCAGCTGGAAGCACGAATCTGCGTGTCTGACTAGAAAATGTGCATAATCTGCGTTCAGTGAATGTATATAATTCTGAGCTCTGTTAGTTATTACGGACATTCTCTCCGGTCTCAGATCGTTGCTATGGTGGTTGCTGTGGACGCTGCTACGCGTAGCCTACGTAGGGAATTGCGGGTGGGCTTGGCGCGTTCGACTCCTGTTTTGGGCTGTCTGCCGTCACTGGGTTCATTTCATTTTACATTTCTGAGAAGATGTGGCTGAGGATATTTAATCATGAAATCACCTTTCTTAAGAAGGGGTTATCAAACTGGACTTCACCTTTCACATCCCTCATTTAATCCCTGCACCTGTCACGTTCATATATATCATCAAACTGGACTTGATGTTGTGCATTGCATTCAGCCTCCACTGTTACATAATGTAATTATTTATGTCACATTTATTTTTTGCTCTTGTCACCTTCACATATTTCATACACTTCATTTCTTTGTCCATATTTCCTTTGTACAGTCAATATTTCATTTTAAGCTTTATTTCAAAACTATTACTATTCCATTCTATAAATAGATTTTAAAATGTCAATTTAATTTTAATATTAATATTACTTTGTTTATTTTATGATTATGATTATTATTACTACCTCTTGTCTGTTTTTATTCTTCTGTAGGGCTGGGTCTCGGTAGTCGATATACAGTAAAATTTTCTAAAGTTATTTTATATCACTGAAGTCACTAATCAGTACACACATTTTAAACCATTAATCAAACCAATAACTAACAGCAGTCAACGTCAGACAAACTTATCATACTTTAGCTAGTTTCTGTAGTGGTGACAAAACGTTATGACAAAAATATACATATTAGCAGTTTGAATTCAACTAAAGCTCCATGCGATCTCAGCCAAACTCCCTTTAAGAAATGTGACATATCAACAATTCCTTACATGTCTGTAAAAAAACACACAACTCTAGAAACACAAGATAAAGGGCGTCATACGTCTTCTTGTCAATTCGGCATCGATATAATCCAGAAAGATAAACTGTATTTTCGTACATTTGGGATTTTGTCGGGTCAGCTCGCTACCAGCCTCCATTGGTTAGCTGCACTATTTTAGTCGGAGAACACAGTGGGAATGACTGGCAACTGTTTCCAAAACTACGATTTCTCACTAAAAGTGCTGGTTGGTGGATCAGATACAGGCTGAATTAAACACCGACTCATAACACTGTTAATCAGAAATCAGAATCCCCGAGGGGAAACTCTTTAATTCCCCGCCTATCGTGTGTGTGATGGTATTTGAGGAGTTCTTTCGGCCGTTAACGCTAACGGCAGATTAGCAGCGATTAAAATACATTTCTAGCCAAAAGAAAGACATGACAGTAATATTACATAACTTGCTAACACACAATATACTGTATGTACCTTGTGTTTAGGGTGGAGAAATGGAGAAATTTAAACTCACCTGGAACAAAGCAGGAATGCTTCTAGTGGGGCACATCCGGGACTGTATGACCTCAGCCTAGTGGTGCAGTTCAGCCTCTTGTGGCAGAAATGGGTATTACAACAACAAATACTGAGCCTGATAAAACATGACTTTGTCTGTTTCGATGAAATACTTTTTTAAAAAGGAAGTTCTTCAGTCAAAAACACTGTAAAGAAAACTAGTTTGATCAAAAAAAATCAGTCAGCCCCATTACTGCAGGATTTACAGAAGCAGAAACAGTGTGTTTTCAAGTAGTATTGTGCTGTCTTGCAGGGCTTCATTTCTTTATTCATTTCTTTTATTTATGTTGATTACTGGTCAGATTTCATCTTTTTTTGATCTAAAAAAAATCTGAGCATATCAGTGAAATGCTGGCACCGTGTTTCATTTGCTTTCTGCCAAAATATCCACCACTTTCATGGTTATGTTTAGGCACTCACAGCACTTGGTTAAGGTTAGGGAAACATCATGGCCTACATACATACATACAATACAGCAAAAGTCTGCAAGGACTTGAAGCACGTGACACAACGTGTTTATCTAATTGACATTTAACCAAAACCACAATCTTTAACTAATTACACGTGGGACTCCAGTCTCTGGTGTCAAAGTCCTGTGCTTTGTACAGCAATTATGTTTCCCATCATGCTATAATTGGGAAAACAAATTAGTACTATTTATACATAATTTCGAGGAGACAGGGTTGGCAAATTAATATTCCCTTTGCCATAACCTGATGACAAAGTGACATTAAAAAAACAATGAGATGAATGATTTGTCATTAATCTGCTTTTCATGTGATAAAGAGCCACTTATTATTGCACATCCATACAGTTGAGAGACTCACAAGATGCAGATTACAAAAAACAAGACAAAATTAAAGCAGCAACGGCAGAGATATTCTGACTTTTAGGGCCTAGTATGAGTCAAGCTTCAGAAACACTGGACCCTACACTTCCCATAATGCAACTTGATAGCATCTTTCATTAGACTGTCCCTGTCTGGTAACACCACACTCCCAGTTTGTAACGCAGGCCTTCTGTTACGAATTTAATTTAAATCTTATTTATTTGTATAGCGCCAGTTCATAACAGAAGTTATCTCACTGCACTTTTCCTATAGAGCAGGTCTAGACCAAACTCTTTAGAATATTATTTACAGAGACCCAACAAATCTAGTTGAAATTTAGTTAAAAGGTCTCCAATTCCAAGCTCAGATAACCCTTATGACATCATCAGGGTTATCTTCACTCTTGAGAAAGCTTCTCCAGAGCCACAGAGGACATACAGCGGTTGTACAACTAATGGCTAAACTGATAAAAATCGCTAAGAATTCAATCACTTATACCTCCTGGAACAGTTGCAGGGTCGAATAAATAATTCATTCACTGAAATATTCAGATTCAGATTTACACTTGAACGATCCCTCCCCTCATTATTACAGCCCCCAATATTCTGTTTCAAGAGAATTGTGTCAAATTAGCAAAGTTAGAAGTTCTCATGGGACATGAGGTTCCTTCACCATCCAGGTTTGGCATGGTAGAATAAATGCTTTGAAGAATACACAGGGAGGTGTTTCCAATAGTGACGCAACAACTCATCAGAGAACTGGGGTAATGCAAATAACTTGCATATAATTACACATATCAGAAACATGTAGGAGTGAAGGAAATTATCTCAGGGTCGACGGCTTTCTTTACTCACACCTACTTTGAATACTTAACACTAAGCTTTTAATAGTTTCCCCTCAAGAGCAAAGTTCCTCTGAGTGCATATATTAATTTAGTTCTAAATCTAAAAAGGATGCAATTGACGGCAGTGCTCAGTGAAACAGTGCAGTCACGGTGACAGCGTAACCTCGAGAATCTCAACTTCAGCAGCTCAAGGAAAAATAGAAAACCCATTATAAAGACGACTGTTGAATATTCCTCAGGCAATTTGCAGCATTCTGAAGTGAACAATGAAAGTGTTCATTCTTAGAATAACATCGACAGTATTAACAATATCAGTGAAACAAGAAAAACACACTATCAACACAATGCATAATCTAAACAATTTGAATAGAGCTAATTCTCGCAGTCTTGGCAGGAAACCCACTCCAGCTACAAAGAGAGAGTTTTTTATTCATCTTTCAACTCCAATGCCCCCCCCAGCCCCTTGATTAGCATTATTAAGTCTCATCAGCCCAAATCAACAGTACACCCCCCGAAATGAGTGGGAAGAAGCTCATCAGACATCACTAATCAAGTACAGCTTGATGCTAGTTTTCAGACAATCATGCGTAGCCTCTGGTGCTGTGAATAAATAAGGCTGATTTGATCAGTCTAAATTTTTAATCAGACGTTTGAACTGCGGCAGTTATTTTCTCAGTTGTGCTGCTCTTTGTTTTGCAGAAGTGAGGTCAAGAGGAAGTCAGGGTGACTTTGGCTGGGGAAAAAAACATTGTAACTGTACAGTGCCACCTCAGCTACTAGTTTTCAGACTATACTCTGCTGAATGTTATGAATGTGCATTTCACAATAACTGCAGGAGTGATTCACTAGAAGGACTATTTCACCTATTGTCAACCCTATCTTTTCTTGTCATAATAGCTATGGCTATACACTTATATAGCAGTTTGTCAGTAGTTTCTGTTTCAGTAGCTCTGTTCACTACTAGTGGCAGTACATGGTCATTTATTTTTTTAAATTGCCAGTTTGTCATTGTAGATGTTGCTGTTATGAAAGAACATGTGAAAGCATAAAATCAATGTTTAAATGTAGAAAACCGATCACTGTAAAATGAGAACAAAAACTGGATATTTTTTCAACATCAAGCTGGTCGGTTTGAGGTATAAGCACATCTCAACATCTGTATGTCAAGACCCCTTTGGAAGTGCCACCCACCTTCTTGTAAACAATTACATTTTACAACCACTGATAATATTGGACAAAGGATCTTTTGACCTGGTGATGGTGCTAGATGAAAAGTCAGAGGATAACAAAGATTATTTCAATTCATTCTGTGGGTACATTTTATAGCAATCCATCCAATAGCTGTCCAGATATTTCATTCAAAACCAAAAATTTCAATCTCATGGTGAGAAAAAGTCAGAGGATCACCAAAATCAATAGCAGTCATAATCTAAAAATCAGAATTCAAAAAGGATCTTAAAAAGGTACCATGTGGAGTTCTCGACCACTAATAGTGCTGGTCCAGCATGGCAACGGCTGTGCATGTAGATGCAGTGGCCAGTAGCTCTAAACTACATGTTTGTTGTAATCTGTTTGGGTTTTTTCAGCTTTAATGCTGAAACATCATTGAATGATGTCTGATTGGATTTGTTTTAAAGAGCCAAGCCAAAATTGTTCAAATCGACTGGAACAGGAGATTTTTTTACTATGGCAACTGCTGCGCATGGCAGATGCTGCAGCCTGTAGCGCCTTCAAACTCTGCTAGCTACGTTCTTGTTTTTTCATGTTTTTTTTTTCGCCTTTATTGCTGAAACACGTATTACCTATGAGAGAAATACATCATCTTCGTCATCAGAAAAGGAAGCCAGGGTTTTGGATTAAAGAGCAGCAGACCTTGAGACAATCCATCCAGCCAGATCAACCAGACCAGGCATGTAGTATCCTCCAGTCCTCTGGACAAAATCCCAACTAGGTTTCTATTGGAAGTTATGGATTGTATTGCGCCCCTTTTACAAATTATTTTTAACAGCTCGCTGTCTACTGGCTGCGTCCCTGATTTCTTTAAAACAGCTTGTGTCCAGCCAGTCTTAAAAAAACCTGGGCTTGATCCCACCCTCCTGGATAACTACCGCCCAATATCCAAATTGCCTTTTATTTCGAAGATTCTCGAAAAACTTGTATCTAAGCAGCTCCTTGCTGCTGTGGAAAACAATAATACCTTTGAAAAGTTCCAATCTGGCTTTCGTCAACACCACAGCACTGAGACAGCCCTTCTCAAAGTCACTAATGACCTTTTAATGAATGCAGACGCAGGCATGTGTTCAATTCTTGTGCTGTTGGACATAAGTGCTGCCTTTGATACAATTGATCATGGCATTCTTTTAGATAGACTGAGGCACTGGGTGGGCATATCTGGAACTGCACTAGACTGGTTCGCATCTTACCTGTCCAATAGGAAATTCTGTGTTAGCATTAATAACTTCAAGTCATCCTTTTCCCATATCAAGTATGGTGTGCCTCAAGGTTCAATTCTGGGACCAATATTGTTCTCCTTATACATGCTTCCCTTGGGTGATGTAATCCGCAGACATGGTATTTCTTTTCATTGTTATGCGGATGACACACAGTTGTACCTCCCTGTCAAGCCCACTGACCTTAGTATGCTGAGTTCTCTGCAGGACTGCCTGTCTGACATAAAAATTGGATGTCGATAAATTTTCTTCAGCTCAACTCAAATAAAACTGAAATCCTTGTTATTGGGCCCCAACACATCACTAAACAAATACTGCCATCCACTGGTAACCTGTCACAACATATCAAGCCTGTTGCACGAAATCTTGGTGTCCTGTTTGATAGCAATTTATGTTTTGAGCAACATATCACTAAGCTTGTCCAATCATGCTTCTATCACCTCAGAAACATTGCAAAAATACGATCTATTTTAAATCTTAGTGATGCAGAAACTGTTGTGCATGCTTTTATCTCCTCACGCCTTGATTATTGTAACAGCCTGTTCACTTGTCTTAATCAAAAAGCTCTGACACGACTGCAGACTGTACAAAACTCAGCTGCTAGGCTGTTAACCAGGACCAAGAAGTATGACCACATAACACCTGTTTTAGCCTCTTTACACTGGCTCCCTGTTGGTTTTAGGATTGATTTTAAGATCTTGTTGATTACTTTTAAGGCTCTTCATGGCCTGGCCCCAGATTATATTTTAGACCTTGTAATCCCTTATGAACCTTCACGTAGTTTGAGATCTTCGGCAGGGGTCTCCTGTCTGTTCCTGAGTCCAGGATGAAAACTAAGGGGACAGAGCTTTTGCTATCAGGGCCCCGAGGCTCTGGAACAACTTGCCGAAGAAATTAGATTGTCTGAGTCAGTGTCTTCGTTTAAATCTCGTCTCAAAACACATTTTTATCTGAAAGCATATCCTGATTTTACGTGAACTGGCTGTTTATTTTACTGTTTATTTTATTGCTTTTCTGTATTTCATGTGTTTTATTTCTTTATATTTCGTCATTCACTGTGTTATTTTATTTTTCTTGTTGTGAAGCACTTTGTACTTTGTTTTGATAAGTGCTCTATAAATAAAGTTTTATTATTATTATTATTATTATGTGTATGGGCAGGCTGTGATCGCCCCAGGAGGAGAGGAGGGAGGGCCAGGATAGGGGCCATGCTGGCCCAGCTTAGACTTAGGGCTGCTCCTGGCTAATGTCTGATCTGGACAAAATGGGACTCAGGCTGGCCAAGTAACGGGAAATCAGATACTGTTGTGCCCACATCTTTACAGAGACCTGCTTCATCAACATCCTGGATCAAGCACTCGATGGGCGGACCGCGTTCTGAGCTGACAGAATGCAAGACGGCAAGTTGAAAGGAAGAGGACTTTGTATTTACATCAATGATGATTGGTGCTCAAATACAGGCAAAGTGGAAGGACACTGTTTCCCAAATGTTGAGCTTTTTGAGAAGATGGAAACCATATAGTCATCACTATCTCTATCTGCTGTTTACATTCCATCAGACGCAAATTCAAAAAATGCAATGCAGAATTATTTCCTGGGTGTAAGACGTGCATATATAACTGTATATATTGTTTTCATTTATTTAATTTATTTTATATGTTACCCTGTTCTAATATACACTTAATTATCTGTTACTTTCTATGTGTGTAGCATGAAGGGGCTACAAACTCATTTCGTCGTACAATCTTGTGTTGTAAAATGATAAATAAATTACCTTGTACCTTGTATTGAGCAATGATTTTACGAGTAGGTCCCTGTTTGGTTTGTATTCTGCATGAATATGAGTTAGCACATGCACAGGCATGCAGGCGCATTCATATCCTGACATTGCTTTCACACTATTCTGCTGATCAACACTTGATGGTGGTAAGAGACATAGTAATGCACCAAGGAAGAAGAAATTTGCTAGCAAATAAACATGACTGTAGACACAGGATTTAAAATACTTAAAAATGACACTTTTATCCAAAGCGACTTACAATAAGTGCATCTAACCATGTGGATACAATCCAAAAATTGCAAGAATCATGCAAGTACATCAACTTCATCAACTATGCTGAACTGCTTCAAGTGCTACATTTAGAAACAATAAGCGATGGAGAAAGAGTTTTTTTTTTATGGGCCTAGGTGCAGTCTGAACAGATGAGTTTTCAGTCTGCGATGGAAGATGTGAGTTTCTGATGTCCTGATGTCAATGGGGAGCTTGTTCCACCATTTTGGAGTCAGGACAGCAAACAGTCATTTTGTTGAGTGGTAGCTGGGACACCTCGTAGTGAGGGAGTAGTAAGCCGATTGGCAGTAGCAGAGCGTAGTGGACGGGCTGGGGTGTATGGTTTGACCATATCCTGGATGTAGCAGCATGGTAGGCAAGTACCAGTGTTTTGAATTGGATTCAAGCGGCCACCGGTAGCCAGTGCAGGGTGCGGAGGAGCGGTGTAGTGTGAGAGAACTTGGGTAGGTTAAAGACCAGCCGAGCTGCTGCATTCTGGATGAGCTACAGCAGTCGGATGCCACATGCAGGCACACCAGCAAGTTGTAGCAGTCTAGGCACGAGATGACAAGAGCCTGGACCAGAACTTGTGCCGCCTCCTGTATGAGAAATGGACATATCCTCCAGATGTTGTGGAGGATGAATCTGCAGGAGTGGGTTGTTGCAGCGATGTTGGCAACAAAGGACAGGTGGTCATCCAGTGTCACACCCAGGTTCCTTGCAGTCTGAGCTGGGAACAATACAGAGTTCTCAATGATAATGGAGAGGTCATGGATGGGTTGATGCCTTCCCTGGAAGGAAGAGCAGCTCAGTCTTGTCGAGGTTGAGCTTCAGGTGGTGTGCAGACGTCCACTGAGAGATGTCAGCCAGACACGCAGAGATTTGTGCTGCCATCTGGGTTTCAGACTGGGGAAAAGGCATAATTAGTTGAGTGTCATCTGCATAGCTGTGGTAAGAAAAAGCCATGTGAATGAATAACAGAGCCAACTGACTTGGTGTAAAGAGAAAAGAGGGGGGACCTACAACAATTTCAATTAAATTAACTTTTATTTATATAGAGCCAATTCATAACAGAAGTGATCTCAATGCACTTGTCGAATACAGCAGGTCTAGACCCTACTCTTTATAATATTATTCACAGAGACCCAACAATTCCCACCATGAGCAAGCACACCTGCAAGTGTGGTCCTTGAGGTAGGATGTGAACAGGGAGAGTGCAGAGTCTGATACTACCAGTTCTTGGAGGGTGGAGAGGAGGATTTGGTGGTTCACCGTCAAACTCTGCTGTAAGGTCCAGCAGGAAGATGACAGAAGAGAGTGAGGTTGCTCTAGCAGTGTGGAGTTCCTCTGTGATGGCAAGGAGGGCAGTCTCAGTTGAGTGACCTGCCTTGAAACCAGACTGGTGGGGGTCAAGAAGGTTGTTCTGGTGGAGATATGCAGAAGGTTGAGTGAAGACAGCATGCACATGTGTTTTAGAAGAAAATGGAAGAAGAGAGACAGGTCTGTAATTCTTTACATCAGAAGGGTTGAGTGTAGGTCTTTAAAAGAAGGTTCACTCTCACTGCTTTTAGAGTGTTAAGAAAACAACTAGTCAAATAGATATTGATGAGGTGGGTAAGGAAAGGGAGCAATAGACAGAAGAAGGTGAGAGGGGATAGGGTCAAAAGGGCAGGTGGTTGGGCGATGGAAAGTAACCAGGTGTTGGGAATTACAAGAGTTAAATGGGCACCAAATTGTGTAGGTGCAATCAATTGATTATGGAATCAGAATTGAAAAATTATATCAGAATTATCAAAGATAATAACTAATGAATAAAGTTCCTCAGGGGGACCACGCTTAAAGAAGAGAAAATCTAATAAAAGTCTCAAAATATACTAAAGTATTAATGTGGAACTGATTAATAATTAAATTAATAACTATAACCAAAATGACCATTACTAGCTAGTAGGTTTAAGGATTTGGAGTTCTACATAGAAAAGGCTGGCAAATTATTCACTATTGTGTAACATAAAAGAAACCAGCATAATATCCAAAAGCATTTAAGAATATGATAAAAGCAAAACACACAATATAAAATTAACTCTAACAGGTGTTTGTGTGTGTGTGTGTGTGTGTGTGTGTGTGTGTGTGTGTGTGTGTGTGTGTGTGTGAGAGAAAGACTTACATTCAAAATGGCAGCTGAGGCCACGTGACGTTAAACAAAAGGATCTAATTCAAAATGGTGGCTGAGGTCATGTTTGAGACAGAGTTTGGCTATGTTAAAATGCCAAATTGAAGTGTATGTGTGGACTGTTTAGAATAATGGTGCCAGGTTAGAAAGAGGATAGTTAGTTTGCATGCAAGACCTTATGTCTGTGTGAAACATCACTAACATCAACTTAGCATGTAGCTACAGTGCAAGCACATCACAAAAATAAAACTCAATGAAAAATATATCAGTACATGTTGAGGGTTAAACAGTCCTGTGCTTAGCCGTGTACACTGCTATGTTATGCCCAGTTATTGTGAAGGTTAATGATCTAAAGGACCCAAAAGCAAGACGCAAAGAGGAAGAACTAGATGTTAGTTCAGTCAGTTTAATTGCAAGTGATTCAATAGGTCACTTGTAGTTGGGGGCTCCAGGGCGGGTGAGGCAGGGTTTGAGGGTGAAGGCGGAGAGTAGAGTATGCTGGAGGTGGCTCAAGTAGCACGGCAGCAGAGAGGTGGACGCAGTTTGACTGGAGATGGAAAAGATGATCGCTGGTTGAGATCACCAGTAGGGAATGGATCAACACAGCATAGACAGACAAGGTCAGACAGGAAAGCAAACAAACTAGAACTTGGTCAGGATTTGGCCATAGCGAAAGTTCCACAATGGTGCACTGAGACGATCTGGTGATGATTGAAGAGCAGAGCCGGGTAGATACACTGTGAGGCTTGATTGGATGATAAGCATCAGGTGTACCGGTGATCAGCAGCAGGAGGGAGACCAGAGCACCACGCCCAGACCAGTACACACACACACAGAGAGACAGACAGGGCACCGACAAGCAACACAGAGAGGGGAGAAACACAACAGAGCAGACACTGGACTATGACAGTTATATGCTCAGTGGTAGAAGTTACTTTGGCATGCTGCGTTGTTATCTGGCAGTTCTGTTGTGGATTAGCCAGGCAGGGGGTTCTGGGAAAAGACCTTGGTGTGCAGTATTCCGATTGTGCAGATGGAGGAAGCTGGTCGCAACATCTCTGTCATTCTCTTCAGTTAACTCGGGACTAAGCTACTTCATTGCTCTTGCTGGCGCTAGCATTAACTCAGCTTGGTTGCAGAAATCTTATGCAGGCCCCTGCAGCGCTGCAGTAAGAGAGAGTTCAAATCTGCTGTGTGTCTACTCTGGAATTACTCTGTGGAGTGCCAGTGGTCTCAACACAGGGTTAGTACTCACTGCAAACAACACTCGATTCTATCGCCCCTCTAAAAAAGATAATAAAACAAAGAAGGTTAGCTCCATGGTATTAACCCCCACCCACCCAAGAGGAAAATAAAAACAACCCCAGGTTTCTTTTCAGCACTGTAGCCAGGCTGACAGAGATCACAGCTCTACTGAGCCATGTATTCCTATAGCCCTCAGTAGTAACGACTTCATGAGTTTCTTTAATGATAAAATTTTAACTATTAGAGAAAAAAATTCACCACATCCTGCCCTCAACCAGTACCGATTTATCTTCAAACACAGGAACCTTAGAAACAACTGTTAAACCTGATATATATTTTGACTGCTTTGCTCCTATCGACCTTCTTCAACGATTAATTCATCAAAGCCATCAACCTGTCTCTTAGCCCCCATTCCAACTAGGCTGCTAAAAGACATTATACCCTTAGGACTTCTTTACTGGATATGATCAATCCGTCTTTATTAACAGGCTATGTCCCACAGTCCTTTAAAGTAACTGTAATTAAACCTCTTCTTAAAAAGCCCACTCTTGATCCAGAGGTTTCAGCCAACTATAGACCTATATCTAACCTTCCCTTTCTCTCTAAGATCCTTGAGAAAGCAATCACCAGTCAGTTGTGTGACATTCTAAATAACAATAATTTATTTGAGGATTTTTAGTCAGGATTTAGAGTACATCATAGCACAGAGACAGCACTAGTGAAAATTACAAGTGACCTTTTAATTGCATCAGACAATGGACGTGTGTCTGTGATAGGATGTGATGATCAATGGTGTCGAACGCAGCACTAAGATCTAACAAGACAAGTACAGAGACTGGAACATGTAATTGGCATTAAAGGAGCCGCACTAAGCTGGTTTAAATACTATCGATCTATCAGATCGATCTCAGCTTGTACATATTAATGGTGAGTCCTCCGTGCATGCTAAAGTTAGTCACGAGTTCCACAAGATTCTGTGCTTGGACCGATTCTATTCACCTTATATATGCTTCCTCTAGGCAATATTATTAGGAAACACTCCATAAACTTTCATTGTTATGCGGATGATACCCAATTATATCTATCGATCAAGCCAGATGAAACTAACCAGTTAGCTAAACTTCAAGCATGCCTTAAGGACATAAAGACCTGGATGACCTGCAATTTTCTGATGTTAAACTCTGACAAATTTATCTAAAGACACATTATCTAAAGATATAGTTGCTCTAGATGGCATTGCCCTGGACTCCAGCACCACCGCAAGGAACCTCAGAGTTATCTTTGATCAGGATTTATCCTTTAACTCCCACATGAAACAAACTTCAAGGACTGCCCTCTTTCCCCTATGTAACATTGCAAAATTCAGGCACATCCTGTCTCAAAATGATGCTGAAAAACTAGCCCATGCATTTGTTACTTCTAGGCTGGATTATTGTAATTCTTTATTATCAGGCTGCCCGAATAAGTACCTTAAGACTCTCCAGTTGACCCAGAATGTTGCAGCATGTGTACTGACAAGAACTAGGGAAAGAGAGCATATTTCTCCAATATAGCTTCTTTGCACTGGCGTCCTGTAAAATTTAGATTAGAATTTAGTCGTTCTCATCTTCAAAGCTCTTAATGGTCAGGCATCATTGTATCTTAAAGAGCTCATAGTACCTCACTACCCCACTAGAACACTGTGCTCCCAGAATGCAGGGTTACATGTGGTTCCTAGATTCTCCAAAAGTGGAATGGGAGCCAGAACCTTCAGTTGATTGATTCTTTGATAAAGCTTATAATTAGAGCTGGCTTGGGTGAGTCCTGAACCATCCCTTAATTATGCTGCTATAGGCCTACACTGCTGGGAGACTTCCCACGATGCACCTCTTTCCTCTCTCCTCCTCTCCCTCTGCATCTCCATGCATTTTTATCCCATTACTACATGTTAATAACTCGACATCTTCCCTCTCCCATAGTTTTGTGCTTTCTCGTCTCTCTCCTCTCTCCTTCTGTCGCTTTCAGCAGGTATTTCTGCCTCCGGAGCTGCAGAGACTGGATCAGTGGTTGTGGGCCACCTGCTGCCCCCTTGTTCCTGCTCAACAACTGCTACTACAGTTGTCGTTATTAGCTTTGTTACTATTATTGTCATTATTGTTCCTATGACTATCATTCCTATTATTATTACTTTTAAAATAATAAGTGGTAATACTGATATTAATAAATTCTAGGTGGAATTTGCATTGTGCTTCCCTCTCCTCCACCCCCTTCTCTCTCTCTCTCTCTCTCTCTCTCTCTCTCTCTCTCAAAACCTTACACAGCAGCTGCAGATGGCCGCTCATCATTAAGTCTGGATATGCCCAAGGTTTCTACCTGTTAAAAGGAAATGTTTTCTTCCCACTGTTGCCAAGTGCTTGGTGGGATTTGTTGGGTCTCTGTAAAAAATATCATAAAGAATACAGTCTAGACCAGCTCCATAGGAAAAGTGCAATGAGATAACTTCTGTTTTGAATTGGTGCTATATAAATAAAATTGAACTGAATTGAAACTACTGGCCCAAGTTACAAGTTAAATCAGACAGAGCTACATGGAAATATGACATCACTTCCTGTTTTGACTGCAACCCACAGGACATTTTTGCTTTTTAACTTGTGCATTATTTTGAGTATCAAAATTATTTTAATAGGTTTTGATCATTAGTTTCCATAGATTCTATGTGCAAGGTTTCGTGCAGATCGGACTCATAGCCTAGGAGGTGTAGTGAGAACAGCAGGAGGGTGAATGGCTCCCCACATTCACCAACAAACAGCAACATAGTTTATGAACCGGTGGAATTCCATGGGGTTGTTCCATTTTGGGTTGTGATTGGATTATTGAAAGATCGTGGATGTTAACTGTGGGGAACTCGAATAAACGGTGATATAATTCTGGCGGTTGGTCGCAACAACCAAACTTTTGTTTGTTTACAAGAGAACTCCACAGGGCACTCTTAAAATATCTGTACCAATGTTCATGGCATACCATTCAATAGTTGTTGAGATATTTCAGTCAAAATCAAAACTGCAAACCTCATGGTGGTGGTAGAGGAAAACTGTACAATCAGCAAGAGTTGTCTGGTGATGCATGCCAAAAAGTAGGTGCTGGTCAATGGAAATGACATATATTCAAGAGAAGAAGAACTTGTACATAATTGGGTTAAAAGAGATTTTGAAAATTCAAACTGCTACACAGTTTCCCCTCAAGGTTCAATAAAGTTAACCTCAATTATGACAAACAGTGAATCCCATACATGCTAGAGAAATAGAGACCACTGACATTTACCCTGACGTGTCCAGTCCCATTTGATAGCGCATTTCCCACCAACTCTATAGCTTCTTATTTTTTTGGAGCCAGTCTAATCTCTCTCCGTACTGGCATTGTGGACAGTATGACAGAGGATTAACCCATTAAAGTAAATGAGAGAGAAAAATAGCATTAGGGAATGGATTGATCTCCATCTGCAGCATTTGCCTACAACCCTGGCTTAAGTTTGCTCAGATTTTTTGGCAAAGCATCACCCTCATTCTTTCATCCATTTTCAGATGGCTGTTGGTGTTTTCCATATAAAGCCTCTTGAAATTGAGCTCTTTTAAGTGCCACATTAAAGACATTAATGTGGCAATACGCAGGGGACCGCTGAACACTGGCACGGTTCATGGTTTCACGGTTCCTCAGTATTTGCAATTATTCCAGGTTATGAAAACAAATTCAAGCCAACATGCTATTTAAGTCTCATGATGGCACCACAGGTAATATCGTATCTATTTCTCTCTCTGAGAATAATAATATAAAACGTGTTATGATTTGGTACCCAGAGTATTTCTATCACTTTCCTTTCCTTTCCATCTCACAGTTCTATGAGATGCCATCCTGAGTTGCAGCAATTTGAGCAGGAAAACGAGTTAAAGCTGCGCAAAGCGACCAACCGACATGGAGATGAGATGTGGTTGGCTGTCCCCATGGGGCAGGGGTGAGATTGAAGGCTTGGCTTTGGGAATGCATTTAAAATGTTGATGTGTTTTCTCCACTCTTTCCTCCTGCCTGCAGCATTGATCTGCAAGCAAGACCTAAATCAACCCACGCAAATGAACTGAACAATGACTGATGTTTAGCAAAGCTCTGTTGGTTTCCAACTGGCTGTTTATCACCGGTTATTCTCAACTACTGCCTATATAAACTACATTCATATAGCAACTCTGAAGCCATTTCTATCAATAATAGGACATTTTAGTATCTCAGCAGAGGACTTGGTCTTTTTCTCTATACATTTAGTTGTCCTGGAGCCAGCATAAAGTGGTCATTTGAGGAACTACAGTTGTAATTGGTTTCAGCATTTAGCTTCATCGGTAGCAGCTTGTATCCAAAGTGTTGCCCCAGCCTTAGTTGTAATTACATGCAGTGCAAGTCTATGATCATTGGACATAAGAGGGGGTGTGTGCTTGTGTGTGTTTGTGGGGGGGTGGAGAGAGCTCCATCTCTTTATGATTGCAACAACTAAGGGCCAAGTGTGACAGTTAGAAACACACCATGTTTTAACTTAATGAACTCTCATGATACAGGCAATTATTTTCAACACAGTAAACCATCTATCTCTCTCACATTTTAAAAAGCTCCAAATAAATTTGTCTGTCGGAAGACTGTGGTTTCATTACCACACTAAAATTAATCTCTTTTTTTCACACTTGTATGGTGACTAATGTACAAACATGTGCCTGTATCCCCCACTCCAATCATTAGGCATTCAGAAAATAAGGCTTTTTTCCTCTTGTAATGGGACTTTCAAATAAATCATTCATAGCACCAAGTTAAATTAAATGCAATAACTTTGCAATGGTTCTTTTTAACCTGCTGTGCAGATGGAGTAGGTCATGCCATTGCTATGTGCATTTACTCAACAAAATATAGCTATAAATGACTTCTGCACAATACTGCCTTTTTACTTAATGATTTTCAGTGATGGTTTCAGGAAAATTGTGCCAGGAAGAAGATAGAGCATTGAGGGTTGTTTCAGCTGCCATACGTAAAGACGAGACACCATTGACCATCACATCCTATTATAGAGACTGGAACATTTAATTGGCATTAAAGGAACTGCACTAAGATGGTTTAAATCCTTTATATCAGATCGATCTCAGCTTGTACATATTAATGGTGAGTCCTCCGTGCATGCTAAAGTTAGTCACGGAGTTCCACAACGTTCTGTGCTTGGACCGATTCTATTCACCTTATATATGCTTCCTCTAGGCAATATTATTAGGAAACACTCCATAAACTTTCATTGTTAAGTGGATGATATCAATTATATCTATTGATCAAGCCAGATCAAACTAATCAGTTAGCTAAATTTCAAGCATGCCTTAAGAACATAAAAACCTGGATGACCTGCAATTTTCTGATGTTAAACTCTGACAAAACTGAAGTTATTGTACTTGGCCCTAAACACCTCTATAAGGAACCTCAGAGTTGTCTTTGATCAGGATTTGTCCTTTAACTCCCACATGAAACAAACTAGGACTGCCTTTTTTCACCTACGTAATATTGCAAAAATCAGGCACATCCTGTCTCAAAATGATGCCAAAAAATTAGTCCATGCATTTGTTACTTCTAGGTTGGACTATTGCAATTCCTTATTACCAGGCTGCCCGAATAAGTCCCTTAAGAGTCTCCATTTGATCCAGAATGCTGTGGCACATGTACTGACAAGAACTAGGAAAAGAGATCATATTTCTCCAATATTAGCTTCTCAGCACTGGCTACCTGTTAATTAAAAATCTTCTCCTCACCTACAAAGCTCTTAAAGGTCAGGCACCATCATATTTTAAAGAGCTCATAGTACCTTACTACCCTGCGCTCCCAGGATGCAGGGTTATTTGTGGCTCCTAGAGTGTCCAAAAGCAGAATGGGAACCAGAGCCTTTAGTTATCAAGCTCCTCTCTTCTGGAATCAGATCCCTGTTTGGGTTCGGGAGGCAGACACCATCTCCACATTTAAGAGTAGGCTTAAGACTTTCCTCTTTGATAAATCTTTTAGTTAGGGCTGGCTCAGGTGAGTCCTGAACCATCCCTTAGTTATGCTGCTATAAGCCTAGACTGTCGGGAGACTTCCCATGATGCACTGAGCTCCTCTCTCCTCCTCTCGCTCTCCATCTGTATGCATTTTTTATCCCATTAATGCATGTTACTAACTTGACATCTTCCCTTCTCTCCTTCTGTCGCTTTCAGCAGGTATTTCTACCTCTGGAGCTGCAGAGTCTGGATCTATGATTGTGGTCCTCCTGCTGCCCCCAGGTTCCTGCTCGACAACCACTACTACAGTTATTATATTATTACTATTATATATACTATTATTATTACTATTACTATTATATTATACAATTATTATTATTAGTCTTATTACTATTATTATGATTATTATTCCTATCATTATTATTCAAAATGGAGTGTTCAAGACACAGGATGAAAAGAGGTGCTGCAGCAATGTGCAGTATGAGGAAAAAATATGGTGTTTTCTGAAAATTAAACCATATTAGCCTATTCTGGTACAAGCCCAAAATAAAATTATGAACCTGGAAATGAGCATAATATGACCACTATAAAACAAAGTACTGTGCACTGCACAATAAAGGACAAGTTGAGTGTGTGACACACAAATCACCCCCATATGTTGCCATGTGGTAAGAGGTAACTATGTTGTTTGCATTGCTCTCTCAAGTAAGTGGAAAGCTGTGTGTATCTGAGGGACACGCTATGATTTCAAAGGTTAATGCATGGCAGAAATAGAACATGAGTGGGTTTGATAATCACAGGCAAACAATAGACTGGTGATACACCATGTCAGCTTGAAGATGCAGCTGTGTGTGTATGTGTGTGAAAGACCGGAGAACAATTTGTTCAGGCAAATGGCTTTGTAAGTTTGATTTGAAGGATAGATGTGCACAAATATTAACTTTAAGATGTGCATCTGGAATTTTATAATGTAGCATGCTAATGTTTTGTTGGCATTCAGTGCAATGTAGCGTATCCCAGATCTTCGGTGTATGCACTATATAATGATAGATAGTATGTTTCTGGAATATGTAATTGGCTGAGATGCACACAATGAACTGTTGACCCTGTCTCAGATTTTTCTTTCTCTCTGAACTAGTCAATAAAGAAGTCAATGCAAATTTAGCTCCTACAAATGATGATGACTTTGTATTACTGCAGTTCCAAAGCATACTGTAGAATTTAAGATTTTTCAATATGTTTTTAATTACTTTTCAGATAGACATTGGCTTGCATTAATTTCCATGTGGCACAAAAATCAATTAGTTGACTTCCATCATAGTGAACGTCAGGTCTGCATAACATTGTATGACAATAATCAAATTATATCATCATTGTGTGGTAATCCAGTTTAAGTGGAGATGGACTTTTTGTGTTTCGTGCTAGTTCTGATTGCATGCCCCGCCCTGATTAGTTTCACCTGTGTCCTGTTATCCCCATGCACCAGAGTATTAATCTGTGTGTACCCCTCTGTGCCACTTCGTTGTAGTACTTTCACTCTCACGTTCCAGCCTTTACTCCTAGTGTTGTGTGTTTCCTGGTGTTTGGATTATTGCCTGTGTTCCTGACTTTGCCTTTCACCTACTCCCTGGATTTGTTTGCTTGTGCTGATTGACCACCTGTGTACCGAACATGTTTTGGGCGAGTAACAAACTGAACTTTGATTGCTCCTTGTTTCTGACTCGTGCATTTGAGACTTTTGCCTGTGTTACTCCAGACATTACAACAACAGTGTTTGCTAAATAATTACCAGTTTGCAGAATGGTTATCAGTAATGTAAAGTCTTAAAATGTTTATGTACTTCTAATTTGAAACAGCAAATATGTTTGGAAAGAAACATAATGCCACCTGCATTACATTTTATATCAACACAATGAGAAAAGGTTTTGAATCAATGTATCAGCAAAATGTTCACTGACCATGAATGGATACTGTAGGAAAACAAATTAAATGCATTGATACTTAAACATGATTAACAGTTTTATGGTTATGTTTAGGCAATTCAAAACACTTTGTTAAAAGTCAGATGATATTCCATATTTTTCTTGTCAACAAATCCCATGTGCAGACTAAACCAATAATGAATGTATCTACTAACAAGTGAGGTGTGTGTGTGTGTGTGTGTGTGTGTAAGTCATTCACTGTCCCTCAGGTTGTGGCATGTTCATACATATTGGGCAGCAGGATCTGCCTGTCTCCTTCTCCTAGGAGTATTTTTATTTGAGAGCTCATTTAGCTTTGAAATCTGAGATTACAGAGTTCCTGATGTCATTGAATGTTGTACATTGTAGGAGGAAGTGCATCTCTATCTCCACCTCACATATCAAACAATGACCACATATTCTGTTTTCTTTTGGTTGCCAGGATTTTTTGTGGTCACTGAGCCTGTACTTGGTTAGGATCTGTCTCTGCTTTCTTCTTTCCAATGTTGTAAATAGGTTTCTTTACATTGTGTTATAATTTGGGTTACTCTGATTGATGTTTGGAAAGCAGTGCTGTTGTGAGACTGGTCAGAATGTGTCTGGGGGGGGGGGCAGTTAGTCTCAGCACCAGCTGACATAGGGGACTCTTTTCAGCTCTTGGGTTTTGGAGGACTTTGGAATGGAGGGTATCTAGGGGGCTGGATTTAAGGTGATTAAAACATGTGAGCGCTCTCTTTTGAATACTAATTTTCAGTGGGTATCTGCCTAATTGTGTTCTACATACATCTGTTGGTGTTTTTCTGTGTATGTGTAAAATGTATCTGCAGAATTCTGCATGTAGATAGAAGATTCTGTTGTTGGTATAGCTATGATGACTGAGTGGACCCCATACTTCACTACCATATAGCGCAATGGGCTGGTTGACACTATCAATTATTTAAAGCCAAATTTTAATTGGAATTTGAAAATTATAAAAAAAATTCCCCTTAATTGCATTTAAAGGGCCTTCAAGCTTTTTCTTTTAGTGCATTCACTGCCATGTTGAAACTCCCTGATGCTCTTATGGTTATACCAAGGTAGGTGTAACTCATACTGTGTTCAATGATAGGATTATTAATGGTAAACTGGTATTTTTGGCCTGGCATCTGGGGAATTTTTGAAAAATCACATTAGTTTTCTTTATATTTCCTGCCAGGGACAAGTTCTGACAGTACTTTTCTACTGTGTCCAGCTGTTGCTGCAGTCCTTGTTCAGTAGGAGACAGTAGAACAAGGTCATCAGCGTAAAACCGAGACTTCACCTCTCTATCTAGGAGGGAGAGGCCAGGAGCAGCACACTGATCCAACTGTACAGCAAGTTTATTTATATACACATTAAATAAAGTCGGGCTTAATTTGCAGCCCTGACGAACACCTCTTCTCTGGGTGAAGATGTTTGTCTCCAATTTTAACAGCTATTTTCCAGATACATTGATTTAACCAGAACATACATTTTGCCCCCCATACCTCAATGTAGAAATCTGTAATAGAGCCCTTCATGCCAAATTGAGTCGAAAGCTTTCTTAAAGTCAATAAAACAAGTGAATATCTTACCATTTTTTGTTTGGTGTATATGTTTGTTGATTAAAGTGTGAAGGGTATATACATCAGAATCAGAATCAGAAATACTTTATTGATCCCCGTAGGGAAACTCTTTGTTACAGTAGCTCGCCTTTACGTCAGTGCACACAGGAGAAAACGATATTATACACTATAAACAGGTCAGAAATAAATTAAGTAACATGTTGGTATAAGTATAAGATAAACTAAGTGTCGAGTACCAAGTGGGTTTACTGGTAGATGGTGAAGTACAGTATAAATACAATGTCACTAATTATGTAATAAATAATAGTAAAAGCGGAGGTGCATGTACTGTCGAGAGTAATTGAGGTATATCCGTAACAATAAATAAGAAAACTAACAAGGAAAACTAATATTGCACTTGAGTAGTAAACAGAATATTGCACAATTATTATTAATTATGGCGGAGATGTAATGCTCAATGTCCAGTTTAGTGACCTAGGGTCAAACAGACTAATCCTTAGAGGAGGAGTTAAATAGTTTGATGGCCACAGGCAGGAATGCCTTCCTGTGGCGCTCTGTGGTGCTCTTTGGTGGGATGAGTCTTCCGCTGAAGGTGCTCCTTTGTTTAGCCAGCACGTCATGGAGCGGGTGGGAGACACTGTCCAAGATGGCGTGTAGTTTGGCCAGCATCCTCCTCTCTGACACCACCGCCAGAGAGTCCAGCTCCACCCCCACAATGTTACTGGCCTTACGGATCAGTTTGTTCAGTCTGTTTGCGTCCGCTACCTTCAACATGGTCGGTGGTGTGGTGTTTGGGGAGGAAGCCAATTAGATTTTAACTCAAGATGGAGTGTTCTTCAAGGAAATCTAGTCTTCTTTTATTTAGAATACTACAGAATACTTTACCTAGACAACTGCTGACACAGATGCCACGGTAGTTACCAGGGTCTGATATGTCCCCACTCTTATGAATGAATTTAATGAATTTTATAATACATTGATCAGCACAGAGATATAGGTCTCAATCAGTTATGTCCAGCTTTGATCTAATCTTAACCATAGCTATAGATATATTTCATTTTTATAAATACACATCATAATTACTGTTTTTTTCCAATATACTTTACCTACAATTATGAGACATATTATTCACTCCACTGCCCAGATACACTACAGTCAGGCTCACCTACAGAGCAACTGCCCAGCACTAAACTCCTATAAAGTCTACATGAGTCATGTTTTAATATCTTTTATCAGTTATGACATGAAAACACAACTCTTCCACACAGTGAAAGAAAATAAAATCCTAGCGCACGATGGAGCATCACTCCTGATTGGCTGCTGGCAGCTCTGTCAGACAAAGAGTCAGTCACACTGAAGAGTAGAGGATGTTGTACCAGCGTCTAGTTCAAAAGTAGTTTAGAGACTTCACTAACATTCAGCACTGGAGCAGAAACAAATTGCAGTGCTCTGCCCTCCATTTCCATCACCCCTCTCTACTTCCATCACATTCAGTTTTGTAGCTAATTTTGAGACAAGACTCAGTTTGTTAAAGTTTACAGCCTGCCTTGCTGTTATCCTGCAAAGTATTTTCACTAGGATCAAAGGACTGTGGTCCTGAATCCACCCTGCTACTCTTGTCCTCAGTAGGCGATTTGTTAATTGTTAATGGCCCAACGGGAGCATTTTTAGTTGTTTTTTCCATTACATTGGCACAAATTGTGTAGCGGCCCACTAGGATACTTCCAGTACTTCAGATGGCCAGTCCGCCCCTGGGTCATATCTATGATAATCTCCAGGCCACCAATGTCTGTCTCTGATTACACATTAAGGCAACACATTAAGTTTATTTAGCAAAATTAAATTTCAGGCACTTCTCTTTAAAGTTCCTATATTCAATTCAATTCAGTTTTATTTATATAGAGCCAATTCATAACAGAAGTTATCTCATTGCACTTTTCCTATAGAGCAGGTCTAGACCGAACTCTTTATAATATTAATCACAGAGACCCAACAAATCCCACCATGAGCAAGCATTTGGTGACAGTGGCAAGGAAAAACTTCCTTTAAGAGGCAGAAACCTCGGACAGAACCAGACTCAATGGTGGGCGGCCATCCGCCGCTGCCGTGTTAGAGAGAGAGAGAGAGAGAGAGAGAGAGAGAGGAGGGGTTTGGGGGAAGGGGATAGGGTTAGGGAGGCACAAAGCAAACCACCTAGATTTTTTTTTTTATTATTGTAGAACAGTAATTGTAGTGTTAATATTAATAAATTAGTAAGAATAGGAATGACAGCTATAGGAAGAATAATGTCAGCATCAGTAACAGAGCCAATAACAACAACTGTAGTAGCAGTTGTCGAGCAGGAACACTGGGGCAGCAGGTGGCCCACAACCACAGACCCAGACCCAGATCCAAAAAGTTGACTTATGCTTTGCTGTTGTCACTAAAAATGAGGCGATGAAACTTAATTATAGTTATGTCATATCTGAATCTTTGCTGCTCTAGAATCCAGAATGGCATGGTAGCCCATTTCTAAAAGGGCATTTTTATTTGTTGCCCTCTGACCTCTTTAAGTCTGTGACAATTACTGAGCTTGTTCTCTGCACATCAATCATGGTTTGGATCAGCCATGAAGGAGAACAAGTTGCAATGGCCAGTTAGGGCTGCGGTAAAGAACATTGTTGCCAGCCGTCCCACCATCCAGGACTTTCTTTAAGTAACTGCCATTAGCTAGTTAGCTCAGTTAGCCATGCAGCTAACATACCAGTAAACATGGCCAGACCGGGACCGAACACAGCCTCCGAGACCGACGGAGGCCAGATTAACGACAGGGAATACAGTACAGAGGTGATTTACAGCGGCTCCGACCAGGACTCTGACTCTGGTGTTGGGATTTACAATGTGTAGGTGCGATCAATTAATTATGGCAGAATTATCAAAGATAATCATAAATAATTTTGATGATTAAAGTCCTCGGGGCACCACTCTTCTTAAAGAAGGGAAATGATAGCTGATGAATCTCATAAAATACACTAACCTATCCAATTTGGAACTAATAATTAAATTAATAACTATAACCAGAATTACCATCAATAACTAGTAGGTTGAAAGATTTGGAGTTCAAGACTTTTTGACCGCAGCCCAAGAACATGCTGGAGAGATTACATAATCTGGTCTGGGACTGTCATAGGATCCCCCAGGAGGAGCTGGCTGTGTTGCCTTGCTGCCTCCACAAGCTAAACCCAGATAAGCTGCTGAAAATGTATGGATTATCTTTGTTTAGCTCTATAAACATTTGTATCCTGTTCTCCACACTGTGTATAAGCCTATTGAGAGTTACTGAACACCACCATAGTTGCACAATTGCAAATCATTTTAAGAGGTCTTAATATGAAACATGAGATTTCATTCGTTACTGATAAGTATGGTCAGTTTATACAAGCTACCTGCTCTTTCACAGCATTATAATCAGAGCAACAAAGATTTATTATCTCTGATAAAATAAATCAGTGGATAGACCCTGTGTGGTTATTTCCACAGATCACTTACTGACGTAGTTACACTTTAGAGGAGAAAACTTGAGTCTTGGAGAGATAGATTCATTTGCACCTTTTCAACATCTCGCTAGAATGCGTCTCAAACCACCTTATAAAATGATTTGAACCATAGGAATTTAGTCTGTCTCTTCTTGGCTTTATTTACACTCAGATTTGTTGTTATCTGATAGCAATCTGATCTGCTCAAGATGCATGAATTGACTAAATGTAGATGGGGTCCTAGATAGACTTCATCCACTGTAGACTGTTCATGGAAAAATGGCAGTGTATAAAGAGGCTATTAAAACTATAACACAAAACAACATTGAGACCTTGAATAAAGAAATAATAATCCAGCAGCCTCGACAAAAAGTCCCTTCAGCAGCTTAAATATGTAACTAAGTTGTCAGTTCAAACTGCTTGTTTGTGATTTGCCAGAAACTTTTCATTCATTTGCTGGAGAGCAGGTCTCATGCAGTTTTGAAAATACAACTGGAAATAATCTGAGTTACCTGCTGTCACATTTGTGATTTCTCTTTGTATCCCAAGACATTTTGTTTGAATGCTCACTGAAAGCATTTATATCTGAGTGTCAAAATCCCTCAGTAGGCTGATGTATGGTTTTGAGAATGTCATGACACAATTTAAAGTCTGTGAAAAGAGAAACCAGAAACCTCACAGGAATGAATCAAGGAAAATAGTCTAATAAGGATTCTACGAGGTTGTGAGCCCCTCTTGTGCTGTGAACTGATACAACAGCTGAGGCATCTCTGTTGCACCGATATAGCAGCTAACCGTGTATCAGCAGGGCTTGATGAGGCTGCTTTGTTTCCTTGCTCTGCAGCCTGCCCTCTCGCACAACGGCTTCCAAACGCTACAGCTGACAGAGGAACACGCGATCCATGAGACACTCTACTGCATATCGTACTAACACATGCCATGCAGTGACTCACAAACTAATGCAGGCAGCAGAAATGCTTTTTGGAAGAATTATCATTTCATGAGAACAGGAGACATCATCTGCCCTCAGCAGAACCTCCACTTGACTCCTCGTCATCTATAAATGAAACCACAGGAAACCATATTCGATGCAGCAGGGCACACAGTATCAAATGGAGGAACAGCCTGAAACAAATTCACACAAATTATGAAATCTGAATAAGTTGCAAGAGAGAGAATGGTTTTGCACAAATTAATCATAGAGGCACAAATTGATCTTTTCACACTCCTCCATGCCATTCCAATTCATGCTCAGATCAGTATTCCTGACTGAATTGAAGCATCTCTCCACTCCTTGTGTCATAGAAAAGAAAACCTGTATTAAATATGTGGTAATAGTTAATGTCATTAAGAGTACTTGTTGACATAGAATACACAGTTTGAAATTAAAAAAAGAAGAGATTTGGTCACCTGAACAATTGCTCAGATGGGTTAACAATTGGCCAATTACATACAGTACTATACAAAAACAGTGCTAAACTGCAATTAAACAGATGTATGTGTTTTAACGGATAAGGCTGGTTATTGTATATTGTCTTATTGTCAACACATTCCATTTAAAAAAAAGAAAGCCAACAATGCGTTGCAGTATTCCGCATCTCAATACTTGCTGATTTCCCTACACTGTCTATGACACAAAGCCCCAAGCCCATTGGTTCTCACTGAAGACATAAACCTTTAAGAACACCTCACAAATACAGTATATAGTTTCAGCTGTAATTTTTAGCAAATATTACTCAAATCACAGGAAATGGGGCATTTGTTTGGGACTATTTTGTGTGTGTGTGTGTTCATGGTAATGAAGGAACATGACACCCAGTGCAACAGTGTGGCTCATTGATGTGTTTTTAATAGTTTTTGGAGAACAATTAGTTGCTCTATGTCACAGAGGAAGATCTATCAGGCATTGATACACAGACAATACTTGTTAGCAGGATACATTCATTGTAGGTCACATAAATCTAAAGGGTTTATTTCCTGTATGGAGACCATGTGTGTACTTCTCAGACTGTGCTTATCAGGCTCAGCTCTACACTGTTAGCTATCAGTCCAAGCTGTAGTGTGTCGTCATGCTAACATGCATGTTAAAGCTGCACTTATCAATATTTTTATATTAACAAAATGGAAAATGGACACTGTGTAATATGAAAGGGGTCGCTTGCAGTGATGAACCCACAGAGAACTGCAGTTCCCCTCAGCTCTTACTGACAGTTTTAGCACTTTTTAGCTCATTGTCTTGATTTTATGACACTCTTACTGTTTGGTTCAGTCTCAACACTCTCATTAACCCCATTTCCAATAGCAGCAGGCAGCTGTTTTTGAGCAAAAAACTTTTTTAAACTCACTGTACACTACCTGCTGAGCACCAAACAGCAGACAGACAAAGTTAGCGAATAGCAGGTGAACATAGTGGAGCATTAGGCAGCTAAAGAGCCAGATATATTTCTCAGGACTTGATGGAGAGCACTCCAAATATATGCTTGTGTTATATCAACTTTACAAGGTGATAAAATGTCAAATGTATGTTTACAGCTTGTTGCCTTGCCCCCAGGTGACAAAAGTGACACAAGTACAGAATTTAGTTGGAATTTACAATGGTTAAAGGGGCACCGACTTGTGTAGGTGCAATCAATTAATTATGGCTATCAGAATTATCAAAGATAATCATAAATAATAACTGAATAAAGTCCTCGTGGGCACCACTCTTCTTAAGGAAGAGAAATAATTGCGAATTAATTGATTGAGTCTAATATCATATAATATACTAAACTATCAATTTGGAACTCAGATTAATAATTAAATTAATAACTATAACCAGAATTACCATCCATAGCCAGTAGGTTGAAGGATTTGGAGTTAGAAGAGGTTGGCAAATTACTCACTCTTCATTCAAAATGGCGACAAGGCCATGTATGTTAAAGAGTGTGGCTCTGTTAAAGGGCCAAATTGAAGTTGATGTGTGAACTGTGGAGGATAAACGGTGCTGGGTTAAAAGAGTTAGTTATCATGCAAAGACTGTCTGTGTGAAGCATAAAATTAGCTAACATCAACTTAGCATGTGGCTTCCAAATCCTAACAGGGGAAAGCATACATGTACATTCACAAAAGTAACACAGTCCTGTGCATAGCCAAGTACACTGTTAAGCTATGTGAAGCTATGTAATGTTATATGTTTGGTGGTTACGTTACCAGTCCGTAAAGGAAGAAGTTGTTTTGAAGTTCCTGTGATTATCTGGCGGTCCCGTTGGAATGAGCCAGGCAGGGAAGAATGTTGGTTCTGATTTAAGAAAGTCCTTGCTGTACAGTCGCTCCGTCTGTTGTTCTCATCAAAGTCAGTTCTTAAAGTTTGCTGGCAGACTGTGTGCGGCAGCTGTCGGCGCTAACTATTGTTGCAGGAATCTTATGCAGGCCCTTGCATCACTGCTGTAAGAGAGAAAGTTCAGTTGTGCTGTGTGTCTGCTCCAGGCAGATCACACGGAGAGGGGTAGAAGAGTTTGGTTAGCGGTGAGCTAATCACAAATCTTAAGGCAAAGGCAGGCCCTCATGTTGCGGCCGTAATCCTTTGTTCTTTGTCGGTGGATGTGAGTAACACAGACTTCCCACCGAGGTGCGGGTGAGGAGAGAAGAGCGGGGAAAAAGACAGAACAATGGCCGCTGACTCCTTTTATTGACCTGGTGACATCCCGGGTCACAGGTCAGACTGACCAATGGTAGCTGGAATGCTGAGTTCAATGGCCCTCATGATTGTGGAATGCTGATAAAAGTTCAGTTAAAGTCCCACAAATGAAAGAATTCAATGGTGGAGTGCCCTGGTCCCAACATCATCCTCTGGGCACCAGGAATGTCTCTACCACATTACATGTCCTGTAGGTTTTTCATTCTGAAACTAAGTGTTGGAACAACAGAAGGATGGACAACCATCATTGTGCTGACCATTTTAATTAATGTCTGATTTAACTGTATACATGGCAATTTGGGATTTTACTGTCTATAAAAAACGTGTTAAACCAGTAGAGCCTCTATAAAACATAGCACCAATGGTTGTCAGAGAGAAATTTATCTTTAGCTCCCTACTCAAAAATACCTGTTTCTGAAAAAAATCTCTAATGTCTCCTTGCTGTCATGGCTGCTATTTTTGAGTGAATGCCTGATTAATACCTCATCTCTACATATCACACATGCAGTTCAGTCAAAGACGCTTAGTCAAGAATTGACCATTTATGGTTATACATTTAGATGTAGCAGAAAAGGTTCTTTGACGGAGCTCTCAAAATATCCAAGCAGCGACAAGTATTCTGCTGGGAGATCTAACCCCCCCTTTAAGAAAACATACAATATATGTACATGGATATTAGATCTAGTAAAGGAGGAGGTTGGTGTGGTGGAGGGAGATACAGCTGCAAATAGAGTTGGCATTCAGGTATTAGAAGAGTAGTAAGTGAGAAGTGTCAAGTTATAGGCCACCCTGTACACTGTCATAAATATGATTGGATGTTACTAGTCAGCTGGTAGCCTAGCTGATGCAAGTGTGACTTCTGGACTCTGATAGAACTGATGCTATGCTCCATTTATTTATGTGCATTGTCTTTATAACTTAAAACAAAACTTTTTTTATCACAATTTCTTTGTGTTTCAGCCTGTGTTTTCACACACACTTTTCTGCAATATATGGAGCTTATAGCGTAGGTTCAGACTAGAAGCCATTGCTATGGCTACTCATACACTGGCCAGTGTTCTCCACTGCACTGCAAGATAAAATCACACCACCAATCACCAAAGCTTTTGCCTATGTTATTAAGTTCAAGCCATTTCTACTGCTAACTGCTGTTCATTGGCTGGCAGCCATAGCTTTGTGTTTATTTAGTGTTTATTAACATTGTTACAATTTTGCTCCATATGCGAGTAAAAATGATTGTGTGAAGTTATTTGGGTGCACCGTTGCTAGGGACTCTGAGTTCAGACACCCAGTTTGGCAAAATGATCAGATTCACGCACATTCAAACTATGCTAAGAAATCTGTAATCAAATCTGGGCAATACTTTATTTGAAGGGGTGTGCATAAGACTGACATGACACCTGTCGTGCACATGAAGGAGTCCTTATGAAGGTTTATGACTGTTGTCATAAGTGTCATTCAGTCATTTTTTATGCAAAGTTGACATTGTTTGAGATGTCTTTGTTATGACAACTTGACATTAACCAAGCGTTCCCCCCTTCACTGTGAAGTGCTTTGGGTATCAAGATAAACCGCTAACGATATATAAATGTAACTAATCAATTATTATAACCGCTAACTGCTGCTAACTGTAACTGTTAGCTGCTGTTAGCTAGGTTAGCTGTGCAGCCAACTGTCCTATTAGCTGACTCAGTCCTGGGGTGCCAGGAGCCAAACCTGGCAAGAAAATCACCTCGGTACTGTATACCCTGTCAAACTGGCCACTGTCAGTCTCGGAGGTTGTGTTTGGCCCCGGTCTTGATCCGCTGTTCTGGAAGCTAGACACTGAGTGACGCTAGCTGCGTGGCGGGGGAACGAACACTCAGCACTATTGGCTACTGTAAACACCAATCAATAACCGCAACAAGTCCCTCCCTAGCTTCCTGTTTTTACAGGAAACATCTAAATATGCAGAATCAAATAGCCGTTTTGCTCTCCCCGGTCGGGACTGGAACCAAACACAACCTCCGAGAACAACAGTGGACAGTTTGACAGCGAATACAATACCGAGGTGGTTTTCTTGCCGGGTATGGCTCCTGGCACCCCGGGGGTGAGTCAACTAACAGGATGGCTGGCTGCATGGCTAACCTAGCTAACGGCAGCAGTTAGTGATGATGATGATGATGATGATGATGATGATGAATTAGTTACATTAACTCCGTAAGTCACCTCGGTATTGTACTCTGTCGTCAAACTGGCCTTAACATTTAATGACATCTTTATGACAAGTCCAAATGGTTCCACTTTACTTGAGATCAAGGGAATTATTCATGACACAATTATAATGGTCTCATGAGAGCCAAAACCAAGCACATATGACAGTACAATGTAATGTTAACACATAAAGCTAAATAGCTTCTTTAAGTTTGATAGTGAGGCCTGCTATGGCATGTTTATGACAGGTTATGTTTTCTTGGTTAATGTCAAGTTGTCAAAACAAAGACATCTCAAACAATGTCAACTTTGTAAAAAATTGACCGAATGACACCTTCATAAAGACTCCTTCACGTTCATGACAGGTGTCATGTTATGGTTATGACGGTGTCATGTCAGTCTTATGCACATCCCTTCAAATACAGTGTTACCCAAATCTTATCTCTTTCCTACAAGGACAGATCAATGCACATAACATTCAGGATGAAGCTTCAAATTTTTAGCCAGCGCTGACCAGTTGACCATGTTTCCAGCGGCAGGTCATATCAGCTGTCACTAATTAACGTTAATTCTGAGTGTAATTTAATGGCAGGCTAAAATTAAACTTGGCTGTTGTCAAATTTGTGTGCTCTGTGCAAGCCAATGTCTGTACTTGGCCAAAGATAATTTGGAAACCCACCATTCTGTGACACCACTGTACAACCCTCTGGGGGTGGACTTGAGTGTTTTGTAGTTCCCACAACTCCAACAGAGTGATAAGTTTTTTCTCTAGTGGATCTCATCAGATTCAGGAATTTCATTCTGCCACTTAAAGTTTTATTCATATCATATCAATAATTTAAGATGATCAACTTAAAAGTTTTGAACCACCTACCTTCAGCTTGTGAAAAGGTGTGTCAGATTAACAGTAGTAGTGTTATTTCACTTTGGGATGATCACAATTATATTTGATCTCATATCAGATTGTAGCTTGAGAATGCACTGGGCATAAATGTAATTATGAGATCAGACTCAGTATCAACAATATTAAAGACTCAGATCGGAATCAGGGCATCCCTAATAACAGCCCTTAAAGATATTCCAGTTCTTAATCTATTGCCCCCCTCAAAATGAAGAAAGTCAACCATAAAACCAAAAATGTATTAGTCATATGCAAATATGTAACATAACAGATATTTAGTTGTGGATGTGGTTATCTTGTTTTTGTGTGGCTTTGGTTATTAGGTTGTTTCTTGCGTTTTCTTGTACTGTCTTGTTTTTGTTTAATTTTCTGTCTATATCAGGACCCTTTTTCATCCCACTGACTGGGACTTAATTGCTGGCACAATGACTTACTTACTGTATACGGATAGTTAGCAGAGGCATACACAAACCTTACCTAAAACCATATTGAAGGTGTGATGACGACAGACCTTTTGGTATGGGTGGGGTGGTGTGGTAGAGGTGGGGTAACCTCACATAGTCAGGAATAAATACCTGGAAGAGAACTCCAGGTGTGTTTGCTGCCACAGTTGACAGATGGGGGCTTGAAATGAACAGCTACTAAGCACTCTGAACAGAAGGACGATAGTGAAGTCGAGACAATCAGAGACACTGGGATAGGGCAGGAGCTCCGACCATGGGTATTGTGAATAGTCTGTTTGTTGTAGTCAGTACTCTGCAGGCAGAGTGGAGTGGCAGGCAAGCAATAGCTGGGTGTTTTGGGAGCCTTGTTTTAGTGTGATCTGGTCCCAGACACTAAGAGAATGCCGGCTGCACGGGAGCTGAAGAGAAGCTGTTTGACACTGCGGAGAGATCAGCAGAGATGACAATCAGCTATTTGTGTTTTAGAACATAACCGCGGTTGAAACAATCAGAAAAAAAACATTTTATTTCTCTGATTTACTGCTTTGTTCTCCTTGTCTTCATTCGTTCTGTAGCTCTCTCTCTCGCTCTGACACAGGTGTGTTTTGCGGTCCCTCCAGGTGGTGTGCAGAGCGCAGGAGAAAATGAACTGTATGGTGAAGGCGGAATGCAAACACAATAAACCATTCTACAAATGCCTGAAGTGCTAGTATGCTGTTTGTGGGAAGTGCACACCCAAGGTGCTGAATGTCTGTTGGCGGCTGTAGGTATACAGCGACTCCTGGCAGTTCTAGTGTTAAAGACTTAACAGCAAGCTGAAAAGCAGTGGTTCACTGCCCTCTCTGGTTGAAAGTTTGAAGTCTGTTTCCCCTGTGTCCACAACCAGCATCACTGATGTGAATGATTGGGTGTGGTCAGAAATGTGCTTTGTTGCACCTGTAACCACACCCAACAGTGATGTCACAGTGTACTGACATGCCCTGGAGTAGATTCTACAGTATGAAACAAGACCGACTTCCTTTTATATTAATTCCAATTCTATTTTACGTAGTTTTGGTTTAACTTAGTCTTACTTACTTCAAATATTCAATCTGTTTGGTTTCTTGCCCTCCTTAGGTCAGAAAAAGACACATTCACACAACCGCAGCCAGCATCACTGATGGGTGTAGATGGGTGTGATCTGTTGCAGCTGTAACCACACCCAACAGTAATGTCACAGTGTAGTGACACACCCTGGTGTAAACTAATACATCACTGCAGCAATGTGAGAAGTTAAACCACTGAAGATAAGCAAAAACAAAATGTTCAAGGGGTGTTAAGTTACTCAAAGTATGTTTACTAAGACTAACCTCATTTTTATCATTTCAATTCTATTCTGTTTGTGTTATTGTAAAAAAAGAAGATACATTTCACTTTAACAATGTGTTTGGTCTCTTGCCCTCCTTGGGTCATGCTGTATGCCACACTCTGACTTTTACGCACTGTGCTAAAATTGTATGTGCGTTCCTGGATCCCTCAAAACTAGATGGTGTTGTCGCACTGCAAATTGCATTAAAATTCCCCTTTTTGAATAGAAACAGAGGGCCTCTGTCAGCCTACCCTTGACCTTAACAAATGGAGAAAAAGAGTTGCACACTCATGTTCACATAATAAAAGCTAGTATCAAACATGCAGCTTAAGATTACCTTTCTGATTTTATTTCCAACAACCATGTTAGCATTCACATTTTCCCACAGTCTGTCTGATATTATTGAGCCTGATTTCACTACACCTAGATGTGAAGAGTTTCTAATTTCCTAATACTCCTAATACTTCATATTAGAATGAATATAACATCCAGGTGCAGCAATGAATACATTATAATCAACTTGGTTTTACCTCCTAAGAGCACTTTGCATGATTTCTCTATCATTAATGATGGTGTGATAACCAGGTCAACCTATAACCCCATCACCACCATCTATAGTGTTTTTCCATTTAACTGTAACCCAGCTGGTCTGTCCTCTACTCGAAAAAGAGCACTCTAGCCTTCAGTCTCAGTAATTACATACCCATTTCAAGCCTTATTTTTTTCTACTTTTTTTTTCGAGGGAACATAACTTTCCAACATCTCATTACATCACATTACTACGCTACCCACAGGGGTCTGTTCTTGGACCACTCATGTTTCATTATACCACTAGGGAGGAAAACCTTGATGTCATCAGGGGGAATAACACATCTGGATTGAGTCGCACCAGCTATTCATAAACCCATCACTGAGTTTGTGTGTAAAGTCCTTTAATTGTCCTGAAATTTGTTTCAAACCAGTGATTTACTGAATCAGGATGAATTTAACATACATCGTAGCCAGTAAAGACTTCAGTGATGTTTTTTTTAACCTTTATTTATTCAGGTTAGTTTAGCTGAGAGGAAGCCTCTCTTGCAGGAACGCCCTGATCACATTTGCACAGTTACACACAATCACACCTGTTGGAAACACATGCAAGCAATCAACTCTGCAATCAACTATGTCACTGTAGCATCACAAGCTGTAGCATAACTTCCAAAAAATACAGTTTTAGGGGGGTAAAGGACATAGTAAATTTTACTCCCAATCTTTTGTAAATGACATGGAAATATCTGGTTATACCTAGCTGACGCTTTTAGGCAATTTAGTCTGATGTTTTTAGCCTAACGTTTTGTAATTCGAGGTAAATGTTATTTTTGTGAAATGTAATTTAAAATCTTCCCAGTTTACATCTTTATTAAACAGCATTTTAAGTAACAAGTCAGATGTGTCGGCCATATTCATTTATTTTATTTTTCACATGTATTAGCAAGATAACGTTAGCTTTGTCAGTTAGTTAGCTATGCCACAGTTACACCTAGCATTAAATGGGTTAATATTTATTAACAACTAATTTCAACAAGTTTTTGTGGTGCAACCCGTTTTAATTTAGTAATGTCTTCACGTCTCCACTTAGTAAACAATTAACATTATAACTAGGCTACGTTTGAACTTATGAGCTGGCTCAACTGGCTCCTGGAAATGATGAATGAAGTCTGTTGTTGCATTTTGTCATGAAACTGTACCTGCACTCTTGTCTGTTCTGACCAAATCTTAGCACAAACACAGGTGCACTGAATTCCTTTCAGGGATTCACATGAATCCTTTTCTATATGTTAATTTCCCCCTATTTTACTCTGATATATTGTTCAACTAATGGAAGACTAAATCCACAACAAATTCTGCTCTGTGCTGAGTGAGATTAATGGTTGATTCTAATCCATAATGTCATCCACCAGTGTTTGGATGGGAGGATACATTAGGGCCACTCCTTTCAGTTGATTAAATCCATGTGCCCTCAGGATTCTGCTCTCAGCAGTACTGTATGCTCATGCACCAAATGCCAGAAATGCCATCATTTCCTGAATCACTACATTTGTGGTTTAGCAGAATCATGGCTGTAATCATTTATTTTTAAAATCTGACTGTAGTGGAAATGAAACAAGTGTTCTTTTCCCAATAAATACATAAAAGTTTGTGGCTTTGAACTGACATTTGTTGAACTTAATGCTTGCCATCTTCAAACTAATTAACATAGCTCATGGCAACAGACTCTATTCAATTCAATGGGGCTTTACTGGCACGGGAAACAGACGTTTACATTGGGAAAGCAAATGTGAAATAAAAAATAAAAGAACAAACTCACTCTGGCTGCTATGAATAGAGAGAGCTGTGATATAGCAAACTTTATGTAGTATAAAATTCATATTTTCTGGTCAATTTTATATGAAATACATGATGTATTCTATTTGATACTGAGTTATTAAAAGTCATGTTGGCATCTTATGTCATCTTATACATATATGCAATTTTTTAGCACATTATTCAAACTAGACTTGAGTCCAAGATGGCATGATTACAAGGATAGCACTGCAACAAGCTCAAAGTAGAGTTGAATGTCTCAAAGTCCATCTTTAATTGTGTCATATTCTGTGTTCAACCTGGACTGGAAGGCTGAGGGGTGAAGTATTTCCACATTTCATTCAATAGCCTTTGCTCCAGTTCAGCTGTCCATCATATATGCAGAATACACGGGTTAGTCACTTTGCCATTAGACTTTCATCAGCCCACTGCTTTTGTCTCGTATACATATAACTACATTCATTGAAGCGGCTATAATCTATATTTTTATAATAACAATGTATCAAACGACAACGTGAAAACAACCTACAGATAATTATGACCTGAATCCGCAGCGCCCCTCAGCTTTACAGAGCTTTACAGCGAGTTTCATAGAAGAGAACCCTCTGAACTCGACCTGCTCAGCAGCAAACAGCAGACAGACGCAGTTAGAGACCAGCTGGTGAACATAGTGGAGCATTTAGGAGCTGGTAGAGACCAAAAACAAGCTAAAAAGAAGGTGAATATTGAACTTACAAACGCCACATGGCCAGAAACATGACTAAAAATGAATGATAACATTGCTCTGTAAATGCTGGATGTGTAAATTAGCTTCTGTTTGCAACTGTTTGCTAACAACTTCGGAACTTCTTTTCACTGCCCCCAAGTGGCCAAAAAATGTGTTATTGCAGTTTTAACCTTTCAGTAATTCATTACAGTTAGTGGCCTGCTGAAAACTTTGTGGTTACACATAAAATGTTAACATAATTATGCTACTGTGTGTTCGATTAAAACTAAATATTTTAAGGAATGTTACTTTATCTTGACTCATTGCTTCCTCTGCTGTCAGAATGAGTGTGACAGCCCATAAGAAGCACACACAACAGTAAAAGAAGCACCCCTCTTTGAATAAGCTTTTGTTTTTATGTGATCATGAATAAGGAGGCTTTTGTTTTTACTTTGAGTTCATTGGTTACCAAAAGAAATAAAATGTAAGAAGTTTTTTGACTATTTGTGAAAACACAGAGGACTATTTGAAAAGAGGACCTTGACAGAGAGCCAGAACAGATGTGTACAATAAACACAGCAGACACATAACTGCTTATGTATCTAGTGCTGCCTGCACAGCAGCTGCTATTCATAAACTGCGCTGAATGCTGATGGTTATTATATGAATTTTCATAAAATCACTTTTCTAGACATTTCTAGAAACAATGATTGAGAAACACGGTACAGAAATGAAAGTAGTTGAAGTTAGATGAACAAAAGCAATAAACAACTATGTGATTATCAGTCAACAATGTCTAATTATGACCTTTGACTTAAATGTTCTCCCTAAGTTGTGTTGTGGAGAAGGAATCCTTCTTTACACATCTTAATAGTTTTAGATGGACTTTAAAGAGTACTCCACAGATTTAGCATTGCACCCCTATAACTCTGTCAGACTAACAGTAACAGATATCATCTTTTTTATTACACACATTTTTCTTCCTTGTCAAATTCGTAAAAAAAAAAAAACGTTAGCGCAGCAGCAGCTTCAGTCCTCCATCATTCAGGCACAATACTGAATATATGTCACCAGTGCAAGCTGTTATGTGGCCGTTTAGACAGCTGGATTGATTAAAATAGAAGAATAGAATCTATTCCGTCATAGCCTACTGACTGATAAACGCACCTGAAAAGCCTCCTGTGTAGACCAAGCCACGAGGAAGTGCTCCAGGCTTTGAAGCCAATTTGACATAGTGGCCAGACTGTCGAATTACAACTTCCGGATCAATTTTTAGCAGCTCACTTCTTTCTAACTCCACACCCCCAGTTTTTTCTTCATTTTTGAACTTGTAGTCTTCAGCCCCAATCGATGCTGACTCAAGTGACATCACTTGAGGACATTTTTCAGATTTCACACAGCTCCCTCTGAAAATAAAAAAGGCTTTATACGAGTTTCACATTTGATGTGTTAAGTGGGTAGAGTTTACTTTACAGAAGAACTATTGGGGCACAATGCATCAGACATTCATCATAAGTCCTTTACAGTTTAAAGAGTAACTACAACCAAAAAATGTTTTTCTTTTGAGGGGTAAACATCTATTGATTACTTGTCACAGATGGAATAAAACAATGTAAGCCATAATGTCAACAGTTGAGCACATAGTGTGCTGGTATAAGTATGCATGTGAAAATCTGGCTCAGTGTGCTGAAAGCAGGAGGAGTTCTGTCTGAGATGTTTGCTTGTACAAGAACGGCTGTACAAAGATATGTTATCAGGGAAAAAGTTGTATGATCAGTATAAAAGCAGATTGGAAAAAGCATGTTGAATAACTTCGCAAGAGCATGATCTCTCATTTTCAAATTTCACCCTAGCTGAACTTTGAGTTAGAACTTTCAGTTTCAATATTCCTTCTGTTTTCCAGTCATTATTTATCAGTTTTGAGTGGCTTTTGTAATGAATGTAACTTTGCCATTCACCTATGAACCCAGGTTGGGAGACCTCTGATCTCTGAAGTTTATTTGTATAGCACATTTCAACAACAAGGCAATTCAAAGTGCTTTATATAACACATAAAAGAAACACAGGGCAATATAAAAAGACATTTAAAACACTTAAAAAGAGTTACGTAGAAAATAAAACAAGATAAAACAGGAGAGTAAAAGTTACAGTGCAGAGTAAGAAATTAATCATTATTTGATTTAATAAAAGGCAGCAGCAAACAGAAAAGTCTTCAGCCTTGATTTAAAAGAACAGAGTTTCAGCAGAACTGCAGCTTTCTGGGAGTTTGTTTCAGATATGTGGTGCATAAAAACTGATGTTTACTTTTGACTCTGGGGACAGAAAGCAGACCTGTCCCAGACGGCCTGAGAGGTCTGGATGGTTCATAACATAGCAGAAGATCAAAAATGTATATTTTCCCTAAACCATTCAGTGCTTTATAAACCAACAGTTGTATTTAGAAATCAATTCTTTGACAGACAGGAAGCCAGTGTAAAGACCTCAGAACTGGAGTGATGTGATCTATGTTCTTGGTCTTAGTGAGGACGTGAGCAGCTAGATGTGTGTTTTCAGTAACACACATCTAGCAAAAAGTGAATGAAATATAAACACGGCAACTACACAAAAAAGTTTCATATTCAGTAATGAAACAAGGCGGACATTTCCACCATCACCTCTATCATAAAGGAAATGAAAGAATGTAAAGATAGTTCAATTCAATTGTATTTATATAGCGCCAATTCATAACAGAAGTTATCTCATTGCACTTTTCCTATAGAGCAGGTCTAGACCGAACTCTTTATAATATTATTTCAAGAGACCCAACAAATCCCACCTCAGCACTTGGTGACAGTGGCAAGGGAAAACTTCCTCGAGCAGAACCAGACTCAATGGTGGGCGGCCATCCACCGTGTTAGGTTTTGAGAGCAAGAGAGAGAGCAAGAGAGAGATTTAGAGAGAGAGAGTTTTTTAGAGAGAGGCAGAAAGAAAGACAGAGAGAAAGAGAGAGAGAGAGGTTTTGAGAGAGGGAGAGGCTTTTTAGAGAGAGGCAGAGAGAGAGAAGGGGTGTGGGGGGAGGGCGGCACAATGCAAATACCACCTAGAATTTTAATATAAATTAAATAGTAATAATGTAATGGTAGTGGTAATATTAATAAGTTAATAATAATAGGAATGACAGTCAAAATGACAATAATAGCAACCGAGCTAATAACTGTAGTAGCAGTTGTTGAGCAGGAGCACGGGGGCAGCAGGTGGCCCATAACCACAGATCCAGTCTCTGCAGCTCTGGAGGCAGAAATGCCTGCTGAAAGCGACAGAAGGAGAGAGGAGAGAGGAGAGAAACGAGAAAGCACAGAACTACGGGAGAGAGAAGATGTCGAGTTAGTAACATGCAGTAATGGGATAAAAATGCATACAGATAGAGAGGGCGAGAAGGAGAGAGGAAAGAGGTGCATCATGGGAAGTCTCCCGGCCGTCTAGGCCTATAGCAGCATAACTAAGGGATGATTCAGGACTCACCCAAGCCAGCCCTAACTATAAGCTTTATCAAAGAGGAAAGTCTTAAGCCTACTCTTAAATGTGGAGATGGTGTCTGCCTCCCAAACCCACATTGGGATGTGATTCCACAGGAGAGGAACTTGATAACTGAAGGCTCTGGCTCCCATTCTACTTTTGGAGACTCTAGGAACCACAAGTAACCCTGCATCCTGGGAGCGCAGTGTTCTAATCGGATAATAAGGTATTATGAGATCTTTAAGATACGATGGTGCCTGACCATTAAGAGCTTTATAGGTGATGAGAAGGATTTTAAATTCTATTCTTGATTTTACAGGGAGCCAGTGCAGAGAAGCTAATATTGGAGAAATATGATCTCTTTTCCTAGTTCTTGTCTTGTCCTAGTACTTGAAAAGTTAAAGGTCGATTCAATTCTATTTGGTCAGCTCGGACTGCTGACGGGCTGTGTTGTTTGTCCCCATATGAACTATCACTCACTCATAAAAGCAGCCTTCAGCCGTGACATCTCTGTCCTATCGATAACTCCATACAGCTCGTCCAGTGCTTGGTTGGTGTCGGCATTTGGTGGAATGTACACCGCTGTGAGAATGACCAATGTAACCTCCCTCGGGAGATAATAAGGATGGCATCCAATCATAAAATGCTCTAGGTTAGGAGAACAGCCTGTAGAAATGGTCTCCACATTTGAGCACCACTGGTTGTTGAATGAAGCAGACACCTCCTCCCTTGCGCTTCCCAGATTGTATTGTCCGGTTCTGGCAGTAAATGGAGAGTCCCTCTGGAACAAAAGCTGATTCCATGATCAAAGGGTCAAGGGTTTGCTAGAAAAATACTCGGTAGAGGAGGCCGGTGTTCATGTTTCTTCAGCCCTAATAGCACCCCGGCCCGTGACCCTCGTTTTGTCTCTTCCGTTTTCCAGGTATGGCAACACGTCATCCAAGCCATGGGTATTCTCTATTGTTGGTTGATCGTGGTGAAAAAGTGTTGTCCACCAACGATCTGATGTGTAAAAGTTGTTGTCTATCATATTATAAGATAGGGCTCGCTTGGGCGGTGCGCATGTTGGGAAATAAAGACAGGAGTAAATAACAGCAAAAAAACAACAACAAAATGAGAACAAGACAAGAAATGCAAAGTTGAGGAGGAGCTTCAGACACAGCAGCCGTCCTCGGCACCATCTTCTCATTTTAAGCCCACTATCAACAGCGCAGGCATGCTGGCGTAGTTGCACTGAGTTGTTACAGTCGCTCCTGTCACCCCAGACTTCTCTGGTTTTTAAAATATGCTCGACAGGAGGGTATTAACAGATTTTGAAAATGTTCTTAATCTTTAAACCAGTCTTGTCTTGTCTTAACTCCCCAAGAGAGGATGTCTGGAAGGTCTGCATTTTATAAAGGTATTACCCTCAATGCATTGATTTTTAACCACAGGATCAAATATCTTTAAAATATTAAAACAAACATCTGTATGTTGCATTACTTACTGTGTCATCCCTGACTGAAGTGTACTTTAGAGTAGGACCATTTTCACATCCTAGAGTACTACCCACTTCTGTTACCATAGTGCAATGCTGTACTGTACATAAACTTATGTTTTATTCATGAGTTGAAATTTCTATAGTTTTAGGCCCCATACTGGAGGCTCCTGGGTATTATCTTCAGGTTCTCTGGAAGTTGCATTTATGACTACATGTAGACCCTGACCAATTCATTTTCTTCCTGAATGAACTAATGGTTACAACTGCAACTCCCAACATCCCCAGGGTGACTGTGGCCTTCCAGCTTTCCTGTTCCACCTTGGCTACTTAGTATATCTGAGCTTTTTCTTTTCATATGCCTCATCTGCTGCATTCCCATGGTACTCTTGCTGCAAAGTAAGCAACCACAGTGTTTAACCACAAGGTCAGGGCTAGAGGGCTGCAAGGGGACTGGGATCTCCTGGGAGCCAACACTAATGTTGTTGACGTCGGCAGTATTCACTGTTTTAACTATTTACAGAGTGGGGAAGTGATAAACATCATCACAGGATGGAATTCCATATATGAAAATCATGTAAAAGAGGCTGTTAATGCTGGGCTAGACTATGCATGTAAATACACTGTCCAGTGACGAGTATGCTTCCAAATAGAGTACCAAGTAAAGTCATGTAGTCAGTTACATACATTTAATTTAAATATCTAAAATTTTCATCTTTTGGTTGGTGGTGTTCTTTAAGTGCCCAGCCCCCCTGAGTTGGGTCACAACTAGAATGGTTCAGCGGTACCAGGCTAAACCACAGCAGCAGGCTAGCTCTCCAGACAGTGACCGATTAGAAAGACAATGTAGAGACTTGATGGATCCACTGACAAATGAAGATTAGCGTAAGTTCAATCAGGAAGACTGACTATCATGCTTATTCTATGAATTATTTACTATACCTCTGTCTGTGTCTGTTCCCGTTTCCAACTCAGTCAGCTGACTGACAGTGTTCAAGCTTTCATTTAAACCAATCAGATTTTGCCACATCCTCTGTGAGCCAATCATCTCATTGCCGTCAAAATTTAAAAACCATTCCTTACTCTGCTGCTGTCATTTCAGTGTCAGATCGATGCAACCCTCCTCCACCCCATTCACCTCTGGTCTTCATCACAACCAGTCTTCCCAGTTGGTCCTTCCAGTGAGCCCATCAGAAGTCCTGCTCCACATCTCATCCATCCAGATCTTTAGTCATTTCTCTTCACCCCTTCACCACTACCACCTCCAGTGTCTAGACTCTATTGGGGGGATATTCCTGAACAGCTCTGGGCATCACTACCCCCTTAGAAATATGACATCACATTGGGGTCTAATCGCCAAAGACTCACTTTCTTCAACCTTCCTATTGTGCACTATGTACAATAAAATAATTGTATTATTCTTTAAGCATCTCTGCAATTAAGTCTCTCCTGATTGAACTGCAATATACTTGAATTTGTCCCATCTATCTAAAGGGAGGCAAAGGATACAAAGACAGGATACTAATTTTCAGCTGAATAAGAAAGTTTTAAGTGTCTATCAAAACAATGCTTAACACAATTTTTTGTTATTTTTATCAATACAAAATAAGTGTCACAGTCTGTCTTGTTCTCTCCCCGTCACTTCGCACTTCAGGCTCCCCTTCACTCTGCACTCCCTCACCTGATTATTAATTCCCAGCACCTGTCACCCATAGCACACCTGCACATAATCAGCCACTCTACTCCCTATATAACCCAGCTCCTCACCTCAATCAGTGTCCGGTCTCGTTCATAGGAAGGACAGAGTTACGCTACATACCTTTGAATACCCCACGACGTTACGTTGAGAAATCTGCCACTTGGAACCCCGAACCCCGGCTTCCGTCTGTCTCTTGAGTGTGTCGCTCCCGTCTGTCTCCAGTCTCCTGAGTGTATCGCTCTAACCTCCGGCTCCTGTGTGTCTCCAGGTTCCTGTGTGTCTCCAGTCTCCTGAGTGTGTCGCCCCAGAGCCCACACTCTTCCACCAGCATTGAGATAAAGGACAGTATCAATTCCATTCCATAGTACCTCTGTGTTGTAATAAACTCTTAGTCTCCTTACCATTGTCTCCGGTTGTCTGTCCGTAACAATAAGAAAGTGAACAACAATTTAAGATAAACAATTAACAAAAAAGTAGACATCTCATATTTTTCCCTGTTTGTCTTCAATATAAATTTGAGACTGAAAACAAAATCAAGCAGAAATACATGAAAAGAGGGATGTCTGTTAGTCCACATTAGTGTGTGAATATTATATTTACCCACTAAAAATATCAAATTTATAGTGTTTTTCCAAAAGTCTATGTTGACATATGTAAACAGGGGGGGACATGCTTTTAACTTTAAAAGACCTCCAACTGTGTACAACTTTCCAAAATGCATGTGTACACACTGGAAGACCTGGGGCCAGATGCATAAAACTGTGTGCACAAAGACAGAAATATGCACAAGCATTCTTTCCGTCAGATTTATAAAGCGCTATGTACGTCCGGTTCTGTTTTATAAATCTCAAAGGAACTGGGTGTATGTGCACAGCCTCATTTTCACTCAGTTAGTCATAAATGGATGTAAAAACGCCCTTAAACATCAATTTGCATGGCGTCCTACTTGAATCCAACTTTGGTCAAGCGGAGGGTTGTGAAGGAGGGTCAACTGCATGTGTTGAACCACTACAACACGAGTTACAGTGTCGGTCAGAATGGGGTATAAATTACTTTGATGACCTCTGTGGTCACATGTAATCACATGTTCCTGTAGTGTAGAAAAGCTTTAGATTAGGCATGGAACAATCTGTAGTTACTGTTTATCCATTTTTAAAGTTCTGTGAACTCTTGATTAATTGAATTACAAACAGTAACCCCAGTGTGTATTATTAGGAAGGATTACTGGATGTTTCCATCATATGTTCAGTATGTCCCAAACATTCATATTTATACGCAGCTTCCATTTCAATCGTCATATACTGCCGTTTGAGCTCATGAACAGGAATATGCATCGCTTGTGTTACATCACTTGCATCATTAAATCAGTGGAGATAACAGACAGCAGTCCAGTAAAATTATCTATATTTATATAAATAATATATTTATAATTTTTTATGGGTCTGTAAAAATTTGTGACCTGCCTTAGAGCACAGTACAGAGGTAGACAAAGGAAAAGTGATAGACGCTTTTATTGTAATGAGTTTTAAAATAAAGCAGCCCCATGACCACCTTTCCTGCCAGCATGAGAAACATTTACTGTTAGAATTTGAAGGGCTGACTCAAAGAGAACTGTTGCTCCACTGCTGTTTTCTAACCATGTTTCAGTTAAAAAACAAAATCCAGAATGTACGGAGTAATAAGGTGATTAGCCAAAAATGAGTTGTTGGAAACGGATGTGACATTGAGCAGAGCTTTTGAGTATTAATGGAAGTCCCCAGAGCAGTCTGACATTGACATGGAACAGATAACAGGTTAGTGAGATTTGGAGCTTGAGTTGAGTGCACCTCTCATCACTATCATCCATCAGAACAGGAACAGAGAAAGCTACAGGCACACTGGAGCCCAGCTTATTCTGGGAACAGTCATCTGGCCATTATCAGGAGGGACCAACACACATCAATAAGGGCTTTCTGTATAGGATCTATATGTATGTTGTAATCAGTTAGGTTGACTGGACCTGCTGTGCTTTCTACAGAGTGGGTGGAGGTGGGTGATACATCCCTGCAGTAAAGGCGTCACTGCTGGCCAGCGGCTCAGAGCCAACACTGAAGATGGGGGCCAAGGGGGAGTTTCAGGGAACAAAATGGACATAGGCTGGAGAAAACAGCAAGGAGCCAGGAGTCTGTTTGGTAACAGCATTGAACAGTTCGTTAGGCATATTTAGTAATTTGGGGGCCCTAGGTACTCAGACATGAGGCCTCCATCATGCCTTATTGACATATTTGTTTTTTCCTTCTAAACAAGGTTGCTTTAACCTTGTACTTGTTGTATGGGTGTCTTGCAGGTCAACAGGGAACAGAAGGGAATAGGACCCAAACGTAGACTTCGAGGCAGAGCAGAGGGAGTTTAGTCATTTATTATAAGAAAAGGCTTACACAGAAAATCAGGCAGGCAGAGGTCCAACAGGGATAAGGAGCAACAAGGAGCAGGCAAGGTACAAAATCGAAAAAAATCCATGCAAGATTTAAAAAATGGAACAGAAGCAAAGTCCAACCTGAACATATGGGGAAATCACGTGTAGAGTGCGAATGACAAACTGATAGTGAACAAAGGAAAAACTCGGACTAAATACACTTAGGTAGGAGAGACAACGAGACACAGGTGCAACTAATTAGGGCAGGGCAAACAATCAAAACTGAAGGGAAAAGCAAACAAAGACAGGAAGTAAAATAACAAGACACACGAGGAGAGGAGAACACTTCAAAATAAAACAGGAAACAGGACAAAACCCTGAGATGTCCTGAACTGAATAAAGGAATAACTCGATGAGAGGGAACTTTTGGCCCGCTCACCCAGAGGAAGAAATCAAAACAAAATAAATCTAAAAATAAAAATAAACAAACAATCATTCAGCTGAGTTATTCATGAATCTGGAGGTATACAACATCAGGAAGAAATCATTGCAACTGTGTGTTTTTCACAGTATTATCATTCCCAGTGATTAATTATTCTTGATTACAGTGGTCAAAACACTTTAACTCTTAATAACAAAGATTAATTCAAACACATATCTGAAAACACCATATCAAATCCTGATTACTATTCGTGACTTACAATCAACCTTCATGCGATTTACATTCAAAGGATTGCAAACACTTTAGCTTTAAAATCAGAAATGAATCAGAGCAAAAATGTAACTTCTAGTGGTTAATGAAATAAAATCTAGGACAGAGTTAAGCAAACCTTTAAAAGAATACACTTCTAAATTTCATAAACACAAGGCTAAAATTGATTGTTCGTTAACCTTACAACTTAATGAAAAGACATATATGAGAAAACACTCAATTCAACATTCTCAGTAGTACATTTTCCAGTGTTCTTTGAGTGACCTTCAGACTCTTTAAACAACTACCTCTCCTACCCTGCCTGGCTGGGATGTTATCACATGGCTCAGATCCTCACAGTCAGGCTCAGAGTCATCTGAGTCTGTGAAATAGGACGAGGAAAGATGAAAGAGGAAAGGATGGAATCTGGTATACTGGAATTTCCACCTGTTTGGTCTCCACTACCTTTTTAACCATCATGTTAACTGATTTCTTAGCACACCCTTTTACAATGGCAGTGATGAAAGCACACATAATTATAAGCACAATTACTACTACCACCAGTACATGGACGAAACGCAAGATGGCTGACCCCCATGGTCACAAAACATTAGTCAAATCACAGATTGGATCAAACCCAGGTACTCTGTGTAATTCTGCTATCCCCTGAGGCATGTCTTGAGCTAAATCCACAACAGTGGTGGATGCATCAGATATGTAAGTACAGCACTCTTTCCCTACAACCGCGCAGAGCCCACCCTGGGAAGCCAAAGTCAAGTCCAAAGCCATTCGATTCTGCAATATCCTTTTCCTTGTTTCTGACAGTTCAGTGACCATTGCCGTATAAGCCTTGACAGAAGCATTCATGTGTTTTTCCAGTACCTGATTTAGAGCTTTAGAGCTTCCTGGTTAGTGTAAACCCCATGGGATGGTATCAGGATACCTGCCACCCGCTAGAATGTGCTATAATCCCTACAGTGACAACGGTCCTCAGCAACAAGGACTGTGTGGTAGCTTCACAATTATCAGAGCCTGCAGAACAGTTACTTTGTTCCAAAGCTATTTCGACTGTGTGTAGGAATGCACCACTGTACTGTGTGTGAAAGCTAAGTACCCTATGTAATGCAGAGATGTTGACACCTGAGGGGAGATAGTACTGGTTAACCTGTGACACTACAAAATCCACTGCCTCTCTTTCTTTGTCTGGGAAAGGAGGAGTGTGAAAACCTGGAAAGTAACAACCTTGGTTAGATTCATTGAACTCGCCAACTCATACCAGTCGTGCATTTTCCAGTCTGCTGCAGTGAATGGAATTGGAGACAACTTCGGTAAGTTGAAGTTGGCAGTTGTTGACACACCCAACAGTCAGTAATATTTCTGGTGTTTGCATAGTGTAGCATCATTTGCAAAGCCAGATTGGAATTGTCATGTAAGCTGCGCTTTCTCCGTTGGGGGCCATGATATGCTGGCCTGCAGCCAGCATTGTTTTCTCCTATGTGACTTGTCTCATTTCCCAGAGATGCTTCAGCCGAAGCATTCTGAGTGATGAGTGCACATAAAGGATATGTGTCATTCTCCTGATCACCTGAACTCTCACTCGTTAGTGTTCCTCTTACATCATCGTAGTCTGCATCCTGTCCACCGAGTCCTCGCACTCAGGTGAGCCTCTCACATGCTCATCCTCCAGGTAGGGGACATTTCCCTTTGGCTACAACCGCTTGTTGGCACCATCTGTGCACTCGCTTATCTCGATTGGATCTCTCCTACACAGTGTGGCATAGATCCATTTCTTTCCCCCTTAGGACGGTTCTCGTGGTTTAGCAGCACTTGGCATGGACCTCTCCATCTAAGAGAAGAAATGACACAACCACAACAAAAACCAAACACAACATGTCTTGGCTCAAAAGGATAGATAGCCCCTTTTCCCAGGCTCTGGCATGTCTGCAAAATCTGTAAGTGAAAGTTTGAGAGAATGTTGGTTAGGGTTAGCACATAATTATTCATGAATTTCTCTGTCCATCAGACATCAGACAGAGATGTCAGTGGCAGGCTTGCACCTGTGGACATAGATATAACATTTCCTGTGGTCTTAACCTTGTCATTCTGTTAGGTGTATTTTCCAATAGAATACAGCACTGAAAGCAAAGCATGTCATTAGATCAGACTTGTCAATTAAAGGTGTACTATGACTTCTCCCCATTTAGTTATTCTGCAGTAACTTTGAGACTCTCTAGTCCCTTAGACATAGTCATTTATTGATATTGTATTATTTCACTCCAGTTCTGCGACCCTGTCTCCAGTCCTGCTGTCCTGTCTCCAGCCTCCAGTTCTGCTGTCCTGACGCCGGCCTCCAGCTCAGATCTCCAGTCATTAGACCCCAGTCTTGATCTCAGGCCTCCAGAGCCCTTCTGTCTTAGCCGCTGGCATCCAGAGAGCTTCAGACTTTGTGGCCAGCATCCTGTTCGACCTTCGGAAGGGTTTCGCCTTCGTCACCAACCTCCTGAGTTGCTCCACATGTCTGGTCATCCCCCAGACCTGCTCAGTCCTTCAGCTCTGACTCCTGGTCACCCCCCATGACCTGCTCTGCTCTTCTGTCCAGCCCTCGTGCCGTCCACCAGAGATATTTTGCTTAGCCCTTGAATCTCTCCTCTAGAGCACCATCCACCCACCCTTTGGGTCCTCTCCCTTGACACTTAAACATGACAGATATAGTCAGCAAAGAAATGATGATGTATTATTAAAAATAAAGATAAAACTTTAATGATTCTCAGGAAACTGCCCAGCAGTATATGAAGTAGTTCCACCTTTACCAGCTGCAACATTAAAGTGAAGAACACATTATGACTACAATAATTGTAATCTGATATTATATTTTATTCTGAAATAGGCCATTATGAATCGTGTCTACTTATGGTACTTTAAGTATGTTTTCATGCCAGTACTTTTGTACTTTTATTTAAGTCAAGTTTTGAGTAATTTTTTCCACCTCCGTCTGTATTACTAGTGTCTCACAATCATGTGCAATTAATATCAAAGCCAATCAATGGGAGCTATGTAGTTGGATGTGAAGCAGGGCTCTAGGAATAAAATAATAGTTAGACAGAATGGTCGCATTGTAACCTGATCTGGAGCAGCTGAAATGTGTTGGGCGGCACAAGTGTTAAGAATGTGCTACACAGATACGATATAGCAAAGACTTCACAACCGAAGTCATTATTATAAAAGCCGTAGCTGTGATAGCTCACAAGCAGACTGGCATCCCCTGCATTAAGGAGGCTGTTTAGAAGAATAGAAGGCCATCAGGTGGTAATGAGAGCCCTGTTTCCGAACCAAGATACCCCTGACAAAGCCGTTTGCCTCTGAAAAAGACCATTGTCTGGTGCTGATGTGAGAGCAGCCTTCAAGTCTCTGAATGCAGATGTCATGGGTTCAGTTCATTGATGGGGTTCAATTCAGAGTATGCAGCATAAATGACAAAGTACATTTCAGGGGATCTTTGAATCCAAAGCCTGCAGAGGGAGCACATCTCTGCTTTGGAATGTGGAGGAGGCACTAACTCTGTGATCTCTTTCAGTCAAAATATTTCAGGAGGAGTATATTCACATGCCTTCTCAGAAGTAACATGCCTCCATCAGGTCAACAAGGTCAAAAAGTCTCCCTTTTACCTCTGAGGGTTATTGTGTAGGACCACTACTAACTATCAGATAGTTAATGCTGAACATAACCACTCCACTGTATAAAATTTAGAGACATGAGGCCAAATTAGAGTTAACATTAGTCTAAATTGGAATTGCAGCTAGAACAATCACATTCACAGCTTCCAGATCTTGAACAAAGCACGATTCTCCAGGTTTGTTAGCTTTAGAGATTTAAATGTATTACTGGCTGGAGGCAGGTGTCTTAACACCTTGTTCTAGAGGAGGATCAATAACAGTTTCAAAACTTTATTTTATTTTATTTATTTATTTGAGATATCTGATATTGCTTAAAGTGTGACAAAACTATATTTGGTTTCAAAGTTACTTTGTGTGGAGGAGCTAAATTCCAAAGTCAACATTGTTTTATGCAAAGCCCATTAAATAAGAGGAACAGCTGCTAATTCTACGGGAGGCCTTAAGTTCAGTTTAGGAACTGGTGAAAAGTAGTGACTAAAGGCTCACTGCGTGGCAAACTAGCAGCCACACTGTGTCTGAGGTGTAATGTAAAAGGGGCCTGTGTGTTATCAGACAGCATACACCATGTGTCCAGATCCCAAGGTTAAAATGTGTGGCACTGACTGAAAAACTATAATGCTATAGCAGTGTCAGATGCAGTCTGTTTTAGCCAAAGAAAACATCACTTAAAACTTCACTTCACTTTACATATGTACCTCTATGTGTAAAAATCTTTCCTGTCTCTTTTCCAATGTCCATTTCTTCCACATCTATGACACTTATCTCTTCTCCTGTCCCTGGGTGTGTGCGCATGTGTTTTCTGTTGAGCACCTCTCTGAAGGGTTCTAACTCCTGCCCGAAACACACCGCTGGTCTCTAAGATTTAAAGTCTATGTTTGGCCTCAGAAAGGAAAGTTGCTATATAATAAAAAATAATTTTATTGCATTCACATTGTTCCATTTATATGCCTGCATTTGACTCCCACACTTCCTACTCTTTTGAGAACGTGTGTTGCAGATTCTTCTGGTCTTTGGAAACACTCAGTGACAATACTAAAATCAGCTGATCAGTAACATGGTGTCTTATTTTCATCTTCTCTGCAGCTCTGGTTTGCAATTCAGCATCCATCATGGGCATATGACATGCAATAATATGTTTAGCACTTTGTTCTATGACATCCCTTAACTGATCAGACAGCCACACACAGCGTTTGTTATGTTCATCCACACCACCATTCTGATTTTGCAGTCCTGAGTGCCTGCTAGTGGCAGATTTATCATTTTGCTTTACGTCTTTACTCTTATCCTCCTGTGGTGAATTTTACTATTAATCTTTTCTTTTGGTGATTTAACTACAGATTCATTTTTAGCTTCTGTTGTGGAGTGATTATTACCCATATTTACAGCATGAATATTAAAACATCAAACACACACAATAAATACTGCTGCAGCATCAAAAGTTTTACTCTTATAAGGATAAGCTTGGATGAGGAAGTGAACCACCTCAGAATGTTATATCACAAAGGCTTGATGTTCTTCTGGCCAGGATAGTTTATCTTTATCAGCTCTATTTTGGAATGTAAATAATTACCAATATAAAATTGCACTCGGAAGAAGAAAAGAAGGAGTAGGTCAGTTAAATGTACTTTGAGTAAACGTTACAACAACTGTAAATTGTTACTGCGTTACAATTTTTAAAAAAGGGAAGCGCCTATTGATGATGATAATATTAATTTAAAGAACGCATTTAGGCTATGAAATAAAGTCCATCCGTCATTTTTACCTATCCCCTGGTGAAACAACCTTGTGTCGCAGTAATAACACTAAATTCCTTTTCTATAGACAACCATTTGCAGCCAATGCATACAACCAATTATCATCTATAAAACTGCCTTTCTCAATAAAGCCTTATTACAATTAAAGAGAAGAACAGTACAAAATTTGGATAATTACACAAAATGAGCAACAGTAAGTAAAACAAACACATATGAAGGAAAAAAAACACGCAACTACATTTCTGGAGAACGCAGTGGTTGTTTACTTTGCACAGTGAGAGGCACGGAAAAATACTTTTCTGTTTTGCAATAATATCAGCGGAAGTAGAATACCTGATTGAATTAGTGGATTGTTTGTTTTCTGTCTCTCCCTAACTACTTCCCTTACTCTGTGCTTTATGTTTTAAGGAGTGTTTGGACTTTTGAATTTCTTTCTGCTTTTGAAAAAACATGAAACAGATGCAATTGAGGCACTCTCCTATGTTCCTGAAAATGGTTAGATTAAAAGCAGCATCATTGACAAAAGACAAGACATTAACAATCACAAACAACTCAGCCCATATATTCAATGTAAGTAATGTGAGTTTAAATTTTGAATTTGGGATGTGGATCCTGTATTATGGGTTCCTCACCCCTTCATCTTATGACACCTTCATTTGCCCCCCAGTCTCCCTGTTAGACTGGGTTCTGTGCTCCTTCGCACTAGAAGTGTGAAAGGATTTTCCCTATGAGCACAAATTTGGTGCATAGTCAGCGAAACAATTACAAGCTATCCACAAAACTGGTATGTTTAATTTCAGTACAGCTTCAGTTTTTCTATTTTCTGCTCATAGAATGTTCTGGCATCCACTGAGTTGTTTGTATGACACCTTCGTTCCAAGCAACGCTCTCAGAGAGATCAGCCAGGACTTTTTATTGTCCCCAGACAGTTGAAAATACACCGTTTCTTTACAATTCTGTCAAGAAGCACACAGGGCAAGGAAAGGAAATACAAATTTCTCTTACTTACCCAGTGTCCATCTTTGTTGGAATCCTTGCTTGCCAATTTGTTGAAGAAAAACTTGTACTGAAGAGATGTCCTCAATTGAATAAAGGAATAACTTGATGACCCCCAGTTGGCGTTACATGAACATATGTATTTATTACAAACAAATCTGTCAACATAGAAGCAATGTGGCAGCATGAACACATGGGCACAGTCTATACAGACCTTAACTTTGCATTCAAAAGGTACACTTCTTATACCAGAACAGTAGGTGGTGGTTCACAGGTTAATCATCTATAGATGAGACAAAGAAAGAGACTGACTCCTTCCCAAGTTATCAGTATAAATCTGTATAATGAGTAATAAGAATATCAGTATAAAAACAACAGAGACTTCTGGGACACTTCTATCTTACATTAGGAACATCTAGTGCCCCATAACACAAAACAACATTCATAGGGCCTGAGGCCTCCTTTGTAAAACCATACTTTAGTCAAAGTGTTATAAATTCTATTACACCCATGAACCACTTAGTCTCCCCCAAATTTCTCCCACAAAGACACACATAGTTATGTCTATACATAAGTCAACCACGGTTCCAGGAACAGCACTGGGCTAGGCAGCAGTCACAGTAGGAAATGCAGGTCATGTGATGGCCTAGGGCCCAGACAGACTTTTTGCTGAACACCTCAATTATAAGTGACAGAGCTGTGAAGCTTTGAGGCAAATGTGCTGAGCATCACATGTTAAAATATAGCCTCAAGCACCAATTCCGGGGTTCAAGCCAACACAGACAGTTAGAAGTTTAAAGATTTTGATCTGGACCTGGTCAAATGTGGCCTAGATGCGAAAAAAGCAGTGAAATCTCCCTTTTTTGGATTTTCACAAATAGAATGAAGAAAACAAACAAATTCTGATTCATAGTGAGATTCGTGGGAGGCACAATGCAAATACCACCTAGAATTTTTAAAATAGTAGTAATGTGGGGCCCCTCAGGGGACTGTCCTCTCTCCCTTCCTCTTCACCATCTACACCACAGACTTCAGCTACCACACAGAGTCCCGCCACCTTCAGAAGTTTTCTGATGACTCTGCTGTGGTGGGATGTATTAGCGGTGGTGATGAGACTGAGTACAGGGCTGCGGTGGGTAACTTTGTCTCATGGTGTGAGCAGAACCATCTGCAGCTCAATGCGACAAAGTCTAAGGAGCTGGTTGTAGACCTACGAAGGGCCAAGGCACCAGTGACCCCGGTTTCCATCCAGCGGGGTCAGTGTGGACATTGTTGAGGACTACAAGTACCTTGGACTGCATATGGACAATAAACTGGACTGGGCCATCTTGGACAGTGTCTCCCACCCACTCCATGACATGCTGGTCAAACAAAGGAGTACCTTCAGCGAAAGACTCATCCCCCCAAAAAGCACCACAGAGCGCCACAGGAAGTAATTCCTGCCTGTGGCAACCAAACTCCTCCCTTTAAGTGTCAGTCTATATGACCCTCGGTCATTAAACTGGACATTGGACCATTAACATCACTGCAATTCTTGAAATAATTGTGCAATATTCTCTGTTTAATACTCCGGTGCAATATACTCTGATTTCAGTTTAATTTATTGATATTTATTTATCAATTTAAATTCTATTCTGGATTTTACAGGGAGCCAGTGCAGAGAAGCTAATATTGGAGAAATATGATCTCTTTTCCTAGTTCTTGTCAGTACACATGCTGCAGCATTCTGGATCAACTGGAGAGTCTTAAGGGACTTATTTGGGCAGCCTGATAATAAGGAATTGCAATAATCCAACCTAGAAGTAACAGATGCATGGACTAGTTTTCAGCATCATTTTGAGACAGGATGTGCCTGATTTTTCCAACGTTGCATAGGTGAAAGAAGGCAGTCCTTGAAGTTTGTTTCATGTGGGAGTTAAAGGATAAATCCTGATCAAAGATAACACAGAGGTTCTTTACGGTGCTGCTGGAGGCCAGGGCAATGCCATCTAGAGCAACTATATCTTTAGATAATGTGTCTTGGAGGTGTTTGGGGCTAAGTACAATAACTTCAGTTTTGTCAGAGTTTAACATCAGAAAGTTGCAGGTCATCCAGGTCTTTATGTCCTTAAGGCATGCTAGAAGTTTAGCTAACTGATTAGTTTCATCTGGCTTGATTGATAGATATAGAACCCCTAAAAAATGACTAATTTAATTAATACAATTTGAATCATTATGTTTTAAACCAGAGCCGTATCAATGCCTGGTCAAAAACCACTGCAAAGTCTAAAAGACACTTGTATGGTTTTCTCCATTTCTTCTCAATCACCTGGTTTCATTATAGTGGCAGCACTGACAAAACCGCACCAAGCTGGACTGACATGTCAGACACTGGCAAAGGAATGGTGCATATGGATAGATCATTCTTAACACTGAAACTGACTGACACCGCGGCTGACAGCTGCCTCTGATGTATGGACACCCCACTACCCCTGTTACTGAAGCTGACACACTTTCCTCAAAGCTTTTTCCTCTATAAAGGGCAAGATTGATCACAGGCATTCAGATGTTTTCTCTTTACTTGTCTGTCTGTATGTGTGTGTATGTGTGTTTGCATGGCTTCACTATTTCAGTCTGTGCATTGTATAAATACTGAAACTAATATTGCTGAAACCCCTTGGTTTTTATCTCATTAATGTTGAGACATATGGATCCTGGTACAACAGCTTGGCCCAGAGCTACATATTTTGACAGCTACCAGCCACATTTCCATGACATTTTATAAGCAAATTGGTAGGTTAACCATAACCCCCCAAATGGCAGTTTTTAAATGACAAAAAGGTGGGTCCACAAAAAGGCGCATAACTTCTAAATGGATTCACATAACATGGCCAAACTTTGTGGAAAGACAGACACACAGATAGACAGACATACACATAAACACACAGACACTTTCATTGGTGACGGTTTGCCCCACCCCTACACTTTAGCCACACCCCTTTCATAACTCATGAACCAGGAATTTCATATTCAAACAAGTACACAATATTTTGCATGCATGAACACGTAGAAGCATTAATATGGTCACATGCAAATTTGTGCTTGTTAAACTGTTGTGTGGGTTCTATGGCAATATTTGTTTGGGCAAAATAATCAGCCTAAAAAGACATGGCATGCATTAAAATCTTTCTATCTGTTTTACAGTTTGCCATCCAGCCTGAGAACTTTAAACCCTTTTTTCTCAACTTCACTTCTTTCTTTTTCTCTAGTTACAGCACTCTCCCTTTGTAGCGCAGTATTATGCAATGTACATTTTATTTTATCAATCAAATATAGCATCTGTGACCTTTTTTTCCATTAACCCCATTCTCCAAAAATGGAAAACAATGGACATGAGGAGGACCTCAGTCTCCCAGTGATGGCCATGGCCCTGGGTCAGTTGCCCATTTTGCCCAGTTGGTAATCCAGCCTTTGTGCAATCAGAATCTATATACTTATATAGATATTATATTATTTCCTGGATTCAACTACTGCCAAGATAGAGACCAACATACATAGTTGGAGAAACATATTGTTGATTCTTCACTAAGGCGTGAGCGGAAAGTAAATATGGTACCTACGTACATGCAGTATTTACACCCTCCCTCTGGTGGGAGCTGACCTCTTGGCTACAGAAAAGTGAATTTGCTCTTCGTCACTCATTCATCAATAATAGTCATATACAAGCACTATACTGCTGTCTTTGCATACTTTTTACATGCTTTATTTATACATTGGATTCAAAAAGTCTGCTGCAGGCTGCTCTGTGATTGTGATTGTCAGAACATTTGTTTTGTGGTGCATTTATGTTGTAACAATCATCTTACAAGTCTCAACAATGAGCTTATGAGTTGCAGTCCATTAGGCTATGACATTGACTTCATCCTTTTGAATGTCAACGTTATATTTTTTCCAGTTTGTTTTGCTGACAAGCTTGTATATGCCTGTGCCTATGTTCGAGCTTCATCATCTTTATTGAGTTAACATCACATGGAAACACAACAAAGATACAGCTAGTGTGAAGGGGAAAAAAAGTAAACAAAAAACACCGTAGATCATGTTAGTGTTTTGAATCTGTAGTGAACTTGTGTTTGACTATAAATGCTGATTGAGCTGTAGCTAATCTAATCCATCACTGTGACAGACATGGTTTCACAAATTTCAACAAGGCCGATATTTAGCTGTCATATTTAATAGAATATAGACCTTTTCTGTGTTGTATATAAAAATACAACAGTATGCTATCTTTCAAGGGTTATGCACAACAGCAATGTTAAAAGTCACAGGGAAAGAAATTACATTGCCAAGGTGGAACCACTTTCGTGTGTGTTTTTACAAAATCAAATGCCTTTTGATGGTCTACTACACAGACTTTACATTTTGCATTATACATTTGTGAGAAGGTTTTGCTGTTGACAACAGGGGGACGCAATGACTGCTCATTTGGTTTCACAGAAGCTCTACACAAACTGTCAGCTCCTACCTGACATTAAGCTTTGTGCACTGTGATGATCTAATTGTATCATTAGTTGCCTTGTTCCAGACTGTAATTTTTTTTATCAGTTTCACATGCCAATCAACATCAAGCTGGCCAGTTAAAATTTCCCAAAGATATATTTAGTAGAAGTGGTACATTTGAGCAGCTGCTTTCCACGAACATTCATTAACATTATATTATCGGGGCTGCCCCGATAATATCAAACATGTTTGATATTTAGAATTTTAAATCTGGATGATTATGTCAGTACTTTCCTAGCGGGACCACAATAGCCAGTGGTAAACATTCTAGCCCTTCAGGCTAACGTTAGCTAGCATACTACTGTTGACTGCGTCTCATTTTCTCATCCAGACTTGTGCCTTCTGCTTTTGTTTTTTCTCACTGCAAAGCCTTACTACAGCAAGTTGTTGCATCACATCAGTTTCCATTTTGAGATCTGCTTCCCCATGAGATCACATGCTATCACGCGAGGTGGGGCATTGCTTCATCTGGCACGATAATCTTAAAAATATCCTGTAGATCCATGTATTCACACCTTTATTTCTCAAAAGTGGCACAGTAAATTCCCAGAAATATACAGAGGGACTATATTATTTACCTGTCATGTTTAAACTGTCATCACTTCCCACTTTATTGAATTTTCTTGCTTGTTGAATTATTTGGTTTACAATTTTATTGTTTTTTTAAAATACTGTTTTTCCATTGCTGCAACAACCTGATTCCTCCACAATTACAAATAAAGGGTTATCCAATTTTTCTATTGTATTTTATGTTTGTACAGCTGTATGTGTGTGTGCATTTCACATGTGCATGTGTGACTATGTTTGGAGTGATGCATATTCATCCGTGCATTACAGATTCTGGCAGGCGAGAGGAGAAAGGGAAGATGGAGAGACAGAATTGGGCCAGTGAGTGGCAGAGCTCCCCACAGCCTTAGTCAGAGTGCTGAATGTCTGAGGAGGGCCTGGAGGCCCCTGGGCAAATACTGACATCACCAGCTCAGCTTCCTCACGTCTGGCAATACAGCCCCATGTAAATATTACATCCATGTGCTCACAAATATGCCTGCACTCACACACTGAGTCTGAGGAAAGCTCTTAATTGCTGTGACGTTGTGGTAGACTGAACTATCACCTTCAGTTTCTCATCATTATTAAAGGCAAACGAGCACTAGTGTGGAATAGAAATGAAAGATTTCATACTGGCTGCTTGTTTTGGCTACTCCAGCATATTTTATTTGAAATGAAACAGAGTGCTGACTTTCAGCTTTAAAAGACAAATTCCGGTTTCATACTACCTAGGTCTTAATTTTAATACATTTAGCTACCAATTATATTTATCATATTCAAGTAATTGTTGAGATGTGGGAATAAGGCAAACTTTCTAAAAAGAAGTCAGATGATCAGACAGGTTGTAAACAAACATATGTTGAAGAAAACAAAAAGGTGAACGGTAAAGTGTTTTCCCAAACTGTCTATTGTAAACATTCATCGTAGTTACCAGACCCCACTTTCTGGCACAACTTTTACCTAGTGTACTACACACAGTCTTCCTGTGCAATGAGGGATTATTAGCAACATTATAGGTGCACTCACTCAAGATAGTTACCCAATTTTAGGACACTGCATAAGGTCACAATGAGTAATACCCTGTAACCACACCAAACAGTGATGTCACGGTGTGCTGACACGCCCTGGAGTACACTTCTACGTCACAGCAGCGAGGTGAGAAGTTAAACCACTGGAGGTCAGCAGAAACAAGATTTTCAGGGGGTGTTAAGTTACTTTTTAAGGAAAGCAATAAACTGTAAACAGTCTATGAGAGAGATGCTGCAGTTTGTAGTCTGATGGTGTAATGTTCTAAACATGATGTGATATGATATAATAATAACTTCTCCATTTCCAGAAGTTGAATGTGACCATACCCTAAGGCCATGTCCTGACAGACAACACCACTGCTTGGAAAAACACACTGCCTCCTGGGTGTCGTGGTGGCCTAGTGGTTAAACAATTACCTATACAGTTCAGGCTAGGGACCTTTGTTGCATGTCATTCCCCATTTCTCTCCCCTCATTTCTTGTCACCTCTCTACTATCCACCTCTAAATAAAAGGCAAAAATGCCTACAGAAAGAATAAATCAAAAAACAGTGTTGGCACAGCCGTCTCAGAGGGCTCTGGCAAAAAAGTTGAATTTGCCTCTACTTTTGCTACAATGCAATATAACATCATCCGGCAAGATACTGGGTTGCCCAATCAAATACGTGCAAGGGCACATTACTAATAGTAAAATAACAGATTTTTTCAGGGCAATGCCATCAAAAGTTGTAAAGGGGACTGCGGTCACTCCAGTGGCAGCCAACTACAACCCCTTTGAGGAATCTTGTGGTACCTCTACAAGCCTGGCAGAAGTCCACTGCTCCAGTGAGTGTTGTAGGGATCTGATTGAGTCCCACTCCGTTCAACCGCAGGTTTAAAGATTTCCAGTGGCTAACATTGTGTCAAACATGAGCAAAAATGTTCTGCACTAAGTGTCACCTATGGACTGTTAACCTTGTGGTTTGCACCGGCCTGCCTGCGGGCCGTAAAACATGTAATTATTGTACATTCCTCATTGAAATTTCCATGTTAAACATCATTTGAAAGGAGAGAGTCTCGAGATTTGATCAAAGCGAGTCATTCTAGGATCACAGTAACGCAACGAGAGCTGACTCAACTTCTATGCAAAGAGTATGGTAGCTCCCCACCTTCAACATCACCTGGAAGTCCAGGAACAGGCAACATGGTAATCTTGGTATCCAGATCAACCAGCACTTCATTGGCTGTCAGTAAAACATGCTAGTCAAATGTGCATCTTCATCATATACATCGAGCCAATAGCAGACGATTAGCAGACTGACAAGTCTTACAGCCAATGAAATTCCGATTCTAATGATGTATGGCATGTTAATGCTCGGTGAGAGGGCCTGTTTTTCCGTGTCAGTGTAAACAGTAAGAGAGTTTCAGTGGTTTTCAATTGCACACAGCTTTAGCGTGTTACGGACAAAATACAGCACTTTTATGCCAGCAAAATGCATTTATTGACCAGTGGTTTGGTTTGTTTATTTATAGTTATTTTACGATGCCAAAAGCAAAACAAATGTCTCAGTATACCGTTGAAGAAGGCTTGGAGCTTAGAGATGACGTTGCGCACAGGTGCAGTGAAATCTGTCCTTGATAACGACACTGTACTTTCCTCTTTGAAGACTGAAATAAATGAAGAATCACACAATGATGCCAGTGGGAAAGATAGGGTAATTTTGTCGGTCCTTGACAAATTTAGCACATTCTTTGGCCTGCACTTCGTGCTGATTCATCTCTCACTGAACAGCTGTCTCAGACCTTACAGACTGTAAACATATCATTACAAGATACGCAGAAATCTGTGGCTTTTACTCGAAGCTTCATTCAAAGAAAGATTTCACATCACGCTTTTGATGAGTTCTACAAGAAAGACCTCAGAGATACACTTGTGTTGCCCAGGCAACAGAAACGGCATGCAAATCTGGATACTGGAGTAAAGCCTGCCCACACATTCCAGAGCCCTGAGGATCATGTTCTGGGGCATGGATGGGCTGCTGGAGGTGGGTCTTTGGGCACTTTGTTCAATCTCTCTAGTGCCAATGTCACACCGGAATTACAGAGTTCCATGGACACTTCTTAGCCTTGTAAAGCTGGCTTTGGAAGATCCAGGGACTTATGGAGAGATTTGCTTCCCAGGAAGAGATGTCTTCCCAGGAATAAGAGCCATTTCTTGGGCATGGAGAGGGTGCTGGAGGGGGCCTGGATCCTGGAGATCCCAGGGGCATAGTGAGCCTGCTTCCCCAGGAAAGTGAGCCTGTTCATGGGCATGTAGACCCTAGTTGGTGGAGGTCTCCTCAGGAATAAGAGCCTGTCCTGGGAGACCCAGCTGGAGGTGGTATTGTCTATTGCTGGCTTTGGAAGACCCAAGGGCTTATGTAGAGCTGCCTCACCCTGGGATTAGGGCTTCTGGGGCACATAGAGTTTGCTGGATGGGGTGCTGATTCATCGAGGTCTTCCCAGGACTGAAAGACTGTCCTGGGGGATGGAGTTCCAAACCTAACCCTAAGCAAGCCGTATTTACAAGGCCCAACCGGACCTGGGACATGGAGAGCCTGTTTCTCCAGTAATGAGAACCCTTATCTCGGGCAAAGATACCCAGCTGGAGGGGGCGTCTGGTACCCTTACCTTGTAAAACTAGCCTAGGACTGTGCCCTCAACTCCAGGTAGACTGTAATGGGCCAGTCACGACAATAAAAACCTGATAAAGATGTCCCTGAAAGCCAGCTTTTTACAAAACAGTCTGATTGTATTTTTAACTAATGCAATTAATGACTAATCAAGCATTATATATTATAATTTGGTCAAAACATGAATGATTAATGTTGTAAGAGTTATAAAACAGGGTTTTACAGATCATTTCTTTGACATTATTCCAAATTGTATATTCTGGGCCATTAATGACCATTCCATTCAGTGCTTATAATTCATATTTTGTCTGATATTTTTCCTTTAAAAACCAATAATGTCAAATAAAGGAATTGAAATAACAATCACAATGAGTGGGGTTGACCAGCAATGACTTTAATGATCATCAGCACCAACAATGATTTTAATGAACATCAACCACAAGAGAGGGTTGTCATCCAGGCACCCCAGGACAGGCACCACTTTAATGCATCATCACTCCCTTCCAAAACACCAAATACATCAGGTAACAGTAAAAGTCAAGCGCCAGGATGCACCCTATCATAGCAGCAAATCTGAGAATGGTTCACAGCTCCCACGGTCCAGTGGAGCACTAAAATCAGTCATTATGGCCATTCTCACTAACACACTATAGTCAAAAACAAGTATAAGACTTACCCCTGTGTGTACAATGAAACGAGATGGTTGTGGTTGCAGCCACTATACACATATTTGTTTCCACAACTATTTATTTATCTGCAGAAATGTAAATGTGCAAAATAGAGCGTTTGTGTGCTTCAGCAGAAGACATGGGACGAGGGCTGCTGGTAGTGTCAGGGGTAAACACACTAGTCTCTGCAGCCTGCAGTGTGCCCGCCAATTTCATAAAAAAAAATAAACGTTGAAAAATAGTAAACATTGCGTCTCACTGTGACAACATTAACAAGATAGAATTTTAGCCAACCCTTGCCTTAACAAACACCAAGATTCTAGACCATTAGCGGTTGGCCTTAACATGTAGATAACATTAGCTTTTGGCTAGGGTAGCAATGGCATGACAACAGTTAGCATTATAGCATTTAACGAGCATCATGTGGGCCGTATGTGATTCACCTTCAACCAACTGGTCATCCGTTTCCGTGTCTTCCACCATGGCTTCCAACAGCGAGAAGGCTGCCCTGTAACCTAGCAATGCATTGATCCAGATGGTCAAACCACTGCTGCTCTGAAGGAAACTGTTATCCCTAAGGAAACTATTATCCCTAGGGAACACTTTAAATCAACCTTTCAACTGCGTACAACAGATCTTGACTCCCCCTGCTGGCAGAACTGCAGAATGCAGTTTTTTGTTGAAGCTGTAAAGAATAGTTGTAAATGCAAACATAGCCCTTCTAGGCTCTAATAATGATAAAATTTAGATTTTTTTTTAGATTTGGATTCAACTTTATTTTCATTACACATGTTCAAGTACAAGGCAACGAAATGCAGTTTAGGTCTAACCAGAAGTGCAATAAGCAAGTGCAGGATATAAAGTGTGTGCATAAATGCAGGATAGAATATATTGGTAGAAGGATGCTGAGGTTGGAGCTGCCAGGCAGGAGGTCTAGAGGAAGACCAAAGAGGAGATTTATGGATGTAGTGAGAGAGGACATGAAGTTAATTGGTGTGAGTGAAGAGGATGCAGAGGACAGGGTTAGATGGAGGCACATGATTCGCTGTGGCGACCCCTGAAAGGGAACAGCTGAAAGGAAAAGAAGATAAATGCAGGATAGAGCAGTGGTACTATGGACATTATATACAGATGGCATTACTATAAACAGAAGTATACTGATGGATATGTACAATAATGAATTGGACTGGGCAGAACAGTAGTGCAACGAATATAAAGTAGTGCAATTTATGGAAATAGTTAGCAGTGCAGTAGATGAGTTATTGTAGTATTCAGTACATAGTACTGGAGTGCAAATGATGCAGTATATGTATAAATAAATAGTCCGGTAGTGCAAATGAACATGTGGTACATGTAGCAAAAACAATATAGCAGCATTTAAGTTAAGGTATATGAGGGGACAGTGGAATCAGCAGAGTTCAGTAGGAAGACAGATCTGGATAAAAAGCTGTTTCTCAGTCTGCTGGTCCTTGTCCGGAGGCACTTGAGGCGCTTGCCGGAAGGCAGGGGAGAAAACAGTCTCTGGGCGGGGTGAGAGGAGTCCTTAAGAATGCTGCGGGCTCGACACAGACAGCGTTTTCTCTGGATGTCCTCAATGGCTGGAAGTGGAGTCCCTGTGATGTGGCGGGGGGTTTTCACCACCCGCTCCAGTGCCTTGTACTCTGCAGCAGAGCAGTTCCCATACCGGACTCACAGTTGGTTAGGATGCTCTCTACTGTGCAGCGATAGAAGTTCACAAGGATAGCTGAGGACAGTTGGTTCTTCTTCACTGTCCTCAGCAAGAAGAGGCGCTGGTGAGCCTTCTTGACCAGGCAGGTGGTGTTAGTGGTCCAGGACAGGTTCTCCGAAATATGGGTTCCCAGGAACTAGACGCTGGAGACACGCTCAACAGCCATCCCGTTAATGTGGATGGGGCCATGTGTCCTCTCTCCTTCCTGAAGTCCATGATGAGCTCCTTTGTCTAGGTGTTAAGGAGTAAGTTATTGTCTGTGCACCATGTGGCCAGGTGCTGGACCTCCTCCCTGTAGGCAGTCTCATCGTTGTTGCTGATGAGACCAATCACTGTAGTATTGTCTGCAGACTTGATGATGGCATTAGATCCATGCGTAGGCCTGCAGTCAAGTGTGAAGAGGGAGTAGAGGAAGGGGCTCAGCACACAGCCCTGTGGTACGCCAGTGTTGAGTGTGATGGTGGTGGAGTAGTTGTGGCCTGACCTAACAAGCTGAGGTCTGTTTGTCAGGAAGTCCATAATCCAATTGCAGATGGAGGTGTTAATGCCCAGGTTTCCAAGTTTGGTGATTAACTTTGAAGGGGTGACAGTGTTGAATGCAGAGCTGAAGTCAACAAACAGCATTCGTGCATAAGTGTTCTTATTGTCCAAGTGTGTGAGTACAGAGTGCAGTGCTATGGAGACTGCATCCTCTGTGTTCCTATTGCTGCGGTAGGCAAACTGGTATGGGTCCAGTGTGGATGGGAGGAAGTCCTTCAGGTGTGCCAGGACCAGCTGCTCAAAGCACTTCATAACAATGGGTGTGAGTGCTACCGGGCGGTAGTCGTTCAGGCACGTTGGACTAGAGTGATTCGGCACTGGCACAATGGAGGTGGATTTAAAGCATGCTGGCACAGTTGCTTGGGCGAGGGACGGGTTGAAGATATCCATAAAGACCCCAGCGAGCCGCTTTGCACGTGCCTTGAGTACGCGACCGGGGATGCCGTCTGGTTCAGCAGCCTTTCGCGTGTTGATCCGGCTCAGTGCAGTGTAGACATCTATGGAGGTGAGTGTGATGGTCGGGTGGTCAGCTGAGGGTGTGAGCTTGGTGGCAGTTTCCCTATTGTCTCTCTCGAAGCAAGCATAAAAGTTGTTAAGCTCGTTCAGGAAGGAGGCATCTGTGGCTACAGGGGTGGAGTGTCTGGGTTTATAGTTGATGATGGCCTGCCACATGTGTCGAGGGTCGGAGTTGGAAAAGTGCTCCTCTAACTTTAGCTTGTAGCAGTGCTTGGCCTTTTTGATGCCCCCTTTCAGATTTGCCCTGGAAGTTCTGTAGGCCTGTGCGTCACCTGATCTGAAGGCAGTGTTGTGTGCCTTCAACAGGAGGTGCACCTCCTTGTTCATCCATGGCTTCTGATTTGGGTATGTGGTGATCTGCTTCTGAGTTGTAACACTGTCTATGGAGATGTTGATGTAGTCCAGTTCAGAGGAAGTGTAGCTGTCTATGTCCGTATGAGAGCTACAGGTGACCTGACATGCAAACATACTCCAGTGTGTTGAAACCTGTCCTGGAGTGTGGAGTCTACCCCCGCAGGCCATACTTTGATGGTCCTCACTGCTGGCTTCACACAATTGACGATTGAGAGGTGAATACTTGGAGATGAGGAACAAAGAAAGTCAACTAGCAACCATTGTCATTCTTGGTAATGTGTAGATATTGTATTGAATCAAAGTGTTGGACGGACGGAACAGTCAACTAGCAACCATTGTGATTCTTGGTAATGTGTAGATGTGTTTACCCTCCACCATGTCCCTGACTGACAAAGTCCTCTGCTGCTGCCTCTGCTTTCTGTCTTTGCACAACAGTGCAACACTATACCAAGTCACGGATTGTTATTTATAAAGCCAAAAATCACATATCACAAATTAGGTTCAAAGGGCAATAGCATCAGTCCTGCACAGGGTGTGGAAAGAGCATGTATGTATATGTCATCACTAGTTTGCAGTGGACGTAGAATAATTGCTTTGGTGCAGTTACTCTTTAAAGGCCCAGTCATCCCGACTGTTACCCTGAATCGGTGCAGAGGTGTTAAAGCGACTTCGGCTTTCAGTGGGAGTACCAGTGTCCCACAATGGCTTACTGTAAATGATATTTCTTGGAGAAGACACTGAATGCCTGGAATGATCAACAACAAAATATCAGAACAACATACACTATATGTTAGCTTCAAATACATAAAGTAAATGTTGGTAGTGTTATCAAAATCCACACACTCAAAATACCAAGAAAGAAATTAAATTGTGTACCTGCACTTGCCTGTTATTATACCGTACACATATAGCAATAGCACTTAACAAAATGTATATGGCATGTAGCCTACCCATACTGCACCATTGCTCTTTCTGTCTCTGTGGCTGGCTTGTTCAGTCACACATGGCCACATATCTAATTTCACATTACAAGTAACAGCACAGAAAATTCAATTTGTTTTTGTTTCCCTGCCATTTAGTGCAATTTCCATAAAATGAGAGTGGCTGACATCCAAAATCAATGGCTGTTTCCAAACCCCCAAGACTAATGGGGTAGATAGCTAAAACCGCAAGTTAATTGTTCAGGAATGTCCTTGAAAATTGTGTGTCAGCCCCCCCACCCTCTCTCTTCTATTTACACTGTGCTCTTGACTGCTTCTTGAGGAATAATTTCATGCAGGTTTTGTACTGACATTGATTTGGAATTTTAGCAGTCATGCTTAACTGAGCCCATAGTGGAACCCGGGTATCCCAATATTCATAATTCACAGATACTGCATTGCAATTTCCAAGACTTTTCTCCCACAAAGAAGCAATGTGACTGCCAGCCTCCCAATGGACTTGCCATGTGTATACACCACAAGTAACCACTTCAGCTATTCACTGGATATCCCTTCTTTCTCTGTCAAGTTTGCAGCCAAATTAAACTACTGATTCACAAGTGTTATTGAAAAGTAAATCTGTAGAAAAACTGCCAGCAGCAGGCACATGCACTGCCCCTTTTGTCCTCTTTAGCTGATGTGACTATTGTGAAAAAGCCTGCAGAGCTCTCATTCAACAAACAATGACGTTCGGTTCGGTACGTGACTTTCAAATAGTTACTGTTAGTTTAATCCAACTGGACAGCTTTGGCAGTGGGATAGTTATGGTGTGTAAAATATACCATGCTAATCTGGGTAGCCCCTGGATGTACAGTATATAGCTCATATGGCAAACATAGATGAGAAATCAGAGCTGGAAGAGATTTGTCAATGTCCTTAAGATCTATCATTTGGGATTGTTGGGATTGTAAGAGATATTGGACAAAGTGTGGTGCAACAGACAAAAGCTGTGTCACTGAACTGAATTTGGGTAAAGTTATGTCTGGAAACACAAACAAACACGTGAAACCATTTGCGATGGTATCCCCCAAATGTGTTTATTGTGTGCATCAGTCATCAGTCCATTGTGCCTGTTCTGTATAAACAAGCACAATCTGCAGTCATCCAGGAAATATCCTGTGCCCTGTTTAAACAAAGTTTAAACAGGGCACAGGAGTTTGAGCATAAACTCTGGAATTGAATGTTTGAGTGCCATCATTTTTACAGTAAGAGTTATAGCCAGTGAGCCACCATGTAATGTTTATGTTTTTAATAATAAACGACAAATTGTTTTGATGTATTGATTTAGTTTTCTAACTACTGCCGTTCCAAATGTCAGTCTACGTCTCTGGTCAACAGCCAGTCATGTTTGCCTGTCCTTCTGTCTACCAAAACAGTGTTCCTTAAGAAAACATTATGCACTGATTTAGCTCATACTGGATCAGAGCCATTCAACATGTTCCAGCTTTTCTGATGTTTTTGAGACACCATGAGGATTTATTGCAGTAACTTTTCAGTTACTAATATGTACCATCTGGTGACAACTGCTGTTGGGCTATCCCGAAGTGTCACAGATGACCTCTAAGTGACACCGATGTGCCTACTAAGTGCTAACATAAACTGCATTTATGGAGCCTCTATTCCTCTATAATCACAATAATAGCTCAATCATGTAAACATCTCTGTTAAGGTAAACTGGGACAATTGTTTTTCAATTGAAATTAAATTGAAAATGGGTCAAACGTTTCATAATCGCTTCAAAATATAAAGAATAGTCATGTAAACTGTCTCATTACTTTCAATTTTCTATACTCCTGGTCAACATTTAGTAGTTTTGGGAGATTCTACATCCTGGCACACACTGTGGGTGGTTCACCTTCTCCCATTTAATAGCAGCAGGAGGAAAAACAACAGGTTCTTCAGTAGAAAGAATCAGTAAGGCAATAAACCACATTACAGTGTTGTGATTTATGGGTAAAGGGGCACCAAAGTGTGTAGGTGCAATCAATAAAATTTGGCTATCAAAATTATCAAAGATAAGCATAAATAATGACAATTAGTCCTCGGGGGCACCACTCTTTTTAAAGAAGAGAAATTATAGCCAATCAATTGATTGAGTCCCATAAAATACACTAAACTATCAATTTGGAACTCTGATTAATAATTAAATTAATATCTATAACAAGAATTACCACCAATAGCTAGTAGGTTGAAGGATTCGAAGGAGTTCAACATATTCAACATTAACTAACATAAACATAGCATGTGGCTACCAAAATAACAGTGAAAACACAAAGCAGGCTACACGATAAAACTCAATGAAAATAAATCAATACATGTAACGTTACATTAGTTAAACAGTCCTGTGCTTAGCCAAGTACACTGTTAAACTATGTGAAGCTATGTAATGCCCAGTTATGTCACCGGTCCATGGAGGGAAAGGAGGTTGCTTTGAATTCCTCCTTGTTATCTGGCAGTTCCATTGAATGAGCCAGGCAAGGAAGAATGTTGTTTCCGATCAGATGGAGGAACTGTTCGCTCTGTCTGTTGGTCTCCTTACTGTAAGTTAGCTAGCAGACTTTGTGTGGTAGCTGCTGGTGCCAACTATTGTTGTAGAAATCTAATGCAGGCCCTTGCATTGCTACTGTAAGAGAGAGAGTTCAGTTCTCCTGTGTGTCTGCTGTTAGCAGGCCCCACACAGAGAGAGACAGCAACAGCCATGTCCTGTGTGTGAAGAGTTCTTGGAGGAGAAGAGCAGAGAAAAGAGACAGAACAGTGGCCGCTGACCCCTTTTATTGACCTGGTGACATCACGGATCACAGGTCAGACTGACCAATGGCAGCTGGAATGCTGAGTTCAGTGGCCCTCAGGATTGTGGAATGCTGAGTTAAATGGCTCTCCTTTGTTTACAATACAAAAGAGCATGCAGTCTCCTAATAAAGGTTCAGTTAAAGTCCCACAAATGAATGAATTCAATGGTGGAGTGCCTTTGTCATAAAACTGAATATCGGGGAGAACAGATTTTGGTCGTGTGTGTAACAGAAACCTCTTTCCGTAAGTCATCGAAAGAATGAGATTGGGGAGGCAAGTGGCCAAAATTAGTTTCCTTCATAGGATGGCTCAGCTAACCCTTAGAGACAGGGTGAGGAGCTCAGACATTTGGAAGGAACTTAGAGAAACGCTGCTCCTTTGCATTTAAACAAGGTTGAGGTGGATGCCTCCTGAAAAGACCTACTATAGAGGTTTTCTGGGCACGTCCAACTGTGAGGAGACCCTGGGACAGACCCAGAACATGCTGGAGGGATTAAGCTGGCCGTTTACTCACACAAATGTTTTGCCGTTATGCTCACACTGTACGGATGAATTGACCGGCCACGCTGTGGAGCTCACACTGAAGGTATGCATGAAATCCCCAGTGGGTTTTGTCCAATATAGGATAATCAAACAAGACGGCCACATCCTCAACAATGTTGACAAAAAGAGAGAAAAGCACCATCACTTTGTGCAATTCTACAATGAACAAAAAATAGGAAGGAAAAAAAGAAAAATATGGAGCCTGCGCTAAAAGTTTAAGTCAAGACTACAGTTTGAGCCACAACATGTAAAACATAACTCCAGTAATATTAAGATAAGCTCACTACAACTTATTACGGATCTTCTGACAGCAGTCATGAGGGAAATCGGACCGTGGAACTGCTCAGATTGCAAGACAGCAGACCAAAATTCCTGACCTGGCAGAAATCCAACTTATCGTCCGAGAGCCATATTGTTGATCATTTGGACAATTGTTGATTCTAAAATTTGTCTGGGGCAACTGATTTGGATAAAAATCGGGCTTAATCTGTACAGTGTCTGCCCAGCTTTACATATTCCATCTGGCCTCAAGGGATCCCCCAGGAGGAGCTAGAGGATAAGGCTTGGGAGAAGGACATCTGGGCTACCTTGCTTAGCCTACTGCAACTGTGACCCAGATAAGCAGTCAAAAAAAGAGAAAACATACAGATGGATTTATTTTGAAAGAAAAAAGACGTTTCTCACCAGAAAGAAATTTTGTTGTGAATTAATTGATAGAAAAGCACATTAATACAGAACCAACTCTCAGTTTCCCAAATGCATCCACGCAGGTGTGTACACAGACACAAGCAATCTTGTCAAGCATAAAAAATTGTGTTTGGAAAAACTCTTCAAAAAAGGTAAGCAACCTTAACATCTGATACATTTCAATACAAGGCAGTTTGTAATGTGAGAGCAGCAGTATTTGGACACAAAGACTGTGAACAGATTGCTATACACATGCTATTGACTCAACTCTGCAGAGCTCCAATAGCTCATTGCCTGCAGAGACAGACGGAGTTTCCCTGCCTCTCATTCTATATTGTCATCGGCCTGCCCAGTTCATCTCTCCCATATGGAAAAACATGCTGGAAAATTAACAAGGATGTGTAAATTTCAGAAATTTAAACAGATCATTGCATTGATGACAGTCATACTGAAATTGGACAGAGAGAGAAACAGGAGTCAGAATAATGCTAATCTTTAGTTCTTCTTCTGTCTAAATCCACATAGGCTGATCCTACAAGACCGGATTTCTGGCTACTCACTTAGTCATCTGTGCTACTTTTTCTTTATATTTCAGCTAAATGTGTTTCTGTGTTGTGTTCTGCTAAATATAAGTGCATAAGTGAGTTTCATGATGAAAGAAAGGTGGGAAGTGCAAGGTGCCTCAAGCTCCTTTCATGGACTCTGTTGAAGAGAAAGGATGGACTTGACGTGACACTGAATTTGGCAAGAGCTCTTACAGTACAAACACTCTGCCACTAGACAAAAAAATAAAATAAACAAGTCTTTAAGAAGCGTATCAGAAGTGGGAAATATGACACAGGTATCTGCTAAAGCTACGTAGGATTTTACTGTTCATGATGTAGTGCAACAGCACTCACAACTACTACATGATCATAAACAGTATCATTCTTAACTCTTTACCCATCATAATTGCTTTTAGCTTTTATATTGATTGTTAAATTATGAACAGTACAAATAAAGTAAGTTAGGTGGCATAGTGGTGCAGTGGTTAGCGCTGTCACGTCACAGAAACAATGTCCTGGTTTTGAATCTATGACTGGTCGGCTGGGGTCTTTGTTGTGTGGTGTTTGCAGATTTCCCCGTTGCTTGTGTGGGTTTGCTCCAGGTGCAGGTTAGCACACGATGACTCTAACCGACCTAATTTAAGTTACAGTATGTCAGTATGTTTGGTACAGTAAAAGAAGGTCTTAATACAGACTGTACTCTGCTTCTTTAATGGACCATGAAAGTACAACAAATCACATCTCACACTAAGTACAAATAACTAATTACTGTCAGTTAGTGTGTGCTGTAACTCTTGTTCCACCAACACAGTTTTCATGATTTAAAAACAGTTACTGAATGTCATAAAGGTGTAATTCAAACTATAATAAAGCTTATTTTGGTAGTCTCAAAAGATGTGAAACAGAGCCTACTCTTACTTAATAGATTTTCTATTTTAGCAAATAAATGTTTTTTCTATTGAATATATTAAATGAATATTAGGAGTCATAATCTGTGATTTTTGTTCAGTACAACGATTTAAGAGGTCAACTGTGACAACAGAATATCTTGTTCACAGGTATTTAAAATGTTATTCATTAATCATGACTGGGGTAAATGTATTGACTTCAGGGCAATGTGTATTGACTTTATATTGCCCAGCCTTACTCTAAATTGGTGTGAATATGAGTGTGCATGGTTTTCTATTCACATGCGTTACCCTTGTCAGAGACTGGTGACCTGTCCAGGGTGTAACCCACCTCTCACCAAATGTCAGCTTGCAGAGGCTTCATAGCCCTGCGACCCTGCACAGGGTAAGTCGGTAGATTTTAGTTGGTTAGACAAACTTGAGACAAGTGTATCTATAAAACAACGGTCAAGATACTGTCCAAGTAGTGGTCCCCAGAGAAGTTAGGTCTGATGAGGGAACCTCATCTAGTTACCTCAACTGCCTGGAACTTACTACTATAAAGTAGTTTTCCTGGTCAAATTTCCAACCTGAAAAGCCAGAAGATTTCACAAATTTTGCACTTGTCTGGAAAACCTCAGGCTTCGACTGTTGTGGCCATGGCTGGAAAAAAGGAAAGAGGTGCCACAACTTCCAAAAGCTACAATGGATGCTTTGAAAGGCTTTGGATTGTCCAGGAACAGAACTGCTTTAGCTGAGGGACTCCCACAAAAACGCTGGAGATGCCACATCTGTCTGGCCCCTCTGCCATTCAAACTGATTTCCACCAGTCCTGGATTTGGTCGGGCCAATCACAGCTGTTTATCTAATATGGGGAGGGTCTGATACAATGACTGAGCGTTACCAGTCCAGATTTAACACTAGAAACACAAGGAGTTGCTGTATACCTAAAACCGTCAACGGGTAAAATTTACCCGCTATCAGAATGCATTGATTTTGTGATCATTTCTGCTACACATTGCTCAAACACACTTTGCTCAGACATTCAGCACCTTGGGTGTGCACTTCCCACAAACAGTATCATAGCACTTCGGGGATTTGCAGAATGTTTTATTGTGTTTGCATTCCGCCTTTACCATAAGGATCATTTTCTCCTGCACTCTTCTGTACCTGTGAAGGGCACTTCCATGTGTGAGGGATCTTTTGATGTCATCGACTCTGCGCTGTTGTAGTTATATTCTAAACACAGTCTGAATTTAAATGCAGCAAATGATTTAGAAAAAATTATTGACTATTGCAATGTTTTTATAGGCATACATGATAATAATAATAACATGGAATAAAAATCTAAGGTGTTTTTCCTGCTTGTTTGTTTCGGACTGGCGTGCATCCAAACAATTACGCATACAAAAATACTGAAAATAAACAATTGATTTTCACCCAACGAAAAAATCTATTATGACCACTTTTGCTTGCACACCTGAAGGGACCACAAAACACACCTGTGTCAGAGGGAAATACTACTTTAGACTAAGTCTATTTCATAAATGTTTATAGGCTACATTTGATAACATAGTATAATAGTTTTGCCTCACTTTTTGCAAAGACTCTGGATCGCTGTCAGATGATGACCCATCAGAATCAACCCAGGACACGTCGCTCAGTCCTGAAGCCTCTCCTTCACTCAGCGCATTGAGCAAGTCTAATGCCTGTTTTGCATTCATCACGCTTTCTCTCATCCAAATTGAAGGTTAGCCTATGAGGCACAGGAATCGTGAGGCACAGGAGAAAAATCAGGAGAGAATGAGTATAAGCGCAAAAGGGACACCAGATAATCTCCACAAGCGAGATACAGCCAAACGTCATACTACCAGTGACAAGGACGGAACAATCTGGCAATGAGTGGCTGCAGAGCTGAGGTATTTGAGCTGAGAGTTGATGAGTAGATTGAAGTCAGGTGTGGAGCTGAACCAGGTGCCAGGAGAGATAACCGCACCCACAGCACATGGACACACACACACAAACAGGGGAGGAAGAGGAGACAGGGAAAAACACAGGGGAACACAAGGAATACCTGGAGCTGTGACATTCACTGCTTTGTTCTTGCCTACGCCGCTTCCTCTCTTCATTCATTCTCTAGCTCGCTCGCTCTCTTTCTCTCTCGTCCATTGAGACAGGGAGGAGGGGCCAATTTTAAATTGTGTGTTTGCAAACAGCAACCAAAAAATCCAACCTTTAAGGGTTAATTGCCTTCACGAGCTGTGGCACACCTCACAGTTTGAAAACCTCTGGTATAGATAATGGATTAATGGACTGTAAAATAGATGTTGGTTCAGTCATTAATCACTAATTTTCTGTCTCACCAGTATTAATCATGTATCTCAACAAGCCAACATGAACTGTGAGAACTGCTTCCTCATCCTTTACCCATAACATCCTTTACCTACCTACAGACACGGCTATCGTTGTTAAAATCTGCGAATACTGAAATAAATCTCCATTTATTAGAAATTATTTTTTATACTCTTCTTTATATACAATGTTTGTTTTATATCAGAGACCTTGAGGTTTCTAAGAACTAGAAGACTGGAAATACATTTCATACATTTTTATATTCACAACATCCCTCTGTCTCTCTCACATTGACTCTGTGTCCTTAGCACTTTCATAAAAGTTTTGAGCAAAACTAACTTTATCTAACCCTAACATGAAGCCAGCACTAACACTATAGTACTGTGCCAGTACAGCAAGACTGCTGGCTCTCTGCTCAGGTTGCCAGACATTTAGCTGCAGTGTCAATACTGTATGCTTTCCAGGACATTTGTAATGTTCTGCAGCAACTGAACCCTCCTAACAAATGTGCTACAATGTTAAAAACAGCCCCAAAAATTGAACTCAAAACTTACAATGAGTTGGCAGGAAAATTGCAAACCTGGCAACTGTGGATAACCAATGAAGTGTGACTGTCACTATGACAATTCTACTGGAGTCCTTCCATTTAAGCAACACAATCATCCAAGGTCAAACCCTTAACAGTTTGTGCCGCTTATGTAATCATTGTTTTTATATTTTGAAATTTTGTTTTCATACAAGTTAAACTAAGTCACAGCAAGTCATTTAACACACATTGTAATATGTTTAAAGTTATGACTCTGCAAAGAATCCTCTATACTAAGTTGTCAACCCAGTCACACCAATCTGCGTACAAATAACATGGCTTTACACTTTCAAATTGCATATGATACACCAGTCCTTCCCATTGACTTCTGTGGAGAGCAGATGTGTCAAATACCACGCAACACCTTGATCGGTCATGATGTCACCAGAGCACACGAGCGGTCATTGCGCCTGCTCTAGCCCCTGCAGTGCAGGACCTCAGGTAAGACGATTTAAATGAGGCATTTAAACTGTGATTATTTAGTCAATAAGCGAAAACAATACAGAAAACTAGTTTTAAGGTGACGTGACATGAGTGTTGACATGAGATAACCGTTTAGCAATTGCATTTGCTAGATATCAATACATGCTTTAACGCTCTGTTGCGGTTCTAGCTTGAAGTGAAGTTACTGCAAAAAGGTGTGCCTGTATCGTAGCTAAGAGGTTAGCATTAAAGTTACTAATTAGCATGTTTTTATGCATTTGCTTTGAGGTTTTCAGTGATGTTCGGATCTTTGGAAACCTTTGATCGTGACTAGAATGTAAAATAAAGTTCTGTTGGTTTCAACAAAGCCTGGCTGCATTTGAACCCGCAAGAGGAACCATAGGGTAAGTTAGAAGTTTAATTGGGCTGCTCCTCTGCTAGCACACCTGTCACCTGTGAGTGTAAGCTGGAAGCTTACAATGACATTTATATAAATGCAAAAGATGAACACTGCTGAATCATTAGAAATACCTGAGCTTGTTTAGCTGTATGGTGATATCAGAGTTGTGGTGGCTCTGTTGTATTTTTGTAAGTGAGTGCAATGACGTAGGCTAACATCAACATTCATTGCTGTCCTCAACCTTGAACTTGAAAAATAAAACCCAAAGGTGCAGGTCTGTCTGTCTCTCTGCATAATATCTCTTTACCTGACTTTTTTCGTCTTCCTTTACAGCTCTAATTCCCAGTTATGTCCCTGTCAGTCCCAGGACTTCTGTGATAAGTCAGATCTATTAATTACCCTGCACTATGTCTATGTTGAACAATGCTTTATCTAGTAATTACCAAATATTTTGATTTCAGATAAGGGAAAATCAGATAAGCTTCAGGAGCGTTAAGATAAAGGTGGTGAGAACTCGGCAGGTGTATCGCTGGCCACGCAAAGGTATCTTACCCTAGTCAAGGTCTTCCCCAGCCCACCTCCAGACAGACAGGCCACAGTTATTCTAAATAGATTCATTAGATTCTTCTAATTGTATTAGCACTATGTAGTATTAACTGTTGGTGTCTTCTTGAGTTTATTGTTTTAAAAACTCTGTTACAGCTAGCAATCTTACAGAATGTCTGCTATGAGCCATCTTCCCTGGGGTTATTCCTAGAACCTGAAGGTCATGAGGCCTGTGTACATGAAGGACATGAAGGTCATTGTCAACACAGGTTTGTCATTTTACAATATATTACATTTTCTTTACAGGTTAAGGAATCCAATCCTATTAAATGTGCAGCAATGATTTCCTTTAAGTTATTCATCAAATTTGTGATGTATTTTTTAACATTCTTTTCTGTGCCTGTTTGCTGATTCCAATAATAACAAACATTAGGTTATAGGTGAACCTAAGTAATATTGCCTGTGTTTATATGGTAGCCTCTATAGTAGTCTTTGGTTATGTTTTTATTTTATTTGCCTTTTTTTTTGGCAGGACGGCTCTGCATCTCACTGTCAAAATGTGTTGTGAACCAGAAGCCTGCACTCTGCTGAGGTATGGGCTGTGGCCAGCAGCAGCAGCCGACAAGCCCAGACAGCCTTTTCCATCCTCTGCTAGAGCTTTCTGTTTGTCCGTCACTGGAGTTTCAGGTTTCTGTTCAGGGTTTTTGCAACAACCTGCGCTGGAGGAACAACCTCACACGTGCAGAGCTAAGTCAGTTTGCAGAGGTCAGTTTGAGGTCCTGTCTGTGAAGCGAACATTTCACTTACTTTCGGGAAAGGCTGACTTGAGTCCATATGGATTAATTAATTAACTGCATATGATTACACACCTTCTTCCTTGATTGTGCTACATCAAATTATCACAACTAAAAGTAAACCTTTATGGAAACATCTAGAATTACACAGTTGCATGCAAAATTATTGTTGATCTTTTTTATAAAAATAACAGCTTCTCAGTGAACCATGTCAAGTATCGCCTTGGCCTTTACTGTATGTGCAATGTCAGCATGATGATCGAGAAACAAGCCTATCTGTTTGTATCAGTCGCGACCCCACATGCTCTGTGTGAATGTGTGTGTGTGAGTAGAGCCGTCTTCAGTGTTTGACAAATATTAGCAAAATAATTGATGACAAAACACATTAAGAATTGCATTGATTGGACAGACAGGGGACATTCTCATTAGACGGGTGACGGTGGCAGCAGCCTGACCATTGCACAGTAAGCATTAAAAGTCCACTGAGAGCGCTGCATTTTCCACATACACCACACAGACGTTTATGGCCTTAATGAATTAGCAAATTAATTAATTATCTTTATTTACATTAAGCTTTTTACAGCAGAGCCATCTCTAAGTCGCATTGCAAACACACACTAAAACAGGCAATGCTGTCAAAGTTTTCCTATAGTTGTCATGCCTATTATTACTAATTTATTAATATTAACACAACAATTACTATTCTACTATTTAAAAAAATCTACATGGTCTTTGCATTGTGCCTCCCTGGTTCTGTCCAAGGTTTCTGCCTCTTAAAGGAAGTTTTTCCTTGCCACTGTCGCCAAGTGCTTGCTCATGGTGGGATTTGTTGGGTCTCTGTAATTAATATTATAAAGAGTTCGGTCTAGACCTGCTCTATAGGAAAAGCGCAATGAGATAACTTCTGTTATGAATTGGCGCTATATAAATAAATTGAATTGAAAATTTTATTGAAAGTAACAGGCCTATGTCGTATGAGGAAAATGTAGGCTATGCCTCAGCCTCACTGTAAATTTACAGTTTAAAATATCCAAGAACGTTAAAAAATACATTAACCATCATTGTGGCAGGTCTTGATAAACCTTACAGTGAAGGTGTCAATAAATAAATAAAACAGATGAAATAAGGTCTAATTACAAAAGTTCTGATCAGTCAGGAATAGGTGTGGTTTTAAATATTAATAGCTATTTCCAGACTGTGTGGGCTGAAATGCACAAGAAGCCTAATTCTCCTTTTACAATGAAACAACAAATCGGGTAGGCAAACTCATTAAAATATGCAATAATTAAGATCAGTGTGTCTGATGAAGTAGTGGCATGAAAATGTACCAGAGTGACTGCTGCTTATACCACAGGTTAACACACGCTACCAAGCCCTGGTCGGAGAATCCATATCCCAGTTCAGGCATCACCACTTCCGACAAAGAGGTTTGGTAGATGTTTGCCCACAGTTAGATGATGGGACCATGTCCAGCATGTCCAAAGGTTGGTTCTAGTTCCAGCCTGGTTCTTGTTTGATTACTCATGATTGCAGTTTCCATGAAATTATGGAATCAAATTGATGTCTGCAAATCAGTTCATTATTGTATAAAGAATCATAATAAAATTGTATAAGTGTATCAACCTGTTGCTGTGCATTTATAAAGGCTGTATGAGTATGAATGTGGGACCTTGTGTTTCTATCAACATTTGTTTTAAGAATTTGTAAGTATGTTATTTTTTCCCTGGTTGTTGCTGACCTAAACCCTTTTTTGTAGCACCAGAGACAAAACCAGGATGATTTTAAATGTTTGTTGCTGAAAAGGATGTACAGGAATGCCTGCTATCACACGCTGAAGGGCTCCAAGCCTTACCAGGTTAGTCATAGTTGCAGAATACTGAGAAGTGAGTCCATGAAATGTTAGTTAACTCAAAGAAAAAGACCAGTATTCCTCCCATAATTATCTACATTTTTCTTAAATCTTTAGGAGTGTAGTAACTTCAAGGCTGGCAGCATGCTGAGGTCACAGCGTTTGGAGTCTCTTGACTTTTTGAGTTTTCCCGAATGATAATTCCCCTATTTGATTGTCCTTATTCATAAAATGCTTAGAATAGCAAGACCCTAACATAAGCCATACATTTTCAATCACCAGATATGAACCTCATGGAATATGTACAGTATGTGTGATTCCAAAATATTACTAAATGTCAAGTTTACCACCATTCTATAATCTTCACAAATTTTAACAAAAAATGAAACGTGAGAAAGTTAAGAAAATGAGATTGTTTGTGTAATTATTGTTCACTTTTCCTCAGTATAAAGTGTTTCATCATTCACATGTTCGTGTTGTGCCTATCCCCTGCATGTCTCCATGTCTGCTTCTCCAAAGATGTGTGGACAAAAACATATGCCTGCGAGCTGGCTGTGATGTTGCCTGTGTTGTTGCCTCACATTTGTATGAGTACATTTTTAAACTGCTGTGTAAAACTGAATTATTGTTTTGATAAAAGACTCAAAGTTATGTCATAGTGTGTTCAATCAGAAATCAGGGAATACCACACAACATCTCCTTGGCCGTATTTCACATTTATGGACACAAATTGACATGCCAAGTAATTCATAGAGACATCGGGACCTGTGTCACACATCATTCACTCTCCGTTTGACCTCCATTTTTCTGTCTACCCACTGCACTACTGAAATAGTAGAAAATGTAGAAATGCCTAAAAGTAATCTTAAATCTTTTCCCACCTGGTATTTGTGTAAACCTGTTTCAGAGCTGCACTGTTTAGGACAATATATTAGGAATGTGCTCTGTGTCAGTGTATGTGATGTTCTACGACTTTGTTTTAATCACAGATCAAGTATAGCACCAGCTGGCTTGATGGGTTTGGGCTCATAGACTGGGGAAGGAATGAAGAGGTTATGGTCTTTCCTCTTAAGATTTGTCACAAAGGAGATGACTCCATCTGACCTTCTGACTGATGCCCTTCTGCATTATGGACGGAGAAAATCAACTGACCTTGGTTTGTCCACTGCTGTATAACCTGTCAAAAGTGAGTGCTGGTAGTTCAATGTAATCACTGTGCTTAGTAGTTTCATTTTTAAAAATGTTATATGTTGTGGAGTTTAGCTGGTCACACACAAATTAGTCAACGTAAGTAAATTAAACTATGTCTTTACAGAGGTGCAGCTCCTGCAGAGATTAGACAAAGCAGAGAAAAAATCAGTTCTCACTTAAGAAGACTTCTCATCTGTCATCAGAGGCACCAGGTAAACCATGCACAAAGGAAGCAGGTAACAATAGTTGTGAATAGTAAAATTTTAGATTCCATTTATGAGCGCATTTTGCACAAGAGTATGTCAGATTGATGGTTGCCTTGTTTCCTGTTATTTTTGTTGTCAAAACCAATAAGTAAGCAAGTGAAGTGAATGCATGAATGTCTTGAATATTGTAATAAGGTTGCAAATATTAACAAAGAATATTGCAAATGTGTTGTACTTATCTCTGAAGTACAATCCTGTAAACTGTTTGGGTCAAGAAGTAACATGAAATGAAGGAGTTTATTAGAGCTGTAATAATGTCTTTATCTGTTCTTCAGACACTGTCTCTAGAAGGAAAAGGAACTGCATCATCAAGCTGATTCAATTCTAAAAAGTCAAGTAAGACTTCAGTGTGTTTATGAAAGACTATATGGTAATTACACCCATCTTTAAGTGTCCTACTGATGTACTCCAACATGGAAGCCTTGGTGTGATTACATACAGTAATTTGGTATCATCCGCATAACAATGAAAGTTTTTCCTAATAATATTGCCTAGAGGAAGCATATATAAGGTAAACAGAATCAGTCCAAGCACAGAATCTTGTGGAACTCCGTGACTAACTTTGGTGTGCACGGAGGACTCACCGTTAACATGTACAAGATGGATCTGATAGATACGATATAAACCAGCTTAGTGCGGTTCCCTTAATGCCAATTACATGTTCCAGTCTCTGTAATAGGATGTGATGGTCAGTGGTGTTGAACGCAGCACTAAGATCTAACAAGACAAGTACAGAGACAAGTCCATTGTCCGATGCAATTAAAAGGTCATTTGTAATTTTCACCAGTGCTGTCTGTGCTGTGATGCACTCTAAATCCTGACTTAAAATCCTCAATAAACTATTGTTATTTAGAAAGTCAGACAACTGATTAGTGACTGCTTTCTCAAGGATCTTAGAGAGAAAGGGAAGGTTAGATATAGGTCTATAGTTGGCTAAAACCCCAGGATCAAGAGTGGGCTTTTTAATTAGAGGTTTGATTACAGCTTTTTTAAAAGACTGTGGTACATAGCCTGTTAATAAAGACAGATTGATCATATCCAGTAAAGAAGTGCTAACTAAGACTATAACGACTTTAAGCAGCTTAGTTGGGATGGGGTCTGAGAGACAGGTTGATGGCTTAGATGAATAGATCGTTGAAGTTAGTTGAAAAAGGTCGATAGGAGCAAAGCAGCCAAAATATATATCAGGTTTTACAGTTGTTTCTAAGGTTCCTGTGTTTGAAGATAAATCGGTACCGGTTCAGAACAGGACATGATGAATTTTTTCTCTAATAGTTAAAAGTTTATTATTAAAGAAGCTCATGAAGTTGTTACTACTGAGGGCTATAGGAATACATGGTTCAATAGAGCTGTGATTCTGTCAGCCTGGCTACAGTGCTGAAAAGAAACCTGGGGTTGTTTTTATTTTCCTCTATTAATGATGATTTGGTAAGCTGCTCTGGCATTACGGAGGGCCTTCCTATATGTTTTAAGACTATCTTGCCAGACTAAACGAGATTCTTCCAGGTTGTTGGAATGCCATTTCCTTTCACATTTTCGCGATGTTTGCTTTAATTTGTGGGTTTATATTTTAATATGATACTCTGATATTAAATTGTTCACTAGTACAGCTTTAGATGACAGAGATCTGATGCTTAAGAGTCCACATTTAATTCTCCTAATTTGTTGTGCTATTTCAGCAGTGGTAATTTTGTTTAGGTTTTTATGTACTCCTCTTCTGTTAACTTTTGGTTTTATTAATTTAAGTGGTCGGGGGGCAGACACCGTCACTAAGGAGTTTTGGGTGGGTAACTGCTCTGGAAGCGCAGAAAAGCATGTCGGACTGCAACTCTGCCTCCTGGTCTGAACTCTGAGTTGTCATGGTTTTGGTCCACTAATAAATTTGGCCAGATTTCTAGACATGAGAGCTGCTCCATCCAAAGCGGGATGAATGCCGTCTCCCCTAATCAGACCACGTCTTCCCCACAAAGTCTGCCAATTATCTACAAAGCCCACATCGTTTGCTGGACACCACCTCGACAGCCAGCAGCGAAATGAAGACATGTGGCTAAACATGTCATCACTGGTCAGGTTTGGCAGGGGCCTAGAGAAAACTATGGAGTCTGACATTGTCTTTGCATATTTACACACCGACTCAACATTAACTTTAGTGACCTCCGATTGGCGTAATCGGGAGTCGTTAATGCCGATGTGAATAAGATCTTACTGTATTTATATTTATCCTTAGCAAGCAGTTTTAATTAGGATTCAAGGTTGCCCGCTCTGGCCCCAGGAATACATTTGACTATGGTCGCTGGTGTCGCTAACTTCACGTTTCTCAAAATGGAGCTGCCAATAATCAGAGTTGGTTTCTCAGCGGGTGCCTCGCTGAGTGGGAAGAACTTGTTAGAAACGTGAACAGGTTGTTGGTGAACCGTGGGCTTCTGCTTAGGGCAATGCTTCCTTCGGACAGTCACCCAGCCTCCCTGGCTGCTCAGGAGCTGCCGGGGGATGGCTAACAGGAGCTACCTCTGGTCGGACTGGGGGCTGGCTAACTACAGCAGCTAATGATTGAGTTCCCATGGTGCAGAACCGCGTTTCCAATTCACTAAGCCTCACCTCCAACAATACAAATAAACTACATTTATTACATGTACCATTATCACTAAAGGAGGCAGAGAAATAGCTAAACATTTGACACACCGAGCAGGAGAGAGAGTGGGATTAGTGATAGTGATGATTAGTGCACTATGAGTGCTTGAGCAGAACTAGTGTTCGTTTAATTGTATAGCAGATCCCGAATGCAGTTTGAGGGAATTTTATTTCAGCGACTGCTGACTAATGAAAACTTGTTCGACTAAGATTCTTCTCATCAACTAACAGTTTAGTTGACTATTAGTGGGCAGCCCCTACATTATTTTATTGTTACTTTAGTAAAGGATCTAAGTACTTCTTCCACTACTGTCTCTAAACCCATTGCTGCTAGTATTGATAACTCAAAACAAGACTTAGACTATAAGACTTAGTATAATATCAATACCTTAGGTATTGATCTGCCCAGCCCTAACAATCTACCTGTGTAAACCCCCCTGGGGTCAGTGAACGCATTGGCGTGTTTACTCGATGATTCTATTAATATCTCTGTGATACTTCAGCGCAGAAATATGGTTCAGATATTGTCAGAATCTGTAGACTCTTCACTTCCGAGTCATTATTCTCACAAGATCATACGTGACTGACACAGCGAGCTCGGAGGAAGAGAAGAGAGGGTTAGGTAATTGATAATTGTAATTGGTGGGTTTGTGTGTCCGTCTGCATTGGCTGAAAATCACTAAGGACCTGTCTGCAGAAAAACACTGCAGTTTACAATGAGTTGACATGAAAAAACACATATAAAAGAAGAAAAAGAAGAAGACGAAAATGGCAAAGAAGTACACAGTTAGCAAAGTTTGACAAAAATTGACTGTCTATTATTAAAGGTTTACTCTGTATAAAGGTTTATTCTTTCTGTAAAAGTGAGCTTCACTTACAAATAGTATAGAACAGAGGTTTTCAAAGTCTGAGACGCTGGGCCTCCCCTCAGAAAAAGAAAAAGGTGTCCCCTCACCCCCACTTATTTTACTTGCTTAGTTTTGCACAATTGTTGGATCATGATTATATTATATGATACCATAGGCACTCAACAACTTCATAACTTTAGACTACACTAAATACATAAAAAATGTCTGTCCTAAAGCATGTATTAGTTTCTGACTCTGGGTAGTGGGAAAAAATCTATGTGATCTCCTTTTGATAGCTAATGTAATAACTAATGTAATATTTTTTCACTTCCATTCACACTTTGAAAACATTCTTTGGCCATTGACTATTTTAATCATACTGTTCTGTACAGATGAGACTTTGTCTTTCATAGAATTGTATTTATTTATGTTTGTGATTTTATACTGAATGTGAAATTGCTGGAATTCTCTATACAGTTTTGAAATGTTTCCCACACCCACATCTCATTCAGGTGTGATTTGATGCTGTTTGGGGTTGACGATCAAGATTAGCTGACAGGTCAGAAGAGAAGCAGTCAGAGCCCCACACCTCCTCCACACTCCTCTTTGTTGTGAATTGATGTGTGTGGGGGATCTGGAGGAAGTAAAGAGAAAGGGGTGAGAAGTTTCTTTCAATGAACTTAGTTGTAGTGAATGTTCTAAATTGTTATTTTTTTCGGAGAGGATTCCCTGCTGCCAGGGTCCAGTGAACCACAGATAGCATCACCTCTGCCTGCCACCAGGTCACCACCAGCCCCTCCACCACAGCCATCATAACCAGCCCAGCCAGCCAAGATGCAGCAGCATCCTGGCCCCGGACTCCCTGCTGGATCGCAGTTGCCTCCTTTCCCGGCTGGATCACAGCAGCATCAATCCCTAGCCAATGCTGGATCGCAACCACCTCCTCCTCCGGTTGGATCGCAGCACACCGCGGGACCGTCGGCTGGGTCACAGCAGCAGCAGTACCCTTCTTCTCTGCTGGAGTAGTAGGCTCCAGACTCCCGTACACCACTGGTCCAGCCCGGTCCTCTACCAACCTTCCCATCACTGGCTTCCTGTTCTGCAGCCCCGTCGCCTGCTCCCTGTCCGGCTGTCCCACCACCGGCTCCTGATCTGGTTCGCCGGCCTCCAGAGGGCTCCTGCCTTCGCCCCCAGCCTCCAGAGGATCCCTGCCTTTGCCGCCGGCCTACAGAGAATCCCTGCCTTCGCCGCCGGCCTCCAGAAGGTTCCCGCCTTCGCCTCAGGCCTCCAAGGGGTCGCAGACTTTCTGTCTGGCCTCTAGATGACGTTGATCTTTGTCACGGACCTCGTGTGGTGAGATCCACACAAGGTCAGTCCCCGGGTCATCCACCTGAGGTCCTCAGCTCCGCGCTAGGCCAGTCCCCGGGTCGTCCGCCCGAGGTCCTCTGCAACACCCAGGTCCAGGCCCCGGGTCGTCCATCCAAGGCTCCCAACTTCACACCTGTCCAGGCTCCGGGTCATCCGTCCGAGGCTGCCAGCTTCACACCTGTCCAGGCTCCGGGTCGTCCGTCAACTCGGACGGACTGTGGAGGAGGGGATACTGTCACGGATACGCCAGGCTCCACCATCTGCTAATGAAGCACACCTGCTCCCTATCACACTCCTGCTCCCCATCAGCTCCTAATCACAGCCAGCATATAAAGCCCAGCACTCACCTCAGCCAGTTGTCCGACCTCGTTTGGTGCAAAGACTCCCCATGCTACACAGCATATTCTCTACGTCCCCTCTCCAGCGATCTCCCTCTCCAGAGATCCCCACACCAGCAAGTCTTCCCTCCAGCGGATTTCCCCATCTCCATACCGGCACACCTGTCTTCACCTACTAAAACCTAATAATAAACCCTCTGTTTCCATATCGGTGTCTCCGGCCGATTGCTGATGTCCATGCAGCAGAATCCTGCGCCAAAGACACCACTGGTCGCAGGAGATGTGAACATTGCCAAAGCCAAGGCAAGCGTGGAAATGCAGGGGGTGTGATGTCGCAGAAACTGTTTTACAGTGCAGCATGACAGTTGAAACTTGCACATTAAGTAAAAATTGTAAATAGAGTGTTATTTTTGTGTGGATTTTGATATACATAGTAAATGTTTGGTTTGAGGTTTGTTTAATTTGCACACATCCCATGAAGCTTGATATGTTGTATGAAGTCATTATTCAGTCCCATTTTATCTCAGTCCCTCTAACATTTGGTGAAAGTACACAGACAACACTTGTACTCAAAAAACGATATTACAAAATGTCATTTTAGACATTTATTATGCATTCATCTACTATTTTATTCATATACTCCAATACTTTTGTGAACCTAAGACTTTAGTAAACCCATTTCAAGCACCAAAACAATTTGTCCACATGAGTAATGGTATGTTTTCACAAGAGATTTGAAGAACTTCAAAAATCAGACTTCAACTTTTCATCTTTAGGGCCAAATTATCACTTTACACAATGCTCTAGGACAAGTGCCTCATTATACAGAGAGCTGAGGTTTTTCTGCACATTTTGATATAAAACACATGGGTATCATTATTATGCAAGTGCCTTTTAAAAGGTGAATTTCAGAAGATATGTAAAATCAAGAAAATGCCCTCAGACCCCAGATGGGTAAACATTCCAAACAGGCCTTTGCAGCACTCACTAAAATGACATGCAAACTGTGATTCGAGCCTGGTGCACCTATTTGATACATATACAGCATGTGACTGTGGCAGAATGCATCACATATGTGCCTGAGTGAAAAATCAAGGCTCCTATTAAGGACAGCAAATGTGGTCAAAAAGGAAATAAATTACCAAGATCAATGACCACCATGCGTACGAGGTGGAGAGTTGGAGGTCTCCCGGAACACTTCTTACTATGTCAAAGTTGCACTGTTGCTGATACACTGGCCACCAATTAACATTTTGAACCATTGCAAGTGCAGGCATTTCTGTCCTCAAGAGTCACTCTACTGAGACTTTGACAAAAGGGGAAAATGTTAATGCAGATTGTACAACTAAACCTCATAATGTCCTTTGAAAGCTCAAAGACTCTGACTGAGTAAGGACATTCAAGAACAAAAGAAATACTACAACCACCATCATTTTCTGTGGTAAATTCTTTTCCTCATTTTTCTTTACAAAACAACCCTTTTTTTCAAGTGTTTCCACGGTGGTCTGTACAATCATGCAACAACAAACAGACCTTTGATGTATAAGTCTGTGCTCTCTCTCCATTGAAACCCATGTAGGGAGAAGTGTAGCTTAATTAACTACAACTAAAAATAGGAAGGAGGGAAATAGACACTTTTATTTTCCGGCTGTGTTGAATGAGAAACGCCTTTTATCAACAGTCTTGTGGAAAACATAAACAACAGGAGATATATAGGTCAGGCTTGGTGAAGTACGCTGAAGGACATTCTGAAGTTGGCCGAGGGAATAAAATCAGACCCTCTTGTGCTCTGTCAGAAACATCGGCCCCCTTGTGTCAATTAAAAAAAGAAGGTTCTTTTTTAGAAAAGGATGACTGCAATGAATCAAACTTTGACCACACAATGAGCCTCTTGTGGCAGCTGTGGGGCCTGTGTAGACCTGTTGGCTACTGTCTTTAAAGAACACTTTCAGACGAGCAGATAAAACCTGAAGGAAAGGGGACAGGAAGAAAGAAACTTGACGAAGGGACACACAAGGAGAGAAGATGTGTATAGAAAGGAGAGTGGAGAGGGACAGAAAGATAGGATTGTGTGTTTGAAGGTGGGGTGGAGATTGAGGTTTGGGTAGGAGCCAGAGTCTGAGAAAACTGGGAATGGTCTGTCAGGAAAAAGATGTTTCTCTTCCATGACAGAACTTGAGAAGGTAGACAGTTGGACACACCTTTGCAAAGTGGGCACTAAGATAACTAAAAAAATATATATATATTTTGCAAAAATCGCTTTTACTAGCTAGTTTTTGTATTTTGTAATAACACGTGATCAAAACCAGAATTTAATTTCCAGTGATGCTGAAATATTATCATATTTATCATACATTTACTTATGGTCACTTAATGTGTTACATTTAGCCTCAGATACGTTTTAAATTTAGGCCAGTTAGACCCTAGCACCAGTGTGTTCTCATCATGTAGACATAATCCTTGGATTTTAGTATGTACACTTTCATCCTTGACTGAGAAATAATTGGTAAAATTAAAGTAAAACTAGACACGGGAAAGGCAGGGCTATGGGCAAGACCACTTAATTGGACCTCTGAACAGTGTCCTCTTACAGTCCAACAACCAGTTATTACCGTGCACTCACAATTCAGCAATTAAACAGCAGTAGCAATGGATTTGCAGACATTTTTTGCCATGGCTACTGTATCTCAGGCAACATACACCTTAACCTTGTGTTGCCCCTTTATCAATTTACAATTGATAAAAGGGCACCAAACTGTGTAGGTGCAATGAATTAAATTTGGCAAAAATTATCAAAGATAATAATAAATAATATCTTTAATGAATAAAGTCCTCAGGGGCACCACTCCTCTTAAAGAAGAGAAATGATAGCTAATTAATTGATTGAGTCTAATAAAGTACACTAAACTATCAATTTGGAACTCCGATTGATTATTAAATTGATAATTATAACCATAATTATCAATAGCCAGTAGGTTGAAGGATTTGGAGTTCAACAATTCAATTCAATATTATTTATATAGCGCCAGTTCATAAAGAAGTTATCTCATTGCGTTTTTCCTATAGAGCAGGTCTAGACCGTATTCTTTATAATATTAATTACAGAGACCCAACAAATCCCACCATGAACAATTGCGTAAGCATTTGGCCACAGTGGCAAGGAAAAACTTCCTTTAAGAGGGCAAAAACCTTGAATAGAACCAGACTCAATAGTGGCGGCCATCCACCGCTGCCGTGTTAGGTTTTGAGAGAGAGAGAGAGAGAGAGAGAGAGGAGGGGTTTGGGGGAGGGGGGGAGAGGGAGGCACAATGCAAAGACAACATAGAATTATCTTTTTTTTTTAAATAGTAGAATAGTAATTAGTGTTAATATTAATAAATTAGTAATAATAGGAATGACAGCTATAGGAAGAATGATGTCAGTAACAGAGCCAATAACAACTGTAGTAGCAGTTGTCAAGCAGGAACACAGGGGCAGCAAGTGGCCCACAACCACAGATCCAGTCTCTGCAGCTCCGGAGGCAGAAATACCCGCTGAAAGCGACAGAAGGAGAGAGGAGAGAAACGAGAAAGCACTAAAACTGTGGGAGAGAGAAGATGTTGAGTTAGTAACATGCAGTAATGGGATAAAAATGCATACAGATGGTGAGGGAGAGAAGGAGAGAGGAAAGAGGCGCATCATGGGAAGTCTCCTGGCAGTCTAGGCCTATAGAAGCATAACTAAGGGATGGTTCAGGACTCACCCAAGCCAGCCCTAACTATAAGCTTTATGAAAGAGGAAAGTCTTTAGCCTAATCTTAAATGTGGAGATGGTGTCTGCCTCCCAAACCCAAACTGGGACATGATTCCACAGGAGAGGAGCTTGATAACTGAAGGCTCTGGCTCCCATTCTACTTTTGGACACTCTAGGAACCACAAGTAACCCTGCATCCTGGGAGCGCAGTGTTCTTGTTGGCTAATACGGTATTATGAGATCTTTAAGATACGATGGTGCCAGACCATTAACAGCTTTGTAGGTGAGGAGAAGGATTTTAAATTCCATTATTGATTTTACAGGGAGCCAGTGCAGAGAAGCTAATATTGGAGAGATATGATCTCCTTTCCTAGTTTTTGTCAGTACACGTGCCGCAGCATTCTGGATCAACTGGAGAGTTTTAAGGGACTTATTCGGGCAGCCAGATAATAAGGAATTGCAGTAGAATTGCAGTAGCCTAGAAGGAACAAATGCATGCACTAATTTTTCGGCATCATTTTGAGACAGGATGTGCCTGATTTTTGCAATGTTATGTAGGTGAAAGAAGGCAGTCCTTGAAGTTTATTTCATGTGGGAGTTAAAGGATAAATCCTGATCACAGATAATTCCGAGGTTCCTTACGGTGCTGCTGGAGGCCAGGGCAATGTCATCTAGAGTATATATATATATATATATATATATATATATATATATATATATATATATATATATATATATCAGAATCAGAATCAGAAATACTTTATTGATCCCGTGAGAAACTCTTTGTTACAGTAGCTCGTCTTTACGTCAGTGCACACAGGAGAAAACGATATTATACACTATTAACAGGTCAGAAATAAATTAAGTAACATGTTGGTATAAGTATAAGATAAACTAAGTGTCGAGTACCAAGTGGGTTTACTGGTAGATGGTGAAGTACAGTATAAATACAATGTCACTAATTATGTAATAATGATAATTATGTATATATATATATATATATATATATATATATATATATATATATATATATATATATAAAATCGAGATAATTTGTCTCGGAGGTGTTTGGGACCAAGTACAATAACTTCAGTTTTGTCAGAGTTTAACATCAGAAAGTTGCAGGTCATCCAGGTCTTTATGTCGTTAAGGCATGCCTGAAGTTTAGTTAACTCGTTAGTTTCATCTGGCTTGATCGAGAGATATAATTGATATCATCTGCATAACAATGAAAGTTTTTCCTAATAATATTGCCTAGAGGAAGCATATATAAGGTGAACAGAATCAGTCCAAGCACAGAATCTTGTGGAACTCCGTGACTAACTTTGGCGTGCACGGTAGACTCACCGTTAACATGTACAAACTGAGATCAATCTGATAGATAGGATTTAAACCAGCTTAGTGCGGTTCCCTTAATGCCAATTAAATGTTCCAGTCTCTGTAATAGGATGTGATGGTCAGTGGTGTCGAACGCAACACTAAGATCTAACAAGACAAGTACAGAGACAAGTCCATTGTCTGATACAATTAAAAGGTAATTTATAATTTTCACCAGTGCTGTCTCTGTGCTGTGATGCACTCTAAATCCTGAAATAAACTATTGTTATTTAGAAAATCACACAACTGATTGGCGACTGCTTTCTCAAGGATCTTAGAAAGAAAGGAAAGGTTAGATATAGGTCTATAGTTGGCTAAAACCCCAGGATCAAGAGTGGGCTTTTTAAGAAGCGGTTTAATTACAGCTACTTTAAAGGATTGTGGTACATAGCCTGTTAATAAAGACAGATTGATCATATCCAGTAAAGAAGTGCTAATTAAGGGTAAAATGTCTTTAAGCTGCCTAGTTGGAATGGGGTCTAAGAGACATGCATAATTGTCAAAATCAGTTGAAGAAGGTTGACAGGAGCAAAGCCGCCAAAACACACATCAGGCTCTACAGCTGTTTCCAAGGTTCCTGTGTTTGAAGACAAGTCAGCACCGGTTAAAGGCAGGACTTGATGAATTTTTTCTCTAATAGTTAAAATTTTATCATTAAAGAAGCTCATGAAGTTGTTACTACTGAGAGCTATAGGAATACATGGTTCAATAGAGCTGTGACTCTCTGTCAGCCTGGCTACAGTGCTGAAAAGAAACCTGGGGTTGTTTTTATTTTCCTCTATTAATGATGATGTAGTAAGCTGCTCTGGCATTACGGAGGGCCTTCCTATATGTTTTAAGACTATTTTGCCAGACTAAACAGGATTCCTCCAGGTTGTTGGAACACCATTTCCTTTCAAGTTTTCGCGATGTTTGCTTTAATTTGCGGGTTTGGTGATTATACCATGGAGCTAACCTTCTTTGTTTTATTATCTTCTTTTTTAGAGGAGCGAAAGTGTCGTTTGCAGTGAGCCTGCAGTGCTATCAACTAGATGGTCAATTTGGGAGGGGCTGCGATTAGCATAGGAGTCCTCTGTTATATTGAGACATGGCATTGAATTAAATGCAGATGGGATCGCTTCCTTAAATTTAGCTACAGCACTATCAGATAGACATCTAGAGCAGGAGTTTTTGCCTAATGGCGTGTTGTCCAGTAATAAGAGTTTAAAAGTTATTAAATAATGGTCCGATAAAGAAGGATTCTGTGGAAAGACTATTAAATGTTCAATGTCAGTGCCATATACCAGAACAAGGTCAAGGGTGTGGTTAAAACAGTGAGTGGCTTCATGTACACTCTGACAAAAGCCAATCGAATCTAATAATGAGATAAATGCACTACTAAGGCTTTTCATCATTATCAACATTGCCCACATGAATATTAAAATCACCTACAATAACCACTTTATCTGATTTAAGGACTAAACTTGATAAAAACTCTGAGAATTCAGATAAAAACTCAGAATAAGGACCAGGAGCACGGTACACTATAACAAATCGGGTCAGGTGTGAAAGACTAAGAACAAGGCTTTCGAATGAGTTATAATTTAGTTTAGGTTTAGGGTTGATTAATAGGCTTGAGTCGAAGATGGCTGCAACTCCACCTCCTTGGCCAGTGCCTCGAGGATTATGAGTATTAATATGACTGGGCGGAGTGGATTCATTTAGGCTAACATATTCTTCATGACCCAGCCAGGTTTCAGTAAGACAAAATAAGTCAATGATACTCTGATATTAATTCGTTCACTAGTACAGCTTTAGATGACAGAGATCTGATGTTTAAGAGTCCACATTTAATTCACCTATTTTGTTGTGCTATTTCAGCATTTTTATTTAGGTTTTTATATATAACTCATCTTCCGTTAACTTTTATTAATTTAAGTAGTCGGGGGGCAGACACTGTCACTAAGGAGTTTTGGGTGGGTAACTGCTCTGGAAGCGCAGAGAAGCGTGTAGGACTGCAACTCTGCCTCCTGGTCTGAACTCTGAGTTGTCATGGTTTTGGTCCACTAATAAATATGGCCAGATTTCTGGAGCTGAGAGCTGCTCCATCCAAAGTGGGATGAATGCTGTCTCTCCTAATCAGACCACGTCTTCCACAAAAAGTCTGCCAATTATCTACAAAGCCCACATAATTTGCTGGACACCACCTCGACAGCCAGCGGCAGAATGAAGACATGCGACTAAACATGTCATCACTGGTCAGGTTTGGCAGGGGCCCAGAGAAAACTACGGAGTCCGACATTTTCTTTGCATATGTACACACCGACTCAACATGACCTCCGATTGGCATAATCAGGAGTCATTACCGCCGATGTGAATAACAATTACGTTTATCCTTAGCCAGCAGTTTTAAATAGGATTCAACGTCGCCCCCTCTGGCCCCAGGAATACATTTGACTATGATCGCTTCTGTCGCTAACTTCACTTCACTCAAAATAGAGCTGCCAGTAATCAGAGTTGGTTTCTCAGCGGGTGTGTCGCTGATTGGGGAGAACTTGTTAGAAATGTGAACAGGTTGGCGGTGAACCGTGGGCTTCTGCTTAGGGCTATGCTTCCTTTGGATAGTCACCCAGCCTCCCTGGTTTCCCTGGAGCTGCCGGGAGACGGCTAACAGGAGCTACCTCTGGTCGGTCTGCACCGGCTACTGGGGGCTGGCTAACTACAGCAGCTAATGATTGAGTTCCCATGGTGCAGAACCATGTTTCCAATTCACTAATCCTCGCCTCCAATGCTACAAATAAACTACATTTATTAACAACAACATTGTTAACATGTTAACAATTATTTCTTTGGCAATCTTTGGCAAATCATTCCATAGTGATAAAAATGTATTCAAAAGTAACCTATTAACGATGCATTCACCTCAAATCATGACATATGGCTCTGACCTGCATTATTGTACATTAGTTGCTTTTAATAATAAAGGTATCAATATTAGTGATTCTGGCCCTGGTATTTCTTGGTATTGGATCAAAACTAAACTGAGTGTAACAACTGAGCATAACAATTGCGCAGATAATGTAACTGTAATCATTTGTATAATGTACTGTATATACTGTAATTTGAAGGTATTGAACATAAAATTGTTATCCTTATACACTTGATATACTTTTCCTGCATTCCATAAATAAATTGTGTAAAACCAAAACTTGTTATCTGCAACACTGTCAGGGATATTGTTCGGCTCTATAAAAAATGTCAACCTAACTAAAATAATTTAAAGGTTTTCATAGCATCACAAGATTTTGCACTCACTGCAAATGTATCACCATTCCAAAGCACCTGATTTGTAAAGCTGCTAATGTGACAAACTTTTACCCATTAACTAGTGTCAAAAGACATGGATTCTGATAGAAACAAAACAGGGAAAACAGAGATGAAAACAGAATCACTAAAGACTAAAACAGTACTCAGGCAAGAGCATGCACAAGGTTCATTGAGATGGATAGTCAAGCATTTATAGCATTTCCTCAAACCCAGCCCAGCCCAAGGAGAGCCATGTTTTCTATCAAAACTGCTGACCACATCCAGAAAGATGCTGCCTGCTGTGGAGTGGCCACAAAAGTCTGCTCTGTATTGATTATGAGTTTACATATATATGCAAGATACCAAACAAAAAGCACATATGAACATTTTTAAAAATTAAAAAAAAAACAAGATTTAGTTCAACCTTTTAAGTGCTGTAAAATGTTGAACACTCTTTCTTGCCTTTAATGAAAACCCACTCAGCCTGTGTAGGGTCACACTGCTCGCACAAGTGTTTATGTTGGCATCACCAACTGTCATAAAAATTAGATTACATGGAGTATACTGTATGATCCACTAAATTTGTCTCTTTCTGTTTCACCTTTCCCAGTTTCACAACAAAACAGATTTCTTTGATCTAATTGTGTCTGGCCTGAATGTGTCTCCACATGACGCCTGTCCAGAAAGCCAATAAATGCCTAAAGCCTTTTTTCAAACACAGCAGCAGTAAACATGTCGTGCTCCACCAATGATGCAGCCCCTCTTTGCTCTTTGACCTGTAATTGCAGTTCCCCCCGTAGGTGATCAGTGTAATTTTGAATTTGTCTCACTATTGCATCTCAAAGCTTGTCTCTATGCATTTTAGTCAGCAGCTGCAGATGAAATAAAACATGTCTGAAAACCTGTCTGAAAAGAGATTATACACTACTGCATGTTTTAATGCACTAAAATGAAAACTGACCGCTTAATTTGCAGGAGGCTTTTTAATCACCTGAAGATGTTGATGCAACGTGACATGATTAAACTGACATCAAATCTGCCTTAAGCCTTAAATTCTGATGATGCTAGTCAAGCTTCTGGTGCTGCAGGGCAGTCTTACACTAATGTCCAGAGGGATCAGTAAAGGCTGTCTGGAAGCTTCATTAAACATCAACTACAATGACGTTACATGTCCTCTACTGGAGCTCTTGCTGCCTCATCCTCCTACAAATTTTTCATGGCATTCCCAAGAGACTAGCATGAGGAATCAAAGAGGATAGAGAAGCTAAATCCTCACACATGTACATTTCTCCTCCTCAAACAGTTGCAATATCTTTATGAGGCCTTCAACATATGCAGCTGAGAGAGTGACTGAGCCCCCAGATCCGTCTTTATGCCCAGAGCAGTCTGTGACCGTTTCCGCTCTTACACATGAGGAATGTTGACGTCCACTTAGTGTGGACCTCAGGAGATGGCAGGGAGGTGACAGTCCTGAGAAACATCGCCCTGCAGAGCCGGAGAGCCCCCACAGTTCTAGATGCAGCAGTTCCAGACCCACCGTTTTAATTGTACGCATAGCAAATGGTAAAATCTTTGTAAAATACGAACGAAAAATTAATAAGATGGTGTTATTTTGAAATGCAGCGCTCTAAAATTATATTTTAACATTATGTCTACTATTTGTCTGTGACTAGGTTATACCTAACGAGGCGTCAGCTAATCTGAGTTTTAATGTTAATGTTTTGATAACCCTACACAATGGTTAACTTAATGTTATTAAGCTAACGTTAGCTAGCTACCTTCAATGAATAATGTTAGCCTACCCTTTCTAACGCCCTGGGAACAAGCTATAACTTTGGGTAGCTGGCTATCTTCATCATGAATTCATGAATTTTATCACTAGCATTAAATATTTCATTCATTCACTGTTACATCTGGATGAAAAACTTATTAGAGTTAGATTTCTCTGAAAAGAGCTCTATTGAACCATGTATTCCTATAGCTCTCAGTAGCAACGACTTCATGAGCTTCTTTAATGATAAAATTTTAACTATTAGAGAACAAATTCATCAAGTCCTGCCTTTAATCGGTGCCGACTGGTCTTCAAACACAGAAACCTTGGAAACAGCTGTAGAGCCTGATGTGTGTTTTGGCGGCTTTGCTCCTGTCAACCTTCATCAGCTGACTTTGACGATTAATTCATCTAAGCCATCAACCTGTCTCTTAGACCCCATTCCAACTAGGCTGCTTAAAGACATTTTACCCTTAGTTAGCACTTCGTTACTGGATATGATCAATCTGTCTTTATTAACAGGCTATGTACTACAATCCTTTAAAGTAGCTGTAATTAAACCGCTTCTTAAAAAGCCCACTCTTGATCCTGGGGTGAGTCCTCCGTGCACGCCAAAGTTAGTCACGGAGTTCCACAAGGTTCTGTGCTTGGACCGATTCTATTCACCTTATATATGCTTCCTCTAGGCAGTATTATTAGGAAGCACTCCATAAACTTTCATTGCTATGCAGATGATACCCAATTATATCTATCGATCAAGCCAGATGAAACTAACCATTTAACTAAACTTCAGGCATGCCTTAACGACATAAAGACCTGGATGACCTGCAACTTTCTGATGTTAAACTCTGACAAAACTGAAGTTATTGTACTTGGTCCCAAACACCTCCAAGACAAATTATCTAAAGATATAGTTACTCTAGATGGCATTGCCCTGGCCTCCAGCAGCACCATAAGGAACCTCGGAGTTATCCTTGATTAGGATTTATCCTTTAACTCCCACATGAAACAAACTTTAAGGACTGCCTTCTTTCACCTACGTAATATTGCAAAAATCATGCACATCCTGTCTCAAAATGATGCCGAAAAATTAGTGCATGCATTTGTTACTTCTAGGCTGGACTACTGCAATTCCTTATTATCCGGCTGCCCAAATAAGTCCCTTAAGACTCTCCAGTTGATCCAGAATGCTGCGGCACGTGTACTGACAAAAACTAGGAAGAGATCATATCTCTCCAATATTAGTTTCTCTGCACTGGCTCCCTGTAAAATTTAGAATAGAATTTAAAATCCTTCTCCTCACCTACAAAGCTCTTAATGGTTAGGCACCATCATATCTTAAAGATCTCATAATACCATATTATCCGACTAGAACCCTGCGCTCCCAGGATGCAGGGAACCCACTTTGGGCTCAGGAGGCAGACACCATCTCTACATTTAAGAGTAGTCTAAAGACTTTCCTCTTTCATAAAGCTTATAATTAGGGCTGGCTTGGGTGAGTTCTGAACCATCCCTTAGTTATGCTGCTATAGGCCTAGACTGCCGGGAGACTTCCCATGATGCGCCTCTTTCCTCTCTCCTTCTCGCCCTCTCTATCTGTATGCATTTTTATCCCATTTTTTACCGCCTGCTGCCTCCGTGTTCCTGCTCGACAACTGCTACTACAGTTGTTGTTATTGGCTCTGTTTCTGATGCTGACATTATTCTTCCTATAGCTGTCATTCCTATTATTACTAATTTATTAATATTAACACTATTATTACTGTTCTATTAAAAAAAATCTACATGGTCTTTGCATTGTGCCTCCCTAACCCTATCCCCTTTCCCCAAACCCCTCCTCTCTCAATCTCTCTCAAAACCTAACACGGCAGCGGCGGATGGCCGCCCACCATTGAGTCTGGTTCTGTCCAAGGTTTCTGCCTGTTAAAAGGAAGTTTTTTCTTGCCACTGTGGCCAAATGCTTGCTCATGGTGTGATTTGTTAGGTCTTTAATATTATATTATAAAGTATAATATTATAAATTCTAGACCTGCTGTATAGGAAAAGTGCAATGAGATAACTTCTGTTATGAATTGGCGCTATATAAATAAAATTGAATTTCAATGGCAGGGCTTTTCTTTCAGCATATCCTGCAAATGCTGATACTGTTAGTCTATGATCAAATTTTTTGATGGTATATTTTGACCATTTTTAATACATAAAAACAATTGTACATTTTGCTTTTGATGTGTGCAGTGAGTCTTTGGCCTACAAGTATATTCAGTCAATTAAATTTAACAAAGAAGCAGAAATAATAATAATGGTTATTACACCTCAATACTGCACTACTCTGCTCTAGATTGATTTTGTTGATAAGCAATGCCTTACATACAGTGGTGTGAAAAAGTGTTTACCCCCTTCCTGATTTCTTATTTTTTTGCAATGCTTTAATGTCACTTTTTCCACACAGGGCCATGTAGGTTTGGATTTTATTTTCTCTTAATAACAACCTTCATTTAAAAACTGCATTTTGTGTTTACTTGTGTTATCTTTGACTAATATTTAAATTAGTTTGATGATCTGAAACATTTAAGTGTGATAAACATGCAAAAAAAAAAAAAGGAATCAGGAAGGGGGGCAAACACTTTTTCACACCACTGTATGCAAGACACACTGCATGACCCAGATAGTAATTTGTATTCCCTCGTTTAAAAAAAACGGTAAACCAAATACATTCAAGCTGTGTTTAAACATTTATTTACACAAACAAATGAGACATTTTGTATTGTTTTTAGTTTCGCGTGTTCCATGAGTGCACCCAGCCCCGGCCTCTCCACTGCACCTCATGTGTCTCAACCCTCCAGCGGCCGTGTCCTCACAGATGCAGTCCTACAAATGCAAAAAGGCTCCATTGACTCAATTAACGAGGTTGCCAAACAGTTAAAAGAAATAAGACTTTATGTTTTATGTGACATAAGCTGTACACTGAAAGATCTACTAAATAAATTACCATGATTGTAATTGATAGTTCTGCGCAACAAACGTGATAACAATATATGAAACTATGCACTCGTATCTGCCCGACTGAGGCATCGAAAATGACATCAGTTTCAACATAATTTGTCCTACTGTTTACCTTATTATTTATGAGAATAAATGTCATAACATGCAAGTATTGTTTAATAATCATAGATCCAATTAAATATATCCCATCTGAACTGTACAACATATTTGAAGGGTTATTTTGCAAAAACAGATACCTCCGATTGTATTTATTATCCTAAATCATGTTTTTTTTTATTGTGTACTTCAAGGAATATTAAACTGGTGTTTGCTTTTATCTTTTTTTGCAAATCAACTTTTCATTAAATATACGTGAGAGGTAATATTTTGATTTATTTTACACAATGGTATCAATTTCAAACTGTTACAAAACACCTGAAACGGTTTTGTATTCATTTATTGTTGTTATGTGGCAGGAAAGAGAATTTGACCTCCTTTTTGAAAGCGGTCTGCTCAGAATTACCTTAAATTTCTGAAGTCAAAGTCTGTGCTGTGTGTGCGTTGAGACAACAGGAAGTGCTGCTGTGGATGGGCTCAGAGGAGAGAGAGCCACGAGCGCAGGAAGCCTCATCTTATATAGGCACCTCCGCTAAGATGGGGAAGTCCCTAAAATCTCCAAACTCTTCAGGGACCTAAGTTTCCAAACTCAATAGGGGCATTACATGGGGAAAACCCCTAATATAAACTCAGAGCCAATACATTCTTAAAACACAAAACTATCTAAAGCATTAAAGATCATGTATTTATCACATTCCACAAAAACACAAATACAAGGCTAAATGCAAAACATATGATGACATATGTGAAGATAAATGATTATATAGGTAAAAGTAAATTAAAGTACCATGTATCAAAGTCAACTCTTCAAATGTTTAAAGGATTAAATCTGAATGGAAACAGATGGAGAAATGTACAGCGAGTTTTCAGGGGATTTTCCAACTAAGACCCTGTGTAAATCCCCTAAAGTTCCAGCTCAAAGTTAAAACTTCAATAAAAGTATGAGTACAGCAAGGATAAATGTAAAGATACATAGTGTTAAGTAAAAGTAAATGTAAAGTCAAAATAGTAAAATACATGAGTAATGATTCAAGGTTTTTCCAATGGTATTGAGTAATAACTTCTTTAAATGACAATGAGTAACTTTGAATTATAAACAGCTTAAAAATGATTAAATGTTAACACTAGTGAAATATAGAAATAAAGCAAATCTAATGTTAACTCTAAGTGATAAAAAGATTAAAAATGGTTAAATACCAATCTGCAATCCTGGAGAAAGCCAATACCATGACAAATACCATGATATAGAGCGAACAACAACACAGCAAGTAATGTAACTAACGTTAGCTAGGCTGTGAGTTAGCTTAGCTAGGTTGTGGGTTAGCAAACTGTCCCTACAGTTGCTGCTGTGAAGCTAACATGCAGAAAGGACAAGAAGGTTTCCCAGCCAGCAAACCAGCTGTAGACAGCAACACTCACATCTCTCTTGCTACTATAGCTAACATCACAACAACAGCATATCTTAGCAAACTAGAAAGTAAGCTGGATGTCCGTGGGCAAGTAATTTAACGTTACCTGACACACAAATCATATCTGGAATACTGTTGTATTGTTTGGTCCGAGCCACTTTGTTTGTTTCCCATTTACAGAGCCAGGGCTAAACACCAGATTTCTTTTCAGCACACACACAGAACGGACAGCTAGCATACCGTGAGGAGATATTCGCTAAATCTGACAAAAAGACGTGTATTGGATTAGAATCGCATACCTCACCTTTAAGAACCTGCTCACCACTAACACAACACCCCCGCTCGCCACAGAAACACCACCACCTGTATCTGACATCAAGAAAACAACTGCTACACTCACCAACCAGCCCTGGAAGTGATACCAGCTGTACCATGCCCCCAAAAAAGAGTTTGGCTGGAAGAACTGTGATCCAAAAATGATGCCGCTGTTGTGAAATACTGATTAACAAATATAACCTCAGGAGATATATTGAAAGGAAACATATGAAGGAAAAAATTCAAGACATAAATGTAAGATGTCACCTCAAAGGTGAAATAATTGATAAAGAGAATGGTATTTATGCTGTTAAAAGTGTTTCAGGGACAGAGCATTCCTGTGCATGTGCAGTTGAAAACCAGGGGCACAATACAACAAAATGGTCAGGGAGCAAAGGAGGACTGCTTGAAACGGCAAGAACTTGCTTGTTCACACAATTGGTATACCTGAAACAAAAAAATGCATCTCAACAATATCACACTACAGCTGTGTAGGACGTGTGGTGGTTGTCTATGACACAAAAATGAACAGATGGACCTGTCCATGTACCAACCTGTGACGGTCTTGCATTCACACGTACATTGCCACATGGTACCTCTTTCAAACACAGCGCAATAACTGACCTCACCAGCTCTGTCCCTGTGTCTGTGATTGGGTCCTATTCCTTGTCAGTCTAGTTCAGGCCTACTCCAGCCAGCTCCTCGTCCCCACCGCTGCCCAGCGGTGTGGAGGTCATGCTGTCCAGCATCCCAGAGGCTCAGAGGCTCAGTTGCCCAGCGTCCCAGAGGCTCAACTGCCCACCGACCCAGAGACTAAGCTGTACAGTGTCAGTCCTGCCTGGTCCCCAGTCTGTGGTCTGGCCAACTCCTGCTCCTGGCTCCTGGTATCCAGTTGGCAGCCTGGCCGACACCAGTTCCTGCACCGCAGCAATCCCCAGTCTTGGTTTGACTGCAACCATGTCCTGATCCTGTTGGGCTGCAGCAACATCCTGTTTCTGCTGACCTGCAACACTAACCTGTTTCTGAGCTGCGGTTATCTCCTGTTCCTGAGCTGCAGCAATTCAATGATTCTGACCTGCATCAGTCCTCAGTTCCTGAGCTGCAGCTGCTTCCTATTCCTGTGCTACAGCCATCTCCTCTTCCTGTGCTGCAGCAATCTGCTGTCCCTGAGCTGCAGCAGTCTTCTGCTCCTGAGTTACAACAGTCACCAGTTCCTGTTCAGCATCAGCCTCCTGGTTTTCTGGCATCACCGGCTCCAGCAGCTCCCAGCTCTACACCCGGCGCCCAGTCCTGCAGCCGGTCTCCAGAACTGCAGCCTTGTCGCTTGCACTCCAGCCACAAGACCACGGTCCTGATCTCCAGTGATGTTGCCGGCCTACAGAGCAGTTCCTTCTATGTTGCAGGCCACCAGCTTGACCTCTTCAAGAGCTTCGCCTTCGCCGCTGGCCTCCTGAAGGGTTCCGCCTTAACCACTGAATACCTTAGAAATACCTGCTGAAAGCGACAGAAGGAGAGAGAAGAAAGACGAGAAATCACAAAACTACGGGAGAGAGAAGATGTCGAGTTATTAACATGTAGTAATGGGATAAAATACATACAGATGGAGAGGGAGAGGAGGGAGGGAGATGGTGTCTGCATCCCAAACCGAGTTCTGATTCCACAGGAGAGGAGCTTGATAACAGCTTGATAACTGAAGGCTCTGGCTCCCATTCTACTTTTGGAGACTCTAGGAACCACAAGTAGCCCTGCATTCTGGGAGCACAGTGTTCTAGTAGGGTAATAAAGTATTATGAGCTCTTTAAGATATGATGGTGCCTGACCATTAAGAGCTTTGTAGGTGAGGAGAAGGAATTTAAATTCGATTCTGGATTTTTTTAGGGAGCCAGTGCAGACAAGCTAATATTTGGAGAAATATGATCTCTTTTCCTAGTTCTTGTCAGTACATGTGCCGCAGCATTCTGGATCAACTGGAGAGTCTTAAGGACCTTATTCGGGCAGCTGGATAATAAGGAATTGCAGTAGTCCAGCCTAGAAGTAACAAATGCGAGGACAAGTTTTTTGGCATAATTTTGAGACAGGATGTGCCTGATTTTTGCAATGTTACATAGGTGAAAGAAAGCAGTCCTTGAAGTTCGTTTCATGTAAGAGTTAAAGGATAAATCCTGATCAAAGATAATTCCGAGGTTCCTTACAGTAGTGCTGGAGACCATGGCAATGCCATCTAGAGCAACTATATCTTTAGATAATGTGTCTTGGAGGTGTTTGGGGGCCAAGTACAATAAGTTCAGTTTTGTCAGAGTTTAACATCAGAAAGTTGCAGGTCATCCAGGTTTTATGTCGTTAAGGCATGTTTGAAGTTTAGCTAACTGGTTAGTTTCATCTGGCTTGATCGATAGATATAATTGGGCATCATCTGCATAACGTAGATCAAGATCAAGATGGTGGCATGTGTATATCACGAGGCTCAGTGTCTCTCCAGTTACACAATATTTTCATAATAGTGCTCTATCCTGCACATACTTTATATCCTGCACTTGCTTATTGCACTTCTGGTTAGACCTAAACTGCATTTCTTTGCCTTGTACTTGTACATGTGTAATGACAATAAAGTTGAATCTAATCTAAAAATAACAATACAAGTTTTTCCTAATAATATTGCCTAAAGTAAGCATATATAAGGTGAATAGAATCGGTCCAAGCACAGAACCTTGTGGAACTCCGTGACTCACTTTGGCATGCACGGAGGACTCACCGTTAACATGTACAAACTGAGATCGATCTGATAGATAGGATTTAAACCAGCTTAGTGTGGTTCCTTTAATGCCAATTGAACGTTCCAGTCTCTGTAATAGGATGTGATGGTCAATGGTGTCGAATGCAGCACTAAGATCTAACAAGTCAAGTACAAAGACAAATCCATTGTCTGATGCAATTAAAAGGTCATTTGTAATTTTCACCAATGCTGTCTCTGTGCTATGATGCACTCTAAATCCTGACTAAAAATCCTCAAATAAATAAACTATTGTGAACTATATTTAGAAAATCACACAACTGATTGGCGACTGCTTTCTCAATGATCTTAGAGAGAAAGGGAAGGTTAGATATAGGTCTATAGTTGCCTGAAACCCCTGGATCAAGAGTGGGCTTTCTAAAGAGGTTTAATTACACCTATTTTAAAAGGACTGTGGTAAATAACCTGTTAATAAAGACATATTGATCATATCCAGTAAAGAAGTGCTAACTAAGGGTAAAATGTCTTTAAGCAGAGTAGTTGGAATGGGGTCTAAGAGACAGGTTGATGGCTTAGATGAATTAATCATTAAGTTAGTTAAGTTAGTTGAAGAAAGTTGATAGGAGCAAAGCAGTCAAAATATATATCAGGTTTTACAGTTGTTTCTAAGGTTCCTGTGTTTGAAGATAAATCGGTACCAGTTGAGGGCAAGACGTGATGAATTTTTTCTCTAATAGTTTAAATTTTATTAATATTGAGTTTATTATTAAAGAAGCTCATGAAGTCGTTGCTACTGAGGGCTATAGGAATACATGGCTCAATAGAGCTGTGATTCTCTGTCAGCCTGGCTACAGTGCTGAAAAGAAACCTGGGGTTGTTTTTATTTTCCTCTATTAATGATGATGTAGTAAGCTGCTCTGGCATTACGGAGGGCCTTCCTATATGTTTTAAGACTATTTTGCCAGACTAAACAGGATTCCTCCAGGTTGTTGGAACACCATTTCCTTTCAAGTTTTCGCGATGTTTGCTTTAATTTGCGGGTTTGGTGATTATACCATGGAGCTAACCTTCTTTGTTTTATTATCTTCTTTTTTAGAGGGGCGATAAAATAAAGTGTCTTTCGCCGTGAGCCTGCAGCAACAAGATGGTCAATTTGGGAGGGGCTGAAATTAGCATAATTGAATTAAATGCAGATGGGATTGCTTCCTTACATTTAGCTACAGCACTATCAGATAGACATATAGAGTAGGAGTTTCTGCCTAATGGCATGTAGTCCAGTAATAAGAGTACAAAAAGTTCTTAAATTATGGAAAGTAACTATTAAATGTACCATATACCAGAACAAGGTTGAGGGTGTCGTTAAAATAGTGAGTGCGTATGTACACTCTGACAAAAGCCAATCGAATCGAATAATGAGATAAACGCAGTCCTAAGGCTCATTTTCAACGTCAGTCAATTAATATTGAAATCACCTACAATAATTACTATCTGTTTTAAGAACTAAACTTGATAAAAACTGAGAATTCAGATAAAAATTCAGAACACTATAACAAATAGAATTGGCTGTCGTGTTTTCCAGGGCAGGTGTGAAAGACTAAAAACAAGGCTTTTGAATTAGTTATAATTTAGTTTCAGTTTACGGTTAATAGGCTTGAGTCGACGATGGCTGCAAATCCACCTCTTTGGCCAGTGCCTCGAGGAATATGAGTATTAATATAAAATTATTCACTAGTACAGCTTCAGATGACAGAGATCTGATATTTAAGAGTCCATATTTAATTCTCCTATTTTGTTGTGCTATTTCAGTGTTTTTGTTTAGGTTTTTATGTATAATTCCTCTTCTGTTAACTTTTGGTTTTATTAATTTAAGTGGTCAGGGGGCAGAGACCGTCACTAAGGAGTTTTGGGTGGGTAACTGCTCTGGAAGCGCAGAGAAGCGTGTAGGACTGCAACTCTGCCTCCTGGTCTGAACTCTGAGTTGTCATGGTTTTGGTCCACTAATAAATATGGCCAGATTTCTGGAGCTGAGAGCTGCTCCGTCCAAAGTGGATGAATGCTGTCTCTCCTAATCAGACCAGGTCTTCCCCAAAAAGAAATAATATCCAGTCAATTGATTCAGTCTCATAAAATACACTAAACCATCAATTTGGAACTCAGCTAGCTAGTAGGTTGAAGGATTTTGAGTTCAACGTAGAAGAGGTTGGCAAATGACTCACGCTTGTCAAACATTAAAGAAACCAGCATAATTATACACAAACATTTATTAAAAGATAAACAAAGGGGGAAAAAAAAATTATTTATTCTAAATACACTAAACTACAGAACAAAGGGTGTGTGTGTGTGTGTGTGTGTGCGCATCCAAGATGGCTGCTCTGATCTAAGATGCCGTCAAGCAAAAGAATGTGTGTATATTTCTTTGTTCTGCCTCTGTATGTCTTGTGTGCACGAGCACACATGGTCAGAACATGAAATCATGTGCAGCGGGAGCTTTAAAGTTTCTCTCCGCCGGGTGTGTGTCTTTAAGGGCCAAACTAGAGGTGTATGTGTATGATCTGTTTGGGATAACGGTGCCAAGTTAAAAGGAGTTAGTTAGCATGCAAAGACATCAACTTAGCATGTGGCTACCAAAAGACATGACAGTGAAAACACATCACAACAATAAAACTCAATGAACACATCTTTACATGTACATCATTAAAACTAAACAGTCATGTGCTTAGCCAAGTATACTGTTAAGCTATGTGAAGCTTTATAATGCCCAGTCAAGTTACATTTTCAGTCCAATGAGGGAAACCGGTTTGCCTTGAACGTGCTGCTCCGTTAGCCGGCGGTCTGGCGGTTATGTATGGGCCAGGCGGGGAAGAATTGCGTCCGATCTAGTCTTTTGCTGTCCAGTGTTCGTTTATGCAGATGGGTGGAACCCTGTCTGTTGTCCTCCTTACGGTTAGCTCAGCGCTAACTTCCTTAGTTGCTTTTAAAGTTTAGCTGGCAGGCTCTGTATAATAGGCGTTGGCGCTAAACTTTGTTGCAGAAATCTAGCGTTGCTGCAGTAAGATCAAAGAGTTCGGTTGTGCTGCGTGTTTCTGCTCCGAGCAGATTACACGGCGGTGGTAGCAGACAACCGTCTGCTGCTGCCCAAATTGCTCTTGAGTTTGTTTCTTTCAACTGATGAGCAGCTGGCACCTGCCATCTGTGTGTGAATGTGATATGTAGTGTGAAGCGCTTTGAGTAGTCAGAAAGAGTAGAAAGGCGCTGTACAGTCCATTTACCTTCTCTCTATTCTCCCTCCCTCCACCCCTCCTTGTATCTCTCCCACTTCCCGTCATCCCTCCACCATCCTCCCCCATTGTTAGTTTATTACATATAGTAAAACCTTAAGCCTAACTACATGTACTTTATAGTTACCTGTCATAATTAGCTGTATAGATAAATCCAAAAGAATCCTTGTACGTACTTGTCCCAAGTTCTTTGGAAAGAAAAAAGTAATGGATGGTTGGATTTAATAATCCTAACCAACTTACTGTATCTTTGTATTTAACTTAAATACATGTTAACAGTTTCAATTATCAGATTGCATAATTACAAATGACTAAATAAATAGAACTTGCACTCTTTTATATTAGGATGATATGGACACGAAGCACTTCATAGTCTTTCCAGCATGAACAAATGCAAGTAAATGGACTGTACTTGTAGTTTTTTTTCTAGTCTTCCGACCTCTCAAAGCGCTTCACACACTACATATCACATTCACCTCATTCACACACTGATGGCAGATGCTAACTTCTCATCAGTGGCAATGGCAGAACTGCTCATCAGTACAAAAGAAACTAATTAATCACACTCACACACCGAAAGCACAGCCCAGGGTTCTGAGCGAAGCCGGGATCGAACTACCGACCTTCCGATTGGTGGACAACCCACTCTATAATAATAATAATAATAATAATAATAATAATAATAATAATAATAATAATAATAAATAATAAAACTTTATTTATAGAGCACTTATCAAAACAAAGTACAAAGTGCTTCACAACAAGAAAAATAAAATAACAGTGAATGACGAAATATAAAGAAATAAAACACATGAAATACAGAAAAGCAATAAAATAAACAGTAAAATAAACAGCCAGTTCACGTAAAATCAGGATATGCTTTCAGATAAAAATGTGTTTTGAGACGAGATTTAAACAAAGACACTGACTCAGACAATCTAATTTCTTCAGGCAAATTGTTCCAGAGCCTCGGGGCCCTGATAGCAAAAGCTCTGTCCCCCTTAGTTTTCATCCTGGACTCAGGAACAGACAGGAGACCCCTGCCGAAGATCTCAAACTACGTGAAGGTTCATAAGGGATTACAAGGTCTAAAATATAATCTGGGGCCAGGCCATGAAGAGCCTTAAAAGTAATCAACAAGATCTTAAAATCAATCCTAAAACCAACAGGGAGCCAGTGTAAAGAGGCTAAAACAGGTGTTATGTGGTCATACTTCTTGGTCCTGGTTAACAGCCTAGCAGCTGAGTTTTGTACAGTCTGCAGTCGTGTCAGAGCTTTTGATTAAGACAAGTGAACAGGCTGTTACAATAATCAAGGCGTGAGGAGATAAAAGCATGCACAACAGTTTCTGCATCACTAAGATTTAAAATAGATCGTATTTTTGCAATGTTTCTGAGATGATAGAAACATGATTGGACAAGCTTAGTGATATGTTGCTCAAAACATAAATTGCTATCAAACAGGACACCAAGATTTCGTGCAACAGGCTTGATATGTTGTGACAGGTTACCAGTGGATGGCAGTATTTGTTTAGTGATGTGTTGGGGCCCAATAACAAGGATTTCAGTTTTATTTGAGTTGAGCTGAAGAAAATTTATCGACATCCAATTTTTTATGTCAGACAGGCAGTCCTGCAGAGAACTCAGCATACTAAGGTCAGTGGGCTTGACAGGGAGGTACAACTGTGTGTCATCCGCATAACAATGAAAAGAAATACCATGTCTGCGGATTACATCACCCAAGGAAGCATGTATAAGGAGAACAATATTGGTCCCAGAATTGAACCTTGAGGCACACCATACTTGATATGGGAAAAGGATGACTTGAAGTTATTAATGCTGACACAGAATTTCCTATTGGACAGGTAAGATGCGAACCAGTCTAGTGCAGTTCCAGATATGCCCACCCAGTGCCTCAGTCTATCTAAAAGAATGCCATGATCAATTGTATCAAAGGCAGCACTTATGTCCAACAGCACAAGAATTGAACACATGCCTGCGTCTGCATTCATTAAAAGGTCATTAGTGACTTTGAGAAGGGCTGTCTCAGTGCTGTGGTGTTGACGAAAGCCAGATTGGAACTTTTCAAAGGTATTATTGTTTTCCACAGCAGCAAGGAGCTGCTTAGATACAAGTTTTTCGAGAATCTTCGAAATAAAAGGCAATTTGGATATTGGGCGGTAGTTATCCAGGAGGGTGGGATCAAGCCCAGGTTTTTTTAAGACTGGCTGGACACAAGCTGTTTTAAAGAAATCAGGGACGCAGCCAGTAGACAGCGAGCTGTTAAAAATAATTTGTAAAAGGGGCGCAATACAATCCATAACTTCCAATAGAAACCTAGTTGGTATTTTGTCCAGAGGGCTAGAGGATACTCTCATAAGAGACATCATCTCTGCGAGTTCGGGCAGAGTAACAGCAGAAAAATTGCTCAAAGAATCCCTGAGCGGGTGATCCACATCTAAAAAGGCAGGATTGGGGGTGATATCAGATCTTATGAACTCCACCTTTTCAGCAAAGTGCAATAGAAACTTTTCACAATCAGCATCACACTCAGCAGGGGCACAAGGAGAGGCTGGGTTAACTAACTGATCCACAGTCTTAAACAGGAATCTGGGGTTGTGCTGATGGGCAGAGATAAGTGCAGAGAAATGGCATGTTCTTGCATCCTTCACCATCCTATTATAAAGGCGTAATAACTCTTTCATGGCCACAAAGTGGACCTGGAGACGTGATTTCTTCCATCTGCGTTCTGCTCTTCTGCAATTCTTTTTACAGCTTGAATACTGTCATTTAACCATGGCTGTTTTCTAGTCTTTGAGTTTTGTCTATTTTTAAGAGGAGCTATGAGATCTAAGGTTGAAGAACACTGGTAGTTAAAATAATCAACCAAATCGTTGGTGTTGGAGGAATCGGAAACACACTGCCGGAGGATTGAACCGTGTACAGAATTTTAAGGCACTATGCTCATTAAGGACGCGTGTGTACTTAGAGCGGGATAAGACAGAACTGGCAGCCTCTAATTCACAATTGAAAACAATGCATAGGTGATCAGATACAAACATGTCCCTGGTTTCCACAGATGGGGTTTTCAGGCCCAAAGTAAAGACTAGGTCTAAGGTGTGGCCACGGAATGAGTTTGGCCAGACACATGTTGTTGTAAGTTGAAAGAGTTAGTGATATTTAAAAATCAGCAGCAAGGGCATTAGAGGAGTCATCAACGTGAATATTAAAGTCACCACAAAGAACAATTCTATCATAATTTAACACAAGACTGGATAAAAATTCAGGAGTTCCAACAAGAAGGAGCCAGCTGGTTTAGGGGCGATATATAATAGCAAATATGACTGGGAGGGGCCACCAAGTTTAAACATGAGCACTTCAAAGGAGGAAAAATCATTGCAAGCTATGAGGTCACACTTAAAATGCTTCCTATAGACAGTAACAAGGCCCCCACCTCGACCACAGACCCTAGGGCAACTAAAGCAGTCATAATCAGGAGGGCACAATTCAGCCAGCTGACTGTGATCACCAGGATGTAGCCAGGATTCAGTTAAAAACATAAAGTCTAACTCAGTGGAAGAGATAAAGTCATTTAAAATAAACGTTTTGTTAGAGAGGATCTTACATTCAGGAGAGCCATCTTAAAAAGTCTGTGCTGGTTCAGATTTGATGTTGAGACTGGAGGTCGGGTTCTGGCCCGGATCTTTATTAAGTTATTATTGTCGCTGTGTCGGTTGTGTCTGTTTCGCATTAAGGACCTGTCCGAAATTACCACAGGAATGTTAAAGGTGGCACTAGAGGCAGCCGGGCTCCAGATAGCAGCACTATGATCAGTCCACAAGGGGGCGGTAGTGACAGCAGAGAGTGCGTGGCAGTTTATTGTGGGCAGAGTAGAGGAAGAAGAAGAGCGAGGGGAAACAGGTGATGTAAATAGTCAACTACGTGAGGAGGACAGCACAGCATGCTGCAGGTTAGCCGCTAGCATGCGACTACCTGACTTGTTTGGGTGAAGACCGTCTCGTGCAAACAAGGAAGAACGATCCCAGAATAAGTTAAAGTTGTGAATAAAACCAACGTCATGGGTGCTGCAGACAGACTGGAGCCAGGTATGAAGGCTGAGGATCCTGCTAAACGGCCAATTCCCGACCCAGTGTAGGAATTGGACCCGAAATGAAAGCATGCTTTCCGGTGCTGTTGAGCAGGTCAAAGAGGCGGATGAAGTCTGCTTTCGTCAGCTCCGATTGCTGACGGGCGGTGTCATTGGTGCCGACATGGACTATGATTTTCGTGATAGTCATCGGGAGTGCAGCCAGAAGTCCGGGAGCTTTTCGAGGATGTCGGGGTCGTTGCTCCGGGAAAGCAGCGTGTGAGCGCATTAGCGAAGCGGATATTCCTCACTATGGAGTCTCCAACGATCAGCGTGGTTGGGGGGATGAGAGGAGGCAGAGTCGATGATCGTGGAGCCCGCCGAGTCCCATCAGCCGTCCCTGGGATAGTTGTGGCCGGGGACTGCTGCGGCGAGGCGGCGTCCTCCTCAGCAGAGGTGTTCGCTGCCGTCTCAGGACGAGTGAGACCCCAGAGCTTCTCCTGATCACGGCCTCTTTCAGTAACTTGCGGCGAGAGGAGGAGGAAGACTTGGCTGCTGGAAGATGGGGCGTCCCTCCAGTGGAGGAAAGTCCTGCGTGTCCAGGATGTCAAACCTGTTGGCCAGCGGGAGGTCCCGATGTGAAGGTGGAGGAGTTGGGCGCTTTGCACCATGTCTGTCCTTACAGGCTACGGTCCAGTGCTCCGGTTGGCGTGGAGTCGAACTCACCGGAGCCTTCTCACCACCCCGCCGGCGGTGACCGTGCATCCACTGGGGCTCGGCACGGGTAGAAATGGCCATGGCTTTGTGCCGCACCCATGAGGAGCCACGGGTCATCAGGCTTAGCTGAAGCGGCCTCATGCTCCGGGCGCCAGTGATGATGGAGCCGAGCCACGGAAGAGTGGGATCATTGTCCAGTGCTGGAGTGGAGCAGTCCGGGGAGTGAGATGGGATGGTCGCATTCCGGCTTGCGCAGCCAGAGGAGCTGAGGACCGCCAGGTGTTTTGCCTGGGCCGAGGCGACGGTGGAGAACTCCAGGATGAGCTTGTCTTTTTCTCTGAGCTCGGCTTCCAGACAGGCGATACTTTTCCTCAGCTTTGAGAAGGTAAGGTGACAAGATCCACACTCAGCCATCATTTAGTCCGTGAGAGTGCTTCAGAGCTTAAAGTCCACAGTAAAGTCCATAAAAGTGCTACAAGCTTAAAATCCTTGGTAAAACCGACCGGCTAGCCTAGCCGCGGGCTAAAACAAACCTAGCTAAGCTAGCAGCAGTGGAGGCAGTCCGGTAAACCACGTGGAGTTGCAGCCAGCTTAAAATTACTTAAGATCCACACGTCCGATGACTGAAAACTTTTTCCAAGTTAGAACATATAGGTAAAGCGGTGGCCAGGAAAGCAGTGTGGCCTAGAAAACCTGGCTTAAAAACTCGATAAAATATCAATTTATGATGGTTTAAGACGAAGTTTCTAGCGACGCTTCTGCCGGGTACACAAAAACGCCGACACATGCGCAGTCCGAAAAATAATGATCCCCGATGTATGTAGTAAATGTAGTGGGCACAGTCCACTAAGTCTACCACTAAGCCACAGCCGGATCACTTCCCTTTTATGTGTAAGCACAAAATGAATGATTGAGATACTAAAAATAGATGAAGTCCATAAAAACGTTATGCTCTTACAACTTTTAGTATTACTAGATGCCAGTTTCAGTGGTCTTCCATAGGAAAGTCTTGGCAATACAAATATAACATTATACTCAAGAAATATTCACTGAATTAAATGTGGAGATGTATATTCTTTCAGAGGAATGACTTAACATTTATGTAGGTCTGATGGTGTAATGATCCACAGTTGTACTGTCCTCATGTGTATCTTTTTACCCATCATAGGTCATGAGGGAGATTCTATTTTTAGACTCTGAAATGCATGAGTCTGAGTACAGAGCCATCTTTAGGTCTATAGATAAGAAACTGCCACATTCACATGGCAGTGTTTGGGCTAGGTTTCTGTTGACATGGTTATGGCTATGTTCCTACAGCATGTTTTGACAGTGTTTGTATACTCTGTTTATTGTTTGGCTACAGCCTTATGTTGAGGCAGTTGCCACTTAATTTCTTGCACAAAATTATTTTGTTCAAAATGTCCTAACATTTAATTTAGAATGGGTGAACTTCAATTTTAACCACATAATGGTTGGATTAATCTTAGTCCAAATTTTGTACAGATATATGTGACAACCGTAGTACCGCTTGGAAGCAAGGCTGAGTAGCGGCACCCTATCCAGGTCTTATTATGCATCCATGCAGTGTCTGCGTAATTTCCCACCCCCCCCATCCTGCTGTGCTGTGATTGGCTATTACTCGTTACTTCGACCCATCCTTGTGTATTGGATGCTAGCTGTGAGCGCAGCTGTACCCCTAGGATGATAGAGATCTTTGGTGCTCCCTCACCTGTGACATGGCATTAATTTTCTAGTTGGTCTTTATTACAAAAAAAGATTAGTTCATTTACCACACTGACAAGAATACTTCTGAGAGGCACTTTTTCCCCCCAAGATAAAAAAAAAAAAAATTTAAAAAGTTTTTTTTAATAAAATAAAAATGTTTTTTAACATGCTTAAATTTTGTTATCTCATACAGTTCTCTAACCCTTTGTTCTTCGATGGCAAACACATGGTTCAAGATTGAGTGTAACATTTTCATTGAATAAATGGTTATGATTATGAATACCTGATTTGCTGAGAAGCAAATGTTGAACAAGAGGTTAAAATATTAAAATTAATATTTTTAATACTACATTATCTTCAACGTCAGTAATTTCACTAGTGTTGATAGCGGGACTTGCCTAAAAGTCAACAGAAAAAACAGTGGAGCTAGCATTTAATCACAAGGATGCGTCGAAGTAATGAGCTAGCCATTCACAGCACAAAACGGGTGGGGAAAAAAAAATTAAAAAAATAAAATAACGTACGGTGCCTGCTAAGGCCCAGGCACACTGGGCTTTTTGAGAGGAGGGCTTTAAAAGAGACAGGCGCTAACAGTGTTTCAGACAGAGGGTGAATAGATGTGCTGCAATAATTATTACTGACACACCCCACCCCTGAATGCTGGTGGGGAGCAGCGCTGGAATGGGTACCAGAACCAGGCGAATGGGCAATGCACCGCTAGCTGCATGACTAACTACGCCATGGTGATGGTATCTGTCCATCAGGAAACGCACCGAGAGGACATCAGAGGGAAAACCAGAAAATGATCCAGTTTCACCAAAATCAGTGAATAAAGTTATAAAGTTGTGTTTTACAGTAAGGCCTGCCACATAAAAATGACCCACAGAAGACCAACTTCTGCAGCTGAGATCACGTGATTTCCTGTCAACTGTGGAGTTGCTCTTGCAGAGGTCCAACATTTTGTGTCTGCAGTTAGGTACTCTTGACATGAACAGGGCTTAAAATGGAATTTACTAAATATAATGGTCAATAAACAGGCTAACATTTGGTGACAAAAAGGCAGTCTGAGCAGGGGAAACAAATTTCAATGGCAATAGGCAGGTCAGACAGCCAGCAAATAAACACTGTTAGCAGATTACAGGTAGGAGGAGGGGGGACAGGGACAGTGAAGAGGCAGATTATGAATAGCTGGAACACAATACTAGTGTAACAAGTATTTGTTAGTACTGTGTAATAGATTGGTAATAGCTGTTTCAGGATGAATGCTGTAGGCTAATTGATCAAGAAGACTAGGAACGGCTGCTGGAGGGCAGGGGTCAGTAAATAATAACAATGGACAGAATAGTTGAATTAAGGAAAAGTGTATTGTACAAAAAGTGAATATAAACAGAACCCAATATATACATAAACCACTGCAGCAGAAATAAATCAAAAGTCCACTTCAATCAATTTTAAATTAAATCAAATGTCCAAGATATTGTACATTGAGGCAGAAAGGAAACAAAAGTCAGTGTCTGTTCTCCCAACTAAGAATGAAGAACACCGAGGCTGCGCACCGCGTTTGAGTCCATATGTTTGTTAGAGTGATTTGAAATGTCCGTTGGCGCGATTGTCCGGGGAGTTGAATATTGCAGCGGTTGCGTAGCTCGAGGAGGTGGGAGTGTAAAAGGACAGGCTGTACCGCCTCCTACCAGACCGAAGAGTGTTGGATGGATAACAGGAACGTTGTGTGCTCTAGAGCCTAGCTCGCCATCGAATAAACCCTGAATGGGCACCTGGCCTGTATACAAACACAAAAGGCCACTTAAATGGGTGTACACTGATATCTGTGGCTAACATTAAGCTAACATTAGCTTAGTGGTAACATTACAAAATAAAAATCACAAACAAAAGAACCCCATGGGAGCACATGTTAGCATGTAGCATGTTAACATTAGCATGCTAGTTAGCATATTGTCTCCAACATATAAAATACATTTTTGAAATCACTTGGAAGTAGCATCAATCATGAGCACATGTTAGCATGTAGCCTAACCTAACATGTTGCTAATGCTAACAGTAAAAGTTCAAACTCACCAGTTCAGTAAGAACCGTTTGGCCCAGCACACACGACAACGCCCAATCACCGGATGATTCTGGTTTCTACAGAAATGTTTAGATACTTAACAGAGAATAAATGAAAACCAATATTTGCTTGAATGGAGGTACTGACCTACAGCTGCTGTCCTCTGGCTTCTCTCCCACACAACTGAGCTGAGAGAAGTCAGGACAGCTTTTATACTGAGGCAGAGGGCTGTGATTGGCTAATTGAAACAAAGGGGGTGTGTCTTATGGCAAGGGAAAGAAAGGGTGGATAGATTTTTTTTTACCCTGGGCTACACTAGTGATGCAGCATTGACAGTCTTGGAAAAGGAAAATGGCTGATTTATATACACTGGGTTTTAACGAGGAAATGGGGGTCAGGTGTGAAGGGAGGAGGAGGATCGTGTTAGTGGCAGGAAACTCTGCGGGTATCTGGTGGACAGGTTGGGAATAACAAGGTCTGGAAAGTTCAAGAAAATGCAGGGGCAAGGGGATTTGTGAGGTTGTGAGAAGAAAAGCATGACCATGAAAGAAACTATGAAAACACTTTGGAAAAAAGTTTCAGAAACTTTTCAAAATACTCCTGCAACAAAATCTTCTTTATTGTTCATCCCTGTGCTAGGTATAATCCAAATAATTATTGCTTTGCCAAAATATGGCTGAATAAATAGGTACACCTACATCTAGTACATTCCAATGTAACAGCACTGCAACAAATCCTACATTTTAATTACATTAAAAGTCAAGTCAAAATGTATTTAAAAGTACACTATAATACAAGACTGTCCCAACACACTTTACAAAAAACAATGAAAACAACAGCAGAACTAACAAACAAACAACTTCACTCAACTTTCTGCATATCTCCACCAGAACAACCTTCTTGTGTAACATCTGTTAATCTTGCCCATTGTGTTTCCTGTTTTATACTGAAAGACTAACCTCTCCTGTTGTTTCAGTTCCTGCCCCTAATCACCCACACCTGCACCCTGTAACCTGCCCCTGGGTTCTCCCTCCTTCAACCCCCTTATATATACTTCTTGTGTTCACTGCTCTTTGCCAGATTGTCTCCGTGTGTTTATCGCTCTCTAGCAATTCCTAGTGTATGTATCTTTGGTTTTTGGACTTTGCCTTGTTCTTTGGATTATTGCTCCCTGTCTGATTTGTTTGCTTACCTCGGACTGACTTCCCGTGTATGACTGCCTAGCTCTTCAGTAAAGATTGTCTTTTGAACTTTAATCTGTGTCCTGTGCTTTTCTCTGCTTCTGAGTCCCTGTGCTACCAGAGTCATTACATCTTGACCCCAGTCTGGTTTCAAGGCAGGCCACTCAACTGAGACTGCCCTGTTTGGAAGTGTGAGCTAGTGAAAGAAGGGACTTGAGGGTAATTGGTTTGAAAGAAGAAACTGTTAGAAGACATTAAAATATAATAAGTGTGAATAACACCAGATAGAGAAGCTGGAGATGTGCTTAGGATCTTATCTCTGATGTAATTTACCTTACTCTTAAAAGTCCAGGAAGTCATTCGCTGAAAAGGGAGAACTGTGGCTTGGTGATGAGTTGAGTTACTGTGTCACGAAGAAATCTGGGGTTGGATTTATTGACATTGAGTAAGTTTGTAAAAATGTGCTTTTCTGGCAGTAAACAGTGCTTTTTTCTAAGTTTTTAAACTATTGTCCCTAAGCTTGACAATTAGCAGCTAGTTTAATGGTGGACCATATGGTGTTCAGATCTATGACATCTGCATTTGAGAGTGGATATATTATTGCAGGGCTGTTGTATTCAAAGTGCATTGTATGTGGGTAGGTTTATCAAATAAAGTGGCAACCTGATGTAAATATGTTGTTTAAAAAGTATTCAATCATTTGATTTAAATTTTTTAAAGAACTAAAAATGTAATGTTACCCTATAAATCTGTGGATGTTTCTCTTTATGATGTTTCTAATTGCACTAGTTATGACAGCAATGTCTCTGTGTACTGTGAAGATGTTTTGACCTACACATGACATAATAATTTATTGAAACAAGTAAGAGGTTAAAGTTGACATCTTGGAAACTCTTATATATTGATATAACTAGAATTGTGTACATGCTAAAGGAACAAGAGCATTTTTCACTTGTAAAACAATTTTTTCATTAAAGAAAATGCTCATCTGAAAAAATCTTTATACATCCATGAAGAACAATTTTTGGAGGATTCCTCTGTGAAGAAGGTCTCTTCCTCATCCTATAGGAAACAATACATTCATACATTGAAAAAAATATAATGTATATTCTCATCCAAAAACTTGGAAAAAAGGCTTTTGAATTTGAAAAGGCATGAAAATTAAATTAAGAGAAATTGTCTCACATAGAAAAACAAAACCGTTTCATTGAAATAAAAATCTTGCAACTGAGATCTTTGATGCAGATAAAGAAGAAAGAAGCTGAGTTCCTAAATAGCAAAAATGTATTCTGACAATGAGGGACCAACGTTTTTACACATCCTAAATTCTTTAAGTGCAGTGAATATGTATTTACCTGCCTCTGTTTTTTCTGTTATAAGTTATGACAAAAGGTAGCACGAGGAAGGGTATGTCATGGTACAGCTGTACCATTCCTAGTGTCTCTGTTTGTTCCCTGTTGGTTCTCCTCCTGTGTTGTCAGCATGTGTGTGTGCTGCGGGGTGCGAACTTCCAATCAGAGACTGACACACCTGCTACTCATCTGCTGCTGCTAACCATCTATCAACACCTGGCAGTATATCTACATGGCTCTTCTCACCAGTTTTCGCAAGATCATCCATTTACCCAAGTGGTACTACGTCTCGGCCTCTGACTTACCTCTGAAAGATTTGCCTTCATGCTATCTGAAACCCTGACTAACGCTCTGACTCCCTGTGTTCATGGTTTGTTCCTCTCACCTGCCTCCAAATTATACTTTCCAGAAAGACCTCACCTTGGAGCTTCTGCTGCTCCACCTGCCTGCTCTCTTCACCCAGTCCACCGGCTCACAGCGATTACCTCCACACTCCTCGTTACTCATTGTGTTTTACAATAAACTGAAACTAACTACTTCAACTCTCTCTGTGCTAGTCATGCTTTTGGGTCCAGCCTCTGTGTACCATAACAGGGTAATGTTTGTATGTTAACATTTGCTAAATAGGGAAGGGAGAGGGGAGATGAAGAGAGAGAGAAGGGGATGGGGGGCACAATGCAAATTCCACCTAGAATTTTATAATAATAATGTAGTGGTAATATTAATAAAGTAATAAAAATAGGAATGATAGTGATAGGAAAGATAATGATATAGTAATAATGTGGTAGTTTGAGGTTTTGTCATTTCCTGCTTTATTTTGTAGTGTTTTCCTTCACTTGTGTGTCTTGTGGTTTTACTTCCTGTCTTTGTTTGCTTTCCCTCCAGTTTTGATTGTTGGCCCTTCCTTGATTGTTTGCAGCTGTGTCTCATTGTCTCACCTCCCCTAAGGTATTTAGTCTGGTTTGACAATTAGTTGGCTTGACAATCAATCTTAGCAAATGTGAGTTTGCAAAGGCCACCATAACCTACCTTGGTGGGCCCATGTAGGAGTGCAAGTCAGAGGGGGTTTTCCTTATCTGAATCGAGGGTCTAATGATAGAGGGTGTTGCTGAACAGATGCTGAAAACTTTATTGCATCACGGCAGCACAACCTAATTTCATGTGGTTTATCGCTTCTCACTTCCATGCTCTACTCTGCTCATCTCTGTCCTCTTGTAGGATAATCTACTTTAATCAAATAATTACACTTTAATACTCTCATTAAGGGGCACCACCCGGTAAACCGGGGGGAAAAAAACCCACAACCGAAATAATTAAAACTCTGATCATTAAGTTGATCAGTCTCTAAAAAGGATGGAATTCTTTTTGAAAGATTGACCTTGTCTTCTACTTAAAAGAAACCACACAGAGAACTTCTTACTGATTAAATGAGGAAATGTATTTATAGCTAAGTGCCTAATCTTCTTTTCCTTTCGGCTGTTCCCTTTCAGGGGTTGCCACAGCGAATCATGTGCCTCCATCTAACCCAGTCCTCTGCATCCTCTTCACTCACACCAATTAACTTCATGTCCTCTCTCACTACATCCATAAATCTCCTCTTTGATCTTCCTCTAGACCTCCTGCCTGGCAGCTCCAGCCTCAGCATCCTTCTACCAATATATTCACAGTCTCTCCTCTGAACATGTCCAAACCACCTCAATCTGGCCTCTCTGACTTTATCTCCGAAACATCTAACATGAGCTGTCCCTCTGATGTACTCATTCCTGATCCTGTCCATCCTCGTCACTCCCAAAGAGAACCTCAACATCTTAAGCTCTGCTACCTCCAGCTCTGCCTCTTGTCTTTTCTTCAGTGCCACTGTCTCTAAGCTGTACAACATCGCTGGTCTCACCACCATCTTGAACACCTTTCCTTTCATTCTTGCTGATACTCTTTTATCACACAACACACCTGACACTTTTCTCCACCCGTTCCAACCTGCTTGCACTCTCCTCTTCACCTCTTTTCCACAGTCTCCATTGCTCTGAACCATTGACCCTAAGTACTTAAAGTCCTGCACCTTCTTCACCTCTGCTCCCTGTAACCTCACCGTTCCACCTGGGTCCCTCTCATTGACACACATGTATTCTGTCTTACTGCGGCTAAGCTTCATTCCTCTGTTTTCCAGAGCAGACCTCCATCTCTCTAGATTTTCCTCCACCTGCTCCCTGCTCTCACTACAAATCACAATGTCATCCGCAAACATCATAGTCCATGGAGATTCCTGTCTAACCTCATCTGTCAGCCTGTCCATCACCAGAGCAAACAAGAAGGGGCTCAGAGCCGATCCTTGATGCAGACCCACCTCCACCTTGAACTCCTCTGTCACACCTACAGCACACCTCACCACGGTCTTACAGCTCTCATACATGTCCTGCACCACTCTAACATACTTCTCTGCCACTCCAGACTTCCTCATACAATACCACAGCTCCTCTCTCGGCACCTGTCATACGCTTTCTCTAAATCTACGAAGACACAATGCAACTCCCTATGACCTTCTCTGTACTTCTCCATCAGCATCCTCAAAGCAAATACTGCATCTGTTGTACTCTTTCTAGGCATGAAACCATATTGCTGCTCACAAATGCTCACCTCTGCCCTTAGCCTAGCTTCCACTACTCTTTCCCACAACTTCATTGTATGGCTCATCAGCTTTATTCCTCTGTAGTTGCCACAGCTCTGCACATCTCCCTTGTTCTTAAAAATTGGCACCAGTACACTTCTCCATTCCTCGGGCATCCTCTCACTCTCCAAGATCTTGTTAAACAAACTAGTCAGAAACTCTACTACCACCTCTCCTAGACACTTCCATACCTCCACAGGTATGTCATCAGGACCAACTGCCTTTCCACTCTTCATCCTCTTCAACGTCCTCCTCACTTCACTCTTGCTAATCTTTGCTACTTCCAGCTCCACACCAGTCACCTCTTCTACTCTTCGTTCCCTTTAATTTTCCTCATTCATCAACTCTTCAAAGTACTCCTTCCATCTTCCCATCACACTCCTGGCACCTGTCAATACATTTCCATCCTTATCTTTAATCACCCTAACCTGCTGTACATCCTTCCCATCTCTATCTCTTTGTCTGGCCAACCTGTACAAATCCACCTCTCCCTCTTTAGTATCCAACCTAGCATACAAGTCCTCATATGCTCTTTGTTTGGCCTTTGCCACCTCTACCTTCACCTTACGCTGCATCACCCTGTACTCCTGTCTACTCTCTTCAGTCCTCTCAGTGTCCCACTTCTTCTTAGCAAACCTCTTTCTCTGTATACACTCCTGAACTTCCTCGTTCCACCACCAAGTCTCCTTGTCCACTTTCCTCTTTCCAGATGACACACCGAGTACCCTCCTACCTCCAAGGAGCACTTCCTGACCACTCAGAGTCTGTCTCAGCTCCTCCCTGGAAACTACACGACATTCTTCCTTTTTCAACTTCCACCACTTCGTCCTCTGCTCTGCCTTTGTCCTCTTCATCTTCCTCACCACCAGAGTCATTTTACACACTACCATCCTGTGTTGTCTGGCTACACTCTCCCCTACCACTACTTTACAGTCACTGGTCTCTTTCAGATTACAACGTCTACACAAGATGTAGTCCACCTGAGTGCTTCTACCTCCGCTCTTAAATTTCACCCTATGTTCCTGCCTCTTCTGGAAGAAAGTGTTCACTACAGCCATTTCCATCCTCTTTGCAAAGTCTACCACCATCTGTCCTTCTGCGTTCCTGTCCTGAAGACCAAACCTGCCCATCACATTCTCATCACCTCTGTTCCCTTCACCTACATGCCCATTGAAATCTGTACCAATCACCACTCTCTCACCTCTTGGGATGCTCTGCATCACTTCATCTAACTCACTCCAGAATTTCTCCTTCTCTTCTAACTCACATCCTGCCTGTGGGGCATAACTACTGACAACATTGAACATCACCCCTTCAATTTTCAGCTTCAGACTCATCAATCTGTCTGATACTCTTTTCACATCTAGAACATTCCTCACAAACTCCTCTTTCAGGATAACTCCTACTCCGTTTCTCTTCCTATTTGACCCATGGTAGAACAACTTGAACCCTGCTCCTAAGCTTCTAGCCTTGCTACCTTTCCACCTGGTCTCCTGGACACACAGTATGTCCACCTTCCTTCTCTGCATCATGTCAATCAACTCTCTAGCCTTCCCTGTCATAGTCCCAACATTCAAAGTCCCTACTGTCAGTGCTACATTCTTAGCTTTCCTCTTCTCTCTCTGCCTACGAACACACCTTCCTCCGCTCCTTCGTCTTCGACCAACAGTAGTCCATTTTCCACCGGTACCCTGTAGGTCAACAGCACCGGTGGCGGTCGTTGTTAACCCGGGCCCCGACCGATCCGGTATGGAAGTCATTTTCACGATTCGCATTTTTAATTTGGCATGTGTTTTACGTCGGATGCCCTTCCTGACACAACCCTCTGCATTTATCCAGACTTGGGACTGGCACAAGAAGACACTGGCTTAGCTAAATGCCTAATAACTGAATAAATGAACAATTAATAAGGTATATGACAAATAAAATATCAAACACAACAGATGAAATAGCAGATACTGAGTGATGAAAAAACCTGATCTTACTGGCAATAGTGAAGTGATGTGATTTGATTATAAAAATGACTGCAAGACACTAACGTAACACTGGGGCACTTAACTTCTCTAAATAGTAATAAATATATTTTATTCAACATCAACTCTTTATCACAGCAAAACCGTGGTTTAGCGCTGGTAAAGATGAGGCTTTCCGACGTGGTGTGCAGGGTTGAGTCCACTGTGCAGAGGAGGGTGTTGACGTGTCTGCCTGTGGCTCAGACTCTGTAATTTAGGACACTGCTCCCACTCTGTGAAGCAGTTGGTCACCAAGCTGATGAGGTCTCCTGGCCGGTCTGGCCGTCGGCGATGGTCCGGGACCAAGTTCAATTCAATTCAATTTTATTTATATAGCATCAATTCATAACAGAAGTTATCTCATTGCACTTTTCCTATAGAGCAGGTCTAGACTGTACTCTTTATAATATTAATTACAGAGACCCAACAAATCCCACCATGAGCAAGCACTTGGTGACAGTGGCAAGAAAAAACTTCCTTTTAACTGGCAGAAACCTCGAGCAGAACCAAACTCAATGGTGGGCAGCCATTTGCCACTGCCAAGTCGCTGCTGGCATAGTTCTCTGGGAGATGCAGGGCAAGACACTGAACCCCAAATTGCTCAAGGCTCTGGATACACTAACTTCTTCAGTTAGGCTTGGGTAACTGTAAAGGAAAAATTAACGTTGCAAAAATTGTTAGGCTTAGTGCTAAAGTTACAAAAATATAAAAGTCAAAAGAAACAACTCTTCAGTTTAATACTGAGGCATTAAAACTTGCTTGGAAAAAGGTTAAATTGTGAACGGACTTTAGGCAATGAAAAGAAAACTTAAAGTAATACGTATTAAAAAGAGAGAGAACATAAAAGATAAAATAAAACAACCGTTGAGATCATAGGGTGTGAGGTCTGGCCTCGGGCTGCTATGTATTTGAAAGTGGTTTTATCTGTTTGCCAAAGCAGGAGGAGTTTCGGGTGTGGCTCTTCACGTTTTCTGACTCTAGTGAATGTAATTTAAGTTTTACGTGCAAATATCACATACTCAAACATTACTATGGCCATACAATCATGATTTGAGACATAAAAATAGCATAGTGGTTATGAAACATTCAGACAAAAATTATTCAACCAACAACTATTTCAGCAGATCATTCAACCAGTTATCTTAGACCTTTCATTAACTTTAACAAACATTTTTAACACTACTAATAAGTGACATAAGGTTAAACAATACAGTTTGCTTAATACAGTATAATATCTACAATATTATACAGATTAATGATGGCAAGGTTTGTAGAGACTTCTGTCTGTTGGTCAGTAGGTGGCAATGCTGTCACCTGCTAAACAAGAGGTTAACTTTCGAATTCATAACTTGCTCATTTCATGTCCTACAAAAATAAAAGTTGGGTTACACATCAAGGAAACGTGCTGATTAATGTTAGCTGGATTACTGATTGGTTATATAGCTAATTCACATTAATTCAGACTTTGGTTACAAAGAAAGAATATCACAGTCCTTTCACTTAGGAATGTACTTTCAACTTTTATGATCAGTCAGACCACATCAGGGGGTGAGAGAAGAAAGAGTGTGTTGGTTTGTATGTGTGTGTGTGTGTGTGTGTGTGTGTGTGTCTGTGTGTGTATGTGTGACAGATAAGGGAGGAGAAGCTGTTGTTTTTGGTCTCTCTTCCTTTAGTTAAATTAATCCAGAGAGTCAATTTATTGTCTTTAAATTTTGTTGTTGCCTCATTAGCATGACAAGACATGTCTTTCCTCCGGGGTGGAAAGTTTTGGTCTTGTCTGGCAAGTATCGAAACTGACAACTTTACTGTTTGAGAGGGGAAGAAGTCAGTTACAGATCCAGAGATCTGAGCAGTTTATTCAAACCTCCCCCCATGGAATATCACCACATCTTAAACAATATTGCTGTGCATTGGTGAATGTGGGGAGACTTTCACCCCCCTGTTCTCACTACACTACCTTGTGCCAAGGTTGCTGGTGTTGTGGGATGGATGGATGTTCTGGAGGATGCAGCCTGGAAGGAGAAAAGTATCGCTTTTGGATTATGGGTAATGTATTAACTACATGACAAATTAAAGATGCAATATTTCAGACTTAAATTTTTTTTTAACAATGTTGCAATGCTGAAACAACATGACATATAACGGACATGTCATAAACATTTTGTTATTTATTTTGACTTGAAGTATCAACAAGTGATGAGCTGAGACAATGGACATGATGTTGTTGGAAGTGTATATGTGTGTGTGTAGGTGCTGGCAGCCCAGTATCCTGGGAATTATGTTGATATTAGACAACACATGATTTACACCCAATGCCAACATTCAGTGCCAATGCAAGGGAAAAATAAGGACGTGTATGTCGGGTTGGTGGATGTGTGAGTAGCACGTCCAGCTTTCATAATGACCCATCACTATCCAGTAATTTTTAACCGTGTTTAAGTTGCCTAAGCATATGCATACCTTAACCATACTGTAGTGACCATGCGGTATATTGTAGAAATGTATCATTTAATATAAAGAAACCTGCATTAAATGTAAAATGTAAAACACGTTACTGAATGTAATGAAATTGGCATGCCTTCTGCCGCTCAAGATGTGTATGATGCTGTGCGTAAAGCTGTTGTATGGTCTGTACAGTGCACATACAGTTTGGAAAAAAAAATTAATGTTCATTTTGTTCATATTGTTCAAATGGCTCTTGCTTTATTATGATGTATATATGTTGTCTCTATTCTGACAGCATTGGAAAGTCTGTGAAAAATCTTGGGTAAATACAAAAACAATTAGTAGATACATTGCTTTCACTAGTTTTAAAACTTAATTCCTACCAAATATTAGGACTATTAATTTACACACGCTCACCCAAACATACCCACACACACACACAACACCATCAAGGTCCAGTGATGGAAGAGAAGGAAACTCATTTCTTTCAGGTAAATACAAAATCTTGAATGTGTCACTCTGCCTTGTCAGCTGTCCAGCGCCTAGCATCTGCCGACGTTGTTTACATTACTCATGTCTGTCCTCCGTGACACACCAGCCTGGGTGAAATACGGGGATATAATTTACATAATATGTCATCTCACCACAAGACAGTCATCGCCAATCTGGCAATCTGTATTTTATGAGATCCACTTCTCTGGCTCCAGTGGACCAACTGACTGGGAGGTTCCCTGACACAGAAGCACACACACCACTGTACAATGCAATAGTTTTCCTGCAACAACATTAAGCATCAACTGCACTTTTACATTCTCAACTGGAGCATTTAAGTGGCTCAGACTACACCAAGACAATGAGTTTCATTTCTTGTATTAATAAATTCAAGCAAGCAAAATTAAAGTGTGTAAAGATCAGGGTTGAGTTGCCCTCACATTTTTCAGCGGCCAGGAAATGATCTCCTGCTATATGAAAAAATGCATTTGAGCTAAGGGGAAGAAGTTAATTCATTTTTAGAGCACGCAAGAGAACTATAAACTGTGAATTAATAAAAAGATCAAAGGCCTTCTCAACAGGAACAGAAGGGCCTTCATGGCAAGGGATTGTGAGGAACTCCGGGTAGTCCAAAAGGAGTTAAAGAGAAAACAGAGAGGCCAAGAATAACTGCAAGGAGAATACTGAGGCCAAAATGGGACAGAACAGTGCGAAGGAGATATGGAATGGGAAGAAGCATATGACAGGCTGCAGTAAGCCTTCCTCTGGAGTACAAGGGGACCTAGAGCTAGTGAGCTGTACCTATTTTTCAATAGGTATAACACCACCCCGCCCCTGTGCTCAGACAATGCACAGGGTCCCCACCCATCATCACCCAACATGGCTACCTCCCCCTCTCTCAGTAAACCCCAAACTTCAGTGGACAGCACCCCCTCACCATCGAGCTCTCCCGACCCAACATTTCCATGACACTGGATGCCGTTGCATCCAAAGCCCTACCACCTCCACGACATGTCAACCATTGCTAGATTTTCATAACTCACTGCACTGGCCACAGTAGTCAGAGTGTCAGAGTGGATGGCAGTATCTCTGAGGTTGTGATAAGCAACACTGGCGCACTTCAAGGAATTGTACTGGTGCCATTCCTCTTCACTCTTTACACCTCAGACTTCCACTTCAACTCTGATGACTCCTGTGGGAGAAAAACCTTCCTCTGGGCCAATTGTAGTTTTTCTACCACTCTGTTTACTTATACAGCAGGTAAAATAAGTATTGAACACGTCACCTCACCTTTCTCAGTAAATATATTTCTAAAAGTGCTATTGACATGAAATGTTCACCAGATATTGGTAACAACCCATGCAATCCACACATGCAAAGAAATCTAACCATAGATGTCCATAAATTAAGTTATGTATAATAATGTTAAGTGACATAGGAAAAAAGTATTGAACACGCTTACTGAAATTCATTTAATACTTCGTACAAAAGCCTTTGTTGGTAATGACTGCTTCAAGATGCCTCCTGTATGGAGAAACGAGCTGCATGCATTGCTGGAGTGTGATTTTGGCCCATTCTTCCACACAAACAGTCTTCAAATCTTCTATGAACTCTGATCTTTGTTCTTTCCATAGATTTTAAATTGGATTCAAGTCAGGTGATTGGCTGGGCCATTCTAGCAGCTTTATTTTCTTTCTCTGAAACCAACAGTTTCCTTGGCTGTGTGTTTGGGATCATTGTCTTGCTGAAATGTCCACCCTCGTTTCATCGTCATCATCCTGGTAGATGGCAGCAGATTTTTATCAAGAACGTCTCTGTACATTTTTTAATTCATCCTTCCTTCAATTATATATAGTTTACCAGTACCATATGCTGAAAAACAGCTCCACACCATGATGTTTCCACCTCCAAACTTCACTGTTGGCGTGGTGTTTTGGGGGTGATGTGTGGTACCATTTCTCCTCCAAACACGGTGTGTATTATGGCATCCAAAGAGTTCAGTTTTGGTCTCATCTGACCAGACTATATTCTCCCAGTATGTCACAGGCTTGTCCAAATGTTGTGCAGCAAGCTTTAAACAAGCTTCAACATGTTTTTTCTTCAGTAATGGAGTCTTGCGTGGCGAGCGTGCATACAGGCCATGGCAGCTGAGTGCATTACTTATCATTTTCTTTGAAACAATTTTACCTGCTAATTCCAGGTCCTTCTGAAGCTGTCCACAAGTGGTCCTTGGCTCTTGAGCAACTCTTCTGATAATTCTTCTCACTCCTCTGTCAGAAATCTTGCGAGGAGCACCTGGTCGTGGCCGGTTTATGGTGCAATGATGTTCTTTCCACTCCTGGATTATGGACCCAACAGTGCTCACTGGAACATTCAGAAGTTTTGAAATGCTTCTGTAACCAATGCCATCAGTATGGTTTGCAACAATAAGGTTGCGAAGGTCTTGCGAGAGCTCTTTGCTTTTACCCATCATGAGATGTTTCTTCTGTGACACCTTGGTAATGAAACACCTTTTTATAGGCCATCAGTTGGGACTGAACCAGCTGATATTAATTTGCACTGACAAGGGGCAGGATTGCTTTCTAATTACTGATTGTCGTGGCTTTCCATGCCTTTTTGCACCTCCCTTTCTTCATGTGTTCAATACTTTTTCCCTGTGTCATTTAACATTATAACACATAACTTAACTTATGGACATCTATGTTTAGATTTCTTTGCATGTGTGGATTGCATGGGTTGTTACCAACATCTGGTGAAAATTTCATGTCAATAGCACCTTTCGAAATATATTTACTGAGAAAGGTGAGGTGACGTGTTCAATACTTATTTTACCCGCTGTATCTTAAACTAACACAAACAAACTATAGAGTTCAATATGATGTAGAGTTCAATGTAATATCCAAAACCGAGTAAACTGAGCAACTGATCAGGCTCTGTTGTGCATTTGCTTATATACACTTTTCTGCTCCTCCTTCTGTGGGCCTTACTGTGAGGCCCTCCTCTTCTAAACTCCTCCTGTCTTCGCTTTACACCATTGTTTCACCTGTCCAGCTTCCTTTACTAAAACTGGCTGTGCGTGGAATTAGTGTCTTTTCCCCACAACAGTTGACAACAGTTTTATTACAACATCAGGAAACATATTACTTGCGATCAGAAAGTGAGCTTATTCATGTGCTAAGAACACAGGGAGGGAGACCATCTTGCCCTATGTACACCAGAGCGTATGCATAACTAGGAGTGCCATTGTATGGGAGAGGCAGAGAGCCTCTCAGTACAATGGGCACCCTTTCACAGGAATGAAGTACGGGCATACAGGTGCCTGTACTTAGCAACACAACATAAATGATGGCTAACTTTGATTGTCTATCAATGATGATCAACCAGAAAATATTTCCCACACTTCATCGTTGCATGCATCAACAAAGACAACGAGGAGGAGCACAGGGGACTGATAGAGAGCTTTGTCACATTGTGCAACAACAATCACCTGAATCTCAATATCAGCAAGACCAAAGAACTGGTGTTGGACTACCAGAGGAAGAGGAGGCCCCTTGTCATCCAAGTAGAGAAAGTGGAGAGTGTACAAGTACCTTGGGGTCTAAATCAATAAAAAAAACTGGACAGGTCTCACAACACCGACACCCTCATCAGGAAGTGACAGAGCAGACTGTTCTTCCTAAGGAGACTCAGATCCTTCAGGTGTGTGCAACAGGCTCCTGCAGATCTACCAGTCTGTAGTAGCCAGTGCACCTTTCTTTGCTGTGGTGTGCTGGGGTGGTGACATCAAGGCTGATGAGGCCAGCAGACTTAACAAGCTGGTAAGAAAGGTCAGCTCTGTGATTGGGCTGGAACTGGACAGTCTGGAGGCAGTGGCGGAGAGAAGGATAAAGGACAAGACCAAAGCCATCCTGGATAACCCCTCTCTCCCTCTCCCACGAGGAGCTGGCAGATGGGCAGCTCATTCAGCCACCGGATCATCCCACCTAGATGTAAAAAAGAGTGCTTCAGCTAATCATTTGTACCCACTGCCATCAGACTGTACAACAGCGGTAGAGACCACAGACTATGCCATCACTGCTTTGCCCTCCTCCCCACATCACAAACACATCTTTCTTGTCTCTCTGATGGACTAATTTATATAGCTTGTTATATGTTTAGATATAATTTGTTATATATTATACTTTAATATATTATACTATACTCATATTATCTCATTACATTTTATATTCTATGTTATATTACTGTACTATAGTTACCCTCCTATATGTTATACTATACTATTACATTTCACCTTATACTGTGTCTTATATCCCATACTATAGTATACTCTTCTCATTTATACTGTACTATATTATGTTAATATGTTATACTGCCTTATTACATATATACTATATTATTATCGTATTATATTTATATATCAATACAGACAAACACGTATCATTACTCGTATATGGTGTACGCAATTTCCATATACTAGACTTGCTGACTCTGCTATTAATCACACCACTGTTACTTTACCTCATAATTTTTCTTCAGTTGCTCTTGTATACTTTCTATTTTTACATCTATTCTTATTTTAGTTTTATATAACTCCTATTATTTATTGTTTTTACTTTCTCTATTTATCTACTTATTTCTGTCTGCTGCAACAACCGAATTTCCCCTCTGGGGATCAATAAATAAAAGAGCCAGTGTTAGCAGTGTTGGCTAGCTCCTGTTGGCTAGTGCGACCACAGAGAAAGTCTGATCTGTATTTTTGCTCCTCACAGAATTGTGTCTAACATCTTTAGATTCAAAACATGGCAGATGTAACTCTGAATTAACCAGCTAACGTCGCTGCTGCCGTTAACACTGTCTCTTCACTTTAAAAGTAAAAAAAAAACAAGCCTAGCTAGTTAGCCAGCTAATTAGACATGCTAGGTAGGTAGCATGTGCAGCCTTGTTAAGTTAATTAAATAAAAGATGTTAGTCTCTGTGTCTGTAATACTGTGTTTATGTATAGCAGCAGCTATATAGTTGATTCAGAATCACTTTGACATTGTTTCTCTAGCTAACAGGAGCTAAATGGCTAAATCTGGCAGCAGATGTTGAGCTTGCTTGCTTATATGGCAGGGAGCATGTGATTGGCTGAAAGGTGAGGTGGCAGTGACTACTGAACACCACTGTCATAAACAGTGACATGAAATAAAAAGTGATATTTGGGAAAATGTCATTATGAAATAAAAACTGATTTTTGAAAAAAGGCATTTGTAATAAACATGTCTAAAATAAAATAAAAATGAAGTCCCATAAAAATACAAAGAATACAAAAAAATGAGTTGAGTTTGAATAATTTCTTAAATTATATCACAAATTATAGTTTAATTTATATATTTTACACAATTTATTCATGACTTATTTATTTATTTGATATTGAACACTTTAGTTCTCCACACATGGTGTATGATGAGTTAATCAATGAATAAGTATGTGTGTCTTAAGCTGACTCAATTCTCCTTTGCACAGAGAGCTGCCAGGCGAGGTGGTTCAACCTGGGACAGGTTTCCGTGGATGTCTCACTTTGGAGATGTTCCAGGCATGACTGACTGACCTCAGGGCAGACCTAGGACACGCTGTAGGGATTACATCTCCCAGCTGAATTGGGAGCATTTGGAGGAACCTGAAAATGTTGAGGAACAGAACATTTGGGATGCTCTCTTGGTGCTGTTGCCGCAGATCAGAGGATCTGAATGGAATGGATGGATCTGTCACGACAAACACTTGGCTTTAGAGTGCACATATGTTGATTGGTTCACTTGTAAATGCACTGCTAACTCAGATTAATATGCTAGTTTATTTTCCCTGACTAAACCCACATTGCTCATTAAAAAAGGGGATAAAGTGATGGAAGATAAAAATGGATGATTGTGTACGGAGGATGTAGTTAAAGTTAACAGCACTCAGTAGGAAATGTGTATGCCCTTCCAGGCTCTGCTGTGTTTTTCTCTGTCTGACATTGTGCACTGCAGTTTAAGCAGAAACCTTAGAGCGCCCAGGGCAGCGCCTCAAAACACACATAGCTTTGAGGAGTCACACGGCTGCTGCCAACCAAGCATTCAAAATAACAGAAGAAGAGTCAGATGTGATCAAAAACAGATCCCATGTCTACACAGCCATACCCTCTAAACCAGCTGATCAACAGCTGATTCATACTGTAAAGCTGTCCACTGTTCCATGACATTTCCTGATGCAGTTGTAATGTGATTATGGTTTGTTTTGATGCACATATGGTGACATACCATGTGTTAATAATGAACATTTCAAGCTTCTGCATGAATTCGGCATTTGGTTGCACAGTTGAGTCTTCTAGGAAAGGCTTTATTAGAGCCAACATTTTGATCATTTTTCTTCTTCAGGGTTTTACAATATCTACACACTCAGTAATATATAATAATACATGTAATATATAGTCAGACACTGGTGCATGTCTCTTCAATCACAATTAAAATGTTATCATTGAGCAGAATGTGCTACTGTACAAATATTTACATTTAAAATGTCACAGACTACAGGGCCCAGTTGTTCAGAAGTAATCTGATCGGATTTCGTTTATCGGATTGAATCAAATCTTAAAAATGGGTTGTTGAAAAGAAAAAAAGGATTCTGAAATCAGGTCTGGGTTGGTCTGGGTCTTCAACAGGCTCAGGTGCATCATAAGCTGGGTTTCGACCGCAGGAACTTTCCCCAGGGACTTGGAACCTTTGGAGGAACTCAGTGCGTTTCCACCGCAGGGACCAGGGTCTAAATTCATTCCCAGGGACATTTTTTACCCCCCAAAAGGTCCCTGCTCGGGGGGGTAGTACTTTTCAGAAGTACCGGGTGGTGCTTGCTGTGTTGAACATTTCTGATTGGTCAAGCTCCAACCGGCGGAGCAGCAAGTGGTTTGACCGTCTGGATCGATGCATTGCTGGGTCACAGGCCGGCCTTCTCACTGCGCTGTTGAACCGTGGTGGAAGACACGGAAACGGATGGCCAGTCGGTTGACACACATATGGCTCACATGATGCTTGTTAAATGCTATAACAGCTAACTGTTGTCATGCTATTGCTACCCTAACCAAAAGCTAATGTTAGCTACATGCTAACACCAACTGCTAATGTTAATGGTGTAGAATCGTGGTGTTCATTAAGACAAGGTTTGGCTAAATCGTTCATACAAAATGATATCTTTTTAATGTCATTGCAGTGAGACGTTCATTTTTTTTCACCATGTTTTTCAGATGAAGCGGGCGGTACAGTGAACTGCAGGCTGCAGACCAGTGTGGTTACTTCTGCGACACCAGCAGCCCTCGTCCCACGTCTCCTTCTGAAGCACACAAATGCTGTATTTTGCACATTTAGATTTCTGCAGATTAATAAATAGTTGTGGAATTAAATGTGTAAGACACGTAATTCTTATGCTTGTGTTACCATATTCTAATATTACAGCACTCTCAGTAAGTAGTGGCTCTGTATTTCAGGTGATGAGTTTAATAAGTTAAAACTATAGAGTTATGCAGCTGTGTGATGGGTGTAACCTAATGGTGTAATCTGACTAATCTTCCCGGGTCTTTAGACTGCGGTGGAAACGCACACAACAATGGGATAAAAGTTCCAGGTACTTTTGGTGGAAAAGCAGCTATAAACGTAACCACAGAGAGGGACATTGCGCCTGGCGATGTTGTGCAGGACAATACAGGAAAGTATTATGTTGCACGCTCCCTGTGGTTCCACTCGCAAGTAGTTAAGGCATGCAAAGCGCCTCTTCAGAACCCCATTTAAATGCTCAATAGCACATCTTGTTCTGCAGTGAGCGGTGTTGAAGCATGCCTGCTCAGGTGTGTTTGCTCTCTGTATAGAATGCTATCCCTCAGGATATGCGCATCATGGACAGGCCCAGGCCACTTCATGATGCAGTTTGTGATGATGAGGTCAGCGTCACCCAAAAGTTGGATATTGATGCTGAGGTGGAACCATGGACACAAAAGAACCTAATTTCACTGTTGCAGAACCCCATGCACTGCTGGATGAATTGTACAGAGTGGACACCTGACTAACAAAATGAAAAAAGACATTTGGGTTGAAATCAACCAGAATGTGAATGTTATAGGGTCTGGTCAGAAGAGGACCACAGAAGTTAAATTTAGATCTGAAGGCCAAGGCAACAAAGGACCATGCTGAAGCAAAAAACACCCAAACAGGCACCAAGCTTGGAGGTGAAAACTCGCAAGCTCTGCACGGGATTCAAGGTGTTGTAGGGGACAGTGTGCCCACGATTGAAGAGGAAAGTGAGCCAGTTCTTCCTAATACAGAGGAAATATTTATTCTGGATCTCAGCCATGTTATTGAGGAAGAAGGTGGATCATCACTGGTGGCCAGTAGTTATTGCCACAGGCAATAAAAAGAGGCTCAAAGTGCCAAACAAAGATGATGATGAGGCCTATAAGTCACTTCTTAAACAAGAAACCGAAAGAGCAGAAGTACAGATTTGTGTGGCAGAGAAACAAATCACTCTTACTCACCCACAGCAAACCAAAGCCAGACTTGAGATCCACCTTCTAAAAAGCACAGCTTCAAAATGCTGGTCTATCCACAAATGAAGAACTCTGAACATTCTTTATTTTTTAACTATTGGACATTTAGCCTTTTTATGATTTAAAACTATGACTTCAAAATATCCATAATGTAGTTGTGAATAATCTATTTATTTTTATTTGTTGTGGGTCAGATGAGGGGTCTGACTGTTAAAAGAAATTGAAAATGGAAGGGAATGTTTGTATAGTTTCATTGTGCTATTTTCTGTCTCTTCAAACTGGCTATTCTGCCTGTTGTTCTTTACATAGCTAGTAGCCTGCATTGTGATATGGAGTCCCATTTGGAGCAGTGGTAATCCAAATTTGGTAATCTTAAAAGTTTGTACCTGGATCAGGGTCCAATCCAATGTTGCTTTGAAAAAACAGCACAAAATTAAGATGGATTAGCTGATCCTGGATAGCAAAACATGGGATTTCCAAATCCAGATCATTCTGATCCAGATTAAACTTTTGGAACAACTGGAAAAAAGGATCTTTGCAAGTTTTATTACTGTGGGTAAATGTGAGCAGTTGGTGAACAATACTAATTTGTAGCTTTCCCTGTTTGCCCTGAATTACACCTGTCAGGCTTAGTCCCAAGAAGATTATGGCTTAGTTTAGTTGTATCTTAGAATCTTGGTTTGCTGGAATTTTTGTTGGACGACCTTGTTGGGGGCCATAACACAGCCTGGAAGTAACCTTGATTCCCCCAAATGCTGACTAAGAAAGTTCAATCTGCCGTAACATATTTGCAAGGAAGTTGTTTTAATTTAATGAATTTTTACAGGATTATTTGGAGGATTGACCAAATTTGCAAGCTCTCACAAACAATGCAGGGATTACCAGATTTTGGATTTATTCATTCGACACAAAAGTAGAGCAGAATTCTACCCTTTACAAAATATTCCAACTGACCAAAGTGTATCTTTAAACAGTAATGATTATACCACTGCGAATGGTAAATTTGACAGTTAGCGTGCTTGAAACAAATAAGCTCTTGTCCGACCTCCTCTAGAAAGTGTTAGTACCTTTTACATTTGCCACCATAGCTTCCTTCTGTCTGTATTACACTGCCTCCCTGAACTCTCTCCAAGAATTCTGTGTCATTGGTTTGTCTTTTTAGTGTTGATGCAATGAATCATACAAATCACGATATTGGCGCAAATTTTCGGACAGTTGAAGGGATACATGATGTTGCACTCAGCTGTACACATGAAAATGTTCTGCTATTTAAGTAGTTGTGTAAAGAATGGAAAAAAAGCGTGAGTAAAAAATTCAAACCCTGCATTACATTCACACCTTGTTGCACCTGACCAATCGCTGCATAAAGTGGGTGTGCTTGTGGGAGTGTTGGTTTCAGAAAAATACAAATATCGTCAGATGCAGCCCACCCAATTCCAATGTCAGAAAGGTGTGGGGTGAGAGGAGTTTAAAGCACTCTTAGATTATCCAACAAAACTAACACTTGGGGGAAAAAATCATTATTGCATGTGTCCCTTTTATCTCCCATTCTGGAATAACCACTTCCCCTGAACTGCAGTCCTTATTGCGGCTAACTCCCTCTCTTGTTTTAGAGACTGTAGACAGGCATATACTTTCTCCAATACACAATGAGTCACCATCTGCTTCATTTCACCTACCAGTGAGGAGCATCCCAGAGGGCATATTGTATGTGCAAAGGTGCCTGACCAACCAGTAGGAGTCACTAGAGCAGTGATGAGAACATCATATCCCGCCTGCTTTCCACTTGCAAAACCTTCCAGTTGTATTTGTTGGGGTGACAAGCTGGACGCAACACTCCTTGGTGTTGAATGTTAAAAATTGTAACACACAGTCAGAAGAGAAAATGTGAGCTGTATAAACATTTAAAGGCTTTATAGCTTTAAAGCCGAGCGGCAAGTTGCCCAGGACAACCGATGTCCCCACTGAGATCTGGAGGAGGACACACCAAGGATGCAGAGGTGGAACGAAGCGGCGAGGGAAGAGAGTGGGGTGCAGACAAAAGAGACTTCTTAGCTGTATTATAGTGTATTATATTTGATTTGCTTAGTACTGTGTGCATTGACGTAGTGAGCAGCTGTAATGAAAGAGTTTCCCCTCGGGGATCAATAAAGTATTTCTGATTCTGATATTTGAAATGCTTCATTTATGTCTTATGTCCTTGTCTGTACAACAGAAAAATAAGTTCTGTTCTTAAACAGACCTTAAATCTCAAAATAATAAAACATGGGGTTTGGAGATCTCCTGCTATTCTACAAATGATCTCAATGTATAAACTGAATCTTTCAGAACAGCACACAAGGTCCATTAACAGTTAAATCCCTGTGTTGTGTTGGAAGATTTAAATAATTAATGAAGGTATCCACGTTGTGTCTGCTGTGCGTAGTATTAGTTTTGGAGAGGTGTGAGTGCTACATTGAGTTGGTCTGAGCAGGCGGAAACACAAGTGAACATCATTTAAAACATGGAGGGTGTCTCTGCTTGTGCAATCATGTGTCACTGCATTTTAATTGTGTATTTTATGTATCTATTTATTTTTTAATATTTATTTAGTCCTTTGTTGTGCGCCCCAACAGATTTTGCCTGTGCTGACCAGCAGCCATATTGGAACATATTTGATTGGCCTACAGGTCAGGCTGCGAGTCTTATACCAACGCGTAAAACGTCCTCCCATTTTGCAAATTTGTTCAAACTTTTTAATAAAAAAAAATTTGTGGAAGGTTTAAAATGCCTAAATTAAATCAAACAAAGAATCAAAGTGAAATACAATACACATTGTTCGATGTATTTATGTTTTATGTGTACATTTATGGCATCATAATTAAATAAAAAACATGGTGAAAGGACAATTATTTTGCTTTTCGTCTTTAAAGAAAGTCAAATTTTATTTATATAGCACCTTTCAAACTTAGGTTACAAAGTGCTTTACAACAGGATACAAAGTTAAAAGAAAAGAACACACATAATTTAATAACTGAATGAATTTTTTTTCATTGTGATATGAATGTTCCATGCCACATTAAAATCAAATAACAACACAAAACACTGAGTGAAGAGGCGTATTATATTTTAGTGTTGTCCAGCAGAGACCAGCATAGACCTGCCAATACTAAAAACAAAGCAAATCATTAGTTTTCATGAGGAGGTGCAGGAAGCTTTTCCTTTTTTCAGATTGAGACAATCAACTGTCCAATTGTTTGATTAGTTTTTATTCAGGCACTATAAATTGTCCATACATTTAGGCATATACAGTAGGGTTGTTTGTGTGTTAACCTGTGGCTGATGTTGATGACTTTATTATTATTATTATTATTTTTGTGAAAGTACTGCCGGAGTATTTCGCACACTGCTACAAACATGACCCCCTTTACACCTGGCACATTCTGGAAGACCACAAATTAACAAATTTGTACCTAACCATGAGAAACTACTTTGTACCTTTTTGGTGGATCATAAATGCACATCTGGTCTCATGAGTGTACCTTTCAGTACAAAAACCAAGATCAAAGATTCCTAGAGAGACTGCAGAACCCACAGCAGCCACTGTGGGCCAGTCACAGTAGCCTACAAACATGGGTCCCTTTAAACATTAGCATTGTCAATGGGGGGGATTTTACCAGTAACCAAACTCCCCTTGTCTGTCCAGATGAGGCAATTCATGACTCCATCTATGCAGTTTCCACATTACCAGTTCTGCAAAAACAAATAAAGTGCATCCCCAGTGCCTCAAACAAAGTGATGATTACATTGTGGCTTTGACATTTGAGGCAGCCCCTTGCCAAGTCGGCCTGAAAACTCATTGCTCACCCTGTTCATTACCTCCCATAATGACCCTATTCAGAGACAGCGGGGCCCAGCCTCGGCCCAGGGACCCGGCAATAATCCCCTGCATTAATTAGATGACCCCCGGAGATGGCTGCTGCTGCATTGGTGGGCACAATGACAGGCTCTCTGCTTATTGTTTATGGCTGGCTGTTAAGTGTCCAGCAGTGGGAGAGATGGGGGAGATCAGGGAGAGGAGGAGAGGAAGTGGGCGGGGGTGGTCGGCTGGGGGCCAATCAGGCCAGAGTGAACAGCAATGATGTAGAAACATCTTTTCTCTCTACTACAGTGTTGTGTCCATTTTGCTCTTTAAATACAATACCTTCTCATATTTTCTTGGGAAAAAAATATATTTAGGACATTACAGCATGGCAAATGCAGGGTCTCACTACATGATTTGATTACTGAGTCAGGCTTTGCTGACTCAACACATACTGAATGTGGAACTTGATATTCATGATCTGCATTAAGTAAACTTGCGATCTTGTGACCCGAAGTGAATTATCACTAGCATTATCACATCTGCAGTTTCCCTCAGCTCTGCGGAGCATTTTAGCATCTTTCGGCTCATTGTTTTGGGCCCGTAGCTTTACTGCTTTGGTTCACACTCACTGCGCTCATCAACTGCGTTTTCAGCTACTGTATTTTCATGGAAAACAGGGCTAAAAGGAGAGAAAAGCTAGAAACTACTCCAAATGAATGCTAATGTTGCTAATTGTTTTGCCAGTGTGTGAATAGGCACCTTGCTAACACCTTTGCCATAACGAGTGTTGGAATTTACAATGTTTAAAGGGGCACCAAACTGTGTAGGTGCAATCAATTAAATTTGGCTATTAAAATGATCAAAGATAATCATAAATAATTACCTTAATTAATAAAGTCCTCAGGGCACCATTCTTCTTAAAGAAATGATTGATTAATTGATTGAGTCTCATATAATACATTAAACTATCAATTGGGAACTCAGATTAATAATTAAATTAATCACTATAACCAGAATTACCACCAATAGCTAGTAGGTTGAAGGACTTGGAGTTCAATATAGAAGAGGTTGGCAAATGACTCACTCTTGTGCAACATTAAAGAAACCAGCATAATTATATACAAGAATTTTTAAAAAGATAATAAAAGCAAAAACACACAATATGAAGTCTAACTCTAAATACTAAACTACTGAACAAAAGGGTGTGTGTGTGTCCAAAATGGCTGCTTGGATCCAAAATGGCGGCTATTGCCAAGGCCACATGTCATCAGACAAAGAAAGGAAAATCAAAATGGCAGCTTGGCCATATTTGAAAAGAGTGTGGCTCTGTTAAAAGTCAAATTGGAGTGGATATGTTAACTGTGTAGGATAAATAGTGCCAGGTTAAAAGAGGGTTAGTTAGCATGCAAAAACTCTGTCTGTGTGAAGCATAACATTAACTAGTAACTAGCCTCAACACAATCAATACATATACATTCACAAAAGTGACACAGTCCTGTGCATAGCCAAATACACTGTTAAGCTATGTAAAGGTATGTAATGTTATATGTTTGGTGGTTACAGTACCAGTCTGTAAAGGAAGAAGTTGCTTTGAAGTTGCTGTGATTATCTGGCTGTCGGCGCTAACTATTGTTGCAGGAATCTACGCAGGCCCTCATGTCACTGCTGTATGAGAGAGAGTTCAGTTGTGTTGTGTGTCTGCTTCAGGCAGATCACACGGAAAGGGGTAGAAGAGTTCGGTTAGCAGTGAGCTAACTATAAGCCCTCGTGTTGTGGCCGTAATCCTTTGTCCTTCGTCGGGGGATCTGTGTAACGCAGACTTCCCCCCTGAGGTGCAGGCGAGAAGAGAAGAGCGGAGAAAGAGACAGAACAATGGCTACCCCTTTTATTGACCTGGTGACATCACGGATAACAGGTCAGACTGACCAATGGCAGCTGGAATGCTGAGTTCAATGTCCCTCAGGATTGTGGAATTTTGAGTGAAATGGCTCTCCTTTTTTACAATACAAAAGAGCATGCAGTTACCTAATAAAGGTTCAGTTAAAGTCCCACAAATGAATGAATTCAATGGTGGAGTGCCCGTGGTTTTCCACAAGAACTCATCAATGCAACACTGTTCTCTGGTCTCATATCTTTTGCAGCCTATTACCAGCACATAGTATCACAGGTCAGCAGCAGATTCTTTAAAACACGCCCACATTTTTAATTGTATTACCATAGTTACATGACAAGAAGATACCTTGCAAAAACCAGGCAGGTATATTGTATGTTAGTATGATGGATTAGTTGAAGTGTACTAAAAGACGCTGTCTGTGGCTGTCTGGAATGTAGGAAAAACACATTCGTTAGATTCAACAATCTACAAGTAAAACTAATGTAAAAAATAATCTGATTTTAAAAGCTAAAACATGGAAAATGCTGGTGTGGTGTTTCAAGGAAAGAAAGAGGGAGAAATAGATTAGAGCTATGGGGCGCCCATAAAATTATACTGAACTGATATGGAAAACTGTAAAAATCTGATTATTTCTGTTTCTGGCCCTGAGATTTGGATTTGGAACCATCTCTAACACCTAACACATCCTTGAAGAAAGGAATATGAAAGCAGAGAAAATGGTAATTGGCCTCATTGACTAGCTTTAGGTGAGACAAGTGCCTGAAGAGAAAAAGGATGTAGGAATTGTAAAACATCCATAACCCGTTTGTTTTTGTGCACACCCTTAAGCAAAGAATGCAAGTACAAATACATTTTAGGATTAAATGTGATAATACGGTATGCACATAGAACTGAATTATGCACTGTCAAAACTCAAATATCCAATAGGGTATCCAAGGAACTTATCCAAGGAAAATATTTTGAGGTGCTTCAAGTAACCTTTCCATAGGATGAGGTTCCTGGAAAAACCCTTGGCAACCTATAAGCTCCTGCAGGAACCTCTGACCACTGCAGTGGGTTCCAGCAAGCACTGTTCTTCAGCTCACAGCTTCTGGAGGAACCTTTTTTATTTTGAATGAGTCCTCAAGCAACTTGGAGGGTTCCTAGAAGAACCCAGTGCCTAAAAGGGTTCTTTTAAGAACCCTGGACTTTTCTAGGGTTACTCAATGACCTCTTTTACTCAAGAAAGCTCCTGGAAGAACTGAGGTTTCTGTGACCAATATTCATGACTGCATTGGTCTACTGCAGTGTTTCCTTGGATTGGAAAGGAAATTGCAACAAAAATAAAATAATAAACTAAAAGAATGGTTAGTGATTTTTTATATCTCAGTATGGGGGAAGCTTCTCGCTCATGTATTCATACATACATGTGTGTCCAAGCAGGCACGCACACACACATGCACACATACAGGGCTTAGACATTTTCACACTTTTTTAAGTCTTATCTGATCATTCATTCCTTCAGCTAGCAACTCCATTCAAATCTTAAAATGTTCCACATCTTCCATACATTGTGTGTATTATTCAACTTAAATGCCATTGAAACATTTAAAAATATTCAACTTTCTTTGACGTTTGCATTTTTTTAAATGTTCCACATCTTTCATACAACATTGTAATGAACATATTTATTTATTAGGCAATGGGAGTTATACCCTTTGAGTAATGACCTGGAGTTTGAGTGGTGCCTCTCACTGACCCAGGACTGGAATTTCCGAGTGCCCCTGAACGCACCTCGGTCAAATTCGACTGCGCAATGTCTGACCAACGGAGGCTCTGCTCTGGTCCTTTGAGGTAAGTTAGGTAGATGTGCACTGCTAACTCTTTAACAGTAAAACACACAGGTTAAGTGGTTTAAATTGACATTAAATAGGCGTGATAACTGATATGGAGTTTACACATTACAGGAAATACAGCCTCTATGTAGCATTACTATTCCTGTAGTGTTAGCTAACATTAGCAATGATGCAAACGGCTGTATAGTCGCTAATGATAACTTTAGCTATGTTAAATGACAAAAAAGAGTTTAACATTTTTTCCACTAAATAAGAAATGTCTTGTTCACTCTCTCACTCAGTTACCCTTACATCATTGTAAAGCTGGAAAATAAAAAAGGAAACCTGTCATGTTAACAGCAGCCACCTATTAGCTAGATGCCAGCTAATCTTCATATCCTCATAATAACAATATGTTTTAAAGGCCTTAATCCTGACTCCACTGCACCAATGCTTTTGTCTGGCTTAGTTTTTCACTAGCAGTTTTAGCTGTTAGCCAGCATTAAGCCAGGTAAGGTGAAATTAACGGTCTTTCTGCTATATATATTAATAATAAACCGGGCAGTGTTTGTAACTGACATTTGTAAGCTGTCAAGATTGTTGGTAATGTGTGAACTTCTGCTTTCGTGGTGTGTGTGCGTGTGCATTTAGCTGTGCAGAGTTTTAATATTTAGAGTTCATTCTTTGACACTTATGGGCAAAAACGATGATACTTGGTAGATGGTTAGCTTGAGCAAAATTTTGCCAGCTATCTAAAACACACACACACAGATAAGAGAAAACTAACATCTTGTTTCCTCTCCTAGACAAAGAGAAGAAGCTCCAGAAGCTGTGCTTGATTAATGAATAAGTGAAAATATGAACTGAAACTGACAGCAGAGTGCATCACTTGACTATGGTTATCTGTTTAGCTCCATTAGATTTAAATATCCCTTCCTAAAGTGATTTAAATGTAAGAGATGAGGGACAAAATTCACATTCATTGTTCTGTGCTAAAATGCATCCCAAAGTTTAGCCAAAGCTCATATGAGGGTTTAGCAGTCTGAGTTAGACAAATCAAGTGGGCACCCTCCAAAGTTAGTCATTTATCTGTGTGTGTGACCTAGGGGTTTAAGGCGCTGGCCATGAACTACAGCATCATACAATACCCCCCCAAAAATACTACAAAAACCCCTGCAGAATTATGTACTATTGTAGTATTACGTGTTGTATGTAGTATTATGAAAGATAACCACTCGATTTATTTCAGACTGCTGAAGCCTAAAATTAGATTAATTAGAACTTTGCAGTGCATTTTGTGGTGTTTCCGGTGTTTTTGTGTTACTAGTAGCATATATTTGCTGCTCTAGCTCATCACAGATCATTTTGTTTGATTCTTCATTATAGTGACAAACTATCTGCTATACATTTAAACGTACACTAGTTCTGCTCAAGCACTCATAGCGCTCTTCTTCTTTTAACGACTTTCTCGCTAATCCCACAGTTTACATGCTATTCAGTTTTGCTAGCTATTGTTCTTTAGCTTAGCAGCTAGCAATGGCTTCTCTCTCTCTCTCTCTCTCCTGCTCGGTGTGTCAAATGTTTAGCTATTCTTTTGCCTCCTTTAGTGATAATGGTACATGTAATAAATGTAGTTTATTTGTAGCATTGGAGGAGAGGCTTAGTGAATTGGAAACGTGGTTCTGCACCATGGGAACTCAATCATTAGCTGCTGTAGTTAGCCAGCTCCCAGTAGCCGGTGCGGACCGACCAGAGGTAGCTCCTGTTAGCCGTCTCCTGGCAGCTCCCGAGCAGCCGGGAAACCAGGAAGGCTGGGTGACTGTCCGAAGGAAGCATAGCCCTAAGCAGAAGCCCACGGTTCACCACCAACCTGTTCACATTTCTAACAAGTTCTCCCCACTCAGCGACACACCCGCTGAGAAACCAACTCTGATTATTGGCAGCTTCATTTTGTGAAACTTGAAGTTAGCGACACCAGCAGCCATAGTCAAATGTATTCCTGGGGCCAGAGTGGGTGACGTTGAATCCTATTTAAAACTGCTGGCTAAGGATAAATGTAAATACAGTAAGATTGTTATTCACGTCGGCGGTAACGACTCCCGATTACGCCAATCGGAGGTCACTAAATTTAATGTTGAGTCGGTGTGTACATATGCAAAGACAATGTCGGACTTCGTAATTTTCTCGGGGCCCCTGCCAAACCTGAATAGTGATGACATGTTTAGCCGCATGTCTTCATTCTGCCGCTGGCTGTCGAGGTGGTGTCCAGCAAATGATGTGGGCTTTGTTGATAATTGGTGGACTTTTTGGGGAAGACCTGGTCTGATTAGGAGAGACGGCATTCATCCCACTGTGGAGGTGGGTATGGGTAGCTGTCAGCTGCAGAAGGAGAGGTGGTGGAGTGGCTCAGGTGAGCAGCATCAGGGAGAGGTAATTGGCACAGCTGAACCCAGTTAACTAATTATGCTCTCCCTAAATACAGTAGCATGCTGGACACAAGGAGGGAGAAGCAGAGGCAGTCGGAGGAACGGCGGATGCTGACGGAAAGATTGTGTGTGGAGAAAAAGAAATAAATAAAGAATATAAACTGGAAACGTGGTCTCAGCATGTGTCTCAGGGCCAAGGGAACTCACAGTAGCAAGATTCCGCTACAACCACTTTGGATGGAGCAGCTCTCATATCTAGAAATCTGACTGATTTTATTAGTGGACCTAAACCATGACAACTCAGAGTTCAGACCAGGAGGCAGAGTTGCAGTCATACACGCTTCTCTGCGCTTCCAGACCAGTTACCCACCCAAAACTCCTTAGTGACGGTGTCTGCCCCCTGACCAATTCAATTCAATTTTATTTATATGGTGAACGAGTATCATATTGACATATTTTGTCTTACTGAAATCTGAGTTGCAGAGTTGCAGCCATCTTCGACTCAAGCCAATCAACTCTAAACCTAAACTAAATTATAACTCATATGAAAGCCTTGTTCTTAGTCTTTCACACCCGACCTGGAAAACACGACAGCCAATTCTATTTGTTATAGTGTACCGTGCTCCTGGTCCTTATTCTGAGTTTTTATCAGAATTCTCAGAGTTTTTATCAAGTTTAGTCCTTAAATCAGATAAAGTGGTTATTGTAGGTGATTTTAATATTCATGTGGGCATTGATAATGATGAAAAGCCTTAGTAGTGCATTTATCTCATTATTAGATTCGATTGGCTTTTGTCAAAGTGTACAGAAACGCGCTCACTGTTTTAACCACACCCTTGACCTTGTTCTGGTATATGGCACTGACATTGAACATTTAATAGTCTTTCCACAGAATCCTTCTTTATCGGACCATTATTTAATAACTTTTAAACTCTTATTACTGGACAACACGCCATTAGGCAAAACTCCTGCTCTAGATGTCTATCTGATAGTGCTGTAGCTAAATTTAAGGAAGCGATCCCATCTGCATTTAATTCAATGCCATGTCTCAATATAACAGAGGACTCCTATGCTAATCGCAGCCCCTCCCAAATTGATGATCTTGTTGATAGCGCTGCAGGCTCACTGCGAACAACACTCAAGTCTATCGCCCCTCTAAAAAATAAGATAATAAAACAAAGAAGGTTAGCTCTATGGTATAACCCCCAAACCCTCAAATTAAAGCAAACATCGCAAAAACTTGAAAGGAAATGGCGTTCCAACAACCTGGAAGAATCTCGTTTAGTCTTAAAACATACAGGAAGGCCCTCTGTAATGCCAGAGCAGCCTACTATTCATCTTTAGTAAAGGAAAATAAAAACAAGCCCAGATTTGTTTTCAGCACTATAGCCAGGCTGACAGAGAATCACAATTTGGGGTTCAGTGTCTCGCCCAAGGACACTTCGACATGTCGACTGAGGGAAGCCAGGATCAAACCGCCGACTTTCCGAATGGTGGACGACCCGCTCTACCACTAAGCCACAGCCATTGAGCCATTTATTCCTATAGCCCTCAGTAGTAATGACTTCGTGAGCTTCTTTAACAATAAATTTTGGACTATTAGAGAAAAAATTCATCACGTCCTGCCCTCAACTGGTACCGATTTATCTTCAAACACAGGAACCTTAGAAACAACTGTAAAACCTGATATATATTTTGACCACTTTGCTCCTATCAACTTTCTTCAACTAACTTCGATGATTAATTCGTCTAAGCCATCAACCTGTCGCTTAGACCCCATTCCAACTAGACTGCTTAAAGACGTTTTAACCCTTAGTTAGCACTTCTTTACTGGATATGATCTATCTATCTTTATTAACAGGCTATTTACCACAGTCCAACCTCGGAGTTATCTTTGATCAGGATTTATCCTTTAACTCCCACATGAAACAAACTTCAAGGACTGCCTTCTTTCACCTATGCAACATTGAAAAAATCAGTTACATCCTGTCATAAAATGATGCCGAAAAACTAGTCCATGCATTTGTTACTTCTAGGTTGGACTATTGCATTTCAGTATTATCAGGCTGCCCGAATAAGTTCACCCAGTTGATCCAGAATGCTGCGGCACGTGTACTGACAAGAACAAGGAAAAGAGATCATATTTCTCCAATATTAGCTTCTCTGCACTGGCTCCCTGTAAAATCCAGAATAGAATTTAAAATCCTTCTCCTCACCTACAAAGCTCTTAATGGTCAGGCACCATCACATCTTAAAGATCTCATAGTACCTTATTACCCGACTAGAACACCACGCTCCAAGGATGCAGGGTTACTTGTGGTTCCTAGAGTCTCCAAAAGTAGAATGGGAGCCAGAGCCTTCAGTTATCAAGCTTTTCTCTTGTGGAATCAGATCACAATTTGGGTTTGTGAGTCCTAAACCATCCCTTAGTTATGCTGTTACAGGCCTAGACTGCCGGGAGACTTCCCATAGTGCACCTCTTTCCTCTCTCTTCCTCTCCCTCTCCATCTGTATGCATTTTTATCCCATTACTGCATGTTATTAACTCAACTCTTCTCTCTCCCGTAGTTTTGTGTCCGTTTCTCTCTTCTCTCCTTCTGTCGCTTTCAGCAGGTATTTCTGCCTCCAGAGCTGCAGAGACTGGATCTGTGGTTATGGGCCACCTGCTGCCCCCGTGTTCCTGCTCGACAACTGCTACTACAGTTGTTGTTATTGGCTCTGTTACTATTATTGTCATTATTATTCCTATGACTTTTATTACTTTTATTATTAATTTATTAATATTAACACTACAATTACATTACTACTATTTAAAAAATTCTAGGTGGTATTTGCATTGTGCCTCCCTCTCCCCACCCCACGCCCCTCCCCAAAACCGCTCTCTCTCTCTCAAAACCTAACACAGCAGCAGCGGATGGCCACCCACCCTGAGTCTGGTTCTGCTCAAGGTTTCTGCCTCTTAAATGAAGTTTTTCCTTGCCACTGTCGCCAAGTACTTAGTCATGGTGGGATTTGTTGGGTCTCTGTAAATAATATTATAAAGAGTACGGTCTAGACCTGCTCGATAGGAAACGTTCAATGAGATAACTTCTGTTATGAATTGATGCTATATAAATAAAATTGAATTTTTTGCGCCTTGCTGGCTGGTGCCATCAATAATGTGCCCAGGATGAAATGGCCAGTAGGTTTTGGATGACGATGATAATAATAATAATAATAATAAAACTTTATTTATAGAACACTTATCAAAACAAGTACAAAGTGCTTCAGGGAGAGAGAAATAAAATATCACAGTGAATGTTAAAATACATAAAAAAACAATAAAATAAACAGACAGCTCAGGTAAAATCAGGATATGCTTTCTGATAAAAATGCGTTTTGAGAAGAGACTTAAAAAAGACACTGACTCAGACAACCTAATTTCTTCAGGCAAGTTGTTCCAGAGCCTCGGGGCCCTGATAGCAAAAGCTCTGTCCCCTTAGTTTTCATCCTGGACTCAGGAACAGACAGAAAACCCCTGCCCGAAGATCTCAAACTATGTGAAGGTTCATAAGGGATTACAAGGTCTAAAATATGGAGCCAGGCCATGAAGAGCCTTAAAAGTAATCAACAAGATCTTAAAATCAATCCTAAAACAAACAGGGAGCCAATGTAAAGAGGCTAAAACAGGTGTGATGTGATCGTACCTTTTTGGTCCTGGTTTTGAGTTTTTGATTAAGACAAGTGAACAGGCTGTTACAATAATCAAGGCGTGAGGAGATCAAAGCATGCACAACAGTTTCTGCATCAGCGAGATTTAAAATAGATCAGATTTCTGTAATGTTTCTGAGGTGATAAAAACATGATTGGACAAGCTTAGTGATATGTTGCTCAAAACATAAATTGCTATCAAACAGGACACCAAGATTTCTTGCAACAGGCTTGATATGTTGTGACAGGTTACCAGTAGATGGCAGTATTTGTTTAGTGATGTGTTGGGGCCCAATCCAACTAGACTGCTTAAAGACGTTTTAACCCTTAGTTAGCACTTCTTTACTGGATATGATCTATCTATCTTTATTAACAGGCTATTTACCACAGTCCAACCTCGGAGTTATCTTTGATCAGGATTTATCCTTTAACTCCCACATGAAACAAACTTCAAGGACTGCCTTCTTTCACCTATGCAACATTGAAAAAATCAGTTACATCCTGTCATAAAATGATGCCGAAAAACTAGTCCATGCATTTGTTACTTCTAGGTTGGACTATTGCATTTCAGTATTATCAGGCTGCCCGAATAAGTTCACCCAGTTGATCCAGAATGCTGCGGCACGTGTACTGACAAGAACAAGGAAAAGAGATCATATTTCTCCAATATTAGCTTCTCTGCACTGGCTCCCTGTAAAATCCAGAATAGAATTTAAAATCCTTCTCCTCACCTACAAAGCTCTTAATGGTCAGGCACCATCACATCTTAAAGATCTCATAGTACCTTATTACCCGACTAGAACACCACGCTCCAAGGATGCAGGGTTACTTGTGGTTCCTAGAGTCTCCAAAAGTAGAATGGGAGCCAGAGCCTTCAGTTATCAAGCTTTTCTCTTGTGGAATCAGATCACAATTTGGGTTTGTGAGTCCTAAACCATCCCTTAGTTATGCTGTTACAGGCCTAGACTGCCGGGAGACTTCCCATAGTGCACCTCTTTCCTCTCTCTTCCTCTCCCTCTCCATCTGTATGCATTTTTATCCCATTACTGCATGTTATTAACTCAACTCTTCTCTCTCCCGTAGTTTTGTGTCCGTTTCTCTCCTCTCTCCTTCTGTCGCTTTCAGCAGGTATTTCTGCCTCCGGAGCTGCAGAGACTGGATCTGTGGTTATGGGCCACCTGCTGCCCCCGTGTTCTTGCTCGACAACTGCTACTACAGTTGTTGTTATTGGCTCTGTTACTATTATTGTCATTATTATTCCTATGACTTTTATTGCTTTTATTATTAATTTATTAATATTAACACTACAATTACATTACTACTATTTAAAAATTCTAGGTGGTATTTGCATTGTGCCTCCCTCTCCCCACCCCACGCCCCTCCCCAAAACCGCTCTCTCTCTCAAAACCTAACACAGCAGCAGCGGATGGCCACCCACCCTGAGTCTGGTTCTGCTCAAGGTTTCTGCCTCTTAAATGAAGTTTTTCCTTGCCACTGTCGCCAAGTACTTAGTCATGGTGGGATTTGTTGGGTCTCTGTAAATAATATTATAAAGAGTACGGTCTAGACCTGCTCGATAGGAAACGCGTTCAATGAGATAACTTCTGTTATGAATTGATGCTATATAAATAAAATTGAATTTTTGCGCCTTGCTGGCTGGTGCCATCAATAATGTGCCCAGGATGAAATGGCCAGTAGGTTTTGGATGACGATGATAATAATAATAATAATAATAAAACTTTATTTATAGAACACTTATCAAAACAAGTACAAAGTGCTTCAGGGAGAGAGAAATAAAATATCACAGTGAATGTTAAAATACATAAAAAAACAATAAAATAAACAGACAGCTCAGGTAAAATCAGGATATGCTTTCTGATAAAAATGCGTTTTGAGAAGAGACTTAAAAAAAGACACTGACTCAGACAACCTAATTTCTTCAGGCAAGTTGTTCCAGAGCCTCGGGGCCCTGATAGCAAAAGCTCTGTCACCCTTAGTTTTCATCCTGGACTCAGGAACAGACAGAAAACCCCTGCCCGAAGATCTCAAACTATGTGAAGGTTCATAAGGGATTACAAGGTCTAAAATATGGAGCCAGGCCATGAAGAGCCTTAAAAGTAATCAATAAGATCTTAAAATCAATCTTAAAACAAACAGGGAGCCAATGTAAAGACGCTAAAACAGGTGTGATGTGATCGTACCTTTTTGGTCCTGGTTTTTGAGTTTTTTGATTAAGACAAGTGAACAGGCTGTTACAATAATCAAGGCGTGAGGAGATCAAAGCATGCACAACAGTTTCTGCATCAGCGAGATTTAAAATAGATCAGATTTCTGTAATGTTTTGAGGTGATAAAAACATGATTGGACAAGCTTAGTGATATGTTGCTCAAAACATAAATTGTTATCAAACAGGACACCAAGATTTCTTGCAACAGACTTGATATGTTGTGACAGGTTACCAATAGATGACAGTATTTGTTTAGTGATGTGTTGGGGCCCAATAACAAGGATTTCAGTTTTATTTGAGTTGAGCTGTAGAAAATGTATCAACATCCAGTTTTTTTTATGTCAGACAGGCAGTCCTGCAGAGAACTCAGCATACTATGGTCAGTGGCCTTGACAGGGAGGTACAACTGAGTGTCATCCGCATAACAATGAAAAGAAATCCCATGTCTGCGGATGACATCACCCAATCAATACTTTATTGATCCCCGAAGGAAACTCGTTGTTACAGCAGCTCACCTTTACGTCAGTGCACACAGGAAAGTACTAGCAAAAAATATAATACAATATACTATAATACAGGTCAGAAAATAAATTAAGTACCAGGTGGGTATAAGTATAAAATAAAATAAGTGTGACGTACAAAGTGGGCTTACCGGTTGATAATGATAATACGGTATAATAATACAATGTAATAACATAAGTAATAAGTAATAGTGCATGTACTGTCAAGTTAAGTGTAGCCTATTAAGATTATTAGGAGACTGTGGATATTGCACAGCAGTAATAGAAGTATGAATAAATATCAATATCAATAAATAGGAAAATGAAGGGCTGTCTCAGTGCTGTGGTGTTGACGAAAGCCAGACTGGAACTTTTCAAAGGTATTATTGTTTTCCACAGCAGCAAGAAGCTGCTTAGATAAAATTTTGAGAACCTTGGAAATAAAAGGTAGTTTGGAGATTGGACAATACTTGTCCAGGAGGGTGGGATCAAGCCCAGGTTTTTTAGGACTGGCTGGACACAAGCAGTTTTAAAGTAATCTGGGACGCAGCCAGTAGACACCAAGCTGTTCAAAATAATTAGCAAAAGGGGCGCAATACAATCCATAACTTCCAATAAAAACCTAGTTGATATTTTGTCCAGAGGGCTGGAGGATACTCTCATAAGAGACATGATGTCTGCGAGTTCAGGCAGAGTAACAGCAGAAAAATTGCTCAAAGAATCCCTGAGCGGGTGATCCACATCTAAAATGGCAGGGTTGGGGGTGATACCAGATCTTATTAACTCCACCTTTCCAGCAAAGTGCAAAAGAAACTTTTCACAATCAGCAGGGGCACAAGGAGAGGCAGGCTTAACTAACTGATCCACAGTTTTAAATAGGAATCTGGGTTTGTGCTGATGGACAGAAATAAGTGCAGAGAAATGGCATGTTCTTGCATCCTTCACCATCCTATTATAAAGGCGTAATAAGTCTTCGAAGCTTCGAATACTGTTATTTAACAATCACTGTTTTCTAGTCTTTGAGTTTGGTCTATTTTTCAGAGGAGCTATGAGATCTAAGGTTGAAGAACACAGGTAGTTAAAAGAATCAACCAAATCGTTGGTGGTGGAGGAATCGGGAAACACATTGCCAGGAGAATTGAACAGTGTACAGAATTTTGAGGCACTATGCTCATTAAGGACGTGTGTGTACTTAGCGGGATAATTCACTACTAGCAGCCTGTAATTCACAGTTAAAAACAATGCATAGGTGATTGGAAACAAACATGTCCCTGATTTCCACAGATGGAGTTTTCAGGCCCAGACTAAAGACTAGGTCTAAGGTGTGGCCACGGAAATGAGTTTGGCCAGACACATGTTGTTGAAAGTTAAAAGATTTAGAGATATTTAAAAAAAATCAGCAGCAAGGGCATTAGAAGAGTCATCAACATGAATATTAAAATCACCACAAAGAACAATTCTATCATAATTTAAAACAAGACTGGATAAAAACTCAGGGAGTTCCAACAGAAGGAGCCAGCTGGTTTAGGGGGGCGATAAATAATAGCAAATATGACCAGGAGGGGGCCACCAAGTTTAAACATAAGCACTTCAAAGGAGGAAAAATCATTGCAAGCTATGGAGGTTACACTTTAAATGCATCCTATAGACAGTAACAAGGCCCCCACCTTGAGGACAAACCCTCGGGCAGCTAAAGCAGTCATAATCTGGAGGGCACAATTCAGCCAGCTGACTGTGATCACCAGGACGTAACCAGGATTCTGTTAAGAACATGAAATCAAAATCAGTAGAAGAGATAAAATCATTTAAATAAACGTTTTGTTAGAGAGGGATCTTACATTGAGAAGAGCCATCTTAAAAAGTCTGTGCTGGTTCAGATTTGAGGTTGAGAGTGGAGGTAGGGTTCTGGCCCGGATCTTTATTAAATTATTATTATTGCTGTGTCGGCTGTGTCTGTTTCGTATTAAGGACCTATGCGAAATTACCACAGGAATTTCAAAAGTAGCGCTAGAGGGAGCCTGGCTCCAAATAGCAGCACTATAATCAGTCCACACGGGGGAGTTAGTGACAGCAGAGGGTGTGTGGCTGTTTATGGTGGGCAGAGAAGAGAAAGAAGAAGAGTGAGGGGAAAAAGGTGATGTAAATAGTCAACTACGTGACTATCATGGGTATTTCCATGATAGAGGGTTGGAAGTCTACACTGCCACTTTCAAATATTACGTCTACATTAAAACTACTACATTCAACATGTGCATTAGGCTTTTAAATATATAACTGTCAACACATTCTGACTAAAATTACATAATTATGCAATTTTTGAATGTTGTGCTCCACAACAATAATTAAATTCTGTTAAAATATTTGTTTTGTACATGTTTACAGTCACATGGCTGAACATGCATTTAAATTATAATTCATGCAATTACCATGAGGAATGATTAGATGATTCAATTAATGATTGCTTTTCTTCTTTGTGGTTCACACTCTGCAGAAGAAGATTGGTCCTAAATATTGATATTTTACCTTGAGAAAAACTTATCAAACTTACCTCTACAATTTGTGACTTGTAAAGAATACTTTGAGACAGTGAATTCTACCTTTCCAAGAAAGTCTTCAAAGTTGTTATTGTTTCTTGTATTTTTCTACTTATTGAGGTCTTCTTGAGCTTTTGTGGTTCCCACATGGATTTTCACGAGTAATCTGTTTATTTGGTGATGAACTGATTCATAATTTTATCTATAAAAGGTAAAAAAGGTTTTATTTTATAGCTATATAAATCCGAGAAAAGCATGTAATTCTTAGAATTTCTGAATCTGTAACTATCAAATGTATTTTTACTTGATAAAGAATTGAATACTGAAATGAATACTCCTATCAAAATGATAAGTGTGGCTGTGAAATGACTCATCTGGGGTTGATGAGTGTGCCAGTAAAAGTCATCAAGCGCTTTTGAAATTTAAAAAAAAAGTAATTTCAGTACTGTTTTTGCAAATGTTTGTCTTGTTTATTTATTGCTTATTTATTTTGTGTATTTTTTAAATTATAAAATAAAATACACCTCATTATTGTATTCTTTAAATTCTTAATGTATTAGAGAAAAAAAAACATAGAATAAATGATCCTCAAATTAAATTTGATTTGGTGTTGTAATGTTTTGTTTTAGTATTTGCAGCAGTAGCAATAATACAAATACAAATGTACAACTGTGACTGTTGTTTTTTCAGAATCAGAATCAGAAATACTTTATTGATCCCCGAAGGGAAACTCTTTGTTACAGTAGCTTGCCTTTATGTCAGTGCACACAGGAGAAAGTACTAGCAAAAAATATAATACACTATAAAACACTATAAAATATAATAATACAATGTAATAAAATAAGTAATAAGTAATAAGCATGTACCGTCGAGTTAAGTGTAGCTTATTGAGATTATTAAGATATTGCACAGCAGTAATGGAGGTATATAATATCAATGTCAATAAATAGGAAAACCTAACATGGGAAAACTAAATATTGCACGGGAGTAGTACTCAGAATATTGCACAATTATTCAAGTATAGCAGAGATGTAATGATCAATGTCCAGGTTAGTGACCTAGGGTCATACAGACTGACACTTAGAGGGAGGAGTTAAAGAGTTTGATGGCCACAGGCAGGAATGACTTCCTGTGGCGCTCTGTGGTGCTTTTTGGTGGGATGAGTCTTCCGCTGAAGGTGCTCCTTTGCTTGACCAGCACGTCATGGAGCGGGTGGGAGACACTGTCCAAGATGACATGTAGTTTGGCCAGCATCCTCCATTCTGACACCACTGCCAGAGAGTCCAGCTCCACCCCCACAATGTCACTGGCCTTACGAATCAGTTTGTTGAGTCTGTTGGCGTCCGCTACCCTCAACCTGCTGCCCCAGCATGCAACAGCATACAGGATAGCACTGGCCACCACAGACTCATAAAACATCTTCAGCATTGTCCGGCAGATGTTGAAGGACCTCAGCCTCCTCAGAAAATAGAGGCGGCTCTGGCCCTTCCTGTAAACAGCTTGAGTGTTCTTGGTCCAGTCCAGTTTGCTATCCAAGTGTACTCCCAGGTACTTGTAGTCCTCCACAATGTCCACACTGACCCCCTGGATGGAAACCAGGGTCACTGGTGCCTTGGCCCTTCGTAGATCCACAATCAGCTCCTTAGACTTTGTCGCATTGAGCTGCAGATGGTTCTGCTCACACCATGAGACAAAGTTACCCACCACAGCCCTGTACTCAGTCTCATCACTACCGCTGATACATCCCACCACAGCAGAGTCATCAGAAAACTTCTGAAGGTGGCAGGACTCTGTGTGGTGGCTGAAGTCCGTGGTGTAGATGGTGAAGAGGAAGGGAGAGAGGACAGTCCCCTGAGGGGCCCCAGTGTTGCTGACCACGCTGTCCGACACACAGTGCTGCAGGCGCACGTGCTGTGGTCTGCCAGTCAGGTAGTCCACAATCCAGGACACAAGGGAGGCATCCACCTGCATTGCTGCCAGCTTCTCCCCCAGCAGGGCAGGCCGGATGGTGTTGAAAGCACTGGAGAAGTCAAAAAACATGATCCTCACCGTGCTTGCCGGCCTGTCCAGGTGGGTGTGGATGCGGTTAAGCAGGAAGATGATGGCGTCCTCAACTCCCAGTCGGGGCTGGTAGGCGAACTGAAGGGGGTCTAGGAGGGGTGTGACCATGGGCCGCAGCTGTTCCAACACTAGTCTCTCCAGGGTCTTCATTATGTGGGAGGTCAGTGCCACCGGTCTGTAGTCCTTGGAGCCACTGGGACGTGGCGTCTTCAGCACAGGAACGAGGCAAGATGTCTTCCACAGAATGGGGACCCTTTGAAGACTCAGGCTCAGGTTGAAGACATGTTGAAGGACTCCACATTTGTACTTTGTACTTAAAATATATATTTATATATTGCACATAATAGCTTAATGTTTGTCTACCTTGTTGAGCTTGTTGTCCTTGTTTTTAGCCATATTTATGTCTATTTCTGCGTAGAAATAGAGAGCAATGAAAAACCAGAGTCAAATTCCTTGTATGTGTTCACATACCTGGGCAATAAAGCTGATTCTGAATCAGCTTCAAACCTCCAAACAAGCTGAAGTTCCCTGAGGAACCTCAGACAGTTAGGAAATGGTGCTTTGAAGAACCCAAAGTGGTTCCAGACCATGCAGGAAAAAAGGGTTCCTCAAGGAACCTGATAAACTACCCCAAGTTCCTCAGAGAACCGATGTGTATAAAAGGGTTCTGCCAGTGTGGCGAACTGAGGAACCCTAAAAGGAGCCTCGAGTATCCTTTAATCTTTCCAGGGAAACCCATCTATAGCAGCACAATTCTGGCATTTAAAAAAATTGAGGATGCATGTGCAGTAGGGCAGAGAACTCATTGCCAAAATGTCATTATCCAAAGCCTTAACAAGGTTTTTACCGCTCATCCACGCACACACTCACTGATGGCAGCGAGCTACTGCAGCTGGTGCTGGCCAACCATCGGGGAGCAGTTTGGCCTTCAGTGTCTTGCCCAAGAACACTTCGACATGTAGAAAGGAGGAGGTGGGGATTGAACCCCATATATGGAGATTTTCAGTATTTAGAAATAAAGCAACTTGCAGGAAACCAGTAAAATTACTGTTAAGAGGTGAATATGTATATATATATATATATATATATATATATATATATATATATATATATATATATATATATATATATATATATATATATATATATATATATATATATATATATATATATATATATATATATATATATATATATATATATATATATATATTATTATTATTTGTCAATCACAGTGGATCATGAAAAGAAATTCTACACACCTGAAACAAAGGACACAACTGAAACTCTAATTTGCATATTCATTAAACAACTATAACTACACAGTAGTGTGAGCTGTCTGACCTTCTTCACCATTTTCTGTGCAAACTCTTATTCACCTTATTCAAATCCAGTGTTCTGACCAGATCACTACATGCTGATAGCTGAGTATCCACTCTAAGCTAAAAGGGAGGTTTCCTTCTTGAGAAATTCGTAGACAAACAGCATAGAGTGAATATCAAAACACTAAAGTCATTCTCATATTTATTACCTTTAAATGAAAACCAGAGTCAAATTCCTTGTATGTGTTCACATACCTGGGCAATAAAGCTGATTCTGAATCAGCTTCAAACCTCAAACAAGCTGAAGTTCCCTGAGGAACCTCAGACAGTTAGGAAATGGTGCTTTGAAGAACCCAAAGTGGTTCCAGACCATGCAGGAAAAAAGGGTTCCTCAAGGAACCTGATAAACTACCCCAAGTTCCTCAGAGAACCGATGTGTATAAAAGGGTTCTGCCAGTGTGGCGAACTGAGGAACCCTAAAAGGAGCCTCGAGTATCCTTTAATCTTTCCAGGGAAACCCATCTATAGCAGCACAATTCTGGCATTTAAAAAAATTGAGGATGCATGTGCAGTAGGGCAGAGAACTCATTGCCAAAATGTCATTATCCAAAGCCTTAACAAGGTTTTTACCGCTCATCCACGCACACACTCACTGATGGCAGCGAGCTACTGCAGCTGGTGCTGGCCAACCATCGGGGAGCAGTTTGGCCTTCAGTGTCTTGCCCAAGAACACTTCGACATGTAGAAAGGAGGAGGTGGGGATTGAACCCCATATATGGAGATTTTCAGTATTTAGAAATAAAGCAACTTGCAGGAAACCAGTAAAATTACTGTTAAGAGGTGAATATGTAACTATCAAATGTATTTTTCTTGATAAAGAATTGAATACTGAAATGAATACTCCTATCAAAATGATAAGTGTGGCTGTGAAATGACTCATCTGGGGTTGATGAGTGTGCCAGTAAAAGTCATCAAGCGCTTTTGAAATTAAAAAAAAGTAATTTCAGTACTGTTTTTGCAAATGTTTGTCTACCTTGTTGAGCTTGTTGTCCTTGTTTTTAGCCATATTTATGTCTATTTCTGCGTAGAAATAGAGAGCAATGAAAACCATTAAAAACATTGTTCACAGTCTCATTTATAACATGCAAAAATAGAAACCAAATAATCAAGGTTAAAGCAACAGCCATTCCTTTTAAAACATCAAAATGGAAGACAAAACATCTTCAGCATTGTCCGGCAGATGTTGAAGGACTCCACATTTGTACTTTGTACTTAAAATATATATTTATATATTGCACATAATAGCTTAATGTTTGTCTACCTTGTTGAGCTTGTTGTCCTTGTTTTTAGCCATATTTATGTCTATTTCTGCGTAGAAATAGAGAGCAATGAAAACCATTAAAAACATTGTTCACAGTCTCATTTATAACATGCAAAAATAGAAACCAAATAATCAAGGTTAAAGCAACAGCCATTCCTTTTAAAACATCAAAATGGAAGACAAAACATCTTCAGCATTGTCCGGCAGATGTTGAAGGACTCCACATTTGTACTTTGTACTTAAAATATATATTTATATATTGCACATAATAGCTTAATGTTTGTCTACCTTGTTGAGCTTGTTGTCCTTGTTTTTAGCCATATTTATGTCTATTTCTGCGTAGAAATAGAGAGCAATGAAAACCATTAAAAACATTGTTCACAGTCTCATTTATAACATGCAAAAATAGAAACCAAATAATCAAGGTTAAAGCAACAGCCATTCCTTTTAAAACATCAAAATGGAAGACAAAACATCTTCAGCATTGTCCGGCAGATGTTGAAGGACCTCAGCCTCCTCAGAAAATAGGCGGCTCTGGCCCTTCCTGTAAACAGCTTGAGTGTTCTTGGTCCAGTCCAGTTTGCTATCCAAGTGTACTCCCAGGTACTTGTAGTCCTCCACAATGTCCACACTGACCCCTGGATGGAAACCAGGGTCACTGGTGCCTTGGCCCTTCGTAGATCCACAATCAGCTCCTTAGACTTTGTCGCATTGAGCTGCAGATGGTTCTGCTCACACCATGAGACAAAGTTACCCACCACAGCAGAGTCATCAGAAAACTTCTGAAGGTGGCAGGACTCTGTGTGGTGGCTGAAGTCCGTGGTGTAGATGGTGAAGAGGAAGGAGAGAGGACAGTCCCTGAGGGGCCCCAGTGTTGCTGACCACGCTGTCCGACACACAGTGCTGCAGGCGCACGTGCTGTGGTCTGCCAGTCAGGTAGTCCACAATCCAGGACACAAGGGAGGCATCCACCTGCATTGCTGCCAGCTTCTCCCCAGCAGGGCAGGCCGGATGGTGTTGAAAGCACTGGAGAAGTCAAAAAACATGATCCTCACCGTGCTTGCCGGCCTGTCCAGGTGGGTGTGGATGCGGTTAAGCAGGAAGATGATGGCGTCCTCAACTCCCAGTCGGGGCTGGTAGGCGAACTGAAGGGGGTCTAGGAGGGGTGTGACCATGGGCCGCAGCTGTTCCAACACTAGTCTCTCCAGGGTCTTCATTATGTGGGAGGTCAGTGCCACCGGTCTGTAGTCCTTGGAGCCACTGGGACGTGGCGTCTTCAGCACAGGAACGAGGCAAGATGTCTTCCACAGAATGGGGACCCTTTGAAGACTCAGGCTCAGGTTGAAGACATGTTGAAGGACTCCACATTTGTACTTTGTACTTAAAATATATATTTATATATTGCACATAATAGCTTAATGTTTGTCTACCTTGTTGAGCTTGTTGTCCTTGTTTTTAGCCATATTTATGTCTATTTCTGCGTAGAAATAGAGAGCAATGAAAAACCAGAGTCAAATTCCTTGTATGTGTTCACATACCTGGGCAATAAAGCTGATTCTGAATCAGCTTCAAACCTCCAAACAAGCTGAAGTTCCCTGAGGAACCTCAGACAGTTAGGAAATGGTGCTTTGAAGAACCCAAAGTGGTTCCAGACCATGCAGGAAAAAAGGGTTCCTCAAGGAACCTGATAAACTACCCCAAGTTCCTCAGAGAACCGATGTGTATAAAAGGGTTCTGCCAGTGTGGCGAACTGAGGAACCCTAAAAGGAGCCTCGAGTATCCTTTAATCTTTCCAGGGAAACCCATCTATAGCAGCACAATTCTGGCATTTAAAAAAATTGAGGATGCATGTGCAGTAGGGCAGAGAACTCATTGCCAAAATGTCATTATCCAAAGCCTTAACAAGGTTTTACCGCTCATCCACGCACACACTCACTGATGGCAGCGAGCTACTGCAGCTGGTGCTGGCCAACCATCGGGGAGCAGTTTGGCCTTCAGTGTCTTGCCCAAGAACACTTCGACATGTAGAAAGGAGGAGGTGGGGATTGAACCCCATATATGGAGATTTTCAGTATTTAGAAATAAAGCAACTTGCAGGAAACCAGTAAAATTACTGTTAAGAGGTGAATATGTATATATGGCATATTTCCAATAATTATTTCTGTTTCTTTTTTTCTTTTTTTCCCACAGGTCACAAGTGACATGACACATGGAATTCCAGTGAGCCACGACATTTAGTCGTAATAATGCAAACACAGACCACACAAAGTTCGCTCTTCTAGAAGAGAGAAATTACCTGTGGGTGTCCAAGACCATCAACGGGCAGCACAGAAGACCCATCACACTGGCAGTGTTAGCATGCATGAAATTCCTGCTGTTTATCTGCATGAGGTAAGAACCCCCTCAATGTGGATATTATACCATCAAGTATACCACACACCAGATATATACCAGCTTTCTTATATTTCTGCAGTGTATACAGGCAAAGCTTTACTGATAAGAAACCATGTCAATACATATTTAATATATATGTATATATATATTATTATTATTTGTCAATCACAGTGGATCATGAAAAGAAATTCTACACACCTGAAACAAAGGACACAACTGAAACTCTAATTTGCATATTCATTAAACAACTATAACTACACAGTAGTGTGAGCTGTCTGACCTTCTTCACCATTTTCTGTGCAAACTCTTATTCACCTTATTCAAATCCAGTGTTCTGACCAGATCACTACATGCTGATAGCTGAGTATCCACTCTAAGCTAAAAGGGAGGTTTCCTTCTTGAGAAATTCGTAGACAAACAGCATAGAGTGAATATCAAAACACTAAAGTCATTCTCATATTTATTACCTTTAAATGAAAACCATTAAAAACATTGTTCACAGTCTCATTTATAACATGCAAAAAATAGAAACCAAATAATCAAGGTTAAAGCAACAGCCATTCCTTTTAAAACATCAAAAATGGAAGACAAAACATCTTCCCTGTTTGCACACCTCATGTAATCATGTTTTGTTTTTGTGTTTGTATTTAAATCATACCTGCATTTACAAGGTATTTACCCCTTCATGCAACATTACAAGTGCTTCATTTACTTCTCATTAGTGATCATCAGAGTGAAACACACAGGGATTCCCAGAGCTGCTCTCACACACACACACACACACACACACACACCTGCTACTCCAACATCCTCATAATTCACTACTTGTGCTATCCATCAGTGCATTATCATGATAGGTGGCAAAGACTCATTGAAGCATTAATATGAAGCTGTGGTCTTGCGAAGCACTCAATGACATTTGGTGGTGCATCCCAACATAATTGGATGTAATTAGGATTCCCTCTTCACAGGCTAATAAAGCACAGAACAGATTTTTGACACATTTTATGATTACATTAAGTGGAAAAAAATGCTTTATGGTTGCACCTCAGCACAGGCTAAAGCCATTAATTGTTCAAGGTTTCACCTTGCAGAAATGAAGTAGTGCAGGATTTAATGGGTCTGGATCTGCAAATGTTACAGCAGCATAAAATTGGAAGGTAATTATTTTGGCCCAATTAAAATATGATGGAATTATTCTGTTGAAATTAGACGGTGATATTTGAGAGCCTGGAGAGGTATACAGCTCTATTCAGAACTAGTTTTATTCAGGGCTGAGAATTATAATATATGGCTGAACTAAAACCAAGGTGTGTTGTTAGACAGCTGGCTCAACCCAAAGCTTTAGTGTCCACCAGTCCACCCTGCCCATTCACATAAGACACAGGAAGAATGCCAAAGTTAAATAATCTTCTTTTTGTCTTTTCTTTTTCTCACACTTACACACTACTTTTCATACAAAGCAAAGCACATTAGAAAATTCCATTTGCAATTATTTGTCCAGAGAGAATAAAACATATTTGTACTGTACCTTTGATAAATAAAATCCAGTTCAAGATGTTCAATGTGCACTGAATTTAAAAAGAAACAAACAAATTTAGATGGTAGAATTCAGCAGCTTTGTCAGCCAGTCAGAGACTGATCAAGGACACACAGGGTCAAGAATGTGAAGCACCCTGCACTCCCACAATGTTCCCCAGCAGCAGCTTGAAAGCACTTGTCAGTTTGCTTTGTGTTTAGGAACTGTGGCCTTGTAACTGAACCTGAAAAAAAAAAGAATCATACAGTTAGACTGAAAAGTTTGAGGAAATTATGTAAAGTAGCACCCTTAATACAAAAAACAGTCCCTGAATACAAGTATATTTATTTCTGCAGCTTATAAACAATTTACTGATCATAAATAAAGTGTTGAAACACAAATCCACTAAACTGAATCCTAGGGCGTACTTTTGGCCAATATGCACGGTTGTGTATGTGTGTGTGTGTGTGTGTGCACTTTCCCTTTAACTCTTTTTCACTTCTATATGCACACATGTGGACACACATACACGAATAGCTTGACTCTGCAAAATGTTTACTTCATTTATGTGGAGGACCATGTGGGATTTACAATGGTTAAGGGGGGGGGGCACCCACTTGTGTAGGTGCGATCAATTAATTATGGCAATGAGATAACTTCTGTTATGAATTGGCGCTATATATAATAATTATTAGAAAAAAAATTGAATTGAATTACACGGCGAAGCCAGGAGGAGAGAGTTCAGGTGGGTGTCTGCTGGTCAGCAGGCCACACTGAGAGGGAGACAGCCTCGGCTGTCCACCGCAGTGAAGGATTCCAGGAGAAAGAGAGACAGAACAAATGATCACCAACCTTTTTATTGACCTGGTGACATCCAGATCACAGGTAAGACTGGCCAATGCTGTGTTCAGTGGCTCTCAGGACTGTGGGACAAAAGAGAATGCAGTCTCCTAACAAAAGTTCAACCACCCAAATGAATGAATGAATCTGTGAAGTCCCAACACCACTCTCATAACATGTTTTCTCCAAAATACCTCTAAAAACCCACTGTTCAGCAGCACACAGCAGACAGACACAGTTAGAGACCAGCTGGTGAACATAGTGGAGCATTTAGCCTATTCCCTCAGGTGTTAGTGGAGACCAAAAACAGAGCTAATAGAGAGAGAATATTGGACTTAAAGCTAATGTTGCTCCGTAACTGCTGGATGTATAAATAAGAAGCTGTTTCCTTACAAGTTCACCAGATCAACTTAAAAAGGTGATGTTATGTCAGTGTGTTGACAACTTGTTTCCACTGGCTAAAAAAATAATTATTGCAGGTTTAAATTTACTTTACTTCCTTTGCTAAAACCTCCCGAAAAATACCAAGGACAAGACCTCAATATCCTCAATGGTAGCTACGGCCCTGAGTGTGTTTCTCTAAAACGACGTGGATTTTTAACAATAATTATAAAATTATTTTCAAATTTCACAAATAACTTCATGGCAGTTCTGGTACATTTAAAAAGAATCTACACCTTTTTGTTTTTTTTAGAAAATGCTTTTCTAATTAACCAGTTACACTATATTATAATGCAATCAATATCATTGCTGAATAACTGCATTGGTAGTAATTTAAATACAATTTTCTGCCTTTTCTTTTTCTTGCTGCTAGTAAAGCAGGTGGTGTTTTGGAGTAATTGTCTAATTTCAGACTAATGTCTGGCTAATGTCATTTTTGTGACTGTTATCTGCTGTGTCACATTTATCACATTAAACATGTAAAAATAGAAGTTTTGTTCATTTTAGTGTGTGTTTGGAACCATAGATCATTGCCAGAACCATTCACAGTGCAGGGCATTGTTATCACAATTGCAGGGTCAGACCTGGGATCATCCTTGTTAGAGGCTGAAAGATAGAAAGAAACAGGTGGGCGATTATTTTAGGAAGATTTCAGTCAAATCAGGAGGATTTACACCATAAACATAAGTACATAATGCCACATACATCTGCCACAGCATGGCAAACAGACACCTCGGACCTACCTTATCTGAAAAACGACTTCCATTCCATAGATCCAGCCTTGTAGTGCCAATGGCACATAGCCATCAGGATAGCAATGATCAATTCAGCAGCCTAACCTGATGCTGCTGGAGATGGCTTATTGATGTCCTCACATCGTGTAGCAGAGATGGTGCTGCTGGTGATTTAATGACAGATTGACTTGCAGGTTGAAGCGGGATCCTTTCAGAATGCTAAGTGCCACAGTTAACCTTTTCATGGCTGAGTTTCACTTTTGTTTTACACACACAGAATTCTTGAAATAAATCTCAAAGTTCCAGAGGCAAAGATTCAGTGTTTATGAAACTAAGCACTTTCCAGGGAGCATGGCAAAAGGACCGAAAGGCTGCAGATGATTCAGACAAGAAAGTCACTTACAGTAATCGCAGCATGAAGAAATTAACAGACGCCATACTGGAATATCTCATGTAATTTACAGCTGGGTAGGTTGTTATTTTCTTAACTGCAATATTCTTTTATTGTCCTCCACTGTTTTAAGGTGAGTCACCGACTAGTGTCATGAATCATCCCTGCATGCCCACACAGAGCGCAGACACATATGCACTCATCAGCCTTGAATGTTGAAGTTCCAGGGCCAGTTGTTTTAAAGTCAGTGCTGTGCTCTGTGTGCTTATTATTGTGCCATCTTGCCAGGCTGTCCTCCCTCTAGTTTTGCCAGCATTCAATCAGAAAGCAAGGTCCCAATCTGCAATCTTGCAGGGCATAATTACCATGGTCACTGTAACAATCAGTCCCAGATACAGTGGCTGAGAACGCATTGCACTGTGTCAGTGTGTGTAGGTGTGTGCTGAGCAGTCTCAAGGAGAGAATGCTGCTGCTTGGTTACACTCTAATCTTTAAAACAAAATAATGGGTTTATTTTAAATGTTCCCTCACATTATTCTACACATCTATTTTAGAAAACCATGCAAGCCTTTTTGCACTTTGGATTTACTTAACATATCACATACAGCTGCTATTGTGTACAGTATACCTTAGTGTTTTTCATTAAACTTGCACCGTCATTTTCACAAATCTAGTTCGGTTTACTTGGTCCAGACCAAGGGAAAAAGAACAGATACACTGTTGCCTTTTAGCTCTGGTCCGGTTCGTCACTGGCTTTTTTCAAATGAACCAAGAGGAGTAAACAGGTGTTACGGAATAACAGGCAGGGGACACCGAGATGGATGGAAATATCTTTATTTTGATGACAGCCCGAAGTGGAGAGTGTGGAGATAGGTTGAGTGGATCTGGGGAAGTCACTGGAGGGAAGCCACAGGAGACTGGAGAGACCAATGAGGAATGGAGAAGCCACGGAGGACTGGCAATGACACAGAGGACTGGAGAGACCACGGAGAACTGGAGAGACCATGGGGAACTGGAGAGACACTGGAATGATCAGAAAGAGCACTGTAGTTAACAGGTATATGGAGTCCTATACGTAAACAAGGTCGGACACTGAGTGAGGAGTTGCATGTGGCTTTATACTGAGTGTGATTGGGGCTGATTGAGGGCAGGAGTGTAATTTGGAGCAGGTGTGAGTGATTACAGGCTGGTGAGGACATGACAGGTTGTGACAACAGGAAGTCATGTGGACTGACAGATAACTCATTGATTGGACAGTTGAGAGCTGCATGGACCAGCATGGACCACGTGGAAATTACCCCAAGTCCACCAAATCTAACCTGTGTTTCCTGTGAAGCGATTTTATTTAAACAAATATGATGTATATGAATTTAACATTCATCATTTGTCCATGCCATCTAGAGTCACACATAGAAGCGTTCGCTGATCTGACACCCCTATCAGCAGGACCACATCATCTGTGATGTGCCTTCCAAAACTGTTACAGGTCTATGTCTTCTGATGTGAAAACACTATGGTTAAGGTTGCGTTAGGTTTAGTAACAAAAACAACTTGGTTAGGTTTAGGGAAAAATCATGGTTTAGGTTAAAATCTCCTCATGACTGACTGTTTATAATAATATAATATAATAAAACTTTATTTATAGAGCACTTATCAAAACAAAGTACAAAGTGCTTCACAAGAAAATAAATAAAATACCACAGTGAATGATGAAATATAAAGAAATAAAATACACAAAAGCAATAAAATAAACAGCCAGTTCAGGTAAAATCAGGATATGGTTTCCAATAAAAATGAGAAGAGACTTAAACGTAGACACTGACTCAGACAACCTAATTTCTTCGGGCAAGTTGTTCCAGAGCCTCGGGGCCCTGATAGCAAAAGCTCTGTCACCCTTAGTATTCAATCTAGACTGAGGAAGAGACAGAAGACCCCTGCCCAAAGATTTCAAACTACGTGAAGGTTCATAAGGGATTACAAGGTCTAAAATATAGTCTGGAGCCAGGCCATGAAGTAAAAGTAATCAACAAGATCTTAAAATCAATCCTAAAACAAACAGGGAGCCAATGTAAAGAGGCTTAAACAGGTGTGATGTGATCGTACCTTTTGGTCCTGGTTAACAGCCTAGCAGCTGAGTTCTGTACAATCTGCAGAGTTTTTTGATTAAGACAAGTGAACAGGCTGTTACAATAATCAAGGCGTGAGGAGATCAAAGCATGCACAACAGTTTCTGCATCAGTAAGATTTAAAATAAATCAGATTTTTGCAATGTTTCTGAGGTGATAAAAACAAGATTGGACAAGCTTAGTGATATGTTGCTCAAAACATACATTGCTATCAAACAGGACACCAAGATTTCTTGCAACAGACTTGATATGTTGTGACAGGTTACCAATAGATGGCAGTATTTGTTTAGTGATGTGTTGGGGCCCAATAACAAGGATTTCAGTTTTCAGAGTTGAGCTGTAGAAAATTTATCGACATCCAGTTTTCAGACAGGCAGTCCTGCAGAGAACTCACCATACTAAGGTCAGTGGGCTTGACAGGAGGTACAACTGAGTGTCAACCCCATAACAATGTAATGAAATACCTTGTCTGTGGATGACATCACCCAAGGGAAGCATGTATAAGGAGAACAGTATTGGTCCCAGAATTGAACCTTGAGGCACACCGTAATTGATATGGGGAAAGGATGACATGAAGTTATTAATGCTGACACAGAATTTGAGTGTCTCAATGAGTTAATGATGAGAACCAGTCTAGTGCAGTGCCAGATATGCCCACCCAGTGCCTCAGTCAGATATGCCCACCCAGTGCCTCAGTCTATCTAAAAGAATGCCATGATCATTAGTGCCATGATCATTAGTGTCAAAGGCAGCACTTATGTCCAGCAGCACAAGAATTGAACACATGCCTGTGTCGGCATTCATTAAAAGGTCATTAGTGACTTTGAGAAGGGCTATCTCAGTGCTGTGGTGTTGACAAAAGCAAGACTGGAACTTTTCAAAGGTATTATTGTTTTCCACAGCAGCAAGAAGCTGCTTAGATACAAGTTGTTCGAGAATCTTCGAAATAAAAGGCAGTTTGGAGATTGGACGATAGTTGTCCAGGAGGGTGGGATCAAGGTTTTTATAAGGACTGGCTGGACACAACCAGTTTTAAAGTAATCTGGGACACAGCAAGCAGACAGCGAGTTGTTCAAAATAATTAGCAAAAGGGGCGCAATTCAATCCAGAACTTCCAATAAAAACCTAGTTGGGATTTTGTCCAGAGGGCTGGAGGATACTCTCATAAGAGACATGATGTCTGCGAGTTCAGGCAGAGTAACAGGAGAAAAATTGCTCAAAGAATCCCTGAGTGGGTGATCCACATCTAAAAAGGCAGGGTTGGGGGTGATACCAGATCTTATTAAATCCCACTTACCAGCAAAGTGCAAAAGAAACTTTTCACAATCAGCATCACAATCAGCAGGGGCACAAGAAGAGGCTGGGTTAACTAACTGATCCACAGTTTTAAATAGGAATCTGGGGTTGTGCTGATGGGCAGAAATAAGTGCAGAGAAATGGCATGTTCTTGCATCCTTCACCATCCTATTATAAAGGAGTAATAACACTTTCATAGCCACAAAGTGGACCTGGAGACCTGATTTCTTCCATCTGCGTTCTGCTCTTCTGCATTTCCTTTTACAGCTTTGAATACTGTTATTTAACAATCACTGTTTTCTAGTCTTTGGGTTTGGTCTATTTTTCAGAGGAGCTATGAGATCTAAGGTTGAAGAACACAGGTAGTTAAAAGAATCAACCAAATCATTGGTGTTGGAGGAATCGGGAAACACATTGCCAGGAGAATTGAACAGTGTACAGAATTTTGAGGCACTATGCTCATTAAGGACGTGTGTGTATACTTAGGGTGGGATAATTCACTACTAGCAGCCTGTAATTCACAGTTAAAAACAATGCATAGGTGATTGGATACAAACATGTCCCTGATTTCCACAGATGGAGTTTTCAGGCCCAGACTAAAGATTAGGTCTAAGGTGTGGCCACAGGAATGAGTTAGGCCGGACACATGTTGTTGTAAGTTAAAAGAGTTAGTGATATTTAAAAAATCAGAAGCAAGGGCATTAGAAGAGTCATCAACATGAATATTAAAATCACCACAAAAAATAACTATTCTATCATAATTTAAAACAAAACTGGATAAATACTCAGGGAGATCCAACAAGAATGAGCCAGGTGGTTTAGGGGGGCAATAAATAATAGCAAATATCACCGGTAGGGGGCCACCAAGTTTAGACATAAGCACTTCAAAGGAGGAAAAATCATTGCAAGCTATGGAGGTTACACTTTAAATGCTTCTTATAGACAGTAACAAGGCCCCCACCTTGAGGACAAACCCTCGGGCAGCTAAAGCAGTCATAATCTGGAGGGCACAATTCAGCCAGCTGACTGTGATCACCAGGACGTAACCAGGATTCTGTTAAGAACATGAAATCAAAATCAGTAGAAGAGATAAAATCATTTAAATAAACGTTTTGTTAGAGAGGGATCTTACATTGAGAAGAGCCATCTTAAAAAGTCTGTGCTGGTTCAGATTTGAGGTTGAGAGTGAAGGTAGGGTTCTGGCCCGGATCTTTATTAAGTTATTATTATTGCTGTGTCGGCTGTGTCTGTTTCGTATTAAGGACCTATGCGAAATTACCACAGGAATTTCAAAAGTAGCGCTAGAGGGCTTCAAATAGCAGCACTATGATCAGTCCACATGGGGGAGTTAGTGACAGCAGAGGGTGTGTGGCTGTTTATGGTGGGCAGAGAAGAGAAAGAAGAAGAGTGAGGGGAAACAGGTGATGTAAATAGTCAACTACGTGAGGAGGACAGCACAGCGTGCTGCAGGTTAGCCGCCAGCATGCAACTACCTGACTTGTTTGGGTGAAGACCATCTCGTGCAAACAAGGAAGAACGATCCCAGAATAAGTTAAAATTGTGAATAAAACCAACGTCATGGATGCTGCACACAGTCTGGAGCCAGGCATAAAGGTTGAGGATCCTGCTAAAACGGCAATTCCATGACCCAGTGTAGGAATTGGACACGAAATGAAAGCATGCTTTCCGGTGATGTTGAGCAGGTCAAAGAGGTGGATGAAGTCTGCTTTCGTCAGCTCCGATTGCTGACAGGCGGTGTCATTGGTGCCGATATGGACTAGGATTTTCGTGATAGTCATCGGGAGTGCAGCCAGAAGTCCGGGGAGCTTTTCAAAGATGTCGGGGGTCGTAGCTCTGGGAAAGCAGTGTGTGACCGCATTAACGAAGCAGACATTCCTTACTATGGAATCTCCAACTATCAGCATAGTTGGGGGGATGAGAGGAGGCAGATTCAATGATCGTGGAGACCGCTGAGTTCCATCAGTTGTCCCTGGGATAGTTGTGGCTGGGGACTGCTGTGGCGAGGGGGCGGCGTCCTTCTTAGCAGAGGTGTTCTCTTCTCTCTCAGGACGAATGACACCTCCAGAGCTTCTCCTGATCATGGCCTCTTTCAGTAACTTGCGGTGAGAGGAGGAGGAAGACTTGACCACTGGAAAAAGGGAGTTTCCCTCCAGTGTAGGAAAGTCCTGCATATCCAGGATGTCAAACCTGTTGGCACGGGGAGGTCTCTATGTGAAGGTGGAGGAGGTAGTCAGTTTGCACCATGTCTGTCCTTACAGTCCAGTGCTCCGGTTGACGTGGAGTTGAACTCACCGGAGCCTTCTCAATACCTCCACCGACGAGTGACCGTGCATCCACTGGGGCTTTGCAAGGAGTAGAAATGGCAATTGCTTTGGGCTTTGCACCCATGAGGAGCCACGGATCTTCAGGCTTAGCTGAAACGGCTTCATGCTCCGGGGCGCCAGTGATGATGGAGCCGAACCACGGAAGAGTGGGATCATTGTCCAGTTCTGGAGTGGAGCAGTCAGGGGAGTGAGATGGGATGGTCGCATTCTGGTTGCCGCAGCTGAGCTGAGGACTGCAAGGTGTTTTTCCTGGGCCGAGGCGACAGTGGAGAACTCCAGGATGAGCTTGTCTTTTTCTCTGAGCTCAGCTTCCAGACAGGCGATACTTTTCTTCAGCTTTGAGACGGTAAGGTGACAAGATCCACACTCAGCCATCAGGCTTGCAGTTAGTCCGTGAGAGTGCTTCAAAGCTTAAAATCCACAGTAAAGTCCATAAAAGTGCTAAGGAGCTTAAAATCCTTAATAAAAGCGACTGGTTAGTCTAGCCTCCAGGCTAAAAACAAACCTAGCTAAACTAGCAGCAGTGGAGGCAGTCCGGGAAACCAGGTGGTTGCAGCCAGCTTAAAATCACTTAAGATCCATACGTTCGATGGCTGAAAACTTTTACCAAGTTAAAACATACAGGTAAAACAATGGCCAGGAAAACAGTGTAGTGTAGAAAACTTGGCTTAAACACTCAATAAAATGTTATTTTATGATGGTTTAAGACAAAGCTTCTAGCGAAGCTTCTGGCAGGTACACAAAAACGCCGACACATGTGCCAACACATACTGTCCACACACACACCCCACTATCCCCCTTTTCCTCTATGGTGCCACCTCAGAGTGCTGTTTCCCATGAGAACTCCCCCTACTGGCTCCACCTGTCATCAACCCCTTCAGCTGTTGGTCTCCCCATTCAGACTGTTGTGACAGACAGGTTATTGCGCCCACATGGCAGTTTCACATTACTTTCATGGCCACACTAGATTTAGTTTTTATGATTGGCCTGACCATTCCCTCCCTGTCTGTGGAAGAGATGGGGATCTCAGATCATATGTGTATCAGGTTTTCCACCATGTTTTATACTGTTCCTAAACCTCTATCACCTGTCTCTTACTCCCGTACAATAAACCCATCCACAGCTAGCAATTTCTCTGATGCTTTTATAGGCTCTTCCCTATCCTGCTACATTGGAGCCCGCTCCTCAGTGCCGCTGCTAGCCATTTTGGTGCCCTAAGCATAATTCCTTTATGATGCCCCCCACCCCGACCCCGAGAAAAAAAACGTTTCTTTTTGCCAGTTTAACTTTTTATTACCAAACATAACTCAATACCAATAACACATAATAGCAGCATCACAGTATAAAACTTAAGAACACTAAAAAGAGAAAGTAAAATCTTCACAGCTTTGCTGACTTTGTAAACAGTAAACAGAATAGCAAAATAAAAAAATTATCAAAATAATCCAGACTTTTTTTTTTGCAAATTCAATGTCACTTTGAATAAATTAAATTAAATAATCATCAATAAGTACAAACAAGAATAGTCAGTCTTCTTAAATAAAACAAAGATTTAGAGGACTAAAAGTCACAACTTTAATTACTTTGTAAACACAGTAGGCTATGTAGAACAGCTAAAAACACACATTCAAGTAAAGTGCAAAATCTTCTTAGACCAAATGTTGTCAAAATAAACCAAAGACATACATTTTGAGGGAGCCATAATGCTATTCTGTATGGATCAAGCATTTCCACCAGTTTTGGGAGGCTCTATAGAACCACACGTCTGCATTTCCTCGCTGAAAAATCACTAATTAGGTCATCATATGACAGCTTCTGAGCCACTTCACCATTGATGCTGATGACAGCAAGACCACTTAGACGTTCCTGCCCCATTGTTGAACGCAAGTATGTTTTAATGAGCTTAAGTTTTGAAAAACTTCGCTCAGCAGAGGCAACTGTAACAGGGAGAGTTAATGCAACTCTAAGAGCAACCCAGAGATTTGGATACACCAAAATAAACCATAAACTACTGCTCAATATCTAAAGAAAGTAACAGGTAGCTGGCGTCAGGTCAGTTATTTTTTAAATAGGTAATGTTTAACAGTAAAATCTCAATTTAGCTTGCACCGAAGTTGTAAGTTATAATAACATAGTTTGCTAATGCTAACATTAACGTCAGCAAGTTCGAGGCGCATTACGATTAGCAGCAGCACGCACATGCAGCACATTTCCCGTATTTATGAATGATTAAACATGGACTTACCTGAAAGTGATGCACGGGCATCATCTCGCAGTTTCTTCTTCTTTCGTTTCTCAGCACCCGACTCCTGCTGTCTTTTCGGAGCCATGCTCAAATCTGTCAAACTGCGTCAGGCAGGCGCCCGCGCGAACAACCGGAACGGACCATCCGGCACGGGGGGGGGGGCTAGACTAGAGCAATTATTAAATATCTTTCTTGTTCCCCCTTTTTTGTTACATATACATGGCTAAAATGTGCCTAATATTTCTATTTCATTAGGCTATTTTTGGTGCCCCCTCAGCACTTGGTGCCCTACGCACAGTGCGTGATGCGCGTGGTGGGAGCGGCGGCGCTGCCTCCTGCCTGAGCACAGAGGTCACCTGGTTCAACTCAACTTGTATAGACATCTTGGACTCTGTTGCCCCACTCAAATGCAGGAAAAATAAAAATAAAACTCTGAACGAGGATACCCGCGCTCTTAGGCAATTATGTAGGAAAGCAGAAAGAAAGTGGAAAAAAAGACTTGGAATAATGCGAAGTCATCTCCTTAACTATCAGAAATCTGTTAAAGCAGCAAGAGCAAATACTTTGCTGAGATTATCTCCAGAAATTCCCACTCTCCCAAAGTACTATTTAACACAATCAACACAGTCCTTAACCCTGCTGCTACTGCCTGCACTGTGCCAACCACAGCCATGTGTGAGGAATTTCTTAAATTCTTCACAACTAAAACTGATAACATTCCATCTGCAATCTCATCTCCTTCCTACGACCCCTCCATCCCCCCTCCTTGCTCCACAGTCCTAAGTCATTTTGAGCCTTTGTCTCTTGCTCTTATTAAAGACATAGTCTCACACACTAAACCGACTACTTGTCCCCTGGACATTGTTCCTACACGCCTGTTGAAAGAAGTGTTCAACAATGTTGGTCCTGCAATTTCCTTCATCCTAAACAACAGTCTAACTGTTCAGTTCCCTCTTGTTTTAAACATGCGGTAGTACATTCCATTATTAAAAAGCCTAACCTTGATGCAACTGTCTTAAATAATTTCCGGCCTATATCCAAGTTGCTATTTTTATCTAAGGTAATGGAAAAAGTCATCTACTCTCAGCTCAGAGAAATTTCAGTCTGGCTTCAGGGCACGTCACAGCCCAGAGTCAGCTCTCTTTAAAGTCCCCAATGATTTACTGATGTCTCTGGACTCTGGTAAATGTGCCATACTTATTTTGCTTGACCTTAGTTCTGCCTTTGACGCTACTGACCATTTTACTGGACTGTCTCGAGCGCCAGGCCAGGATCCGGGGTAGCGCCCTTCAATGGTTCACCTCCCACCTAACAGACAGATCTTTTTCTGTCAAAACTGGTAACCTCTTCTCCTCGTCTGCCCCCATCACCTGTGGAGTACCTCAAGGGTCCAATTTAGGGCCTATATTATTCGCTTTATACATTCTCCCTTTAGGCTCAATCTTCAATAAATACAGTATCTCGTGCTATTGCTACGCAGACGACACACAGCTATACCTCCCATTAGAACCTGGTGAAAATAACAACACTTCACATCTTCAGTTAAACAATAGTAAAACTGAAGTGGTCTTATTTGGTCCGTCCAACTCCATTGGGGGTTTAGCTAGTCACCTTGGGCCCTTGGCGCCTAACATTCATGACCAGGCCAGAAATATTGGTGTCATCTTTGATCCTACTTTAAAAATTGACAATCAAATTAATATGGTTGCAAAAGGTTGCTTTTTCCACCTAAGAAATATCACAAAATTGTTCCTCTCTCTCAACAACCTGAAGAGTGTCACCAATGCCTTAGTTTCTTCTCGTGCTTTATAAATAAACTTGTACATTGTTGTAATGATTGCTACGGCCACTAGAGGACTTTCTCACTTGAAAGTAAATAAATGTCATTTTGGGGCACTTGCTGAAAAGACTGATGCTCTTGTTCATGGCAGGACAGTCTCTATGGCAGAAGCACACCTGTTTTAACTCCTCTCTGATCAGTGATAATCCTTGCACTCATGTGGTGATGCACATGCGTTACCAAATTATCTTGCATGAGTATATACTGTATGTGGCTAATACAAATAAGATCACTTTCTTGACAATCACTATCAACAGATGGATTTAATAGTACTTTAGCTTTTGAATTCATGCTAAATGCACATTATCTACTATCATAAAATACTCCTCATTTATTTATTTCAGAAATAATTTCATAGCCATATTTATTTATTTATGTGTTTATTTATTTATTTAATATTTAATATTGAATAATATGACATTCCATACGGTTAAGGTATGGTTAGGGTTAGGCAACTAAAACACTTGATTAATATTAAAGAGAACTCAGGATTATGATCAGGGTACTGATTTTAGTTTCAAGTACTGTATGGGTGAAGCTCTTACATTTCCTATAATGAAACTCAATAATGTCTTTCTTTAGATCTGTCCTGCCTCCAAAATCCCCACTTCTTCCTAACCCCACACTTTTGTAATGCTTCAAGTCTCAAGCCCAGGATGATGACGTCATCAGGGTTAATGTTAATTGCAGGCCTGTGATGGGACATAAACTGGTCTTCTGCATGAAAGTCTGATGCACTACATGCTAATCCACCACCCCAACCTCCACGCCCTTACTTTCCACCTCACTACATAAAGGAAACACTACTTCCTGCATTGGCACTGGATGTCAATCTTGATACATAGAATCATCCAGTATGGATGTAATTCCTAGGACACAGCGCTACACTGTAACATGCTCCTGTCAGAGTCAAACTCTGTAGGTGGAATATTCACAATCCAACCACATCAGGAACACTACATCCATCGTTTAATGCTAATTAATCAAGGGATTCTGATATTGTCTAAGTAAACAGTGATGGGCTGTTATTGGCCAATAGTTTACTTTGACAGTTTATTGACATCACATTAAAGACTTCAAAGTGTAGCGTAAAGGCACAGATCATGGGCTGTTTTAGATCTTTCTTACCACTCTTTAACAAGTAGTTGCATCATTGCATGCAGTTTTTGTTTAATTTTTTCTCTTTTTGGGGGGATTGGGATGGATTAAGCCTTTCTATGTGATACAGTGAGTATATAATGGGGTATATAGGCATGTCATGATAAATACATAGCAATAAGGCTTATGATCAATGACGTGGTCCTTTAAGTCCTCAGTCACTGGTTCTTGACAACTCTGATACCAGAATTTAATGTGGGAAAATGGTGTTAATCTATGTCTTCAGGCCTCTTTTACATTAAAGAGAATCTCGCCTGGAGTGCATCTCTAACTTTTTGCCCGATCCGCTGAATCCTTAGCTGTAATGGACAGCAGGGGAGGTAGTGTGCTCAGCCTGTACTGCCGACAGTCTTCCGTCTGTTTATCTGAAGCTGTGATAGATGGGCTGTGGAAATTTCCTCCCCCTTGTGTAGCTGCAATCAGTCTCCCCATCACTACTGATAACACAGCATGCCAAAAACACAGCCTCACAATAGCAGCAGGTCCTCACAACAAACTGGGTTAATGATGCAGGAGGACTGCCTGTCACCCTCTGGACTCACACAGGTCCAGCCTCGTGTTTGTCTGTCTATCACAAGAATTTGGTTCTCTACCCTGTTAGTCTGCCGGCCTGATAGAAGCAAGCATTAGAGTTGGGTTACAATAGAGAAACTTTGTTAACTCTTTACACATCTGCTTTACAGCTCACGCTGTCACATACCTGGAATAAAAAAATACTACAAATGAAGTGACGAAACATAACTAATGCAGATGCTTCCATGCAGGGCACTGGGTGGTGAGTATGAAAATGATGTGAATCATATGCTATGGCCTTCACAGTCACCAGATCACAACCCAACTAAACACCTATGGGAGATTTTGGACCGACCTGTTAGACAGCGCTCTCCACCACCATCATCAAAACACCACATGAGGGAATATCTTCTGACAGAACAGTGTTCATCCCTCCAACAGAGTTCAAACACTTGGAGAATCTGTGACAAGCAGCACTGACACTGTTCTGGAGGCTGGAGGTGGAACTAAACCCTCTAAAACACTTTTATTATAATTTTGCACCCATCTATACCTGCCACTAAATAAAATCTAATTTATGCCTCACATGACACTACTTCAGCAGAAGCGCTTGTAGTGGAGAGCATATGCAAACTCAAAATACAAGAAGAACAGTGCTTATGATGATCAGCAAAACCCAAATACTTAAGAGCAATGTTTAGGTTTTTCACTGAATTTATATTATAGGTTTAGTGGACAGACAGGCAGGAAACGGGGAGAGCGAGAGTAGATGACATGCAGCACAGGGCTGTGGGCTTGATTTGAACCCAGGCCACTGCGGTAAGGACTCAGACCAGGTGAGCTACGGGGGCGCCCCACAAATATATGATTTTATACATTTTACATATGATAAGGGTAGACGTCCAGAGATTAACAGGTTTACAGCATCAAACTGTCAAAAATGTAGTGGGCTTGCTGAAATCCACCATGGTGAGGCAGGTAATTAGCAGAGCAATTGTGTCATGATTTTCATGCTGCTATTAATTACCTCATCACATACATTGGCTGGGGGAAACATAATGCCTGAATGTGTCCCTCTAACTTTGCTGAAGAGATTATTTATCATCATGCATTGTAATTATACCTGGGGCTCGGAGCATTCAAATGGATTTACTGCGGAGCTGATAGCATAAATGTTTGATGAGATGTTTTCATTGATGTGTGACTGGCTTTGCATTATAGCCAGAGAGAGGCTTGCAGGTTTCCCTCGTCACTGATAGTGTTTGCCTCACTCATTGTTGATAAGATCAAGGACTGGGAGAGAGGGATTTTCACAATATACTGATTCCACACAAATATCTGATTTGACAAAGGTCAGTTGTGTGAAAGAAGTTGAGAGCAATTAGCGTCTACAACCCTGCATTCAATCAATCAGGCCTTATGGGTCATTAATGTGCAGCCCTATGACAGAAAACAGTGGGTCCTTCTGTGTCCTGGGATTTATCTCAAGTCAAGTCATTTTCATTCATATAGACAAATCACAAATTTGCTGTATGCGCCAAGGTCATGGGTCCGATGCTTACAACTCGGGTGATTAGGATGAATACAGGAAGTCCAGGTATGTGCTCCGGAGAGCTATTAGCAGTGTTAAGAGACAATACAGGGTCTAACTATCAGGGCTCCAACACCAGAAACATGTGGTCTGGACTAAGAACTATCACAGACTACAAAAGGAAAACCAGCAGTGCTGATATAATGTCTGCATCTCTCCGATGGACTGAACACCTTCTATGCACGCTTTGAGAAGGTTGAGGAGGTACCAAAGGCCCAGGACCCCTGCCCACTTATATCCATGTGTGCAAATCCTTCAAAAGGATTAATCCTCCAAGGCACCTGGACCCGATGGCATCCCTGGCCAAGCTCTCAAGGTGTGTGCAGATCCACTGGCAGATGTCTTCACAGATATTTTCAAACTCTCACTGCTCCAGTCTGTAGTCCCCACATGTTTCAAGAAGACCACCATTATCCCTGTCACCAAAAAGACCAAAGCCCTCTGCCTGAATGACTACCGCCCAGTAGCACTCCCCTCCACCATCATGAAGTGCTTTGAGCGGTTAGTCAAAACCTTCATCTCCTCCTCCCTCGATGTAAGCATCTATACACTCTATATACAGAACATTACCTGTTTATACCTGCACACATCGCAGTATACATATATGTTTATTTGAATTGTGTTTACAAGCTATTAAACCATCACAGTATATATATTTGTGCATTACCTGTCTACATTACAGTTCATTAATTTCATCACTACTGTACACCAGTCTAACTCAGTATTTTGTGTGTATATATATATATATATATATATATATATATATATATATATATATATATATATATATATATAATATTATTACATTATTATTCCTATATTTTGACTTCTGCACTATTTATGTCTTTGTCTTGGATTCTCTTTTCTCATTTTATTTCCGTGATGTTCTTTTTATACATACTGTATGAGCATTGCTGGAAGGAGCCTGGGGAAAAGAATTTCACTGCCAATGACTGCTTCACTGTAATTGCTGTGCATATGACAAATAGTGAACTTAACATACAATATCCTTTATGCTTAGGCCCTTGATTTGGATAGGGAAAAACACCACAGGTAAAACCTCACAAAACAGAGAACCAATCCCTCTTCCAGAACCGCCAGATATGCAATAAGTGTCGTATATATAGAGTGGACAGTGGCAACAACAATAAAATTACAATATAGAGAAACAGAAGGACATTGGGCATAAAGCAAAAACCACTCATATGAATAGATTTGTTAAGTGGCTCAATTTACGAACGAAATTCACAAGTGGTCCAGTACCAGTCATGTACAGATAGTCTGACATTCCCCACAGAAGAAAAACACTTTGTTGATACTTTGTTGACTTTCTCATTGTTTTGGGGTCCCACAGACCTCACCGCTGTATGTGAAAAATAATAATAACAACTGCAAAAGTAAACTTTTTTTCCTCCTCTCTTCTGACCAATATTAGGACCAATAAGTCCTGAAGTATCCAGGTGATAAAACTCAGATCATAAGAGTTAAGAATTACAATGCCTAACTTTGAATGAATGTGGATAAAAAATGTACCAAAATCAATTTAATTCAATTCAATTTTATTTATATAGCACCAATTCATAAACAGAAGTTATCTCATAACAAGAGGTAGAAACAATGCAAAGACCACGTAGAATTATTATTTTGTTTTTTATATAGTAGAATAGTAACTGTAGTGTTAATATTAATAAATTAGTAATAATAGGAATGACAGCTATAGGAAGAATAATGTCAGCATCAGTAACAGAGCCAATAACAACAACTGTAGTAGCAGTTGGCGAGCAGGAACACGGGGCAGCAAGTGGCCCACAACCACAGATCCAGTCTCTGCAGCTCTGGAGGCAAAAATACCTGCTGAAAGCGACAGAAGGAGAGAAACGAAAAAGCACAAAACTACGGGAGAGAGAAGATGTCGAGTTAGCAATATGCAGTAATGGGATAAAAATGCATACAGATGGAGAAGGAGAAAGGAAAGAGGCGCATCATGTGAAGTCTCCCAGCAGTCTAGGCCTATAGCAGCATAACTAAGGGATGGTTCAGGGCTCACTCAAGCCAGCCCTAATTATAAGCTTTATCAAAGAGGAAAGTCTTTAGCCTACTTTTAAATGTGGAGATGGTGTCTGCCTCCCAAAACCAAACTGCTTGATAAATGAAGGCTCTGGCTCCCATTCTACTTTTGGAGACTCTAGGAAACACAAGTAACCCTGCAATTCTGGGAGCGCAGTGTTCTAGTTGGATAATATGGTATTATGAGATCTTTAAGATACAATGGTGCCAGACCATTAAGAGCTTTGCAGATGAGGAGAAGGATTTTAAATTCTATTCTAAATTTTACAGGGACCCTGTGCAGAGAAGCTAATATTGGAGAGATATGATCTCTTTTCCTAGTTCTTGTCAGTACACATGCCGCAGCATTCTGGATCAACTGGAGAGTCTAAAGGGCCTTATTCGGGCAGCCGGATAATAAGGAATTGCAGTAGTCCAGCCTAGAAGTAACAAATGCATGCACTAATTTTTTGGCATCATTTTGAGACAGGATGTGCTTGATTTTTGCAATATTACGTAGGTGAAAAAAGGCAGTCCTTGAAGTTTGTTTCATGTGGGAGTCAAAGGACAAATCCTGATCAAAGATAACTCTGAGGTTCCTTACGGTGCTACTGGAGGCCAGGGCAATGCCATCTAGAGTAACTATATCTTTAGATAATTTGTTTCGGAGGTGTTTGGGACCAAGTACAATAACTTCAGTTTTGTCAGAGTTTAACATCAGAAAGTTGCAGGTCATCCAGGTCTTTATGTCCTTAAGGCATGCCTGAAGTTTAGTTAACTGGTTAGTTTCATCTGGCTTGATCGATAGATATAACTGGGTATCATCTGCATAGCAATGAAAGTTTATGGAGTGCTTCCTAATAATACTGCCTAGAGGAAGCATATATAAGGTGAATGGAATCAGTCCAAGCACAGAACCTTGTGGACCTCTGTGACTATCTTTGGCGTGAACGGAGGACTCACCGTTAACATGTACAAACTGAGATCGATCTGATAGATAGGATTTAAACCAGCTTAGTGTGGTTCCTTTAATGCCAATTACATGTTCCAGTCTCTGTAATAGGATGTGATGATCAATGGTGTCGAACGCAGCACTAAGATCTAACAAGACAAGTACAGAGACAAGTCCATTGTCTGATGCAATTAAAAGGTAATTTGTGATTTTCACCAGTGCTGTCTCTGTCCTATGATGCACTCTAAATCCTGACTGAAAATCCTCAAATAAACTATTGTTATTTAGAAAGTCACACAACTAATTGGCGACTGCTTTCTCAAGGATCTTAGAAAGAAAGGGAAGGTTAGATATAGGTCTATAGTTGGCTAAAACCCCATGATCAAGAGTGGGCTTTTTAAGAAGCGATTTAATTACAGCTACTTTAAAGGATTGTGAGACATAACAAACAAGGTTCCTGTGTTTGAAGACAAGTCGGCACCGGTTTAAGGAAGGACTTGATGAATTTGTTCTCTATTATTAAAGAAGCTCATGAAGTTGTTGCTACTGTTACGTTGCTACGTTATTAATCCTGACACAGAATTTCCTATTGGAAAATAAGATGATAACCAGTCTAGTGCAGTGCCAGATATGCCCACCCAGTGCCTCAGTCTATCTAAAAGAATGTAATGATCAATAGTGTCAAAGGCAGCACTTAAGTCCAGCAGCACAAGAACTGAACACATGCCTGCATCGGCATTCATTAAAAGGTCATTAGTGACTTTGAGAAGGGCTGTCTCAGTGCTGTGGTGTTGACAAAAGCCAAATTGGAACTTTTCAAAGGTATTATTGTTTTCCACAGCATCAAGAAGCTGCTTAGATAAAATTTTCAAGAACCTTGGAAATATAAGGCAGTTTGGAGATTGGATGATAGTTGTCCAGGAGGGTGGGATCAAGCCCAGATTTTTTAGGACTGGCTGGACACAAGCAGTTTTAAAGTAATCTGGGACACAGCCAGTAGACAGCGAGCTGTTAAAAATAGTTAGCAAAAGGGGCGCAACACAATCCATAACTTCCAATAAAAACCCAGTTGGAATTTTGTCCAGAGGGCTGGAGGATACTCTCATAAGAGACATGATGTCTGCGAGTTCAGGCAGAGTAACAGGAGAAAAATTGCTCAAAGAATCCCTGCGGGTGATCCACATCTTAAAAGGCAGGGTTGGGGGTAATACTAGATTTTATTAACTCCACCTTTCCAGCAAAGTGCAACCGTGAGATTTTCAGCTTTCTGAGGCAATCAGGGACGATTGACAATGTATGCGATCACATGATACGAGAACAGAAGCTTACTGACTCAGATGTTGAGGACTGAAGGGGTGTGTGTGTGTGTGTGTGTGTGTGTGTCTGTCTGTCTGTATCCAGCTATGTCAAACTAATACATTATTGAAAATTGATAGCCTATAAGCCCTTATTATGAATTATTATTAAATGAAATAAATGAGAATTACAAAAAAAATCTAATTTTCCCCTTTCAGTTTAGGTGATGAGACTGCCCCATCTGCCCCACTACCCTCCACACTACATTATGTGGCTCACCTTCCACTCCACCTCTTCCCTCTGGTGCCTCCTCCTCCACTCGACAGCAGACCACCAATAGTAATGATATAGCGGTAAAGATTTAATTCATTCACTGTTACGTCTGGATGAAAAACTTCTAGATTTTATTGGCAGGGCTTTTCATTAAGCATCTCACGCAAATGCTGATATTGTTAGTCTATAATCAAGTTTTTTAATTTTGACATTTTTAATGCCAAGCAATCAGCCCGTTCTGAATAGACATGTTTTCAACGGGCACTGCACTAGTAACTAAAATGGAATGGAGTCTCTGTGTCTGTATGTATGCATGTATGTCCTTCGATTTTCTTGACATCTGTTCATCCGATTGACTTCACACTTGGGGGGTGTATTGCTGAGGAGGTTTTCGAGAAAGCTGCAAGCAGCAATACTGGTGGCCAAGCAATTGATCCATTCCGAACAGGCACGTTTTGAACATGCATTGCACTAGTAGGTTTCCCAAATCCCAAACCAACACTGAATGTATCTACTAACAAGTATTATGTGCGTATCAAAGCCTGATATATCTTATTCCTCTGCAGCATAGAGCTCCATTGTTGTCCAAAAACTATTAAAAACACATCAGGGAGCCACACTGGGTGACATTTTGACTCAATCCCACATACACAGTCCTGCTGCCCATAACTTGACTAAAGCCAAACACAAGTCAAATCCCTTGTTCCTCAGTGGTGGCGTTTAGTAGCTGACCCTGACCTCTGACCTGATTATAAAAGAAAAAATAGTAATCCCCCACAGAGATCAACAGTTCATTGGCTTTTATCTTGTATTGCACACGCAGACTCAGCTCAACTAGTTCTTTCATAAATGACATTCTCCCTGCATCAAAGGTAAAGAGACACTACAGGCTCGTCTCATACACCTCTCACACTGCTCAAACACCAAAGCTGCATCATTCTGACATCAGGCTGCTTCAGGAAGGATGTGACACTGCTGGGAGGTTGATGATGATAAGAAGAACTGAAAACCATACACCTTAAAAAAAAAGATTAGAGCAGTGAAGCACAAAATAAGCAGTTTAGGTAAATTCAGATGAACTACATTTTTATTTTTCAAATTTTAATTGTATGTTAATACCTTCCTCGTGTACACTATACACACTAAAATTATAGATATTGCTCACTGTACACTACTACACTGTCTATTAGGGGCTTTGGGCCTTATTGATATGCTAGTTGTTATCCACAAGCAGATATTATAACCATAAAACCTTGGGAAACAAGATAATGAGAGATGAGACAGTTTGGCAGAAAGTATTATTATTGTGGCAGTCACATTAATGAACATTACTAGATGCAAAGGCAATTAATTACTGCTTGCATCATCACCCTGGAAAAAGCATTTAATTATTTTTTGATGCACTCTGTTGCACTCAGCGAGCCTCATAGAGTGTGCAGGCTGACAAAATGGATGCTGGCATGGAACCAGCTAAAATGTGGTTTCACTGCCTAATGGCTATTGTACTGGCAGGGCAGATGGCATTGCTTGACAGTAGAGATGCACTGAGGTCTGCTGCAGCAGAGGTGACACTGCTTATTTTTAAAGGTTTTTCTTTTTTCCTAATGATCAATTCAATTCAGTTTTATTTATATAGCGCCATTTCATAACAGCAACATCTCATTGTACTTTTCCTATAGAGCAGGTCTAGACCATACTCTTTATAATATTATTTACAGTGTCTGCAGCTGATGAACACCAACACACCAAAACATACAACACTGCAGATATGAATGTTCAAAGTCCTCCAAACAAGACAGTAGCCAATCCCCTCTACTTCCCAGAACCCATAAAAATGAAAGTCTGTAAAATGTTTTATTTATTCAGTTAATTGGTCTTTTATATTGCCTGTAAATTTTATTTTGCACCATGAAGGTCAACAAGTTTGAAGCCTTCTACATTCTTTGAGTTGTGTTGGCCTAAAAGTAGTAATAGATTGAATTTATGGCAGTTAAATTTGTTAATGTAGAACGAAAACGGATGCTAAAAACATAGAGTTTGCCCCCAAAAAATACAGAAGACATGAACTCAGTGTCATCAATAATAGATGCAGCCCGGCCTCCAAACTAAATCACAAAATATGTCATTTCTTACTGCCTTTAAAATGACAAAGGTTACATATCACAGTTAAAAATGATTCACATGAATGTTTTCTCATCTGCCACCGCTAAAGTTAAAGGTGGCACGTCTTTTTGTCAAATTCAGTGAATATCTCCTCACTGGCCGCTAGCTGTCCGTTCAGTGTGTGCTAAAAAAAACCCTCCGGTGTGTGTACACATCCCTGGCTCTGTAAATGGGAAACACACAAAGAGGGTCGGACGGAGCCGCACAACACTATTCCAGCCATGATTTGTGTGTCAGGTCAGTAGGGGCCCACACCTCCTTCTTGCCCTAGGGTTCTTTAGTGGGTTAATTTATCCTTAGGTTTTGTGGTGCTACTTCCGCCTTTGCTCATGACACCAAGAGTCATTCACACAGCTGCTATAGGTAAATATACTGTATGTCATATTTAGGTGTTTCAACAAACAACAGATTCAGTTGTTTTTCTTCTTTAGTTGGAAAAACAAAACACAGTGTAAAGACAACATCAGGAACAGTAACCAAATTGTGATCATGTGTTTGAGCTCTTACCTGGAACACTGTGGCTCTAGTTTGGTGTTATGGTTTGTTTGCTCATAACCCAACACTGAGTCAATCCTTTAATCAAACAAGTACGACATGATGTAGCAGAGTATTGGGATTCTGTCTAGGAGATGCTCTCTTGTTTTCACAGCAGAGCTCCCAGATTGTTGTCTGTCAAGAATGTCTTAGATCTTTCTCAGATCATGAAATATTATAGGAGAGGGGTAGGCACAATGCAAAGACCACATAGAATTTTTATTTTTTATATAGTAGAACAGTAATTGTAGTGTTAAAATTAATACATTTGTAATAATAGGAATGACAGCTATAGGAAGAATAATGTCAGCATCAGTAACAGAGCCAATAACTGTAGTAGCAGTTGTTGAGCAGGAACACAGGGGCAGCAGGTGGCCCACAACCACAAACCCAGACCCCGCAGCTCCGGAGGCAGAAATACCTGCTGAAAGCGACAGAAGGAGAGAGGAGAGAAACGAGAAAACACAGAACTACGGGAGAGAGAAGATGTCGAGTTAGTAACATGCAGTAATGGGATAAAAATGCATACAGAGGGAGAGAAGGAGAGAGGAAAGAGGCGCATCATGTGAAGTCTCCCGGCAGTCTAGGCCTATAGCAGCATAACTAAGGGATGATTCAGAACTCACCCAAGCCAGCCCTAACTATAAGCTTTATCAAAGAGGAAAGTCTTTAGCCTACTCTTAAATGTGGAGATGGTGTCTGCCTCCCAAACCCAAACTGGAACCTGATTCCACAGGAGAGGAGCTTGATAACTGAAGGCTCTGGCTCCCATTCTACTTTTGGAGACTCTAGGATACACAAGTAACCCTGCATTCTGGGAGCGCAGTGTTCTAGTCGGGTAATAAGGTATTATGAGATCTTTAAGATACAATGGTGCCAGACCATTAAGAGCTTTGCAGATGAGGAGAAGGATTTTAAATTCTATTCTAAATTTTACAGGGACCCTGTGCAGAGAAGCTAATATTGGAGAGATATGATCTCTTTTCCAAGTTCTTGTCAGTACACATGCCGCAGCATTCTGGATCAACTGGAGAGTCTAAAGGACTTATTCGGGCAGCCGGATAATAAGGAATTGCAGTAGTCCAGCCTAGAAGTAACAAATGCATGCACTAATTTTTCGGCATCATTTTGAGACAGGATGTGCTTGATTTTTGCAATATTACGTAGGTGAAAAAAGGCAGTCCTTGAAGTTTGTTTCATGTGTGAGTCAAAGGACGAATCCTGATGAAAGATAACTCTGAGGTTCCTTACGGTGCTGCTGGAGGCCAGGGCAATGCTATCTAGAGTAATTATATCTTTAGATAATTTGTTTCGGAGGTGTTTGGGACCAAGTACAATAACTTCAGTTTTGTCAGAGTTTAACATCAGAAAATTGCAGGTCATCCAGGTCTTTATATCCTTAAGGCATGCCTGAAGTTTAGTTAACTGGTTAGTTTCATCTGGCTTGATCGATAGATATAACTGGGTATCATCTGCATAGCAATGAAAGTTTATGGAGTGCTTCCTAATAATACTGCCTAGAGGAAGCATATATAAGGTGAATAGAATCGGTCCAAGCACAGAACCTTGTGGAACTCCATGACTAACTTTGGCGTGCACGGAGGACTCACCGTTAACATGTACAAACTGAGATCGATCTGATAGATAGGATTTAAACCAGCTTAGTGTGGTTCCCTTATTGCCAATTACATGCTCCAGTCTCTGTAATAGGATATGATGGTCAATGGTGTCGAACGCAGCACTAAGATCTAACAAGACAAGTACAGAGACAAGTCCATTGTCTGATACAATTAAAAGGTCATTTATAATTTTCACCAGTGCTGTCTCTGTGCTATGATGCACTCTAAATCCTGACTGAAAATCCTCAAATAAACTATTGTTATTTAGAAAGTCTCACAACTGATTGGCGACTGCTTTCTCAAGGATCTTAGAAAGAAAGGGAAGGTTAGATATAGGTCTATAGTTGGCTAAAACCCCATGATCAAGAGTGGGCTTTTTAAGAAGCGGTTTAATTACAGCTACTTTAAAGGATTGTGGTACATAGGTTCTCAATAAAGACAGATTGATCATATCCAGTAAAGAAAAATAAGAATCAAAAATTCTGTTTTATGTTACATTTTATATTCATACATGTGAATCCCCATTTTCCAATTTTTCTGTTGAATTTGGAAACTACTGTAAATCACTGAATTAATAATCTTTCTTAAGAAAAGCGGAGATATAATGTGTCTTCCATCAGAATGATTTAATGAGAAATTAATCTGTATAAATGAACTGATATTGTTTTATTTCTCGTGGAGAAAAACGTGACTTTTCTATTTCTTACAATGTATCTGTTTAAATAAAAAGATGTGAAAAACTAAATCTGCTACACTATTGATGAGTCAGATAGCTGTTGTCTAGATCGGAAATAATTCTTTCAAGAGGAAAAGGCATTATGTGCTCTGCAGTTTCTTTGTTGTAACTTCTCCTCTCTTCAGGAGTGTGATCACTTGGAGGGTTGATTTTCTTCGGTCTGAACCAGAATGGAAAAGCTTACTGTTTAGTTTGGTTTGTTTCCGTTTGCAATTAAAGGTTGGACTCACAAGTATCTTGTCCTAGTAGCCTGTGAAACCACTAAATTAAATATTGTTACACAGAAACTTTTTAGACAAACTTGATCTTGAAAATGTCAGCATTACTGTGCATTTTCTGCCTACATGTTGAAGAGTCTGTGAGAGCCCTCATTCCTCCGAGCCACTCAGACATTAACATCTGATTTTGACGTGATCAGAAGCAGGAGTGGACCACAGCACTAGGTTTCAGGGTCAGGTTCAGGTTCAGTTGTCATTCAATGACAAATACACTTTGAATTGCCTTGTTGTTGAAATACAAAGAAACTATACAAATAAACTTGCATTGCCTTACAATACAGGATTGCACAATGAAATGCATGAAATCCATGCTACACACGCAGAAAACGTATCAACAGATGTGCAAATATAATAGAATATAAACAATAAAATCGGAAACAAAATAGAACACAAAAGTAACACTAGGAAGGAAGGAATACAAAAGGGATGTATAGGCATTAATAGATAAACTGATGGGTTGTAATAAAGTAGTTTTAACAGATTATCTGCAGATGTTTTTCAGATAAGGTGAAAATTCAAATATTGCTATACTGCCTAATTCCTTAATAACACCTTAACTTTATAAGTAATTTATAATAATCAAATTTCAAATTAATGTGTAAATTAAAGGGAAGGTCTTGAGTCCTTAAAATCTACATACTTTGTTATTGACAGGATTTTGAAATTGAAGTATTTTAAGGGGTTTAGTTTTGGCCCTTTATATAACCCCTTATATAAACCTCAATAACACACCTTGAATTGATGATTCATATTTGATATTTAATAATTAAATATTTCAAATTGATGTGTAAATTACAGGGAAAGTCCCTAAAATCTATAATTAACGGTTTTTGAAATGAAGGTGTTTTAAAGGATTTTGTTTATACCTTTTCAAATCAATGGACACATGATCTATGATCTATGGTGTTTACAGGGAGAAATGATGGATTCATTAAGGGTATTTTAAGGAATTGTTGTTTCACAGTGAATCCATGGGAATGTTTTACAAAGATAAATGTAGTACCTTGTTATAAACACCTGTTAAGGTGCAGTATACAAACACTAGTTATTGGTTAATGGTTTTCGATGTCCTCAACAGGCGCAAATGAGTTTATTGTCTCACACACAGCGCACCTGTGCAGCAAATGTGAAGCAATATTTTGAAAAGCCCCAGTGTTTATGTGACACCTCTATCAGCAGCACACACACACACACACACATACACACGCTGCGTGTGGACTAACCCTGGACAGCGGGGTCCGTTTAGTTCTTCCTCCGTTTAGCTGCAAAGTCAAACTGACCATAAAACTGAGTGATGATCTGCATCACTTAATAAATCTGATGTGAACTTATTACAATCAAACAGGCAAACTACATTGTTCCTTTATAATTTTGGTTAAAATAACTACGGGGTACAGCTGTGCGTTTACTTCAGAACAAAAGGCCCGGGGACAGTGTTGTCATGGATACTGTCTGCCTCTGAAGACGGTCTCAGCTGTCGTTCACCTCAGCAGCAAACTGTGCAGTTAATTTAGTTTGTTCTTCCATGTTTTGAGGCAAGTAAAATGGAGACAAGCTGTTCTCATACTGTTCTCTGTAGTTACAGAGTAAGTTAGAGCTCTGCGCGGTGGTAGTTCCCCCCTGTTACATGTAGTTCCAAGAAGGAGCTGAGCTCTGTCCCTAAGCCAGACGATACGGCCACAGTAACCACCAAACTAGTTCCTGGATCAGCAGGCCTGCGCAACAAGGTCCAGTGGGGACCTGTCAACCCAAACCCCAGTCCAAACCACACCTAACCTTCAACCAAGTCTTCACCCTGAAATGTAATGATTTACGTTATGTGACGAATTTATGTCCCCACAACATAAGTAATACATGCTCACACACACACACACACACACACACACCTTGCTGGAGATCACACAAAATAGTCTTGTTATGTGATTGACCAAAATAAAGTGTTGTTTTTGGAAATGAAATGGACTTTTCTCCTTTTTTCATAGGAAAGTATATGCGGTCAATTTTGACCCATAACACAACAGATGGAACAAATTCAATTTTTTTAATTTTGGGAATTATTTTGTTTATCATTAGCCTCTCATGGTCTTATAATATATTTGTCTGTTCTGTTCATCATAAGCAATAAAATAGGAGATAAATTGTGCCTTAAACAAAAATCCGATTTGTACATTGTAAGTTAAATGTGGCCTAAGGTACACAAAACATCAAAGTAGGTACATACAGTATAAATTATGGTTATGGATGAATAATACGTTACTTGGCAGATAAAACATTTTACTGGTTGCAGGAAGGGAGCGATCATCTGATAAGGCATGGGGGCCAGCGCTGAGACGTGTATATTTGTTCATTCGTTTTACTCACCTTTCTCTCCCACCCTTCCCCCTTTTTTTCTCTTGTTTTTCATCTCGGGTCTCGCGTTTGAACGACCTCGCCACTGATGGATATGAAATCCGCCAAAGAATAACTAAACCTGTATGTTCTTGTTTGCTGCTGGAGTGTTGTTATTGGAAAAATAATGGAAAATTAAGACTGCATTGTATTTGCCAACAATATATTGCAATAAAAAATATGCTCAAAAAAACAAAAATTATTTACTGGATGATAATTAGTGTTTTTTCAGTGCTTGTTAATGAATTCAATCTGACAAACACAACATGAGGCTTAGGTAGCCCACCCAATAATGCAGAACAGAACACACCGGGAACAAGGAGCCACTCACAGGAGGAACAAACAGACTGGAGGCCACCGCTCAGAGACGAGAAAGAAACTATTATTAACAGTACTACATGTGCAGTCTACAGTTCTCCTGATTTGTTTCTGATTTTCAGTTTGACATTGTTTAGAGCTCAGTTTATACCATTAGTGCATTACAGTGCATTCTTTCATACTTGCTTAAAAAAGCAGGTGTAACTTGAATGCTGGCAGTGCAGCTGTGAATCTGCTGAGAACCAGATGACAGCAGGGAGCAGGGATTATCCAGCTGCCACTCTAATACCTCTGCCCACAGACAGTTGTGTTAGTGGAAGAGAAAAGTAGCTGTCCCTAAAGGATGATCCCTGATTGGTCTCTGAATCAATTAAGAGCAAATATTGGGAGTGGCACAATGTGTGCCAGTTGCAACAAAGGGCGAAGTGTTCCCAGTCTGCCCAGGAGACTAATGATATTCCTGTCTAAATGGCTCAGGACATGCTGTGCTTGCCCTGCACTTACCCCCCCCATCTAATGCTACAATATTGTTTTATAGCTTCTTAGGCTGTGAGACAAGAGTTGGACACACCCACACTAAACATGCACACTTCTTTATGTTTAATAAGTAAGTTTGCTGGAGGGCCTTTAAAACATCTCTCATATAAAAAATACAGCAAACTTCCCAATATACAAACATTTCATATAATAATAATAAAGAAGCAATCATGTTGAACCTGGCGGGCGCGGTGACAGCCGGGGGGGCCGGATGAGAAGCAGAGGGGGCACAGTGATCCCCTAGACTGACGTCTCTCCGGCAGCGCAGACGAAGACGCAGACTCCAGTACAGCCGAGCAGTCGGCAGTGTCTCCTGCAGAGAGACAGAGCGAGGACAAGGAGAAGTTCAGAAACGACAGGCTGGAGTTCTGCAGCATGCGCTCCCTTCGGCAGTCTCCGTCTGATCGCTGTCGCCCAGCAGCTGTTTGACTTTGCTGGTGTGGAGGCGATTTTTTGGAGAGATTCGTCTTTTTCCCCTCTTCCACTGATGTAAAAAACAAGCAACCCCTCTATACTGGAATGATGTGGACCTCTCATGATACTGTTGGATTTGTTTTCTTAGTCGGATTTTTTCAATTCGGATTCTCCTTTGAAGGTAAGAATTGCATATGTTCCTAACAAACAGCGCCGGCTCGCCGCCTGACGGCGCAGGCTGCTCGGTGGGGGAAAGTGTTAAAAGTGCGCAGCCTTTCTGGAAAAGCGAAGGAGGCTATTTGGGGGAAAACAGGAAATGTTGAAGTAAGATGGATAAGCCCAGAAAGTGAGAAAGATGAAGAAGGCTGCGTGTTTTACCCCGTGATGGCGAAAAAATGCAACTGGTGATTGTTTGAAATCCAGCCGTTTCACACCGTGCGGAGGAGCTTCGTTCATGCCACACAGCAGAGTGGCCGTTAAGGAAATCCAACTTCCTCTGAGAGGCTCCGGGAGAGGCAGCGAGCCGCCGGCGGCTCAGCACCGCGGACAGCGGCTGCATGCGGCTGTCCGCGGTGCTGTCCGCGGTGCTGAGCGCGGTGCTGTCCGCGGTGCTGAGCGCGGGGCTGAGCGCGGGGCTGAGCGGGGCCACGGTCTGTGGGGGAGCCGTGTGCTCTTCCTGTGCACAGTCAGAGCGCGGCTGTAGTTTCTTACACAGAATTTAAATGATGGTTTGGTAAATTTGCATGCACCGATATCCTCACTCTTTTCCTACCGTCGCCACCACTCTGCTGCCTCCATTCCCCGTACAGCCCGCCTCACACCGAACTCTGTTTTTATTTCTTGTGTTTGCTCTCGTTCTGGAACAGTCAAGTTTATTTAGTATTTAATGGCAATGGCACAGAAACAAACTCCCATAAAAATCCAAGCTGCTCGTATTAAAGTGTCCGAATAGTGTAGATATGGTGCGACTGTGCGTTATGTAAATTCCCGATGATGGGGGCGGGGGCACATTCATGACTGCAGCCACAAGCAGACTATTTAAGTGATGAATTCCTGGTTATTTCTTTGTGTGTAGAAATCACACAACTGTCCCCATCATTCCGCCCCTCCCCTCTCTCTGCAGGTCGCTTCACGGATCTGCCCTCCAACATGACGGTTAAAGAGGGACAAAACATAGAAATGGCGTGTGCTTTCCAGAGCGGAACCGCGTCGGTGTATTTGGAGATCCAGTGGTGGTTCGTGAAAGCGCCGGAACCCACCGACAGCGAGGAGGACGTCGATGCTGAAGAGGTACAAAGGACCTTTCTTTCTTTCTTTCTTTGAACTTTCCCATCAAGAGCTGTGCCATTATGTTTTAAGCACACCCACTCATAAAGGGAATAAGGGTTTCCAACAAGTATCCGCGCTATTACGCACACGCGCCTTATGTCATCAGCTCTTCTTGTGTAGCAGCCCTGGACACAGTGTCGGGCGCTCACAGTAGAACTTTCTACTGACCTATTTTCTTCCAAGGAACAACATGTTATGACCTTCAGATCTTAAGCTTCTGCCCTGAAGTGATGGTAAATTCGCGCGCAGTTAGTTGATTTGAACTTGAGCGTTAGAGTAGAGCGTCATGTGATGTTAGATCTGCTTCCACACAGAGGCAGAGCCCTTCCAATAAGGACATCAATATTTGGATGTACAACTCCATTTGTTTTCATATTTGATTTGATATTTTCTAACATAATCCCTCCACACACTGAGCAGGGAACAAAATAAGAACATTAATCAAGGACTACTGTGAAAAACACGAGCTCGTTCTGGATATTAATTACATGATGAATGGAGTAAATGAGGCTGATTATTCATGAATGGATAAAAAGTGGCTGAATCAATACAGCCAAAGCACATTCTTGTATTATATTGCCTCATTAAACTGTGCATTGGAAGCGCTTTGGCATTTGTTATGTATTGCTGTTGCATTACAGCTCTATGACAGCTTCCCTGCCTTAAATAATGATTGGCTGCTTAGTGGATGAGCGCATCTGAATGTGTTTGCTGCATTCAAACGGATGGAAATGACTTGCTTACATATTGTATGGCAGGTAGCTGCATGTCAAGATTTGGAAGGGTTGGTGTATTGTCATGACAGACATCAAACGGTGCTCTTTCTATTTCCGTGACAAAGAGGAAGAGAGATGTGTGTGTGTGTGTGTGTGTGTGTGACAGGGGCTTTAATTATTCTTCCATTGTTGCTGGGCTCTCATCGTGGTGTGGGCCAGGCTTTGATGTGGGTTTGATCCCACGTGACTCTTGGATGTTGGGCCGAAGTGGCCTATTGATACAGACGCCACATTGTTACCCACATTTCTTATCACGGAAGGCTATTTGAATTGAAAGACGCTGCGTGTGTGTTTTTCCTGCAGTGTTGCAGTTTTAAGGGTAACAGAGTCAAGGCTGTGTGTGAGATGCTGCTTGGGAAACAGCCGGTCTTCTGGAAATTTAGAGGAAATGAGCACGATGTCTTAGTATGCAAATATGAGCTGCATGGATGAAAAGTACGAGTTGTTGGATCTTTGAAAGGTTGACATGAAAAGAGGAACATCAAGAAAACACATCGGCGTTTCACACTGAAACACTGCAGCAGAAGGAAAATAAGAGTCAGGTGGAGGGGTGGGCGGAGACTTTATCTTCCCCTCTCAGCGACCCAGGATCTGTTCCGCTCGAGGTTTCTGCCTCTTAAAGGAAGTTTTTCCTTGCCACTGTCGCCAAATGCTTGCTCATGGTGGGATTTGTTGGGTCTCTGTAATTAATATTATAAAGAGTTCGGTCTAGACCTGCTCTATAGGAAAAGTGCAGTGAGAGAACTTCTGTTATGAATTCGCGCTATATAAATAAAATTGAATTGAATTGAACACAGCAATACAACAATGACCATGTAGACAGTGAAACCTGTAATATAGATAGGCATTCATTGTCATATATGAAATGTCATATCATATACAGTATGTCTGAGTAACAGTGGAACATCTCTGACAAACCCATAAGACCTGCACCCAACACACGAAGGACACACTGATGGAAGTCTTGTAATGTTCACGTGATAATGTTTTAAAGGAACCGATGTCTTGAATTTACAGAACGAGCCTGAATGCCGACATGAGCCTTAGTGCCTGGCTCCGATGACATGTCAAAACAATGTTGGTTATGAGGTTTGTATCTTTCAAAATTGGGAATATTCATTCATATTCATTTCTTCATTTTAACACAATTCCTAATTTGTAGGTAGCGAAAAAGGTGGGAGGGTGTGAAGATATTAATAATATATGAATCACCAACAGTTCCAGTCCTTCCTCTCTTCCATACAAAAGCATTGAACCTTACCAAATGTAAACCCCTTTAAGTGGCTTAAAGGCTGGACAATCATCTTATTCCACATTATATCATATAAATATTCTTTTACACATCTTCATAATATGACATTTATACTACGTGAAATATAAATAAAAAATATTCTGTATCCAGAATAAACACACTCTGAATTCAAATGTGAAACGGTGGTTTATACAACAAAGATGAAAAGACTAAATGACTTTTGAATGGATTTCAAAACATTTCAAAATATTTGTATTCATATACACACACACTCTCTCTCAGCTCTACGTCAGTGCAGACACAGTCGTGTACACACACACAGACACATGGTTCTGTGCATTGAACAGTTGTTGCATTGCTTCTTCTTATGTAACAAGCTTTGTCCGTACTGTCTCTGTTAAAATTAAGAAAAAACTAAATGGCTGCGTTATTTCATCAAATGGAAACAATTCCCCAAAATTTAGACATTAGGTATCTATGAAGACATTGAGATCTCATCCGTCCATCATTTGTTTATTGATTTATATGGTTAAGACACATTAATCAACATTTCTTTAAATGTGTCATTGTTAGAAAGCTGGTGAATTTTGAACTGTATGCCCCCAAATGTAATGAAATGCATCATATGTAACTACCCTGCAGGAGGACATCTGTCAGCGTCTTCTAAACGATGCTCCTGAGGGCAGAGTGCAACAACGAAACCTATTTCTACTCTCACACAGCTATGGTTAAGGTTTGGATAGGTTCAAGCACAAAAACTAGTTGGCTGGGGTTAGGTAAAGATACTACGTTGGTTAAGGGCCGGGTTCAGAGAAACACTGACTGTTAGAACGAAACGGGACACACACACTGCAGTTTTAAGCTAACGCAACTCAAACAGGAGGAAACAGTGCATTTGTTGCGGACTACTTTCAGCAGATTATTCCACATTCGGTGCTCCGGTGACTTTCTACAGCAGCAGGTGTGGGAGTGAGACTTTTCAGAATGCTCTTAGTTGACAATAGCGAGCAGTTGGCTACATGTGGGTTTTTTACATGATGAAGAACAAGAACATGCCATGTTCAGTTTGTGATGTTTTCACAAAATCTAATTTGTATTGGAGGAAAATAATGTTCATGTTCATGTTGCAGCGTTTGTGCCCATTTCATGAAATGAAAGAGACTGCACTGGACGTAGACGAGAGACAGAAAGAAACACGTCAGTGGAGAAAGCCGCTGTTTGGCTCCATCTTCCACAACAAGTGCTAAATGATTCTCTTCTCCGGTTATACGTGACATGCTGCCAGTTCATAATGATGCACAAACACAGAGAGACAAAATATTCACACCTCCATGACAAAGAGGAGTCATGCTGGTGACGGATATGCTACACTGCTGATGTTGTTGATTCAAGTCGAAGAGTAAAGTTACACGGAGAGGAGGACAGTGATGGTGGAGCTAAGCATGTGCTGTTACAGAACACGAGCAGGCTGCTCTTCATCACTCTGCACGGCATTTAGGCTGCAGTTTTGTCACTACAAACGGAGGTGGTGTGGGCCTGACTACACATGGTTGTGCAGTGTAGTGTTGATGTTGTATTGCATGATTTGGGTCTGTTTTTGGTATTTTAGATTAGAATCCACAAAGGCTAAAAGGTAGCTTTCAGAAGACACACATAATATCATTTGTGCACCATTGTTTTATGGATTTGAAGAGGAGATTTTACGTGATGAGCAGGGGAAGGAGTTTGTTGGAGGGCCTGCATTCTGCACTTCTGTCATTTAAAAAGCACGGCAAGCATCGTTAAAACATAACTGCATTGTTTAATTGTTTAATAACTCTTGTTGCCTAATAAGTCTTGTTTTTGGCCACTTCGCCTTCATCAGGCTGGAGTCTGAGGTTGTGTCCTTGCATAGAGGAGTATACAGTGTGTACTTGCCACCCCGATCGTGTCTCCTAGAAATTATATTGGTATACTACTAATATGTTTCAACTATGTTGTGAAGGAAACTCAGCTGCTGCCTGCAAATATAATCACTGGCCAAATAGTTTTCCATCAAAGAAGAGCTACATGCTTGTGCAGCACGGGAGTCACAGGCAGGAGGCTGGCTAGATGGCGAGCGTGCAGATATCGAGAAAGTAAACTCCTCCTGTCTTGGACTTCAAGACATTGTTATTTTCATATTATTTAACCAAGACGATGATCTTTCCCTCTCCATAACCAAGTGCCGTGAGTGCCTATACAACCATCAAACATGAATTATGCTGTAGTCACTAGTAGTGCATACTGAAGTATGTTGTCACACTGTGAATCATTTTAAGCTGGTTCAATTTAAAAATGCAACTTCCCCTGCTGCCTTAAAAAGGGTCACAACAATTCAATAAAAAAAATCAATGGAAGATATTGAGTTGAATCAGCAACTGTTCAAGTCTCTGACAAATGTCCAAGCAAGATGTTCTTTGTGTTTACATTTTCTCAGTTCTTCATTTGACACGAAGAACTGCAGCTGCTCCTGCTGGAGCCACTTTCTTCCAGTTAGAACAAAGACCATATGTGAGGCTGCTGCCGGCGACTTTATTCAAATATAAGCGTACTGGGGTGGGGACTGAATTCGATACTAACCTTCATCATGGTTTGCATTGTTTTCATTATTATAAAAAGAAACAACCATGACTTGTCATAACATATATTAAAGATACACAGCAAGGTCCCATCGTGTATGTTTTCTTCAAACTATAAAAAAGGTGTCTCTGGAGAGTTTTAAACCTCAAATAATGCATGCTGGGAAGTCTGCTGATATGCTGATCATGCCTCATCCGAAATGTAATTACAGTAAATGAGTTGAGTGAATACTCAGCAGTACATTCATTTAACTCATCATTTCAAGTCAAAAGACTTCAGGTCAGGACAACTCATGTTTCTAAGTTATGAAGTCATTTAATGTGAGCATTTAGCAACTTTGCAGATTTGTTTATTAAAAACGTGTCCTCGCCATGTTTGAGACTACATCATTTGGGTGGGACGTTGTCTCTTTCAAAAAGTATGCATTTGCTGCGGCACATTAATTGTTGTAGATGTAATCGCTGGGAGACAGGCTGACATGAAAAGAGGAACATCAAGAAAACACATCGGCGTTTCACACTGAAACACTGCAGCAGAAGGAAAATAAGAGTCAGGTGGAGGGGTGGGTGGAGACTTTATCTTCCCCTCTCAGCAACCCAGGATCTGTTCTGGGGCTGGCGACCCCTCATTACAGGTGCCATATGTTTCTTAGTGTTGCAGACTGATTTTCCCCTTTGCTCAGACTATAACATTTTTAGCAACCCTCCCCCAACCTCTCTCTCTCTCTCTCCCTCTCTCTCTCTCTCGCTCTCTCTCTCTCTCCTCTCTCTCCCTCTCTCTCTCTCTCTCTCTCTCTCTCTCTCTCTCTCTCTCCTCTCTCTCCCTCTCTCCCCCTCCCTCTCTCTCTCTCTCTCTCTCTCTCTCTCTACCCAACACGGCAGCGCCCACCATTGAGTCTGGTTCTGCTCGAGGTTTCTGCCTCTTAAAAGAAGTTTTGATATTAAAGACTGAATTAAAGATAAACTATCTAGTAATTCACAAGGAAAAAACAGACATAACATAAAAGTCGAACACAAATACATAGAGCAAAAGCTTTTTCTTCTTTCCTGTCCCATTACATGGAATAACATCTCGTGACCATTTTAGAGGACCCCCAGGTTGAGTACCACCGTTATAGATCAGCATAGATACTGTGTTTTCAAACACAGTATATTTGTATACTTGACCATCATAACTCAGAGGGTAGACTCAGAGCCTGCAGGCGGATGCTGGGGTGGAGGTGGGGCCTATAAAATGCTAAATGAACAGCCGCAGCAGTAGCAGTAGCAAAAACTACAAAAGGACTATATTTGTTCATGCGTAGCCCATATGAGACATGACATATTTCCTCATAGTTTGTCAGCTTTATCAAACATGCATCATTACTTTTCTACATTTTGGGTTTTAATATGGTCAGAAGAAAAGCAAACAAACAAACATGTCACTATTTATTACAGACAGAGCAGTAGAAGTTGGAGCCCAAAAAATGAGGAAGTAAAGTCAACACAACAAAAGGGTTAAATACACCGCCATTATAAGAAAGCTTCATTGTAAATTTGGTGTGTTGCTGTAAGAACAGTGTGCCATGTGAGTGTAGTAGCAAACTCAAGTTAGCTGCTGGAAATAACTTCTAGGCTTCGTTTCATTCATGTGTTTTATTCATCGTAATCTAAAAAAAGCAAAATCACTTTCTGAGATGAAAAATCTTTACAAACTGAAATCGATAACTATCAAAACGGTATAGGTGACTATTTCTACCTTTTGGGAGTTTTGTTGCAGTTGCATCTTTTGTATTGTCTTTTTCTATCATGTGAGCAAAACTGCAAAACAGCAGCCGACTTGAAACCAGTTCTGATCAAAAACTGTAAATCACTTAATCACTTAATCGTACATCTGCATCAACACCATCTATTCGGCTGATCCCAGGCCACCACGTATCAATCAGATCTGTAGTTACTCGTGTGATGTCACACATAAAAGTCAGAGGTGACAACATAATGTGGGAACTTCTGCCCTGCTGCTCTGACCTCCCTCATAGAATCAGAAAGCATAGCAAGAGCAAAACACGGCCTTCTGGGGAATAGTAATAACTGAAGGCTACAGTATGTCACACGTGGTGGACAAAGAGCCTCATTTCCATTTATTTCAATTTAAAAATACATTAGTGAAGTCCCCTTTTGGTTTCAAACCCTAAATCCCTTATTCTGAAGCGGTGGATTGGATTCTTCTCAGGGTTTGATCTCTCTTTTTTATCCAGCTGATCCGACCCGATTGTTTGCCATAAGATCAATTTATTGAGTGAATCTTTACAACCCTGTCCACTGGTAATTCTATTTGGTGTGGGATTCTGTTAGGATATAAGGAAAAAAAGGAGAAAAGCTGTGGTATATCTGTGAAGGTAACTCTTCTGATCCTTTCAGCCAGTGCTCGGTGAGTTTGCAGTCGCGTATTTATATTCCTACCGAGGTTGAGAATAAATGCATAAAATGTAAAAACAGCTTAGAATCAATGTTTTAATGCTTCCTGTGCATGGAAAAAATGTTTGCATATCTAGAATATCAGAGAAGCTACACCTTGACAGTATGAATTGCGAAGCTGGATCAAGCACAAAGAATCAGAGATGATGCTGGAGACTCGACGCAGATGTGTGCTGTTTAAAAATTCATACTGCATTTCATTCCTCAACTACTGCCCTGAGTGCATGAATGGCTGGGCTGCTGCTGGATTCAAACCTGGATTTACCTGACCTGGGATATGTTGAACGGTGGCATGATGTGTCTGTAAAAGTGAGATGAATTAAAAAAAGGTAAGCGGACATGATGCGCGGTGGCCCTCGGCCGGGCCCGGCGGCGAAAACAGGGATCAGCCGAGGCCTGCGCTCAGAATACAAATGACCATTACATAAAACATCCACCGGCGCACTTTGACCAAAATGCACTCAAGCCACAGCAAGCTTGACCTCTCTTAACAAGTGAGTTTATAAATCCAGTGGGTGAAACAGCAAGGAAGCATAAAATCCATCGGCCGCCACGCTCTCTGAGTGGCCTTACTGTCTGCCTCTCCGCCCCTCCATCACTGCCTGACTGCAGCTCGTGCAGCCTCCTCCAGCACTCGCTGAGATAACTGCAACCGGAGTCAATATGATGCACCGGGCGTAGTCCCGGTAACAGCCCTCATCAGCCCCGTCGCCCCGCTATGCACACACACGTCTGTAATGATTGTAATGGTTTCCAAATGGTTTGCGGTGAATATGAGTTCTCCACAGGAGGTTGCTGTTTGTATGTGAGCATGCACTGACACATGAAAGCGCCTGCTGCTTTCATTTTCGACTAGTGGACTGTGGACCGCTCACTGTCAGGCTCCACTACAGTCATCAGTCATGGAAGGAAGGCTTCCTTTGAAATCACTCAAAGCTGCTGCATTACTGCATTGTGCTGCTGGAACACTGGCGTACTGCACCACCGTCACATTCTCACCATTTCTGTCCAAAAACAAAATCAACTCATAAAATAAAAAATATGATAAATGCAAGTGGCTATACAGTTTTTAAATGATTAAATGTTCCTTTAGCCTCCGAACCGCAGAGGAGGCGGGCTGGTGTACGTGTTTGATTGACAGCTGGGCATGGGAGACACTGTTGACAAACTCGTGCTGGGAACTGTAAGACGGAGTGTTTTATCAGCAGCTGTGCTGAAGAATAAGGGGCACAACATTTTGCAAAAACTGACTGATGATTGACATTTGACAAGTTTCTAAGCTGTTACGGCTGACTAGCTAAGTAGCTATCTAGCCTAAACTAAACTAATGTTAGCAGTGCAGTTTTTAGGTCCCTAATTGAGCGGTAGCCCAATCGTTACACCACATAACCGAAACGTCCTCAGTTCAATTCCAGCTGTGGACCTTTGTCGCATGTCATACCTCTCCTTCAGCCTCTGAGTGGGAGGGCTGGTGTACATGTCTGCTAATGTGCTAAATTAATCCTGGTTAATGTGATGACATGGTGAAACCAAAAAATATGTATGAAATATACATTTCCCCTTTTGGTAGTGAGCACAGGAAATGTAATGCACAGAGTAGATCTGTATGCTGGAGCAGGAAAACAAACAAGCAAAAAAACTCATTTCAGTTCGAGACCAAACAGTGCATTTGTTGGGGACTATTTCCAGCGGCGGATGAATCCACATGTGGTGCTGTAGTGAGTGTTTGGGGCAGCAGGACGGTGTGTGTGGGACTGAGGCAGAACAAACTACAGTGTGTGTGTTCGTGGTGATGAAGGAACATGTCACCCAGTGCAGCAGTGCGGCTCGCTGATGTGTTTTAATAGTTTTTATGGCTCAGAGGAAGAAGATCCATCAGGCTGTGATTCACACACAACACTTGTTAGCAGAAACGTTCACTGCTGGTTTGAGTCTGAACGTGGTCAATAAGTGACAAAAAGAGAGAATATAGAATATCACTAGACGAATGCTTTAAGATGTATGAAGAATAAGGAAAATGTTAAAAGCACATAATAACGGACACAGGCAACATTGGATAAAGGTTATGGCAATGGAGTGAGTGTTATGGAATATGATTGACTGTTCTGGTGTCAGAGAATGACAGAAGGAGCTCTGACAGCCGACTCTGCAATATCTCAGAAAAAAAGCCCCAGCTATATCCATATTGATAAATCTGATTCAGATGCCTGTCTGCTTTTCTCTTCTTTGAAAATCAAAGGGCTGGAATGACTCATCGTACTGTCACGCAATACAAACATAATGTGTTTTGAAATTTGAAGGTCACAGAGAAGATTTTTACTCTTTCAAGGATTTTATTTGTGTTTGGATTTGCACATTTTTAATTTGGTCTGCCTTTTATGGTATTATGACACTCCTCCAGCCCTGCAATTTCTCTGCTTTTCGGTCTGCAGCAACATGGCCTGATCTTAAATACGTGTTTTTAAATACGTAAAACATATTTAGAAAAGCATGTGCACACATTCAAATCAAAAACTAAGTCTTTTTTCTATTTCTGCATGCCAAGGAAACCCTGATGTGGAACTTTAAAGGGCTCTGTTGTAGGATCCAGGGCAGCTTCAGCCATGTTGAGTCCATCCATGTGCTGCAGAGTAATGAGATGATGGAGGGAGGGATGAGGGGAGGGCAGATGGAAAAAACATATGGGAGGTGTGATGCAATAAGGATACAGGATGCCGCTGGGGAGAATCTGGAAGAGATTCATACATGCATGCAAAACTAATCCTCATTTACTGTCCCATGTGCATCTACACAGCTCTGTATACTGTATCTCTGTATACTGGCCAGGCTGTATGACATGGACAAAGCAGGGACTTGATGTTTCAATGAAGCATGCTGCCCGTGCTTCTTGTCCATAATGAGGGAAGGAGAGCTAACAGTAGCTAGTTAGCTTGGTGACTCATTTCAAACTAGTATTAGGAGCTCACATGAATGTACATAAGTCTGTTTACTGGCAACATTGTATCATCACTCTATACTCTAAAACCCCTGAGGTTTTTATGCCTTGAACAGAGATAGGAATTATCGGTCCATTGGTATGATTGTAGTGTTCTTGTGTTTCAGGAGTAAGTATTGTTTCCTTAGTGTTCAGATTTTATTCCAGTGCATTTACACACTTAAATCTGCAATAAGAGACGATATCTAACTGACACCGCACTGCTCTTTACACTTCTGCTATGAGCGTTCAGCTCCCTTGGCCCAGCCTCCACAAAAAGTCTGCCCTAGAGGATGTCATCTGAACTACGACACTTTACCTTTGACAGGCATTGTAGAAATGTTGATATGATACGTATTATACGCATTAAAAGGTAAATGGTTTGCAGAAACGTAAAATGGCTACATTTTATTCTGGCGACTTGGCTGAGGAGCCAGGACAGAAAATGCTTGGTCAGCACAAGTCTTGAACTTTGAGCAGGGCACAACCAGGATCCCTTGTTCTGATGACCTGAGAGGCCTCGTGGACCTGTAACAATTCACTAATATATGGTAAAACTAAATTGTGTAGCGCCTTAAAAGTACTTAGAAGGATTTTAAATTCAAGCCTAAATTTAACAGGAAGCCAGCGTAATGGAGCCAGCACCAGGAACGCCGTGGAGTCTTTGTTTGTAATCTTGCAGCAGAATTTTGAACTAATTGTAGATGTGCTACAGAAGAAGAATACGGAGCATAAGTAATTAAGAGTTAATAGTCAAGACACAAAGAGACAAAACAGTGGATGATTTGTTCGAGCTGTTGGAAAGATAAGAGGTCATGCAGTTTGGCGGTGTTTCTTAAATGCAAATGACTGAAAACTGACTTAAGATGTTTCTCAAAGTTTAACTGGGAGTCAAAAATGGCAGAGTTTTCTGGAAACCACCTTTGAATTAGAAGCCAAAGAACCTAAGTACTGTTAAAAAATGTCAAAGGTCCAGAATTCAGTTTTGTTGTGATTTAACAGCAGGAAACTATGAGACATAAATGAGATGTCAAATGGAACTAAAGGATGGAAAAAATCCAGTAAGGTCTAACTTTGTGTGCTTGTGGTTGTGGGCCACCTGCTGCCCCCGTGTTCCTGTTCGACAACTGCTACTACAGTTGTTGTTATTGACTCTGTTACTGATGCTGACATTATTCTTCCTATAGCTGTCATTCCTATTATTACTAATTTATTAATATTAATCTCTCTCTCTCTCAAAACCTAACACGGCAGCGGAGGTTTCTGCCTCTTAAAGGAAGTTTTTCCTTGCCGCTGTGGCCAAGTGCTTGCTCATGGTGGGATTTGTTGGGTCTCTGTAAATAATATTATAAAGAGTACGGTCTAGACCTGCTCTATAGGAAAAGTGCAATGAGATAACTTCTGTTATGAATTGGCGCTATATAAATAAAATTGAATTGAATTGAATTGCTACCTGCGGTTCTTCCCATTGGACTTGCAGAGTAGCAGACAGAAGGCTGACTGATCATCATGAAACCAAGGAAATGCATTCAAGTGGATTCAATAAACTAAGCACAATGATTGATTTAAGCCTGACTTGAAGCTAAGCCTGAAAACTAGCCTGATTTAGGCCAGTCTGGACTTAGGCTTCATCTGCATAACTGTTAAAGGCCTGAAGGAACTTGAGTAGCAAAGCAATACGTTTCTTCTTTCCTGGCCCATTAATCATGCCGCAACCCCTCAGATTTATCTTTCAACCCCATGGAGGGTCGTTTTGGTCACTTGAGGGCAGTGCAAAATCATACAAAAGTCCATAGAAGGCACATCAGTCACTGCTGCTCTCACATGTCTTTACATTTACTGCAGCCAATATATTTACCAACAGCTTTTCCATAATCCACCATATTCCTTTTGGTGCTTTAATCAGCAGCAGATAATGACCAGCGATGGCAGAAAAGGGCTTATATACATCACAGTGGGACAGGAAATTAAACATGGATTAAGGAGATGGTTTATCCTTGCTGTTTGATAGCAGAGGCAGATTATAATACATATGTAATGATGGAGGTGGAGGTTGGCTGTCACTTCAACGCCATGGAAATCAGCTTATTTACACTGACTATTTTCTTCATGTTGATCTGAATGCACAAGCTCTGTTTTATGTATTTTATTGCTGATACAGCAGTGAGGATTACGATAAAAATAGGACCTGCTGCTGCTGCCTGATGTGATGCTTGTAGGCTTGTGGGCAATGGTTTATCACTGGTGTTTTCAACCTCCACCTTGGCTGAAAAGCAATCCATGAACCTCCATCATATCCATTAGTAGAGAAAAAAACGTTTTCGTGCTAGTGGGAAATCTGAACGTCCTGAACTACTCACACTCCTATTCTTCTTCTATTGGACACAGGCTTGTTATTTTCTTGCCGAAGCGGGGCATTATATTTGTTCTCCTCGTACACAATCGTGGAGAGTCCATTGTCACAGATACACGGTCGTAAACAACAAAGTCACTTTATTGCTTTTGATGTCAGTAGTAACCGCCGTGCAGCCGATCCACCACCAGACAAGAGGGGGGCTGGATCTCATATCTGCCTTTTTCTAACAGCCGCTGCAGATAATTCAATCAACGGATCCTTTGCTGTCACAGTTGTTCTTGACCCTTCTGTTACACTGTCACCAAAAGGAAACTGAATCCATTTGGTGTCACAAAAGTAGCTGTCAGACTTAGAGAAGTAGTTTTCAGATTGAATCGGAGGTTTCTCCAAATGCCTACAGATGATGCCTTTAATGTCGGCTCTGTTGGAATACTCTTCCAGAGTTGCAGCCTTTTGCTTTTGCTTGGGATGTATTTCTGCTTATTTGCACAATCCTGGTTGATTACGTTTTGCACATGTACATAGAACTGTTTTTTAATTGACATTTTCGGGGCAAAAAAGGAATACTTGTTACAGGAAAGGGGTCTTTCAATGACATATGTAATGGGTTACATCTTATAGGCACATACAGTATATGTAGTCCATTTTTTCCAGTATTTTACACATCATAGTCTTAAAGTAAAGGTTATTTTCTCCACACAGTTTATTCCATTGACAGTTGCAGTCCAGCCATCCTTTGTAGGAGGGATTGGCTGCAGCCATTTCCTAAGTAGAGTATTTTAAAGAGCTTTTCATCCTGAGCCATGCGTTTGTATGGGATTTTGCCCAGGTATAATGTGACAAAAGAGCAATCAACTTCTATTCCAAAAAATGTCATTATTTCTTTAGCAATCTGTTGTAAAGTCCAGAGATTCTGGAAGAATACAATGTTTTAATGGCTTCATGTACCGCCGCCTCTCAGACGATTCTATACGAATCTATATACATTCACGATCTGATACGAAAGCAAAACAACGCTTCGATTCAGCCTAGATTCACTAGGATTTGTTATTTTTACATGTTCATAAAGTGTTTTGAGATCAGTATCTGCTCAATTTTATTTTGAATACTTATTCAGAAATGCACCCAACAATGTCTACTGTCACACCAACAGCAGTTAACATGGCCGGTGATGCAGCTGGTCCTCAAGGAGGAAGAATTTTCACTAAAATGGGTTTTTCCCCTCAGCTGAGGGCTCAGCGTCATCTATCTAAATTGGATATTTCAACATATCAACACTGTACTGGTAAATAAAATGACGTATGGCTTCAACTAGGAGGAGTTCTGGGCAAGTGTGCTTTGGAAGTAGCGTTAGCTTTTGGTTACTTTACTGTCAGCGCACATGTCCTCTTCTTAAATTAAAGGTGAGGTTTGTGGGGCCACTGGCATATTTTAAGGTACTCCTTCATGTTTTGCAGACTGCAATGTAACATTTGAGTCTAACATTTCCGTCAGTGTCGAAATGTTTTCAGGAAACAGATGTGTGTGATTGCAGATCCTAGCTGGGAGGGAAAGGACAGGTTGCATCCAGACAGAGAGAAAGAATTACTTGGAAAGATTGTGTTTTTGACAGCCGTAACAATTTGTTATCAAATTTCACACAGAATTTGGGTGGGTGCATCTGTGTAGCTGACTGGCTCTGCTTTGTCTGTAGTAAATATGAATTCACATTCACGACACTTGGTATTCTCTAAAGTATGCATCGACACTGAATGCTGCTGCAATGGCCTCTGTTGGTTGAAACTCTGAAGCAATTTGCACTTTATATAGTAACTAACCATCATAGCTAATACATCTGCAAATGGGTCTAAGGTCTAAATGTGTACGGTATCAACTTCGAGACGTGTCAGATTGTACGAATTATAGTGCTACAATGTGAAATAGAGAAAAACGGCGTGCATGTACAGACACATTATCAACACACAACATCTGTGAAGCTTTTTATTCAGCAAAAAAATAAAATGGCACAGTACTTAAGGTCCTTTAGTTGAAGGTACTTGGTTTATTGTTCCAAGGATTCATTAGTTTTCATGCCATTCATTCTGAGCTCCATCTTCATGGAATCATTTCCAACAGATCCAACTCAGTAAGAGCATGATTAATCTTAGCTGTACATGTTGTAGTGGCGATGCTCTTAATTAGTATGTTGATGCTTTTCATGATAACTTGCTCAGTTGATGTTTTTATATTCAATTCAATTCAATTTTATTTATATAGCAGCAATTCATAACAGAAGTTATCTCATTGCAACACACATTTCTGCCGACGGTGGATCAACAGTTGGTGGAGAAACACAGCAATGTCCCCGCAAAGGCAAGGAAGAAGACTGAAGAAGTCTGCTAGCCAGTATAAAATGAACCAAAATGCATCAATGACACCTGCTTAGCTCATGAAAACACCATTCTATGCATTTGCTTTAGGTTTCCTCTCTCTCTCTCTCGGCTTCAGATTTACTCTCAGTAGCTTTACAAAGTGGATCCAGACAGAATAAAATGTGTGAAATAAATGACTGTGATATCCCACAATTCCTATCCCACAGCTGCATCTCTTTACACGAGGCTGGGTCTGCTTTCTTTACATACAATTGAGTAATATGACTTCCCACAATTACACCGTAGAAAAGGTTTCAGTCGTAGTCGTCTGGACACTGTTTTCAGAATCAAGACGTTTCGGCTCCCATCCGGAAGTCATTCTCAGTTGTGAAAAAATGGACCGGGAACTCATGATGGAAACAATTAGGTCAGTTTCAGGTGAAACTAGGCAGAGTAATCAGCAGATACTCAGGTAGACTCCTTCCTGAGGGCGGGGCTTTAGTAACACAGAGTAGCTTAAATTTCTGAGTTCCCGGTCCATTTTTTCACAACTGAGAATGACTTCCGGATGGGAGCCGAAACGTCTTGATTCTGAAAACAGTGTCCAGATGACTACGACTGAAACCTTTTCTACGATGGACCACTCCTGGACGAATGAGGGACTACACCGTCTTCCCACAATTGCACTTGTAATTCACTATAATGTAGCTGTAAGCAGATATATTTATTGTTTATTATTGTACAGGTTTTGTCAACAATGATAATTTCTTCAATGAAGACAGATTTGATTTGATACAACTGTGTTTTACTATATTGTCATTCATTATCTGTTTACAGCATCCAGTTATGGATGTTTCACATGTGGAGTTATGGTTGTCAACAAATACATTCATAAACACTTTAAATCTGCTTATGTCTACATTATAGTATGTCATAAACAATTTATTAAATGTTTATATACGGCTTATAAATGCTAATTATATAATGCAGGACATATATGATCACATAATTTGCACATTATATTATTTCAACCTTGTATTGTAAAAAAAACAACTTATAAAATACTATTTACTTTCATTTTCCATAGCACCGTATAATCAAACCATGTGCATTCCTCCACTGAAAGCAGCAACTCAAGAAGAAACAAAACGATGTTCCACATGCTTTGACTTCTGTCCGAGACTGTGTCAGCTCTCTTTTGTGTTTTAAGATGAATAATAAATAAACCTACTGTACCGAGTGAAGTTGAAAATGATCATATGGGAGAATGACGTGCAAATGAAAAGAATAACTTGATGAATTACTCACTCTACGTGTAAGTTGGAGCAGCTTAGTATGGTCGTCCTGCTTATAAGCTTTTTTTTTTTTTTACAATACAAGGTTGAAATAATATAATGTGCAAATTATGTATTATACCATTACAAAAACAGTATGGCTTTTCGTCTAGCTCTCGATCATAATGGTAGCAGGCTGCTGTTCCAGTTTGCAGGACTCATGGCTCTGATGCTTTCCCTGAGGAGCTGAGCTGGACTTTTTTTTGGCTATCATGATTCATTTCTCTAATTGCTTCCAGTCCCTTATTCACCTATCTTCACTCAGATATAATTACATGCCCACTGCCAGATTTGAATAATTATTATTATGTTTCTTATTTTGTGGAAATAATTACTTTTAACCATTTCCACTCATCCATATGTTGTTATTAATCTATTGTTTATTATTACTCTATATTGAACACAGGCCTAAAATGCTACCTAAAATAAAATGGCTATGGCTGCTGAATAAACTGTTTCTGGGTAGAAAGTTTTTTGATCTTCCATCTCAAACAAAAGTCATAGTCTACATAATGATCTTTGGCCTTGCCTGGTTGCAGACACAGTGGAAGTGGAATAGCTGATTCAGATTTGTAGAAAGAAAAAGGAAGTATGAGAACAGTGCATAACCGAATGTTAGTGACAAGATGAAGTCATCACATATCGCTGACAGTAGCAGGGCTGGATTAACCCATCAGGGGACCCGGGCCCCTGTTGAGCGCCCAGATTCTTTGCACTGTAGGGGCGTAACTGAAAACTGATACATTCAAATGCAGTTCCGAGCGCATTATCTCTTCAGATCTGAATAATGTATCAGGTTTTTTTTAAAGCCAGTCCTTAGAACTTCAGATTTTGTCTCGTATTTAGACTTTTTTCTTCAGTTTAAAAACTAATCCAGATGATTGGTGGTGCAGATTTGTCAAAATGGAAAGAAAACTAATTAAAAACAACAAAAACCAAAAATAATCCAAAAATGATGGGTGATAGTAGATATTAGATAGTTTTAAATTCAATATTCAGACATTCAGCAAGCTTCATCCTGAAGAAGTTTTCATCCGTTTTCACCACATTTGTTGTGTAGTGGAGGATAAAACTGGAGGATAAAGCTTTTCGCATTTTTGTTAGAAGCTTTTTAAAGCTCCATGTTTTTAAATTATGCAATATGACCTAATGAGCACATTCATTTTCAAAAGCTTTCTTATTTTATCTTAGACACTCCAAATGGTCTCCTCCCATTACAGCTACCAAATCAGGCAGTCTGGCCCAATGAGCTATTCTGGCTTGTAGTTCTCCACTGTTGAAACTGCCCATTTGATTTGCATTATCATTTCCATGAGGACACAGATACATACAGTAGCTTTGCATTACACCGCCAGTACACTGTGTAGTGTAGTTAGTAATTAGTTATTTGTTTGTGGCAACTACAGTGAGCACATATGTATTTGGGAGATGCACCATGTAAGCACAATGTGAACTGACATAATAGTAAGTACTGCAGGTAACAAGAGGAATACCTCTCAATGTGCTGTCAGTTTGGGACCGACCAGAACATAACGGCTAATTCTTTTCTCTGATGGACCTAACAAGTGACAGCGGTAGCCTGGAGGTTATGAAGGTTGTCAGTGTGAGGTCCAGCACCAGCTGAGGAAAACGCCCTGCTAATAATCAGAATCAAAGCTACATCAGAATAAAAATATCTTCAAAAAGCCCTCAGTCAGAAGACACGGACCCATTCTGCATGACCTTTCATTGTATTTAAACCTTTCACAAATCCACCAAGAAGTAGAAATGTTTGACAGTTGTACATGCTCCTACACATCATGGCTAGTATTGGCCAGGAGATTACAAATTCTCCAGACTAATAACAGCAGGAGGAATAAAACAACTGACGTTAGAGAACACATCAGTAAAACAATCAGTCACACGGCTCTGTATTTCTGTGCGTTCGCTCATTGTGAAATGCTACATGTAGTCTTGTATGGACACCACAGACCATCACATTGTCAGTGTGGCTGTATGGACTGTTGAGCAGGACGTGACTGGAGTACACTGAATCAGTGACAACTTTTAAATCACTTCTCAAAATGCATCTTTTCAAAAAAGCCTTTTATTCATTTTAAAATGGATCTTTATTGTTGGGGTGTTATTTGATTGTATTGCTGTATTATTGTAATGCCTGATTTGATTTGCCTTTGTCCTGAAATGCTTTACTGATTCAACCATGTAATAGCACTTTGTAACTTTGTTTTGAAAAGTGCTGTAATACAAAATGTATTATATTATTATTACAGCACAGGACTTAGTTTACAATCCCAGGATGGATGGATTTGTTGGGTCTCTGTAATTAATATTATAAAGAGTTCGGTCTAGACCTGCTCTATAGGAAAAGTGCGATGAGACAACTTCTGTTATGAATTGCTGCTCTATACTGTAAATAAAAGTGAAATTGAATAAAACTGAAATGAAGCGCCGTGTTCCTTACAGTAATAAGGCTAACATGTCTGGTGATGGCCGCAGGCTGCAGGACCTGCTACTCTTCATTAAGGCAACCTACTGACAGCGAAGTGACAAAAAAAACATGTAGGGACTGTGCAGGAAGTGTGACTTCCTCAGGCAGCGTCCTCATCAGTCAGCCCTGTCTGTCTGCTGGCATTAAGCTTACTAACCACCATGAGGCTGATGGACTGTCTAGACAGAGCAGCACAGGTAAACAGGACGAGTGCATCTGTTATTCTTTTACACTGACATTTTACATTAAATGCACTTGTTCATTTTGGCTTAATAAGAATAAATAGCAAAGAACTTACATAGGGATTTGTAGGGATTTTATTACATCATTCATGTTAAATACCTCATAAAACAGATATGACAAAAGATATGAAAGACTCCCTAAAGCAACTACAGAAAAATGCTGAGACTTAGCCTGTAAAATCTGACCATTTCTACAAGATAATCAGGCACTATTCGGCCACCATTGAGCATCTATGGCTAATTGCCTTTCAGCTTTGGCAGCGTGTTTGGCATTGTCTATTGGCTGTAGTCGGCCCTTGTCAGTGGCTATTTATGTGACCCATCATGTTGAATCAGCAGCAGAGGCAGCCTGTGAGAGACAGCTGTCTGACTGGCTGTTGAGATGGTGACAAATTAAAAGAAAAAACATAATAAATGAATGGAGAAACAAATATGCTTCCATACAGGACAAAAGGGCTCGCTGAATGGTTTGATGAGTACGAAAACGATGTGAATCATGTGCTCTGGCCTTCACAGCCACCAGAGCTCAACCCAGCTGAACACCTGTGGGAGATTCTGGAGCGACGTGTCAGACAGCGCTCTCCACCACCATCATCAAAACACCACACGATGGAAGAAGCTGTTGTACCAGAATAGGCTAACATGGTTTAATTTTCAGAAAACACCACATATGTTCCTCATACTGCTCATTGCTGCAGCACCTCTTTTCATCCTGTGTCTTGAACGCTCCGTTTTAGCTTCCGAGTGAGGCATCTCAGTTCTATTGGATCTTTGTTGGGAGTTGCACATGCGCAGTACCTAGGTAAGGACTACTACAAATCCAATCCAATTCTAATCAGAAGCAGAGTAGGGCGGGTCCTGCACATGTTCGAGTCTGATACCGAAACACAGGCAGAACAACCCGAACCAGCTTCACAACTTAGAACTGGAGCGAGACGTTTCAGAGTGTTAAGTTATTCATTTGTAACTAATTTTTGTTTCATAGGTAACGTTTTAACTGTGCACTGTCCCTACATCACAGTAAAAACTTTATGCCCACTGACTGCCTGGAGGGTACCTAACGCTATTTTAATTTCATATTCAGGTGTAGAAACTGTGGAAGCTGCTCAATTCGTGCATGATGACGCGTGTCACATAGTGACGTAGATACGTTACGGAAGTAAAGGGTAGACTACAATCGAGCTGTTTTCAGTTCAGGAGCAGTGTTTTCTGTGGGAGAGGGTAACTCCCTTTGGGGTGGACTTTGGGCTTTTCACTTTGCAAACCTATTATATGCACAGTAAAGATATATAACACAGTGAAGGAAAGGGGAAAAGCCAAAAAGCATAATATGACCACTTTAAGGAAACTTAAGAAGGCAACATTCCTGTGCCAAGTTCTTGTTAACTTTTACAGAGGAGCAAGAGAAAGCATCTTGACTGGAAACATCACAAACTGGGATGGGATGTGCATAAAAACTGCTCAGGTTGCTCAGGTAGGTACCAACCTACCGAGCATCAGTGATATCGGTGAGGATACTAAAGGACAGTAACCCCCCCCCAGCCACAGCCTGTTCACCCTGCTGCCGTCTGGCAAGAGATACAGAAGCATCTGCTGCCGTACCACCAGACTACAGAGCAGCTTCTTCCCTCAGGCACAGACTACTGAATTCATCCTCTGCACTCCACCATGTAAAATAGTTTTCTGTCTGTTTGTTTTTGTGTGTGTCGCATGAAGGGACTACAGCTTGCATTTCGTTGTACAACCCTGTGCTGTATAATGATAAATAAATGAACCCTTGAACCCTTAATGACTTGGAGAATCTATGAAAAGGAACATTGAAGCTGTTCTTGAAGCTCGTGATGGAGCAACACCTTACAGAGGAACGTTATGTTGGTGTTTCCTTTCATTTGTCACCCATCTGATCACCCATAATGTGTCTTTTCTACTTATTGTTCACCACCACCTTTTCTTTTTTCCTCTATAAGTAAAATACTATGGACTGATAATGTTAGTGAAATGGTTCTTTCACACAGAGCATATGAGGAATTAACAGGCAAAAAGAATTTGCTGGCATCAACAATATTCACACATACCATGACAAAACTTTAAGACGACCCCCCCATCATTTCAATAAAGCTTGTAGGCATCGATTTATTTGAACATGTGTTCTCTGCCAGTTGGACAAAAGTATGAGTGCGGTCTTTATCTCGCTGCTGCGAGACGTTAACACTCAGGTAATCCACCACTGGTGTTAGTGTTGCTTGTTGTGATTGGTTGAACCTCCCTTTTTGCAGGCGGAAATCAACCTGGGAGCAAACAAAATAATTGTGCCATTTCACCTTGTATGTGTATTGTTTCCTTCAGTGTTATGTATTTTAAATGACATGCAAATGAATCTCTCTGGCACTCTATGGAAAAGGGCCTTCAAGCTAAGCAAACTTTACAGTGCCAGTTGGAACTTTCTATCCAGACGTATTCTGATCATATATATATATATATATATATATATACGACAAGTTGCTGTCAATTCACAGTGGCATGAGTTACTAACTCTAATGCAGGTGCAGAACAAATGTCCATGTTGGCAGTTGCTGTTTATGTTTATGTAGAGCAGTTCTTTCAAGGAAATTCCTCTGAAATTCAACAAATGCTTAGAAACTCGAAATATCTGAACTCTGACTGAAAAAGTGTCTCTGAATCCAATTTGCTGCAGTCGAGAGCAGATGACGTGCCGATGTGCTGCGGTAAGCGTATTGTGTCATTTCCGGTCACCGGTGTTTGTGTTTTACTACTGGCATATTTCTGCTGCTCTAGCTCATCACAGTTAATTTTGTTCAATAATAATTATTCATTATATTGATTAACTATCTGCTATAAACTTACACTAGTTCTACTCAAGCAGACATAGCTCTCCCCTTCTTTTAACGACTTTCTCACTAATCCCACAGTTTACACGCTATTCAGTTTTGCAAGCTACCGTTTTTTATCTTAGCAGCTAGTGATGGCTTCTCTCTCTCCCTCTCACTCTCCTGCTCTCTTCTGCTCAGTGTGTCAAATGTTTAGCTGTTCCTCTGCCTCCTTAAGTGATAATAGAACATATAATAAATGTAGTTTATTTGTAGCGTTGGAGGCGAGGCTTAGTGAACTGCTGTAGTTAGCCAGCTCCCAGTAGCCGGTGCGGACCGACCAGAGGTAGCTCCTGTTAGCCGTCTCCTGGCAGCTCCCGAGCAGCCTGGAAACCAGGAAGGCTGGGTGACTGTCCGAAGGAAGCATAGCCCTAAGCAGAAGCCCACGGTTCACCACCAACCTGTTCACATTTCTAACAAGTTCTTCCCACTCAGCAACACACCGCTGAGAAACCAACTCTGATTATTGGCAGCTCTATTTTGAGAAAGCGTGAAGTTAGCGACACCAGCGACCATAGTCAAATGTATTCCTGGGGCCAGAGCGGGCGACACTGAATCCTGTTTAAAACTGCTGGCTAAGGATAAATGTAAATACAGTAAGATTGTTATTCACGTCGGCGGTAACGACTCGATTACACCAATCGGTGGTCACTAAAGTTAATGTTGAGTCGGTGTGTACATATGCAAAGACAATGTCGGACTCTGTAGTTTTCTCTGGGCCCCTGCCAAACCTGACCAGTGATGACATGTTTAGCCGCATGTCTTCTTTCCGCCGCCGCTATCGAGGTGGTGTCCAGCAAATGATGTGGGCTTTGTAGATAATTGGCGGACTTTTGGGAAGACCTGGTCTGATTAGGAGAGATGGCATTCATCCCACTTTGGATGGAGCAGCTCTCATATCCAGAAATCTTGTAGGCATCGATTTATTTGAACATGTGTTCTCTGCCAGTTGGACAAAAGTATGAGTGCGGTCTTTATCTCGCTGCTGCGAGGCGTTAACACTCAGGTAATCCACCACTGGTGTTAGTGTTGCTTGTTGTGATTGGTTGAACCTCCCTTTTGCAGGCGGAAATCAACCTGGGAGCAAACAAAATAATTGTGCCATTTCACCTTGTATGTGTATTGTTTCCTTCAGTGTTATGTATTTTAAATGACATGCAAATGAATCTCTCTGGCACTCTATGGAAAAGGGCCTTCAAGCTAAGCAAACTTTACAGTGCCAGTTGGAACTTTCTATCCAGACGTATTCTGATCATATATATATATATATATATATATATACGACAAGTTGCTGTCAATTCACAGTGGCATGAGTTACTAACTCTAATGCAGGTGCAGAACAAATGTCCATGTTGGCAGTTGCTGTTTATGTTTATGTAGAGCAGTTCTTTCAAGGAAATTCCTCTGAAATTCAACAAATGCTTAGAAACTCGAAATATCTGAACTCTGACTGAAAAAAGTGTCTCTGAATCCAATTTGCTGCAGTCGAGAGCAGATGACGTGCCGATGTGCTGCGGTAAGCGTATTGTGTCATTTCCGGTCACCGGTGTTTGTGTTTTACTACTGGCATATTTCTGCTGCTCTAGCTCATCACAGTTAATTTTGTTCAATAATAATTATTCATTATATTGATTAACTATCTGCTATAAACTTACACTAGTTCTACTCAAGCAGACATAGCTCTCCCCTTCTTTTAATGACTTTCTCACTAATCCCACAGTTTACACGCTATTCAGTTTTGCAAGCTACCGTTTTTTATCTTAGCAGCTAGTGATGGCTTCTCTCTCTCCCTCTCACTCTCCTGCTCTCTTCTGCTCAGTGTGTCAAATGTTTAGCTGTTCCTCTGCCTCCTTAAGTGATAATAGAACATATAATAAATGTAGTTTATTTGTAGCGTTGGAGGCGAGGCTTAGTGAACTGCTGTAGTTAGCCAGCTCCCAGTAGCCGGTGCGGACCGACCAGAGGTAGCTCCTGTTAGCCGTCTCCTGGCAGCTCCCGAGCAGCCTGGAAACCAGGAAGGCTGGGTGACTGTCCGAAGGAAGCATAGCCCTAAGCAGAAGCCCACGGTTCACCAACAACCTGTTCACATTTCTAACAAGTTCTTCCCACTCAGCAACACACCCGCTGAGAAACCAACTCTGATTACTGGCAGCTCTATTTTGAGAAACGTGAAGTTAGCGACACCAGCGACCATAGTCAAATGTATTCCTGGGGCCAGAGCGGGCGACACTGAATCCTGTTTAAAACTGCTGGCTAAGGATAAATGTAAATACAGTAAGATTGTTATTCACGTCGGCGGTAACGACTCCCGATTACACCAATCGGTGGTCACTAAAGTTAATGTTGAGTCGGTGTGTACATATGCAAAGACAATGTCGGACTCTGTAGTTTTCTCTGGGCCCCTGCCAAACCTGACCAGTGATGACATGTTTAGCCGCATGTCTTCTTTCCGCCGCTCGCTATCGAGGTGGTGTCCAGCAAATGATGTGGGCTTTGTAGATAATTGGCGGACTTTTTGGGGAAGACCTGGTCTGATTAGGAGAGATGGCATTCATCCCACTTTGGATGGAGCAGCTCTCATATCCAGAAATCTGGCCAAATTTATTAGTGGACCAAAACCATGACAACTCAGAGTTGAGACCAGGAAGCAGAGTTGCAGTCCTACATGCTTCTCTGCGCTTCCAGAGCAGTTACCCACCTAAAACTCCTTAGTGACGGTGTCTGCCCCCCGACCACTTAAATTAATAAAATCTAAAGTTAACAGAAGAGGAGTTATACATAAAAACCTAAACAAAAATGCTGAAATAGCACAACAAAATAGCTGAATTAAATGTGGACTCTTAAACATCAGATCTCTTTCATCTAAAGCTGTACTAGTGAACGATTTAATATCAGAGTATCATATTGACTTATTTTGTCTTACTGAAACCTGGCTGGGTCATGAAGAATATGTCAGCCTAAAAAAATCCACTCCGCCCAGTCATTAATACTCACATTCCTCGAGGAACTGGCCAAGGAGGTGGAATTGCAGCCATCTTTGACTCAAGCCTATTTAATCAACCCTAAACCTAAACTAAATTATAACTCATTCGAAAGCCTTGTTCTTAGTCTTTCACACCCGACCTGGAAAACACGACAACCAATTCTATTTGTTATAGTGTACCGTGCTCCTGGTCCTTATTCTGAGTTTTTATCTGAATTCTCAGAATTTTTAATCAAGTTTAGTCCTTAAAACAGATAAAGTGGTTATTGTAGTTGATTTCAATATTCATGTGGACGTTGAAAATGATAGCCTTAGTACCGCGTTTATCTCATTATTAGATTCAATTGGCTTTTGTCAGAGTGTACATGAAGCCACTGACTGTTTTAACCACACCCTTGACCTTGTTCTGGTATATGGCATTGAAATTGAACATTTAATAGTCTTTCCACAGAATCCTTCTTTGTCGGACCATTATTTAATAAATTTTGAACTGCTATTACTGGACTACACGCCATAAGGCAAACATTCTTACTCTACATCTGATACTTAAATCTACAATCTGATATTGCTGTGGCTAGATTCAAGGAAGCGATCCCATTTGCATTTAATTCAATATTATGTCTCAATATAACAGAGGACTCCTTTGCTAATCACAGCCTCTCCCAAAATGACCATCTAGTTGATAGCGCTGGAGGTTCAATGCGGACAAAACTTTATTCTATCGCGCCTCTAAAAAAGAAGATAATAAAACAAAGAAGGTTAGCTTCGTGGTATAACCCCCAAACCCGCAAATTAAAGCAAACATCACGAAAACTTGAAAGGAAATGGCGTTCCAACAACCTGGAGGAATCCTGTTTAGTCTGGCAAGATAGTCTTAAAACATATAGGAAGGCCCTCCGTAATGCCAGAGCAGCTTACTACTCATCATTAATAGAGGAAAATAAAAACAACCCCAGGTTTCTTTTCAGCACTGTAGCCAGGCTGACAGAGAATCACAGCTCTATTGAACCATGTATTCCTATAGCTCTCAGTAGCAACGACTTCACGAGCTTCTTTAATGATAAAATTTTAACTATAAGAAACAAAATTCATCAAGTCCTGCCTTTAACCGGTGCCGACTTGTCTTCAAACACAGGAACCTTGGAAACAGCTGTAGAGCCTGATGTGTGTTTTGGTGGCTTTGCTCCTGTCAACCTTCTTCAGCTGATTTTGACAATTATGCATGTCTCTTAGACCCCATTCCAACTAGGCAGCTTAAAGACATTTTACCCTTAATTAGCACTTCTTTACTGGATATGATCAATCTGTCTTTATTAACAGGCTATGTACCACAATCCTTTAAAGTAGCTGTAATTAAACCGCTTCTTAAAAAGCCCACTCTTGATCCTGGGGTTTTAGCCAACTATAGACCTATATCTAACCTTCCCTTTCTTTCTAAGATCCTTGAGAAAGCAGTCGCCAATCAGTTGTGAGATTTTCTAAATAACAATAGTTTATTTGAGGATTTTCAGTCAGGATTTAGAGTGCATCATAGCACAGAGACAGCACTGGTGAAAATTATAAATGACCTTTTAATAGTATCAGACAATGGACTTGTCTCTGTACTTGTCTTGTTAGATCTTAGTGCTGCGTTCGACACCATTGACCATCATATCCTATTACAGAGACTGGAGCATGTAATTGGCAATAAGGGAACCGCACTAAGCTGGTTTAAATCCTATCTATCAGATTGATCTCAGTTTGTACATGTTAATGGTGAGTCCTCCGTGCACGCCAATGTTAGTCACGGAGTTCCACAAGGTTCTGTGCTTGGACCGATTCTATTCACCTTATATATGCTTCCTCTAGGCAGTATTATTAGGAAGCACTCCATAAACTTTCATTGCTATGCAGATGATACCCAATTATATCTATCGATCAAGCCAGATGAAACGAATCAGTTAACTAAACTTCAGGCATGCCTTAAGGACATAAAGACCTGGATGACCTGCAACTTTCTGATGTTAAACTCTGACAAAACTGAAGTTATTGTACTTGGTCCCAAACACCTCCGAAACAAATTATCTAAAGATATAATTACTCTAGATAGCATTGCCCTGGCCTCCAGCAGCACCGTAAGGAACCTCAGCGTTATCTCTGATCAGGATTTATCCTTTAACTCCCACATGAAACAAACTTCAAGGACTGCCTTTTTTCACCTACGTAATATTGCAAAAATCAGGCACATCCTGTCTCAAAATGATGCCGAAAAATTAGTGCATGCATTTGTTACTTCTAGGCTGGACTACTGCAATTCCTTATTATCCGGCCAAATAAGTCCCTTGAGACTCTCCAGTTGATCCAGAATGCTGCGGCACGTGTACTGACAAGAACTAGGAAAATAGATCATATTTCTCCAATATTAGCTTCTCTGCACAGGGTCCCTGTAAAATTTAGAATAGAATTTAAAATCCTTCTCCTCACCTACAAAGCTCTTAATGGTCTGGCACCATCATATCTTAAAGATCTCATAATACTTTATTACCCGACTAGAACACTTTGCTCCCAGGATTGCTCCTGTGGAATCAGGTCCCAGTTTGGGTTCGGGAGGCAGACATCATCTCCACATTTAAGAGTAGGCTAAAGACTTTGCTCTTTGATAAAGCTTATAATTAGGGCTGGCTTGGGTGAGCCCTGAACCATTCCTTAGTTATGCTGCTATAGGCCTAGACTGCCAGGAGACTTCACATGATGTGCCTCTTTCCTCTCTCCTTCTCTCCCTCTCTATCTGTATGCATTTTTATCCCATTACTGCATGTTACTAACTCAACATCGTCTCTCTCCCGTAGTTCTGTGCTTTCTCGTTTCTCTCCTCTCTCCTTCTGTCGCTTTCAGCAGGTATTTCTGCCTCCGGAGCTGCGGGGTCTGGGTCTGTGGTTGTGGGCCGCCTGCTGCCCCGTGTTCCTGCTCGATAACTGCTACTACAGTTGTTGTTATTGGCTGGTTACTGATGCTGACATTATTCTTCCTGTAGCTATCTTTCCTATTATTATTAATTTATTAATATTAACACTATAATTACTATTCTACTATATAAAATAAATAAAGAAATTCTACGTGGTCTTTGCATTGTGCGTCCCTAACCCTATCCCCTTCCCCCAAACCCCTCCCCTCTCTCTCTCTCTCTCTCTCTCTCTCTCTCCTAACACGGCAGCGGCGGATGGCCGCCCACCATTGAGTCTGGTTCTGTCCGAGATTTCTGCCTGTAAAAAGGAAGTTTTTCCTTGCCACTGTTGCCAAATGCTTGCTCATGGTGGGAGATGTTGGGTCTCTGTAATTAATATTATAAAGAGTACGGTATAGACCTGCTCTATAGGAAAAGTGCAATGAGATAACTTCTGTTATGAATTGGCGCTATATAAATAAAATTGAATTGAATTGAATTTAGTTGAACTTCATCACCTAATACGAAAAGTAACAGATGACAATATTCTTTTTAAAAAACTTCCAAGGAAATGAGCAGGAAATTATTGACCTGTAAAATAAAGCCTTACTATTTTATTTTCCAACATTATGGTCTAAATGCTGTTTCAAAGCTCTCTCCAGGACTACAATTCAGGTGAAGAAATACTGAATCTTGGATCTAAACATACTGACATTGTTAATGAGAATGTAAACTCCATCCAGGTTGCTAAAACCCCCTAAATCCCAGAACAAAAACAAACAGACATGACCTCAGTGTCCTCAGTATTAGCTATTTCTTTGGTTGGTCGACTTGGTGTGTCTGGGCCCTAAGTGCTAGGCTGCAAAAGAGTGGGGGAATGTAATTTTGAAAGATAATTTTAAGCTGACTGTAGCCACAGTGGTCGATGAAGCAAAGTATTATGTGTCAAAGTGAACAAATGCAGGCAAAATCATTTTCACCTGTGGTACCTTAGAGGACTAGAAGAGCCTGAGCACATTAAAGAGTGTGATTAGATGAAAGCACTGTCAGTGCTGATGTGCGGCTGACATTGATGGGGTGGATTTCAACAGTAAAAGAGTGATGCTGACAGACAGGGAGACAGAACGAGGAGAGGCAGGTAATGAAGAAAAAAGTAAGAAAATACCAGAAGGGATTATTTCAGACTGAAAGACGGTAAGAATGTTTGGGGGAAAAAAGAGAGAAGGAAAATGGCTGAAAATGTGAAAGGTCGGTGTACTCCACTGCAGATAGTTAAAGACGGATGAGAGAGAATGTGTGTGTGCACCAGGCAACAGGAAGAGAGAGCAGCGGAGAAATGGGACTCCACTAGGCCTCCTATATCCAGGGATAATAGAGCTGTCACAGTGTTTGGACTCAGGGCATTGATTCTGCCTTTAATTGCTTTAGGCCTGCGCTGGCTGGATAGCAGTCCGAGGATATTAAATGTAATGTATTGTTGCACTAGAACAGTTATGACACTGATCACACACTGATATGTACTCATGTGTTGTCAGTGCCAATAATCCTTTTATCGATTGGGGCCGCCTCCAAACAATTACAGCAGTTGTTTGGGGACATAACTCAGACAGAACAGCGCTCCGTTTCCATCCAGCATGGATATTTTATTGAGCCAAACTAATGATTTCCTGCATCCCTGCCCTCCTCTATTTTCAATATGATTCTTTGTCCACAATTCAAAGAAATAGGATTAAAATGTATCTTTAGTCACAAGTCAGGATCAGTCAGTCGTGCGTGGACCCTGGGCTTTCAGACAGTCTCTGCTGAGGCACTGATGGTGTTTCACTTGGTTGTACACATGAAAAGTGTCGGAAGTAGTTGTGCGAACAATGAAAAAAGAGAGCTTGAAATAGAAGCGTCCGTCCTCTTTCTCAACTCCACACGGCTGGCCAATCACTGCGGAAACTGGGCATGCTTGTGGGACTGTTGGTTTCTGAAAGATACAAAAATTGGCAGATGCAGCCCCCCCAACATTGCATTCATCAGTTTCTAAAAACCTCCACCTCTCACTTGATGTTATGACCGGGGTCTTTAGGAGTCTTTGGGAGTTCAACAACTCTTATGTTATCTTATTTGCATGGTGTATCTGACTAGCTGGAATGCTAACTGGATAGCAATACTGTCCTCCCAAGGGAAACAACACCATTAGTCAAACTGTTCAAATGCCTAAATATGAGTAGCTGTCGTGTGAATTATGAATCGTGTCTGTCAGGTGCAAAGGCAGAAGTAGCATTAACTTATTTAGCCAAGTAGTTTTTTATTTAACCATGGTGATGAAGAATTCCCTCAATTTAACAAAGTAGTTATATTTAACCCAAACCAAGATCTTGCCTAAACCTAACAAACCATAACCAATAAGACATTTCTGGAAGGTACTGAAAAACAATGTCATCCTGCTCAGAAAGTCCTTTATGGATCATTGTTTAAGGCAATGCAAACCGATGTATTGTGTTGGTATGTTTGGAGGACTGTATATCCAGTCTGACAGTCTGAGTTCTGACAGCGAGTAACCCTGGCAACCTCAAAATGAGAACAGGATTTTTGAGATAGCTGCTAAAAATACAAGTGATAGATTTTACATTTGTATTTCTACGTGTCAATACAGACACAGGTGCAAAAAGGACAGCTTTGGTGTGGTTTATTTGCCAAAATGCTGCGCCAGGCCATGTCTCACTTGAGCAGTCCTAAATGACAGGAGATGCGTTTTCAGCAGCTTCAGTGGATTTATTACCCAGAACTGTGAGGTTATCATATGTCCCCCTCTCACGTTGTGTCCAGTGTCAATACCCAGCATCAGAGTTTATTTTACAGAAACAGGGGGAATCCACCATGTACTAGGTAGTGGGTTAGAACACTTTTCTCTGTCACAGCATCCAATTGGTGTCTTTCTGTCCACCTGATGAATGTATCAGGCTCTTTGGCTTAATAGGTACTCAACTTTCCTCACCAACACCAACACCTTTAACTCTTTGAAATCGGATGCTGGCACAATAGAGTGCACACGTACCTAAGGTTTTAAAGCTGCTGGTCCTTTGCTGTCTGTGGCTGTGGTGTCCTAAATGACTAACATATTATTCTTATAATTATTAATGGCTTTGTTCTTGTTGACGCTGCTATTCTTAATTATGATTGTAAAAACAAAATTCTAAGCTTCAATGAGCGATGATATCAGCTTAAGTGTCTGCACTCATTTCTTTCAGTGACTGAGTTGAACTATGCACTTTTTCTCACATATATATATGTTTAACGTTGTTCAGTATTATGATTATGGGATTTTTAAAGCTTTAATAATTTATTTATAATTGCTCATTCCTATACTAAACTGTTTAATACTGTTTTCATCATGCTGCGTTTGATATTCTGGAGCACATAATTACACTGTTATAGGCTAATTGTTGACCGTAGTTAGGTTAATGTAGCTTTCTAAATGAAGCTTCACATTGGTTGTTGCATATTGTTTACAGTGACAGAGAGGAGGCAGAGACGACGGGCCAGACATCAGACAGGAAATCGGATCAACCAATCAGCTTGTTTGACGTAGAGGGTTGTAAACACAACATGGACACAAAAGCACAAAATATCTGCAGCTACCAAATGCTCCACCTTGTCTCTAACTGTGTCAGTCTGCTGTTTGCTGCTGAGCAGGTGGTGGGTTTTTTGCTGAAAACAGCTGCCTGCTGCTGCTGGATACAAGGTTGATATGAGTGAGAGCGGAAAGAGTGAACCAGATCAGTAAAGTTGCAGGCCATAAAACCAAAACAATGAGCTGAAAGATGTTAAAAAGCTTGGTAGAACTGAGAGGAACTGCAGAGTCGGGTGATAATTCTTTGTGGGTTTTTCAATACGAGTGACCCCTTTCACCTTACACATAGTAATTTGATCCATTGTTAAAATAAAAATATTGATAAAACAGCTTTCCGTGATTGTATACCAATGCACATAATTTTGTGTTTGTGAGGGATGAGCACCAGCTTAAATGAGACCCAGGCCTAATGTCAGTGCAAGACCCTGCATACAGTCTGTATGGGCCGGAAACCCCAAACGATAAGCTTAAATTGGCTAAAAGCTGCGTTGGCTGTTATTTCCCAGTGGGTTAGCAGTAGTGGCAGCCCTTTCATATTACAGCCATTTGATTTAATGTTAATATCAAAATTATTCCTTAATGGAATTATGAATGAACCTTGACTCAATGTGTCAAGGTCACCTCAAACACAGCCTGACACAGATCTCTGTTTTTTATATTGCTGTAGTCATTATGTTTGCTTTTCCATTCCGGCAAGCTGGGATGAGCTCATTTGAAAACCTAGCTCATCCTGTGACTCTGCCTCATCACCTGCCTCTTCACGTTCATTCCACTCTAACTCCTCACACCTAATTTAAATGGCCACTTAAATCTTGACTCATCCTGTGGGTTTTTCTTTGAATTACTTCAGCGTCTGATTCTTCTTTCTTTCTTTCTTTCTTTTTGCCTCTTTGTCTGGAACAATAATGTTACCATGGCAAATGGAGTAACTGTCTAGGAAAACAGAGGGAGAGAACAAAAAGAATAGGATTGCTGTTGATGTGGAGGGGTAGAGGAGTTGTCACAAGCTTGTACAACAGTTGGATTAACATTTAGGCAATTTTCCACAGTGTGCTTGGGGTGATGAAGTAGCAGCACTTTTGCATTCAGGGCCTGAAATTACACTCTCAGCGATGCTTTATTTAAGTATTATCTGTGGTCTCGACTTGCATAACCCCAGATGAGATGCCACAACACTGACATGTGTGCTGTCAAGGTGCTACTGCGGCAGGGAGTGTGACTGTAAATTACACAAACCATATGACATTGCTTTCTGTGTCTACACAGAGGAAATTGAAGGAATAATTCAACACTATAAGATAAGATAATACAATCATGTCCTCCAGACCTTGTTTATTCAAAACCACAATTGCGGCGATTGAGTCGTGGTTGGCTTATAGAAATTGAATACTCCCACACTGCAGACATTCTATTGACAGGGCCCTATCAGTCTCAGGTAAATAACAGTCTGAAGGTCAGCAGACACTTTAAGGGAAGAAAGTAGGAAATTCTTTACATCACAAAGTGTGTGTGTGTGTGTGTGTGTGTGGAGGGAGGGGGGAAGCAGCAGGAATGACTGATTCAATATCCTCAGGTGGGTGCAGACAGAAAGCACTTTGGGTGAGTAAAGAAAGTCATTTCAAGCTGTCAATCAAAGAGAATCGCTGACATCTGCTTGAAGATGGAGGTATCAATCACCCAGAGTGCAGCGGGGTTTATACTGGTAATGCAATGACATTAGACCCAAACTGAGAACTGGTTACTTGGGTCACTCTCTGTCCAGGACGGAATTGAGAATCAGTCTAGCTGCAGTCAGCCTCTCTATTTTATTTAGTTAGGTGGTTCCTGCTTTCCATTATCTATATCATTTTTTTGTTCTTATAAATATTCAACACTATTACTGATTTAATTATGAGAATTATGAGAAATACTACATTATTCATTGCCTCCACCCAGTTACACTACAGTCCAGTGTACCTGCAACGGTACCACACTAACACAGCCTGCATGTCAAGTCTCATGTTTTAGTGACTTTACTGGCATCTAAAATGATCAGAATTTTTGAACATCAGATTTCCACACAGTCAAAACAAGACCAAGAGTCTGCAGCCATGCTAGCAGCTCTGTGAGGCTGTACTTAGGCACAGAAGTGCTTTGAGCTAAATGCTAATGTCAGCATGCTAACATAATGACAATGACAATGCTAACATGCTGATATTAAGCAGGTACAATGTTTACAATGTCCACCATCTTAGTATAGCTGAGGCTGATGGGAATGTCATTGGTTTTGCAAGTATTGGACACATTGAAATTTTGACCAGAAGAAAGTGATTACAATTCATCCTTAGGTGGACACGAATGTGTGTAGCACATTTAATGTCAATCCATCCCATTGTTGTTAACAGATTCAAATGTCAACCTCATGGTGGCACTACAGGTAATGTCATCAAAGTCATTAGGCTTAGTCCTTGGGGAACCACAAATGTCTGTACAACATTTCATTGCAATCTGTGTCTACACAGAGGAAATTGAAGGAATAATTCAACACTATAAGATAAGATAATACAATCATGTCCTCCAGACCTTGTTTATTCAAAACCACAATTGCGGCGATTGAGTCGTGGTTGGCTTATAGAAATTGAATACTCCCACACTGCAGACATTCTATTGACAGGGCCCTATCAGTCTCAGGTAAATAACAGTCTGAAGGTCAGCAGACACTTTAAGGGAAGAAAGTAGGAAATTCTTTACATCACAAAGTGTGTATGTGTGTGTGTGGAGGGAGAGGGGGAAGCAGCAGGAATGACTGATTCAATATCCTCAGGTGGGTGCAGACAGAAAGCACTTTGGGTGAGTAAAGAAAGTCATTTCAAGCTGTCAATCAAAGAGAATCGCTGACATCTGCTTGAAGATGGAGGTATCAATCACCCAGAGTGCAGCGGGGTTTATACTGGTAATGCAATGACATTAGACCCAAACTGAGAACTGGTTACTTGGGTCACTCTCTGTCCAGGACGGAATTGAGAATCAGTCTAGCTGCAGTCAGCCTCTCTATTTTATTTAGTTAGGTGGTTCCTGCTTTCCATTATCTATATCATTTTTTTGTTCTTATAAATATTCAACACTATTACTGATTTAATTATGAGAATTATGAGAAATACTACATTATTCATTGCCTCCACCCAGTTACACTACAGTCCAGTGTACCTGCAACGGTACCACACTAACACAGCCTGCATGTCAAGTCTCATGTTTTAGTGACTTTACTGGCATCTAAAATGATCAGAATTTTTGAACATCAGATTTCCACACAGTCAAAACAAGACCAAGAGTCTGCAGCCATGCTAGCAGCTCTGTGAGGCTGTACTTAGGCACAGAAGTGCTTTGAGCTAAATGCTAATGTCAGCATGCTAACATAATGACAATGACAATGCTAACATGCTGATATTAAGCAGGTACAATGTTTACAATGTCCACCATCTTAGTATAGCTGAGGCTGATGGGAATGTCATTGGTTTTGCAAGTATTGGACACATTGAAATTTTGACCAGAAGAAAGTGATTACAATTCATCCTTAGGTGGACACGAATGTGTGTAGCACATTTAATGTCAATCCATCCCATTGTTGTTAACAGATTCAAATGTCAACCTCATGGTGGCACTACAGGTAATGTCATCAAAGTCATTAGGCTTAGTCCTTGGGGAACCACAAATGTCTGTACAACATTTCATTGCAATCTGTTCTGTAGTTGTTGAGATATTTCAGTCTGGACCATAGTGGTGGACTAACCAATCGACCGACAGACCAACAGTGCCATCCATAGAGCCATCCCACTTGCATGGCTAAAAATAGTGTGTGTCCTAATCGTGGCTGGTCATAACCTGTTTGGAGGCCCCAGGGCAAAATGTGCTGTTGGGTCCCTGTTCCCTCCAAGTTCCCATAAAGCACATGCACACAGCACACTACTGATGGAATGCTACCTAGTACCATGTTTTCTGTATGTCAGTTAGTTTGTGGTAATAAATGAAAATTTTAATTTTCTTCATTATCAATTAATCTGCTGATTATTTTCTCAATGAATTGATTAATCATTTAGTCTATAAAACATGTAGTGTAATGGTGAAAAATGCCTGTTGTATGAAATATTTTGACATTGGGCCCCTCGACGAGACAGGGCCAAAATGTTATTTAATAATGCACTGATATTGTACTTTATTCTCAAACAAATTTGCAAGTAATGATATTACCAAAAAGCAACTGACATGCAGTGAACCTGAGACCACAGTTTGCCTGTTTGGCAATCCAGCCTTATTCCTGATCATCAATCAATAATAAAATCCCAACGCCCTGCTCAGCAGTCAGCTGCTTCTGATTGGCTCCCAATAGTGTTGTCAGTTGGAGTGACTACTACTACAGTGACAACATTAAGAGGTGCCAGGGTCTGCTGTGGCTCAGGAGTAATTCAGCCAATCTCGCTAGTATTAAGTACTGAAGCGGCAGAAACAATGGCAAACAGTTTTCAATTTCAGTTTTATTATTTATATAGCAGCAATTCATAACAGTAGTTATCTCATTGCACTTTTCCTATACATCAGGTCTAGACCGTACTCTTTATAATATTATTTACAGAGACCCAACAAATCCCACCATGAGCAAGCACTTGGTGACAGTGGCAAAGAAAAAGTTTGTTTTAAGAGGCAGAAACCTCAAGCAGAACCAGACTCAATGGTAGGCTGCCATGTTAGGTTTTTGTTAGGCACAATGCAAATACCACCTTGAATTTTAATATAGTAAAAAGGTAATAGTAGTGGTAATATTAATATTAAAAAAATAATAATAATAGGTATGACAGTCATAGGAATAATAATAACAATAATAGTAACAGAGCCAACAACTGTAGTAGCAGTTGTTGAGCAAAAACACAGGGGTCCACAACCACAGATCCAAACTCTGCAGCTCCGGAGGCAGAAATGCCTGCTGAAAACGACAGAAGGAGAGAGGAGAGAAACGAGAAAGCACAGAACTACGGGAGAGAGAAGATGTTGAGTTAGTAACATGTAGTAATGGGATAAAAATGCATACACATGGAGAGGAAGAGGAGGAGAGAGGAAAGAGGTGCATCATGGGAAGTCTCCCAACAGTCTAGTTGCATAACTAAGGGATGGCTCAGGGCTCACCTGAGCCAGCCCTAACTATAAGCTTTATCAAAGAGCAAAGTCTTAAGCCTGCTCTTAAATGTGGAGATGGTGTCTGCCTCCTGAACCCAAACTGTGATCTGATTCCACAGGAGAGGAGCTTGATAACTGAAGGCTCTGGCTCCCATTCTACTTTTGGACACTCTAGGAACCACAAGTAACCCTGCATTCTGGGAGCGCAGTGTTCTAGTCGGGTAATACGGTATTATGAGCTCTTTCAGATATGATGGTGCCTGACCATTAAGAGCTTTGTAGGTGAGGAGAAGGATTGTAAATTCTATTCTGGATTTTACAGGGAGCCAGTGCAGAGAAGCTAATATTGGAGAAATATGATCTCTTTTCCTAGTTCTTGTCAGTACACATGCCACAGCATTCTGGATCACCTGGAGAGTCTTAAGGGACTTATTTGGGCAGCCTGATAATAAGGAATTGCAATAGTCCAGCCTAGAAGTAACAAATGCATGGACCAGTTTTTTGGCATCATTTTGAGACAGGATGTGCCTGATTTTTGCAATGTTACGCAGGTGACAAACATACATCACTTTTTCCCTTATTTCCATTACAGTTAAGTTTTCAGTTAGGTGATATGGAGACAACTCTCTGTTGCTCTGTGGATAACGACATAACCAAAAAAAAGAGATTGGAATCATTGGCACTTGACTGATAACTCAAATCATCGATGTTTAGGGCGCAGCCCTTCTGTGTATTGTGGAATTGTGTCCTGGTCTGAGTGACTAAAAAGGAAGCTGACAGTTTGTAGTATTTTCTATAACAGGGAAGTCCATTATTTTTTGATCAATTCATTTCAATAAAGGAAGAACAAGTAAAATAATTGTTCTACAAAACAATATACATCATAAGTACAGTGATAAAGTAAATATACCCTGATACAATTTAATTAAAACCATTAAATAAACAGACCAAAATTTGTATTCAATTAAAACAACACATAAGATAGGGCAACACATAAAAAGGGCGACTGTGGCTTAGTGGAGCGTGTAGTAGAGCGGGTCGTCCACCAATCGGAAAGTCGGCGGCTCAATACCAGCTTCCCCCAGCCTACATGTCGAAGTGTCCTTGGGCAAGTCACTGAACCCCAAATTGCTCCCGAGGGCACAGCCCGCTTATGTCTGTGAATTACTAGTTTCTTTCAACTGATGAGCACTTTGCACCTGCCATCAGTGTGTGAATGGGGTGAATGATAATATGAACCATATTATAATATGTATCTAATACCTTTGTAAGAACACAGAGGTCATTTGCATATTTGAGTCCTTTCTCCGTAGCATTTAAAGAGTTCCACCAGGACTGTGGTTTCAAAAACCTCATTATTTTCTACATTTTCTGCATTTGTTCTACACAACATTAGCAGTCCCAACAGTAACAAACAAACGCTGCCTTCAAATACTGGTAGAAATCTTGTAATTAGGTACATAATTATGTGTGCATGTGTTTGAATAGTCCAATGAAATGGTAAATACATGTACAAATGGGAAAGTTGGATTTTATGATTCCCAAGCTGTGCATAAGCTGTGCATATACGACATCCTAGCCAGTAAACTTCAATTACAATCCTTTATAAAGCAGATGTTAATATTGCAGTTTTCAGTCCATTGTATTATTCATACTAAAAACTATTTTAAATTGATAAGTTCTATTTATGCCTTTCAAACTCAGAAATAGAAGTTTCTAAGGAACAGCTACAAGACTGTTTGAAATAGACAGAACACCGTCAAAATGTGGCACAGCAAGAAAGGAGTACAGCAGAGTGGAATCAATTCAAAAATGTCAAGGTTTTAAACTTTTATTCAGAAAAACATCAAACTAGAAGTGTTACAAGAACATATGATTAAGTAAACAAGCAGGAAGAGTTGAAAGATACTAAACTGCGTTTTTTTTTCTGTGAGTGAAGGCTGTTTCCTATTGATGGGCAGTTGGGAGATTAAGGTTCAGTTTTGTTAAGATAAGGGCAGAGCATCTGATGGCTGCTGACAAAATCATTGTGCACTGTTTCCTGGTCAGTGTGAGGTAGGCTGAACAACAACGACAACAAAAACCCCAATGCATTTCAATAGGGCTTTGTTGTCATTGTCTCTGACAACAAAATTGCATTTGTATAACATCTTTGTCAAACACACAGGCACTTCTGTTCCCATGTCATCCTTAATTAATTTAGTAGAGGTGAAAGCTATGAAAGTTAGCAGCAAAGGAATAGCTTTTTAAAACAAGCCTTAATGCCCAGGTAGCAGCCAACAATGTGTCATGACAACATCACTTCTTAGGCCATGGTGGCACAAGAACCAGCGCAGACAGTTTGGTATATTCCTGACCTTGAAACTAGCCATGCCCATGGGAGGAGAGGTTCAAACCAGTGGGAGTTTCACTCAAATGACGCAGTGCAAAGCAAGATGTTGGGATTTGGTGGATATTGGATCTTAGAAGTCACATGATTGGTACAGGTGTTTTAGTGCTTAATTAAAAGGGATTATCTCACTGGGTCTCATTCATTGCCTTTATGTTTATATCAAAGCGTTCAAAGTTTGGCCTGAGGGTGCTGCTAGAGGTAAAATAATGGACAATGAACATCCACTGCAAGTGTTTGGAAATCAGCCATTAGATCACCTTAGGTCACCTTTTCATGGACCAAAGCGTTGTCAAGAAAAAGGTCAGGGGAATTACCAAATTTATTAGGAATATCTGGCCAGTAGTTGTTGAGATATCTTGCTGTGGACCAAAGTGTTGGACAAGCCGACAGACGGACTGGTGGAGCTGTTCCACTGTAACTACTATAATTAATCAATACTTTCACCATCACATCATTAAAGTCAAACCTTTCCTGTCATAACTACAAACATCTGCAATCCAGTTAATTTTTTCACTATTTATTTCTCTCCATCTGCTTCCCCCGGTGCCCACACCTCCAACATCTCCGCTTGCTGCTGCGATCATTTACCTCATAAAAGTGATTAAGACATTAATGCCTGTCTGTGAGACAGTTGAAGAAGTTGTCCAAGGTTGCTCCTCAGATTGAAACACTATCCATTATCCACAAGTAACATGCAATTAAACTTCACAGATAGATGGCTGTCAGGTTGATGGGCACAGGATTTCTGGGTTCGAGCTGTAGAGGCTCATTGGCTACGACAGCTGAACTGAATGAAAGCGTTAATACCGTTAGTATAACACTGTATGTTCTCATTTATGAAAATGTTTTACAAATAATGTTTTAATGATGTAAAATACTTTATTCAGGGAGTTTATTTGTGCAGGAAGTATCAAGCTCAGTTTTAGCAGTTTCCCAATCTTTTTAAAGGAATGTGACATCTAAGTGAAATTTCTCCCCTTCCATGCTTTCATGTCTCCCTTTAAACTTTGGGAAATTTTGTAATAACTATTTCATTACCTTCTGAAGTCAGGCATCTGAACTTCAAAGCTGATATGGATTCATGGCAAAGTATTCTGAAGAGACGCTCTCTCTCTCTCTGTGTCTCCCAAACTTTTTATCTGTTAAAGAGGTCTATTGCTTATAGAATCAAAGCACCGCTGGAGCACAGCCTCTCAATAATGCAGCACATACACACCTTCTCTGGCTGTGGTTCACTGGAGGAAAAGTGAAAAGGTTAGACTCCAAACCCCAGACCAATTTTTAAATAACATTCATTTGAAGCACATGTGGTATTATTACATTCATTTCCATGTCGACTACCAAAAAAAAGGGCTGTTTATCCACACCTCTGACTCAACATCTCTATCTCCATAACTCCAAGCTTATCAAGATATTAATATGTGATGCCCCGTCACCCTGTGTTAATCTTGTGACAAAATTCACTCTGTTTTGAATCATAATTTAACCTGTGATTGAATATAGCATCCATGAATACTCCTTACATGGAAATAACAGAAATGGAACTCCTGAATTTGTGATTGATGTGCCAATTAATTTCCATCAAATAAGATAATATCTGTTATTATACTCTGCATAATCAGAGCAATTATTCAACATGGATGTGAAGAAAAGTCTTAATGACCATGAGACCCCAAAATGACAGAATGTTTACAGAACTGAAGTAGATCATGACAAAGGAATGATCCTGTTCTTTTTAAATGTTTTGGGTTCTGCCTGTGGCTCACTGGATTACTTTCATACTGAAGAAAACTTAAAAACGTAATGATTGGCGACTGGCAAGAAAACACTTCCAGACTCAGGGTGGGCGGCCATCCGCCGCTGCCGTGATTTGAGAGAGAGGAGAGGTTCAAACCAGTGGGAGTTTCACTCAAATGACGCAGTGCAAAGCAAGATGTTGGGATTTGGTGGATATTGGATCTTAGAAGTCACATGATTGGTACAGGTGTTTTAGTGCTTAATTAAAAGGGATTATCTCACTGGGTCTCATTCATTGCCTTTATGTTTATATCAAAGCGTTCAAAGTTTGGCCTGAGGGTGCTGCTAGAGGTAAAATAATGGACAATGAACATCCACTGCAAGTGTTTGGAAATCAGCCATTAGATCACCTTAGGTCACCTTTTCATGGACCAAAGCGTTGTCAAGAAAAAGGTCAGGGGAATTACCAAATTTATTAGGAATATCTGGCCAGTAGTTGTTGAGATATCTTGCTGTGGACCAAAGTGTTGGACAAGCCGACAGACGGACTGGTGGAGCTGTTCCACTGTAACTACTATAATTAATCAATACTTTCACCATCACATCATTAAAGTCAAACCTTTCCTGTCATAACTACAAACTAAAACAAAATTTTTTCACTATTTATTTCTCTCCATCTGCTTCCCCACACCTCCAACATCTCCGCTTGCTGCTGCGATCATTTATCTCATAAAAGTGATTAAGACATTAATGCCTGTCTGTGAGACAGTTGAAGAAGTTGTCCAAGGTTGCTCCTCAGATTGAAACACTATCCATTATCCACAAGTAACATGCAATTAAACTTCACAGATAGATGGCTGTCAGGTTGATGGGCACAGGATTTCTGGGTTCGAGCTGTAGAGGCTCATTGGCTACGACAGCTGAACTGAATGAAAGTGTTAATACCGTTAGTATAACAGTGTATGTTCTCATTTGACTGAGTTATGACTCTGAGAAGGAGTTGCTTTGCCCTCTGACTGGCAAACTCAAAGTTGTTGTTTTTTCTCTTCTGGCAAGAAAACACTTCCAGACTCAGGGTGGGCGGCCATCCGCCGCTGCCGTGATTTGAGAGAGAGGGAGAGGTTTAGAGAGAGAGAGAGAGAGAGAGAGAGATATTGGGGGGGTGGCACAATGCAAATACCACCTACAATTTTTAATATAGTAGTAATGTAATTGTAGCAGTAATATTAATAAATTAATAATAATAGGAATGATTAAGAATGAAGAATAATGTCAGCATCAGTAACAGAACCAATAACAACAACTGTAGTAGCAGTTGTCGAGCATGAACACGGGGGCAGCAAGTGGCCCACAACCACAGATCCAGTCTCTGCAGCTCCAGAGGAAGAAATACCTGCTGAAAGCGACGGAAGGAGAGAGAAGAGAAAAGAGAAAGCACAAAACTACCGGGAGAGAGACGATGTTGAGTTAGTAACATGCAGTAATGGGATAAAAATGCATACAGATGGAGAAGGAGAGGAGGAGAGAGGAAAGAGGTGAAGTCTCCTGGCAGTCTAGGCCTATAGCAGCATAACTAAGGAATGGTTCAGGGCTCACCCAAGCCAGACCTAACTATAAGCTTTATCAAAGAGGAAAGTCTTAAGCCTACTTTTAAATGTGGAGATGGTGTCTGCCTCCCGAACCCAAATTGGGATGTGATTCCACAGGAGAGGAGCTTGATAACTGAAGGCTCTGGCTCCCATTCTACTTTTGGACACTCTAGGAACCACAAGTAACCCTGCATTCTGGGAGCGCAGTGTTCTAGTCGGGTAATATGGTATTTTGAGATCTTTAAGATACGATGGTGCCTGACCATTAAGAGCTTTGTAGGTGAGGAGAAGGATTTTAAATTCTATTCTGGATTTTACAGGGAGCCAGTGCAGAGAAGCTAATATTGGAGAAATATGATCTCTTTTCCTAGTTCTTGTCAGTACACATGCTACAGCATTCTGGATCAACTGGAGAGTCTTAAGGGACTTATTTGGGCAGCCTGATAATAAGGAATTGCAATAGTCCAGCCTAGAAGTAACAAATGCATGGACCAGTTTTTTGGTATCATTTTGAGACAGGATGTGCCTGATTTTTGCAATGTTACGTAGGTGAAAAAAGGCAGTCCTTGAAGTTTGTTTCATGTGGTAATTAAAGGATAAATCCTGAATAAGAGATAACTCCGAGGTTCCTTACGGTGCTGCTGGAGGCCAGGGCAATGCCATCTAGAGTAACTATGTAATTAGATAATGTGTCTCAGAGGTGTTTAGGGCCAAGTACAATAACTTCAGTTTTGTCAGAGTTTAACATCAGAAAATTGCAGGTCATCCAGGTCTTTATGTCCTTAAGGCATGCTTGAAGTTTAGCTTACTGGTTATTTTCATCTGGCTTGACTGATAGATATAATTGGGTATAATAATAATATTGCCTAGAGGAAGCATATATAAGGTGAATAGAATCGGTTTAAGCACAGAACCTTGTGGAACTCCGTGACTAACTTTGGTGTGTACGGAGGACTCACCGTTAACACCGTTCAAATTGAGATTGATCTAATAGATAGGATTTTAAACCAGCTTAGTGCAGTTCCTGTAATGCCAATTACATGTTCCAGTCTCTGTAATAGGATGTGATGGTCAGTGGTGTCGAACACAGCACTAAGATCTAACAAGATAAGTACAGAGACAAGTCCATTGTCTGATGCAATTAAAAGGTAATTTGTAATTTTCACCAGTGCTGTCTCTGTGATATGATGCACTCTAAATCCTGACTGAAAATCCTCAAATAAACTATTGTTATTTAGAATGTCACACAACTGATTGGCAACTGCTTTCTCAAGGATCTTAGAGAGAAGAGAAAGAGAAAGCACAAAACTACCGGGAGAGAGACGATGTTGAGTTAGTAACATGCAGTAATGGGATAAAAATGCATACAGATGGAGAAGGAGAGGAGGAGAGAGGAAAGAGGTGAAGTCTCCTGGCAGTCTAGGCCTATAGCAGCATAACTAAGGAATGGTTCAGGGCTCACCCAAGCCAGACCTAACTATAAGCTTTATCAAAGAGGAAAGTCTTAAGCCTACTTTTAAATGTGGAGATGGTGTCTGCCTCCCGAACCCAAATTGGGATGTGATTCCACAGGAGAGGAGCTTGATAACTGAAGGCTCTGGCTCCCATTCTACTTTTGGACACTCTAGGAACCACAAGTAACCCTGCATTCTGGGAGCGCAGTGTTCTAGTCGGGTAATATGGTATTTTGAGATCTTTAAGATACGATGGTGCCTGACCATTAAGAGCTTTGTAGGTGAGGAGAAGGATTTTAAATTCTATTCTGGATTTTACAGGAGCCAGTGCAGAGAAGCTAATATTGGAGAAATATGATCTCTTTTCCTAGTTCTTGTCAGTACACATGCTACAGCATTCTGGATCAACTGGAGAGTCTTAAGGGACTTATTTGGGCAGCCTGATAATAAGGAATTGCAATAGTCCAGCCTAGAAGTAACAAATGCATGGACCAGTTTTTTGGTATCATTTTGAGACAGGATGTGCCTGATTTTTGCAATGTTACGTAGGTGAAAGAAGGCAGTCCTTGAAGTTTGTTTCATGTGGTAATTAAAGGATAAATCCTGATCAGAGATAACTCCGAGGTTCCTTACGGTGCTGCTGGAGGCCAGGGCAATGCCATCTAGAGCAACTATGTAATTAGATAATGTGTCTCAGAGGTGTTTAGGGCCAAGTACAATAACTTCAGTTTTGTCAGAGTTTAACATCAGAAAATTGCAGGTCATCCAGGTCTTTATGTCCTTAAGGCATGCTTGAAGTTTAGCTTACTGGTTATTTTCATCTGGCTTGACTGATAGATATAATTGGGTATAATAATAATATTGCCTAGAGGAAGCATATATAAGGTGAATAGAATCGGTCCAAGCACAGAACCTTGTGGAACTCCGTGACTAACTTTGGTGTGTACGGAGGACTCACCGTTAACACCGTTCAAATTGAGATTGATCTAATAGATAGGATTTTAAACCAGCTTAGTGCAGTTCCTGTAATGCCAATTACATGTTCCAGTCTCTGTAATAGGATGTGATGGTCAGTGGTGTCGAACACAGCACTAAGATCTAACAAGATAAGTACAGAGACAAGTCCATTGTCTGATGCAATTAAAAGGTAATTTGTAATTTTCACCAGTGCTGTCTCTGTGATATGATGCACTCTAAATCCTGACTGAAAATCCTCAAATAAACTATTGTTATTTAGAATGTCACACAACTGATTGGCAACTGCTTTCTCAAGGATCTTAGAGAGAAAGAGAAGGTTAGATATAGGTCTATAGTTGGCTAAAACCCCTGGATCAAGAGTCGGCTTTTTAAGAAGCGGTTTAATTACAGCTACTTTAAAGGATTGTGGTACATAGCCTGTTAATAAAGACAGATTGCTCATATCCAGTAACGAAGTGCTAACTAAGGGTAAAATGTTTTTTAGCAGCCTAGTTGGAATGGGGTCTAAGAGAAGGTTAGATATAGGTCTATAGTTGGCTAAAACCCTGGATCAAGAGTCGGCTTTTTAAGAAGCGGTTTAATTACAGCTACTTTAAAGGATTGTGGTACATAGCCTGTTAATAAAGACAGATTGCTCATATCCAGTAACGAAGTGCTAACTAAGGGTAAAATGTTTTTAGCAGCCTAGTTGGAATGGGGTCTAAGAGAAGGTTAGATATAGGTCTATAGTTGGCTAAAACCCTGGATCAAGAGTCGGCTTTTTAAGAAGCGGTTTAATTACAGCTACTTTAAAGGATTGTGGTACATAGCCTGTTAATAAAGACAGATTGCTCATATCCAGTAACGAAGTGCTAACTAAGGGTAAAATGTTTTTAGCAGCCTAGTTGGAATGGGGTCTAAGAGAAGGTTGATTGGAGCAAAGCAGTCAAAATGTATATCAGGTTGCACAGTTGTTTCTAAGGTTCCTGTGTTTGAAGATAAAACGGTTGAGGGCAGGACGTGATGAATTTTTCTCTAATAGTTCAAATTTTATTATTAAAGAAACTCATGAAGTCATTACTACTGAGGGCTATAGGAATACATGGCTCAGTAGAGCTGTGACTCTTCCTGGCTACAGTGCTGAAAAGAAACCTGGGGTTGTTTTTATTTTCCTCTATTAATGATGAGTAGTAGGCTGCTTTGGCATTACAGAGGGCCTTCCTATATGTTTTAAGACTATCTTGCCAGACTAAACGAGATTCTTACAGGTTGTTGGAACGCCATTTCCTTTCAAGTTTTCGTGATGTTTGCTTTAATTTGCGGGTTTGGGGTTATACCATGGAGCTAACCTTCTTTGTTTTATTATCTTCTTTTTAGAGGCGATAGAATCGAGTGTCGTTCGCAGTGAGCCTGCAGCGCTATCATCTAGATGGTCAATTTGGGAGGGCTGCGATTAGCATAGGAGTCCTCTGTTATATTGAGACATAACATTGAATTAAATGCAGATGGGATCGCTTCCTTGTATTTAGCCACAGCAATATCAGATAGACATCTAGAGTAACTATGTAATTAGATAATGTGTCTCAGAGGTGTTTAGGGCCAAGTACAATAACTTCAGTTTTGTCAGAGTTTAACATCAGAAAATTGCAGGTCATCCAGGTCTTTATGTCCTTAAGGCATGCTTGAAGTTTAGCTTACTGGTTATTTTCATCTGGCTTGACTGATAGATATAATTGGGTATAATAATAATATTGCCTAGAGGAAGCATATATAAGGTGAATAGAATCGGTTCAAGCACAGAACCTTGTGGAACTCCGTGACTAACTTTGGTGTGTACGGAGGACTCACCGTTAACACCGTTCAAATTGAGATTGATCTAATAGATAGGATTTAAACCAGCTTAGTGCAGTTCCTGTAATGCCAATTACATGTTCCAGTCTCTGTAATAGGATGTGATGGTCAGTGGTGTCGAACACAGCACTAAGATCTAACAAGATAAGTACAGAGACAAGTCCATTGTCTGATGCAATTAAAAGGTCATTTGTAATTTTCACCAGTGCTGTCTCTGTGCTATGATGCACTCTAAATCCTGACTGAAAATCCTCAAATAAACTATTGTTATTTAGAATGTCACACAACTGATTGGCAACTGCTTTCTCAAGGATCTTAGAGAGAAAGAGAAGGTTGATGGCTTAGATGAATTAATCATCGAAGTTAGTTGAAGAAGGTTGATGGCTTAGATGAATTAATCATCGAAGTTAGTTGAAGAAGGTTGATTGGAGCAAAGCAGTCAAAATGTATATCAGGTTGCACAGTTGTTTCTAAGGTTCCTGTGTTTGAAGATAAAACGGTTGAGGGCAGGACGTGATGAACTTTTTCTCTAATAGTTCAAATTTTATTATTAAAGAAACTCATGAAGTCATTACTACTGAGGGCTATAGGAATACATGGCTCAGTAGAGCTGTGACTCTTCCTGGCTACAGTGCTGAAAAGAAACCTGGGGTTGTTTTTATTTTCCTCTATTAATGATGAGTAGTAGGCTGCTTTGGCATTACAGAGGGCCTTCCTATATGTTTTAAGACTATCTTGCCAGACTAAACGAGATTCTTACAGGTTGTTGGAACGCCATTTCCTTTCAAGTTTTCGTGATGTTTGCTTTAATTTGCGGGTTTGGGGTTATACCATGGAGCTAACCTTCTTTGTTTTATTATCTTCTTTTTAGAGGCGATAGAATCGAGTGTCGTTCGCAGTGAGCCTGCAGCGCTATCATCTAGATGGTCAATTTGGGAGGGCTGCGATTAGCATAGGAGTCCTCTGTTATATTGAGACATAACATTGAATTCAATACAGATGGGATCGCTTCCTTGTATTTAGCCACAGCAATATCAGATAGACATCTAGAGTAACTATGTAATTAGATAATGTGTCTCAGAGGTGTTTAGGGCCAAGTACAATAACTTCAGTTTTGTCAGAGTTTAACATCAGAAAATTGCAGGTCATCCAGGTCTTTATGTCCTTAAGGCATGCTTGAAGTTTAGCTTACTGGTTATTTTCATCTGGCTTGACTGATAGATATAATTGGGTATAATAATAATATTGCCTAGAGGAAGCATATATAAGGTGAATAGAATCGGTTCAAGCACAGAACCTTGTGGAACTCCGTGACTAACTTTGGTGTGTACGGAGGACTCACCGTTAACACCGTTCAAATTGAGATTGATCTAATAGATAGGATTTAAACCAGCTTAGTGCAGTTCCTGTAATGCCAATTACATGTTCCAGTCTCTGTAATAGGATGTGATGGTCAGTGGTGTCGAACACAGCACTAAGATCTAACAAGATAAGTACAGAGACAAGTCCATTGTCTGATGCAATTAAAAGGTAATTTGTAATTTTCACCAGTGCTGTCTCTGTGATATGATGCACTCTAAATCCTGACTGAAAATCCTCAAATAAACTATTGTTATTTAGAATGTCACACAACTGATTGGCAACTGCTTTCTCAAGGATCTTAGAGAGAAAGAGAAGGTTGATGGCTTAGATGAATTAATCATCGAAGTTAGTTGAAGAAGGTTGATGGCTTAGATGAATTAATCATCGAAGTTAGTTGAAGAAGGTTGATTGGAGCAAAGCAGTCAAAATGTATATCAGGTTGCACAGTTGTTTCTAAGGTTCCTGTGTTTGAAGATAAAACGGTTGAGGGCAGGACGTGATGAATTTTTTCTCTAATAGTTCAAATTTTATTATTAAAGAAACTCATGAAGTCATTACTACTGAGGGCTATAGGAATACATGGCTCAGTAGAGCTGTGACTCTTCCTGGCTACAGTGCTGAAAAGAAACCTGGGGTTGTTTTTATTTTCCTCTATTAATGATGAGTAGTAGGCTGCTTTGGCATTACAGAGGGCCTTCCTATATGTTTTAAGACTTTCTTGCCAGACTAAACGAGATTCTTACAGGTTGTTGGAACGCCATTTCCTTTCAAGTTTTCGTGATGTTTGCTTTAATTTGCGGGTTTGATGGTTATACCATGGAGCTAACCTTCTTTGTTTTATTATCTTCTTTTTTAGAGGGGCGATAGAATCGAGTGTCGTTCGCAGTGAGCCTGCAGCGCTATCATCTAGATGGTCAATTTGGGAGGGGCTGCGATTAGCATAGGAGTCCTCTGTTATATTGAGACATAACATTGAATTCAATACAGATGGGATCGCTTCCTTGTATTTAGCCACAGCAATATCAGATAGACATCTAGAGTAAGAGTTTTTGCCTAATGGTGTGTAGTCCAGTAATAGCAGTTCAAAAGTTATTAAATAATGGTTCCGATAATGAAGGATTCTGTGGAAAGACTATTAAATGTTCAATTTCAATGCCATATACCAGAACAAGGTCGAAGGTGTGGTTAAAACAGTGAGTGGCTTCATGTACACTCTGACAAAAGCATTTTCAACGTCCACATGAATATTGAAATCAACTACAATAACCACTTTATCTGTTTTAAGGACTAAACTTGATAAAAACTCTGAGAATTCACATAAAAATTCAGAATAAGGACCAAGAGCGCGGTACACTATAACAAATAGAATTGGTTGTCGTGTTTTCCAGGTTGGGTGTGAAAGACAAAGAACAAAGCTTTCGAATGAGTTATAATTTAGTCTAGGTTTATTAAGGTTGATTAATAGGCTTGAGTCGAAGATGGCTGCAACTCCACCTCCTCTGCCAGTGCCTCGAGGAATGTGAGTATTAATATGACTGGGCGGAGTAGATTCATTTAGGCTAACATATTCTTCATGACCCAGCCAGGTTTCAGTAAGACAACATAAGATAATATGATACTCTGATATTAAATCGTTCAGCCTCATCGGATATCAGCCCTGTTCAGGCAAGGCCTCTCCAATCAGTCCTGCATACAATACAAAGCATAAGGCACTGAAAGGCGATGTCTAGCATGGGTGGAAGTGCATTTGTAGCAGCCCTGAAACTGTGGCCAGATTAACCTGCTAGTGCCCTGGGGCAAAGCTTAGCTTAAGGTGCATATTGGCTGTCCTGTTTTTTGGTAATTTGGTTAAAAACAAGTTTATCAATTAATATGCACCACACAGACCAATTGAAATACAATGAATATGGGGTCTTTGAAACCCTGGAGAGTCAGGGTACAGGCCTTGCAAAGACGGACAGATTGGGTCCATAATTTTAGATTTAATTAGAAAAGAGAAAAACAGACACCAAAAGGGACGCCAGGGCATACCGGATCCAGAATGCAGCTGATAAGAAACCATTCAGGTATTAGAGATATTGACACGCAAACCAGACACCTGTGACAATACAACGGGATGCTATCTGACCTGATTAGACTGAATATAATTGGACTCGGCCAGACTCAGGTCCTGAGTCAATTGGACCCTTAAAAACGTCTAGAAGATTAAAAAACAAAAAAAAACTCAGATTGTTATCCATCTGTCTGTGAATTAAATAAGAATGTCATATATTAAGAAATTATACTAAATTGCATTTAAGTGCCATCCATATTTCAGTGGATAAACCATCCCTCCTGTTATTTTATTGAATTCGCTGTAAGAAAAGATTAACATAGCTAAACATGTCCTGATCCACAAGAATCAGCCAAACCACAGGCCACAGATTCTGTAAAAAGCGAACACCCATCATTCTCCACATATGAAAAATGGGACACAATAAAACACAATGCCTGGTTTTGTCCGTACAACCTCAGACTCTGCCAGGAAACCTCCTCTGAGAACAGGAAGTATTGAAAGAAGACATTTTATGAGCAGAACAGAAAAATATGAGGTATGAAGCTACCTCAGAGGCAGATATTGTTTTTGTGGGAAATGATAGATGCTTTGCCTCTCTCTTCCCTTTGGGATGCTATTTTGCTATGAAGCACCAAACATCAGCCTGGTTGGTAAACATGAGCATGTGGTACACCGCAGTTTTAAGTGATCAATAGTGAAACATTTAACCCTTTTGGGTGTTGAAACTGCATCTTGTAGCTTAAGTTGTTAAGCTGTAATATACCATGTTAGCTTGTGGTGAAAGGTTAAGTTTGCGTTTCAAAAGAGACAAAAATATTATGACAAAATGTGCCAGGCGTGTCAGACAGCAGATGTTGTATCAGTTGCTATGGCACACTACTTTATGAATAGTGGCTTTGAAGGGGTGTTGGTTTCCTGAAAGAAAATGGTTATTAAATAAATAGGATATTAAGTTTCAAGACAACATAAAAGTTACATTGTACACTTACATTGTCTGTTAGTGATGTATCAAAGCAGTTTTTATAGAAGTTAAAAGCAGCGTCAGTTTAAATATTGAACTTAATCAGCTGTGATCTGCACTTGATAGTGAAATTAACCATACCCAACCAACAGAGAAACTCCCCTCTTTAGTCATTTACCATCTTTTCCATCTTTTTCTGACTTTGTGTCACCTTTAAGTGAGACCCAAACAATATGCTAGTCTGTTCTGCTAAATAGGTTTAGTAGTTTTCTCACTGAGCTGAGTCAGTATATTCATCACTTAGCGTTTAACCATTTCACGTTACATAAGAGAAAGGATTGGACACATTACCAAATGGCCAGTGTCTTCACTGTACAGGATTTAGCAGTAGCTAGTTAGGAAGGAAGCCTGTGTGTGGAGTGTCTCTGTGTGTGTGTGTGTGTGTTTATGTGTCATGTCAGACTCTGACTGATCTAAGAACTCACCAGTTCTGTCTGTTATTTTCCATCAATGTATCTCCTTTTTCCTCTTGTCTGTAAGTTCATAAATTAAATTTTTTGAGTCATAAAGCCATGGGATACGCATTTGTTTTTCACCGAAGTTGAAAGATTTTCAACTTGCACAGTCACATCTTTGCCTCAATTTGTGACACCCAGGATGAATTTGCTTCTATCTGTGTCCACACCTTTGCATTAACCTTAATATTAGTCGTGCTGCCTCTGAAATTAGCTTTATGTTCATTATGAACACACCTTAACAAGTTAATATTGAGCAGTTAAGCATGATGATAAAACACAGGGGCCTTGTCAACAGCATTGTGCCTCTGGCCTCATACTGCTTACTACATGACCACAAACACACAGATCCACCACCATGTTTGCAAGCTGTCTCAGATATTGTGGGTGGAAAACTTCATTGGCTTTGTTGGAACAGAAACCTGTCTGGATGGTGGAATAATTGAAATCACAGATGGGAAGAATTTTTTCCCACTGATGATGGCCTATGATTGTCCTCCTTACACTAGGTTAGGTGCGTCTTTGCGTAAGCTTGGATAGAAAATGTTTCTGAAGCTTTTGGTGAGACCGTTGCACAAAGTGGTTATCCATTTCTCTGGTAGATTTTGAGGTCACAGTTTGGTGTTTTACCAGTTCCTATGTTTAATCTATTATCTACTCTGACAGTGAACTTCCATTTGCCACCAGTTCTTTTTCTAAGTAGCAAAACTTTCCTCATGTGGCTGTAAAAACACATTACATTATGTACACTATAAAAGTAGTGACTCCACTGCTGACACATATACTGCTAATTGTCATTCAACTTGATACGACTTGCTTGTGTGGCTGCATTTGTAATTGTGTTCTAGTTATTTCAAAGACCTTTTTCATGTGCTGCTCCCATTATTGTACCACTCCTGTGGCTCTTTTTTAACAGTCTCACACCATTACTGTAGGCAGACTACAGCCATCTGTAATGCTTTGTTTGAACAGCTCTTGTGGGGTACACTTAAAACATTTTTAGGTTTTTATGAACTTATTAGGAACATATCCTGTACACCTCAATGTGTTTGGACCATATTGTACTAAGATCATCAGAAAGTGGATCTGAAATATAACGGGATTTCATTAGTTTTTTGTTCAGTCAAGATTACTGACATATTTTAATGTATCTAAAGAGAAGAGAAGAGCTGATTGGATTCCTCACTTAAAAAGCAGAGAGTTAATTTGGAAGCTGGTAGGCTTGACGTAAATCTATTGTTGGGACTCCACAGATGAATTAATTAATTTGGGTGATTGTTAAGTAGTTCACTAGGAGACTGCATTCTCTTTTGTCCCACAATCCTGAGAGCCATTGGACACAGAATTGGCCAGTCTGACCTGTGACCCAGATGTCACCAGGTCAATAAAAATGTCAGCGATCATTTGTTCTGTCTCTCTTTCTCCTGGAATCCTTCACTGCGGCAGACAGCCGTGGCTGTCTCCCTCAGTGTGACCTGCTCACCAGAAGAAACCCACCTGAACTCTCTCCTCCTGGCTTCGCCGTGTAATCTGCTCGGAGCAGAAACACGCAGCAGAACCGAAGTCTCCTGATCTACCAAAGCGCTGCGAAGGCCTCTTAGATCTCTGCATCAAAGTTTAGCACAAACGGCTGCCACACACAAAGCCTGCCAGCTAACTTTGCATGCTAACAGGAGCACGAAGCAAGTTAACGCCGAGCTGTTAACTCTGTAAGGACAACCACAGGCGGAGCGACCGGCTTCCTCCAATCTCTACAAGTGGACACTGCACAGAAAAAGACGCTTCCACAAAGGAACCACAATTCTTCCCAGCTTGGCTCGTCTACAACAGACTGACCGCCAGCTAAAAGCAGCACCAAAGCCACCTCTTTTTCCCTCCCATGAATGGGTAACGTAATAACTGGGTATAGCCTAGAATAACAGTGTAACTGGCTAACCAAAGGACTGTTTAACTTTGTACATGTGATGTTACTGATGTGTTTTTCTGAGGTTTTGTTGTTGTGATCTTCTCTATGGTTAACGTGAGGCTATTATTGTAACCATAGTTCTCAGCCACCGCTAAGTTGATGTTAGTTTATGTTATGCTCCACACAGACAGTCTTTGAGAGAAACTTTAAAGCTCCCGCTTCACATGTTCATGCGAGACATCTGGAGGCAGAACAAAGAAACATACACACATTCTTTTTGTTCACCCACACACACACACACACACACACACACACACACACCCTTTGTTCTGTAGTCAATTACTTTGCTATCATTTCTCTTCTTTAAGAAGAGTGGTTCCCCTGAGGACTTTATTCAAAGTTATTATTTGTGATTATCTTTGATAATTCTGATAGCCATAATTAATTGATAGCAACTACACAAGTAGGTGCCCCCCTTTAACCATTGTGAATCCCAACACTATAATATGTAAAACATTGATGTAAAAGTGACCTGCCTAAACCACAAAGTGGGGCTAGAAGAGAAAAGGGCTTTTCATTAATTGAGCTGTGCTGTAGTTTCACTCTTGTGTCCAAATTAAATGCTATTCTATGTGTTGTTATTGATGGAAAAGAACTAAACTCTAAACTTGTCTAAAGATTTCTCCTACACAGCAGTGAGCAATGCAGAGTATGCACGGTCAACTGGACAGACCACTGATGTCACCTTTGAGGATTTCTGGGCATTTCAGTTGTCAGTCAAAAAATAAAATAACCTAGCTGAGCTTTAAAAACTGGACTAAAGCTGAAACAATTCAGCATTCTCCTCAAATGTCACCTCTCAGCTCTCATTAGGCATTCCCGTTGCGAGTAGTAAGTACTCTGTCATTCTGCTAGCCGTTGCCTTGAATTGACATTTCACTCAGTGTCTCTCATTTTATTCAGTATTCTTCAGAGACTGCATTTGACTGTGTCCCCTCATTTCCAGCCATGCCATTTCACCTTTTTGTCTCCCTGGAAATGGATAATCCAGCCAGGACAAAATATTTTACTGCCAAATCAATTAGGGCTCCTCAAAGGTGCAGATTTATTTTCATGCTTGTCTGTTTTCATCCTTGGATTATTGGTTGTACTTTTGCTATGTGCCAACCTACAGAGGTAGACATTTAAAAAGATAGATGCTGAACATGAAGAGATCATTCATTTTCATGCAGGGTTTGGAAAGAGCACCAATGTACCCTATTCAAGTTAGGCACAGCACAGTTTGATTTAGGACAAGCAAAAGTAGCTCATTTACAATCCACTCATAGTAAAAGAAAAATCACCACTTTGTTCCAGACTGAAATATCTCAACAATTACTGAATGGATTGCCATGAAAGTTTGTACAGACGTTAATGATCCCCAGAGGATAAGTCTACTGACTTTGTCGATCCCCTGAGTTTCCCCCTTGTGCCACCAGCAAGATGACAGTTTTGTCATTTAGTGTATTGTCCTAACAACTATTGTATGGATTTCCATGAAATTTGCCACAGTTATCCATGGTTATCCATCAGCTTCAACTGTACATTGTGTTTAGTACCAATTAGCAAATGATAGCATGCTAACACACTAAACTAAGATCGTGATCATGGTAAATTTTACGTCTGCTTAGTATCAGCATGTTAGCATTGTTATTGTAATCAAATGCAAGTGCTTACAGCTAGATGCACATGCAAACATTAGCATCTAGCTGTAAGCACTATTGTTTGTATTGTTTATTTATTATTTTAATATTATTTCTGGCCTGCATTTTTCTTCAGAAGCCATTCAATGTATTTCCATTCTGTAATTGCCTGTCTTTCTAATATTTTTTATTTACTGGTGAATCTGCCGATCCACCAGAGGATTCAAGTTGTGTATGATACGTGCACTGTTGCTGGTGTATTGCACATTTTGTATATTATTGTGTCAAACAACATTGTGAACAGTCTTTATATGAAAACATCACACAATGAATCATCTCAGCCCACGGTTTGTTTGGCTGAGCTGTAATCAGATCCACCAGCTACTCATCTTTTGTTGCATTTCTAACAGTGTAGCAGCTCAAGATGTGTTTACTGCAGTGGCATAGCAATAAATATTGTCTCTACAAACCTCTCTCTCTCTCTCTCTCTCTCTCCCTCTCTCTCTCAACCCAACATTGCAGCGGCAGATGGTCGCCCACCATTGAATCTGGTTCTGCTTGATGTTTCTGCCTCTTAAAGGAAGTTTGTCCTTGCCACTGTCGCCAAGTGCTTGCTCATGGTGGGATTTGTTGGGTCTCTGTAAATAATATTATAAAGAGTACAGTCTAGACCTGCTCTATAGGAAAAGTGCAATGAGATAACTTCTGTTATGAATTGGCACTATATAAATAAAATTGAATTGAATAGGTGGGCCTTGTACATAAATGGGTATCACAAGTATAAGCATGGGAGAGGCAAACACTGAGTTATGTCCTCCCAAAGTTAAATCATCTTACTATGGCTTCACTGTGTAAAACATCAAGGCTTGGTCTTCAGGGATTTAATAATGTCATTATAGTTCAATGTGTCTGTGATCTCTCTTTGGAATGAAAGTAATGATATACATATATACAGTATATGTGCTGCACAAAAACAGTAAGTTCACGGTCTTCGTCTGTAACCACATAATGTACGCTGGGCTCCTGTAAAGTTACTGCATATTTTGCACAACACAACTTTACCTTTTTATTTGGATGAGAAACATTTTGCATAGACTTATCAGTCACTGATTGTATAGTACGGAATGATCTCGATTTAAGCAGACAGGCCGGTGCATTTACCAGCAGGAGTTTGCTTATAGACTGTATCCTTCCTCAGATGCAACGGCATTGGCAACTTGGGGTTAGCAGACGAGCCGGGCCCAGCACGATCTGAGTGGGGCTCGAGAGTGTGTGTAGCCTGGTTTTTCTGGTCTGGCTGCTCTTCATTTTTTTGCACAGTTTCACCCTCTGTACAGGGAGTTTTGGACTGTTTTACATTTAACCACACAAGTTAGCAAGCTTCATCACTGACAATCTTCTATGAGTTTGAGTTAAAGAGACATGTTGTTACCCGCTATAGCTGAGAGTGTGCCCTCTGCTGGCACACTTCATGATATTTGTAAAATAAATTAATTCATGCTAGGGCTGTCACAATATCAGATTTTCACTAAATGATTATCATGGTCCAAAAAATTCACGATAACAATAATATCTCTAGAAAATCTGAAAAAAAGATAGCTAGCTAAAAACTAGCTAAAAGCTAGCTAGTTACTGCGTCTTCTTCCTTTTTACGTTTGATGGTGGGCGGGCAACCAGCGTTAAGGTGCATTGCTGCCATATACTTTGAAAAAGCCAGAATGTAAAGAAACGAAAATTATTTAAGAGGCGCTGCATTATTTACCCGATATTATCATATATGTATTATTAACATCAATATTTCATTTTTAAATATCATGATTATCGTCTATACCAGTATATCGTGACACCCCTAATTCATGCATTATTAAAATAGGTGGCACTAGCACCTACTAGGAGGTACAGGCCAACTCATACCTACCCGTCCGATATGACGCCCCAAGTGGTCAATACACGTCATTTTAAACAGAACTTTGAGACATGCATTATTAAAATGCACTTGCCGTTACCACCAGTAACCACAGATCCTCATTATAACTTCAGAAAACATATGAATTATTCATATGAATAATTTTTGTAATAGTCATTTGTAGCAGTTTTGAAAAGCACTAACTAATGATGTAACACCAGCAATAGTTTTGGAAGGCAATGAGAAATGACATATTTTGTAATTTGGTTTGGCTTTGACTTTCTATTGTGTGTGTGTGTGGAACATTGTTCTGTGTTCGTGTCTGATTTATTATTTTTCCTCTCATGACACTTGACGTTGACACTTTTATGACTGACCACTAATATGAGCTGTCAACTTGGCTTCTCTCTTTTTGGATCCAAATGATTTTGCTTCCCTGCATTATTGAATTATTTATTTTTGACATTTGTGCCTTTATTTGACTGGGGAAAGTGAAGAGAAACAGGACATGGGGGGAGACAGAGGAGTGCATGACATGTAACAATGGTTACATGCAGGAAATGTATTTCCTGTTGGCTGGGGTTGTTGTGTTGTCTAGTAGACATATTTATAAGTTTATCTCAAAGCAGGACACATTGATACATCTCAGACACATGCTTGGAGGCTGTTTTGGCTTTGCTGGTTTCACCACTGTTTAAACAAGTGAAATGTCCACAGTATCTGACAACTGAATATTGCAATTTAAGCTGAAGCAAAATGCAACTCTCCTCAGAACATATTGAGATTCCAATTTGTAGACAAAAGACAAGTGCACAAAAATAAATCTTTGAAAAACCCTATGTAAGTCTACTTTTAAAATATTTCTATTTTAGAAATATTTATATTTACAACATCTATATATAATATATAACAGCATTAACATCTATATATAAAAAACACAAGTTTTAGAGAAGCATTTATAGACATTTTTGCATGTTATAAGCTGGAATTCTGATACTTGTATGAGACAGAAGAATGCTTTGTCTAAGTACAGCACTGAACAACTGAAACTGAACAGATGATAGAAGAGCTGAAAGCACTCTAGCAGCCCTTTGGGCCCGGGCGACTAATTGTAATTTGTTGAAGCTAATGCTGTGGGATTCTGATGCTCTGACACAAGATAATCAAGTGCGTGTCTGAGGATGTCTGCATGGCTATATTTAAGAACAGTAGCTGAAAAGAGGACAAACCTCCAATTTTTGACCTCTGCGTTGCACACTGAGACTGATGTGCCCTCATTCCAACACTAATGTGGCTGCCAAAATGTGTATGGGTGTCATGAATAGAGCTGAGATGATTATGTAGTGTAGTGATGCAGTGCATGTGACTTTATGGCATTTTTAGTCAGTTAGTCCATAGGACCATCTTGTACCTCTTCTTTCAGCTGTGCTTTGAGAACATCTCACAGTTCAATAAGAGCGCTACTTTGGTCTATAATTCCTATAACATTGGCTTGTCAAAGAATCATTTCCCCTTCACTGGATAAAGTAATGGAGTAATTGTACACAATTTAAGCACTTTCATGTTTTCTACACGCACAATTGCAGGCTTTACATGTAATTAACATTGCTCTTGTCATAAACCAATGGGCTGTGAAGGGGATTAGTGTTTGCATGTGAATGCGACCCCTGTCAGCTGTGGGATGTAATTAGGGTTAACAACTAAGCTTAGACCCAAAACATCTTCAACTGGGAGTCAGTGAGCATTGTAATTAGGAAGCATTTTACAGGGCACACTACTGTGCTTTATGTACTTTACACCCACTTTGTTCTTAAAAAGGGAGCACACTGCCACCGAGGGCCTCAACTGGAGGAGAGATTGAATTAGAAATGCATGCAACATTCATAACTCATTATCGGATATGATTAAGTTGTCCTGCCAGTAATGGATCTCGATGGCGCCAAACACCAAACACATCCATCATAATTGGAGATGTGTCATTGAGTATCAATACACTGTCAATTTGTAGGTGCCTTACACATGCAGCATTTATTCCTCTATTGCATTGCTCTGGAAATTTGTTGATATGTATTTTACAAGATGAATGATCTTGTATTAAACTAAGTAAACCAACTTGTGAGTGTTGTGTTTGGGCTGGATCATAGGAGTTGTATGACTTTAAAGAGAGCTACTGTGGAAGGGAACAGCACATCAAATCCAACTTTATACGGATCACAGGATTTTACATGGAAGATTTCCCAGTTATTTTGAGGAGGTAAGAGAAGTTCAGTCTCACAATGGCAGAACAAGTGTAGCAAACCTAAACCTTTACAGATTTAGGAGCAGAAATGGTAAGGTTCACTTTGGTATACTGGTGCTACGACATGGAAGAAGCAGCCTATTGCAAGGACAGGTTTGGATTTTTTCAAGGCTGTCTTAATACAATACTCACATGCCATATATATGTTGAAAGAGTGATTGGTCGCTGTAATCATTCCTCTTGTCTGGCTGTGAAGTGATCACTTCGACTACACTGTAGAAAAGGAGGAACAAAACCCATAGTCCTCATTCTGTTATGCGGCGTGATAATCTGGACTCAAAAGCAGAAGCTCCAAAAAACTCATGGCAGCCAAATTCGCCTTCTCATTCTCATTGCTCATCTGCTCAGCCATCCCCGACAGGTCAGAGCTAGATGAATATCTCTCACTGATCCTCGACCTGGCCTTACGGTTCAGAGGCAAGGGTTTTACTCCTACCACACCATCTTTGCGTCCCAAGTCGCTGGACGCCTGCAGAAATAAAACCAGGGAACTTGGGGACTCTTGATTCAGAGCTGTTTACTCATTTCAAACTTCCTTCTAGCTCGCAGATGCTCCAAACAGCAACTGCTCTCACTGCTAGGCCACCTCAACTACACCATCCGTATCATCCCACAAGGTCGATCCTTCTTGTCACACCTCCTCTCTATAGCCTCCTCAGTTGTATCTCTCCACGACCAAAAGTGTGGCACCCGTTCCTCTCATCCTGGAACAGAATCTCCTTCTTTTATGATGACCACATCACAAAGCCAGAAGACATCCAGCTCTTCACAGACACACCTATTAGCGACTACATGAACTTAAGACTGAGCAGCCGCTTCTGGTTCCACCACCACTTCCGCTAGATCCTACTCAGATCTAGCATATCTCCCAAGCTATACTCAGGGCATTCATTCCGCATTGGAGCCGCCTCTACAGCTTCTAAGCCAGGAATCCCAGACCACATCATAAAAATTCCCCAGCATACCTCACCTAAACAAGCAACAACCTTAACGACATCATAAAACACTCACGCACACCTTTCCAGTTGAGGTTCTTTTGGGGGCTCTATCCACCATTGACGAAGAGACACCCCCACTCAGAGTCTGAACTCCCTCGGTTCCACCGGATGTCCAGCTACCAGCAAGAGCCAGACCGTCATCGCACTCCTCCATGCAACCAAGCACAACCCCGATTTCCCCCCTTCCTCCCTCACCCTCCTTCTCCTCATCCCCTCGTTCCTTCATCCCTTGACTCTCTCCACATCATCCTATGACCTCAACCCTCTTCCCCTCATCTCATGACCTTGACCCTCTCCCCTTCATCCCTTGACCCTCCCCCACATCCCTTGATCCCTCCTGCATCAACTCAGCTCACCTCTATTCATAACATGCAATAAATTGTTCTAAATCTATACGTTCACTGCCTTGGTCTTTGTTAGTGAAGATATACTTAAAGGTGGGCTATGCGATTCTAATCCAATGCACATCTTATTGTCAAATTCAGCGAATATCTCCTCACGGTCCACTAGCTGTCCATTCAGCGTGTGTGCTAAAAACCCTCTGGTGTTTGTACACATCCCTGGCTCTGTAAATGGGGAACAAACATAGTGGCTCGTACCAGGACACACAACCCTATTCCAGCCATCAATGTCTGTTCCGCATTCATTTTAAGGGGAAGAGACATACCAAAACAACTAGTGCAGTTGAATAAAATAAAAGTCAGACACTTCTATGGACAACTCTTCCATGTTTTTTATCCTGCTCAACAGCATTTGCTTGCCACAGCATTTTAACTCTTTGATCTCATTACCTGGTCACCTGTGCCTCTTCTCCCTCTCTGGTCACCCTGCCTGCCCTCCTCCTACATTCACCTTCTTGATCTGTATCTGATGAAATACAAGATACAACTTAGAAATAAAAACTAGTTATACCTAATATTATCAAGATAATCGCAACTAGCTAGTACCTCCAGTAAAAGTACTCTGATTATATGATGGCTAACGTTAGCCTAGCTAGCTTACAGGTCAGCTAACACAATCACACAGCAGAAAATAAGACTTTCATTCAATTATTTGACTCATGAGTGGTAGGGCAATAACAGTAGCATTGGCATTGGGAAGAGATTTTTCTTTTTTTGTTGTTGACCAACCAACAACTTAAAATTGTTGGTTGGTCTTTTGTCACTCCTTTTTTCATTTTGTACTAGTGCAGTGCCTGTTCAAAACGTACCTGTTTCGGAATGGACCAATTGCTTGGCCTCAGGTACTGCTGCTTCAACGTATAGAAAAATGAATACTGTTGATTTGAGGTGTGAACTTTAGGAGTATATACACCAACAGCATGAAAGAAACATTCTACTATGTACAGATGTTATGCACTGTAATAGTGAATCTTTTCTCATTTCAAGTAGCCTATAGCCTAATGAGGGCTGCATTTAAAAATAAAATACATAGAGAGCTTTTGAAAAAATATTGGGCTCTCAGATTGTTTATTTTCTGTGCCTTCAGTTTGGATCATTTGTATATTTGCTAAAAAAGATTTGTGCTTATATGAGACATAGCTACTGGTTTTGAACTGCCCGTGGAAAGAAGCCTAAAAGCTATGTTTTCGCTGTCTACGTTTCTCTTAGAGCACATGCCAGAAAAACGTTTTTACGACCCCTGTACAGCTCTGATCACAGGCTTTGCTCATGCTTATGGTTTTATTATTATGTACAAAACTCAGAAACTATTTTTGGTGAAAACAACTCATACAGGGACTTGAGGGTTTAATGAACACAAACAATTAGCTGATAATTAGTCTGATCAGCCACCGTCAATCATTACATACACACATTGGACTGTAAACCATTAATCAAACCAATAACTAACCGCAGTCAACGTCAGACAACCTTATCATACTTTAGCAGTTACCTAGTGTTTCTGCTACATACAGTAGCAGTTTGAATTAAATGGGAGCTCTCTGCGCTCTCGGAGAAAATGTGTATTATGCCAAACTGCCTTTAAAAAATATGACATATTAACAATTCCTTACGTGTCCACAAAAACACACAACTCTAAAAACACAAGATAAAAGGCATCCTATGTTGATCCCAGTCTACTTGTCAATTCACCATCAATATAGTCCATAAAGATAAACTGTACAAACTTAACAGTTTGGATTTTGTCACCTCAACTCGCTACCAGCCTCCATTGTTTAGTGGGAGAAGACCGCAGGAATGAGAGGCGAACCGTTTAAAAAATTAAGATTTGTCACTAAAATACATGCTAGTTGGTGGATGAGATACACGCCGAATTAAACACCAACTCATAATACTGTTAATTTACCATCTATAATGTGTGTGACGGTATTTGAGGAGTTTTGTCAGACGTTACTAACTCCCCGTTGCTGCTTCCCGTTTGGTGCTGGAGAGATATAGCCTACTGTGTGCGCAGACGGTAAGAAAAAGTTTTTTTTTGACAGCAAGGTTTCTTTTGTTTTTTTCTATGATTTCAACACGGATTTCTTGATAACAGAGACACTAGGAAGCATATTAATTAGTAATACTTGTCAGTCTATGGTCCAAACGTGTTTTCGCTGTCTACTTACTTCTCTGTGACTTGCTGTTCAGCTCTGATCTCTGGCCGTGTGCATACAAGCAGAGCCCTAAGGCCCTCCCTGCTGCTCCACGCTTAGACACAGAGCTGATCGGCTCACTGTTTATTCAAAATTTATTAACATTAAACATGCTGCGTCTTCAAATTGCATCAAATCCGACACTGCACTCCTTCGGGTCCCCAGCAATACACCCGCAAAGTGTGAAGTCGATCGGATGAACATTTCTCGAGACATGTGAAGGACAGACATACAGAGATTCCTCACTTTATAGTTGGATACAGGCTTGCTATTGCTAGCACCGCAGTTACTGCTGCTGCTTGAGAAGACTCAGGAGGTTGGGTGTAACCAAGTCTCACAATACAGGGGAGGGGATGGGTTGAAAAAATGTTATTCTTTGCTCGTTAATTACATTGAATCGAGAAAATCAACCACTTTATCATGTTTTATAACAGTAATATTTTTCATTTATCATTATGATATGATATTTGGGGGGGTTGTGCTGGCAGGTTTTGATTATTGGGGGGGGGGTTACAACTCCCCACCCCCCCATAATTTACGCCTATGGTGTCAGGTAACGTTAAATGACTTGCCCACGAACATTCAGCTGATTTTCTAGTTTGCCAAGATCTGCTGTTGTTGTGATGTTAGCTATAGCAGCAGGAGAGTTGTGAGCATCGCTGTCTGGAGCTGCTGTGCTGGCTCTGGGAAACCGTCTCGTCCTCTCTGGCTGTTAGCTTCGCAGCAGCAAATGTAGGGACAGTTTGCTAACCCACAACCTAGCTAACATTAGTTATATTACTTGCTGTGTCGTTGTTCATTCTATATCATGGTATTTGTCATGGTATTGGATTTCTCCAGAATTGCATACCCCAACTTTAAATCCATATGTCTTGAGACTGATTTTAATGCGTATCACATCACAGAGGCATTTAAGTTAAAGATTATTGGTTCCTGTCATATTTAAAGGACAAATTATAGGTATTTTTAATGTGTATTTCAATACCACTACTAAGCTGGCATCATGCAAACTGGTGATGATAAGCTTTTCATTGCTGTACATGACACATTTACCCCAACGCCATAGTTTAAGATTACAGGGTTTTAATGTGTCATATGAAGTCCATGGCCTGAGTTTAACCTCCTCTGAGTGTTTGTGTTTGTATAACTGATTGCTGGATAAACTAATTTAAATATTTGGTCTTATTAATGTGTCTTCATTGGTTGTGCATATCTATTATCCAGGGTCAGGGCTCTCACATGAGATCTTATCCTGTCACAGTAAGAGCGGTAATACAATCACAGCAACACAGGGTGGCCTAGTCTATATTTCAGTTTAAATGATGACCATTTTTCTTCATGTGACATTAATTTAGTCTCAGCAACTCAATGAAGCTTTTTTGATGCACAATAATTGTGGAGCACATTTTACAAGAAGTCAATTTGAGATTTGCATGACGAATGGCAGCTTGTCATGGTGGAAGGGTTTTGCAATAAAGAGACAAGCGATTGAAATTGAGATACTTGCGAACGGCTGCAGCTTTGGCTCAGAGGGCACTCATGCAATAGAAATGAAATATAAATGGGAAAATAATGGAGGTTTATTCCGACAGTGTCATTGAAAACTTTTATATTACTGTCACAGGCTCGAAACTTACTTCTGGGAACAGGTACACATTTAGATAAGAAAAAGTAATTCTTGACAAGTTAAATGCAACAGAGTGATTATTCTCTATAAAAGGTTTAACACTAACATTAAACTAACATTTTTAACGACACAGGAGCAACATCTTAGGGGCAGACACATGCCTTTTACAGCAGATGATAAATGCCAGGATTCTGAATTGATATTGGACATTCATTATGGCACAATTACCTTAATTGCATTTGTACAGTGCTGGGTGACTAATGGGTTCACACTCATATAATACTGCCTAATGTTTTAGTTTTAGTGCATGCAAATACAAAGAGTCAATTTGGATGAAATATTTTTAAATGTTTGAAAGGTAGATGTGAAGCCAGACGTGTACTGATTCATAATATGTGAACAAGGCGAGCACAGTCAGCTGACCTGGAGACAGAGCAGAAAGATATTATTCATTCAATATAAAAATGATTCATATTGGTATTCCTTTCATCCTCACCCACTGTTCCCACACACATGTAGTCCTAGCTGTTGGCTCTTTGAAATACTGCTGTGTGTAAATAGTCTGTGTCCTGATGCTGCTGTCTTGGATGTTACGCAGTGTTTAATGTCAACCATGCATGTAGTATTGTAACCCTGATGCACCTTGAGGAATAGTTCTGTTCTTTGAGTTAAACAAATTCATGTATGTCATTTTTAAGTTTCTACATGTAATTTGAATGTATGTTGACTCTTACAATGCTGCAGTTTTTGCTAATTTGCCTGATGTCTATGAGCTCAGTAGCAGCTCCAGCTCCAAAACGTGGAGAAATACATGACTAAACTTAAAAGATGTCTGTGGAAGCATGTTGAAGTTTACATATTTCTAAAGTTGGTCATTTAGCTTTCAACAACAACAAAAAAAAAAAAGTTTGATCCACCACAGTGGTGACTCTCTCCTAAGAAATGCCCTCCTTAAGGCAGGGACACACATTAAGACTGTTGAGCAGATTATGAATATGATTTGGGCGTGATGACTGATGAGACCAAGTTGGACCAGGTCTGTTTCAGTCTGGGTCAGCTGGTGTTGACAGTTGGCAGATAAAATCATATAATGAACGACCAATGATGTCACTTGTGTTTTTCCCCTTTTGGCCACCTAGTGAGTTTATTTTAGGCTTTGGAAATGTAAAAAACAACACCATCACCACAATCAGGATTCTGTGTCACTGTTAAATATCCCCCATGGGACAAAAACACTGTGGAGCGGGAAGACAATACTTAACGATCAGTTACGGTAGGCGGTAGTTACGATAGGCCTTTGATCAGTAAATGGACTGTACTTGTATAACGCCTTTCTAGCACTTCATATCACAGTCACACACTGGTGCCAACTGCTCATCAGTTCAAAGAAACTAATTAATCATTCACTCACACACTGAGACCACAGCCCTCGGGAGCAATTTGGGGTTCAGTGTCTTGACCAAGGACGCTTTGACATGTGGGATGGGGGAAGCCGGGATTGAACTACCGGCCTTCTGATTGGTGGACAACCTGCTCTACCACTAAGCCACAGCCACCCCTAATTAGTTATATTCTGTTCAGTCAGAACAGAATATAACTAATTATGGTATGGACACTGGAAAATAATAGACTGACCATGTTTTCCTGAATGCAGCAGCCACTATGTATAAACCAGAGTAGAGCATCTGTCCTCCAGTGGAACTTTATCCTCCTCAGGTGACATATATAGACTGCACATCCAGCCCATATAACCACTGTGAAGTTTGTAAAAGAGCAGGCTGAAACTGATGACTTGAAACAGTCCAACGCCAAGGCTGAGGACAATTAATCCTGCCTCACCATTAAAGACGTCTCCTTGATACAAAGAGGATGCCAGGTCCATCTGTGAAGTCAAGATGTAAGAGTCATACATACATGCAGACAGTGAAAGCTATGGCTCTTAATTCTGCTCATTAATCACCTGTCTGTCTAACATTCTCCAGAGAAAAGCTCCAGGTTCCTTGACATAATTACAGCACTTGAAGGAATGCTCTCTGCTTCGAAAGTAGCCATCTTATCTCTCTCCTGCCCTTCCTTTTTTGTCTCGGCCGTGGAGCCAATAGCTTCCTTGTCCTCTGGAGAAACTTCCTCCTCCTCCTCTCAAGCCTTTTCTGCTGCACCTCTCTTGCTCCTCTTCAGCTTTGTAGTCGGCAGACTTTTTTTCCGGGCGCACATCCATTTGGCATCTGATGTGGGATAAATAAATTATAGCCTCTAAAATCAATGCCCAGTCCATGATGTAGGCTGTAGGCTTAGTGCTTGCCCCCGTGCTAGAACTATGCCACCAGGGCTCAAACAGGGGCATTTCATGAGCCCCAGGGCTGTGCTGCTGTTCAGTATTTTTGTGCTTAGAATTTTTTTTACTGAATAGCTTTTCCAGGCCTTCTGACATTTATTTGTCACACATTTTCATTTGTAATATCACTTTTACTGCGGAGACTGATGCAGATTTTGATTAATTTGTCTCAGGAAGCTGTTTGTCACACAGCATCCAGGTCTGAACCAATATTTCCCCTTGATTCGCTGCAGCGTCTGGAAGCTGTCTTTAATTTCCTAACCACTCATAGAATCTAAAAATAAATCAAAACAGTGGCAAGAGTCACATCTTTGTGCATTTATTTTTAAAGGCAGAACAGTAGCAATGCATGTTGTAATGAAAGATTCATAACGTCAGTGGATAGATGAATTTTTTTTAAGTTGTAGTAATTTCATAGCTGGTTTTAGTGAGTCTGACACTAGACTTGCATAAAACACATCTTTGAATGTGTCCACAGAGTGGCTCTTTGAGAGCTACAATGAACTCAGCCAACTACTATCACTTTGTTAATGCTCTTTTTCGCTTTCTCTGACTTTCTGTGTTCACAGATGGAGATGATACCAGAGCCTGATCCTGATGACGAAGGGACAAAAATAAGTGTAAGTTGAAGACCACATCATGTATCCCTGGTTGTAGCCCAGTGCTTCTCAAACGTGTGCCGTCATGACCCAAGTTGGCAGCATTTCATTCAGAGCAAACACAACAGCAGCTGATTTCCCCGAATAATACACCTTCAACCAGAGAAAGGAGCTAATCAGTGAAATCATTGGCAGCGTATTATTACTGTCAGAGTGGTTCCCTTCCTGCGCTCATGTCCCAGCAGCCGTTCTGCCCCTTTTTTCCTGTCACTCTGTATGTGCATTCTGTGCCCAGTGCACCACACAGCCTTCGTCTGAATTACTACTGGAGTCCTCGGATAGTCCAAGAGTCAGGTGCAATATACGGTAACAGGTCTGGGATCAAGGTAACCTAGAGATGTCTTTTAAAGGTAAATTCGGGTTTATTACGCATTGGATCATCATTTCTACGGGTTAACATTATACTCGCTAAAGTAATGTCATAGATCTAGGAACATGTGCTGTCTGACTTCTTTCTAGCAATGTAGCTGCATTCCTAGATTTCAGTAATTAACTTGGTACAATGTTGTTATTACTAATTGAAATATTGGGCAACACTTCACTTGTGTTTGCTTAGTCATTTCAATAGACCTATCTCAGATAGATTTAGAATTAAAAGGTTCTAATTTAAGCCACCATGCACAGCTTGCAAGCAGATTACCCATTCCCTAAATGAAGCACTGAAGTCTGCTAAACATCATAGGGGTGTTTCTATTGTATTGTCTACTGTTTAATATAATAAGGAAATGTTTTTATCAAAAATCAACCTGCCAAGTAAGTTAACGTATCTGCGCATTGTTAAAATTAAAAAAGTCAACAGTGACTTGAAGCAGGATGTGTTCACTAATTCAATATTGAACCAAAACCACGACCTTTCCCTAACCCTACATTGTTTTGTTGTCTAAACCTAACCACATGTGCAAGGAAGCAGGATGCAAACCCCACTTTCCCGTGTCAAAGACGTGTGCTTTGTTAGCCCGCTGTTTACCCCAACCACCTTCCTACAGCCTATGTGACGTACAAGAACGAAGCACACTGTGGACTGGAAAAAAACGTTACCAGTCAACGGAATTCAGGCATATATTTTTTCCTTCAAAAGTATTTGGTAAAAAACAAAAACAGTTGTGTGTAAACAGAATTTCTAGGAGACAGGTTTGGTCTATGTTGGCCAAGTACCACAAAATGTTTTCATTGGTCCCACCAGCACGACCAGTTGAGCTGTCCTGATTAACGTGCATGGGCAAGTGAGTTTGCTGCGCTGCTCTCAGAGCTGTATAGGCCACCATGGATCACTTCTTCACCCCTCGATATCCATACATGCACAGGTGCACAGTTGGGGATTGCAGACTCACTTGCAGGTATAAAGTTGTCTATCCTGCCTCTTCATTTTTACCATCATCTTCAGGAAAATGGATAGTCACAAAAATATACTGTCAAACAACGTGTACCCTGTATATTGCATTATATAATCTAAGAAAGTGATGCAGCCTTGTATTAAAGTTTAGTCCATTTAACATGTGACTTTTTTATTTGTTCCATATCTACTGTGTTAATATACTGTACAGACCCAACTTTGACATTCACTACATCAGTAGTCACTCTGTAATAGACTCTATCATTGCAAAAACTCCACTGCAGTCATTTAGTCTAATTCTGACCCACACTGTAAACATTTTATCCCTAAAATAAGCAGCAAAATATGCTGACCTCAAGAGTACACATGGCTGACAAAATTATGGCACATCCTGCTTTAAAGATCCTAAAAACATATGTTTTCAATCAGCTTCTAACAGTCCTACATGAGCACATTATTATTTGCCGAATTTGTAACATTTTCTTTTCTGTCTGTGGTGTTTTTTCTTTTACTCTTCTCACTGGTTTGAAGTGGATAGAGTGCATTTGGAAAATATTTCTGATTCACGTATTTCTGATTTTTTTATGACAGTGGCTAAATGCTTATGGTTTTTGACTGTTAACATTTATCAATAATACCTATTGAAGTTTTTTTCTGAACTTCAACTTTGATCATTGCTTATTTAGTCATGAATATCTATTGTTATGGATAAATACCAGGTTTTCAGGGGCTATACCAATTTACTACTTACTAACCCAACCCCCCAAAAAATCCAAGATTTAATATCCTTGTAAGTGACACCACCAGGGTTGGGCGATAGGATTATATGTATATACAGTGAGACAATAGAAATTTCTCAACCTTTACCTACCAAGGTGTCTGTTACTTCTGGTTGTATTAAGTCATTGCAAGCAACATTGCAAATCTATGAGCAGGACTACTTTATAGTAATATTGGATTTACAAGATTGCTGCATCTCTGTGATTAAGTACCTTCATGTCTGCCGGAAACATACATTACTATTTAGCTGTTTTATCTATAAGCAGTTTCTCAGAAAGTTGATTTCATAACAGTATACGTATATAGAAAACCCTATATCAAATCACGTACATGTACTCTGATTTTATTTAAATTGCTCATCTCAAGACACCACTAGATTCTGTGTTCAAGCCAGTAAGCAAAAGATATTGGCTCCAGTGCCACCAGTATAAAAAGGGTTTCTGGAGCCCTCAAGGTTCACCACGGGATGGAAGAAAAACTCGTATGCTCATGGCCCACAGTTGAGAACCACTATTTCAATCCTGTCTAGCCAACAAATCTGTGCTCCTAGCAATATATTTTTCACCTGTAATTATCATTGCCACATCTGTATATGTTAGCATGAGTCCAACTTCTTCTGAACGTGTTATATCCAAATGTCACAGTATAACGGTCATGTAGCATGTTGTAGAATAACGTGGCATCATGTGCCATGAAACCTTGTGGTATTCCATCATGCCATCCACTGTTATGACACTGTGATCTTGTTGAATTACTTTAACAGACAGTGAAAGTCCAAGGCAACGACATCTCACACAAGCTGCAGATCTCCAGAGTCAGCAAGAGTGACGAAGGACTGTACGAGTGCCGGGTGACACGAGCTAACTACGGAGAGATTGTGGAGTACAAAGCCCAAGCCTGGCTGAAGGTCAACGCTACAGCCAGGCCACGACGACCACTGCAACCTCCCAAGAAAAGCTCCCCGCTGCACCTGACAGACAAGAAGCCGAGAAAGTCCAGCTCACCTATGGGCCAGGACAGCATGAGCTCAGACCAGAGGGTAGCCTCCACCTCCACCTCTCACACATCCTCCAATACAGCTAAACACAACCCCGGCTCAGGTAAGACCCTGGGGGAGGGTTACATAATGAGGGCACTGAGGAACACATAAAACACTCATGTAGCCAGAGTTTTTACTGCCAGCATAAAGTCTGGTCTGTAACCTTCCTGATGTGTTTGACACGTTCATGGGTCACCTACTTTGGTTGAAAAAGCTTAGGGGCTAGGGAGATTCAGAACAACCAACAACAGTCGGCATGCATTTATAAAGTGTAAAATGGCGCTTTCAGAAAACAGACCTCCCCATCATTCAAGTGATCTACACACTCTTATGATTGACCTGTGGATCCAATGACAACCTTCAGTATCTGGTAGCTCTGAACAGCTCAACAGACTAAACAGACCAGGTCTCATGGCACTATAAAGATATAATGCAGGTGTTGCAGAACAAAAGTACAAGCAAGAAAATGTGATGTGAGAGCCAGAATTTGGCCAAGAAATCAATGAGCCTTTGGTATTGATTAATAGCCCTATCAAACTGTAGCTTGAGTTTTTGTTACAACTTGCACCAGGTACCAGGCTGACTGTTGACATTCTGCCATGGTTTTAAGGTGGCGGTGTACCATTCTGGGAACTCAGAAACATAGAATACTGGCTTTCAGGTAACGTCACAGTAAGCTGTCATCTGACGGTTTGCACATGAAAAAGGTCACGACAAATGTCAAAGGTGAATCTGATTGAACATTCAGTGCAGCTGCAAGGCATAAAATCAGTGCAGCATGCAAGTCCTTCATTGTCACCATTGCTCTCTCCACAGCACATTGATGATGTGGAGAGGGCCTTAAGATCTCCACATGGTCCCCACAGCAGTCTGCAGACCATCTCCTTTGTGGCTGTGTGCACACTGTCCACAACAAGTATTGTGTTCATACTTTCACAAGTCATGCTCCTGTCCATCAAGGAGTTGCCATTGCTCTCCAACACTGTAGTGGGCGCTATGGACAAATCTGCAGCAGCACAAAGCAGGGTTGCTGTTGAAGATGAAATCAGGAAAAGCAGCATGTGATGTTTCTTTGGCTGAGTCCAAATGTGCGGACGTCACCGCACTTAAAGACTTGCAGACTTCTGGGTGCATTCCCGGGAAGTCCGCAAGTGCCAAGGGCTGTCCAAATCCACAATTGATCAAGTCTGCAAGGGGCCTTAAGCAGACTTTCGGCTGACTTCCACTGAGTCTGCTTGAGGCACAGACTTCACCATACTTCCCTCGGGAAATGATCCATATCATTTCATCCATGCAATAATATAAAATAATAATAATATGTACCATATTTTTGAAGACATAAGGCATATACAGAATATGCATATGCTGAATAGTATGGATGTTATATTCTGCAAAGCTAGACAGGCAAAGGTTGGCTTTGGTAGATTTTGTCCATGTACAGTGTGAGGATCCTCAGTCGAGGGTTTAAAGTGAATAGAATAGGGTTGGCAGCTCATGTTAAGGGAAAATTGTACTGCGTATTCTGACCATACCTGTTAAATCTACTATGTAATGCAGCAGACCTGCATACATCATGCATAAATTGCAAATATCAATACCTTTTAGAATCCTTAAGAAAAATACTTTAAAATGAGTTACAGGGTTAGGAATTTGAACTCATCTCCATGGAAACACTTGAGGTTTTAAGTCCCATCTCATAGCACATTTCATCCCTTCGTGACCTAGCTGCTGCAATCTGCAAGGGCTTAGTCGGGAAGTCCGGAGGGTGCACCTTTGCATTCAGCCTTTGTTAAAACTTTGCTTTGTTAAAACAGTGGCTGCATATTTCCTTTGTACAACACATACGTTGTTTTCTACTTGCCTTCTCATTCTTTTCGTCTTTAAAATATGTCTTTATATATGTTGGCTACCTGATTGCCAGTCAGATGGAAGAGGAAGTGGTCATGGGTACCAGAGACCAACAGAGCCCAATCATTAACAGGGAGCTGCAGCTGCCGAGAGTTTCAAAATTGATTTCAAAACTTTACTGTTAATGTTTAAGGCACTACATGGTCAGGGTCCCAGCTATATTTTAGAAATGTTCATCCCCCATGAGTAGCTCCTGAGATCCTCAGGCAGGCTTCCTATGGTGCTCAGCTCTGGAACTCCCTGCCTGAGCAGGCTGGCCAAATCAGTAGCATCTTTTTATATTCTTTTCCGCAACGATTTGGTTTGAATTTCACTGCTCCTTAATTATTGACCTCATTTGCTTTAAACTTTGCTGTTTGTAGAATTTGAAAATGTCCTCTAGTGTATCAAAAAAAGACACCTTCGGATATGACCCAGGGACAGTGAGAATAAGGAGCAGAAAGCAACACATACATAGATTGTCTCCAGGATTGTCTCACAAGAAGTATTGCCATTAGAATAATTTGACAGATGCTATACATAAAAATGCTACACGTACTGGCTTTAAGTTATTATTTTTTATTGAACTTGAAGAAATGTAATTCATGAGATTTACTGCAGTATATCTCCATCATGGGATTGTAATACTCAATCTGTAATTACATTCAGCAGATTTCAAAGAATATCAATGTTACCTGTGTCCTTCATTAAGCACAGTAAGGCTGAAATCCTTTCAAAGATGTGTGCAGCGTGTTGCGCCCTGGTAGCTCACCTGGTAGAGCACGTGCACCATGTACAAGGCTGAGTCCTTACTGCATGTCATCCTCTCTCTCTCTCCCACATTTCCTGTCTGTCTTCAGCTGTTCCTATCAAATAAAGGCAAAAAGCCCAAAAAATATTCTTAAAAAATTTAAAATAGATGTGTGCAGCGTAATACCTATTGAGTTGCCTTAAATATATCTAATTTCAATTAGAAATGGTTACCAGCAGTAACCAAAATGGAACGTCAAAGCAAAGGACAAGTTGTTGTTACCTCAAATGATTAGAAAACTGCAGTCAGCTGTTATTCCGAAATAATAATAATAATAATAATAGTAATAATAGTAATAATAATAAAAATAACATTAAAGAATGGTGTAGGCATGATTAACAAATATGGCAGCAATGACAAAAACAGAGTTCTCATATTGACCTGTAAGGAATTGAGGTCATTTGTATTTACTTACTTTACTTTGGTTTGTCAACCATTTCCAAAAAGGTGTTTCCCACTAACTTTTAGGATTAAGTACTAAATTGCAACTGTAAAGGCTAATCAGATGTAATAGTGGATTACTATTGCAAACGGTAAAACATCATGTTACTTGGTTAAATACAAAAGGTACATGCATTTAAATACTTAACTCTAATACCTACAACTTCAGTCATGTGTTGGCGACTGAATGACTTTGATTTTGTTATTTCACTAATAATATGATTAAAGAGCAACTTAACACCAGTTGAAAATCTTGGTTTTGCTTTAGTGGTTTAACTTCTCACCTTGAAGAGATCTACTATCATTTTGGGCTGTTTGCACAAAAAAATCTCTTTTTTATATATGTAAGAAAAGGTGCAGACTGTATGGACTCAACCAGAGTGTTTTTTATTTAGTGAAACCATCCAAGATTTCATACCTACATGACAAAATAGGCTGTTTGTCATTGCCCTTCAAATCAACCCATAGGAGCATCTTCTGACCTGCTGCCCCTGTGGTTATGGACTGGTCAAGTTTAGGGACCTAAAACTACTTAGTTGAGGTTATTATTAAAAGAAACCAACGTTGACTGTTGGTAGGAGATGGGATGCAAAGAGTGGTCTCCAGTCTAAAAGTCAGACACTTTGTATACCGGTACAGTCACCCTGACCACCTCGAGGTGTACTGGTGTACAACGGTGGTCACACTACTTCTGCCTTTGTTGCTAAGAGAGATTATTTTCATTACAACAAGAAGATGGTCATGTTTGAACAAACAATCAATGCTGTCATTTTTCTGGTGAGGACGGTCTCAAGCCATCAGTAAAAACCTAACCCTAAACTAACCTGAGACAAAATAAATAACTAAAATGAACAACACTGATGTGGCTGCATTTTCATACTAAATAGACAAATTACATATTTGTAGCAATGAGCTATCATTTACCCATAACTTATAATAACTAATTTACAGTATGTGATGTATTCTTGTCTTTTTGTATGTGAATGGAGATGTTTTATTGCCTGTAAGGACATGTTGCACATTGCACTTTCGAATGGTCCACATTTTCCTCATATCTTTTTCACACCAACATACTCAAGCTGATAGAGGAAATCAGTCTTGTATCTTCATGGTGTTTAACTTGTAACAGAAAAGGTTCCTATGAAGCAGCCTATTTTCTCTCATTATTTTCATTTCTCAGACTATCAAACTATGTACCGCTCTTCCTCATCTGTAAATGCCAATCATTTTCTACCTGGTCAGACAGTTCAAACACAAAGTCCACCCTGCTCTGGGCTCAGATAGCCCTCTGCACCCTGAAGCAAAACACAGAAAGATATTACTTGCCACTGAATAGAGGTAAAAAATTGAATAATCCCCGGGGCTGCAGAGTCTGAGATTATGAGGCAGCCAAATTATGCTGACAACTGTGTTGCAGTGAGTGCTCTGTGCAGTGTGTCTGACACTGATAAATGCCTCTCAGAGGCTGCTCAGGCAGCCTTAGCCACCTTCTCTGAGCGGCAGAGAGGTGTCACAGCTGAGGGCAACACAGTTCTATTACTGCCGCACTCAGGTTTGAGGCAGATGAGCAACAATAGGTAAATGGACTGAGATTAAATTAAACCGGGGGGAGTGCAGATATTTTCCTTTTCCGCATTGCTGCATCTGTAAACAACAAGGCACTTTCCAGATGGGGGAATATGACTGTGACTGGTGGAGTGGCTCCAGCAGCAGCAGCAGCAGAGTGGTTTGTTCACAGCTACTCCCCACCAGTGTGTCAGCTGTTGTTAGATCACAACTCGGCCTCCATCGTTCCTGGCAGTGTTATTCTCTCAAAGCTCAGAGGTGACCAGAGCTGAATGCGAAAAAAAAAAGGAAAGAAAAATGTCCCCAAAGCCAGACTTGTCCTCCTACCCCTGAGGCCAGCCTGGTTCCTGCATGAAAGAAAAACAAATATGGACTCAGCTTGATTGCATAAGCATTCCAAACAAAAAAATCACTGACCTTGTTTTTAAGATCCACCATATTTTTTTAAACTGCCTCAACTGCATGTCTAAGGAAAGAACACCAATGAGTCATCACTCCAGTAGGTGGTTAGGAACAGCAGGACTGCTGTTCATGGCTGCATTCATATTGCTCAAGCAGTTGCACACAATGTCAATGTGTCATTTCAGGTTCATGTGGATACTCGTATGGGTCCTTCCTTACTCACAGTTACTTTACTGTCTTTTGGGTGCATGCAAATCTGGCTAACGTCTGTGTGTGCTCAGTCGGGGAAAAGCCCAATTGTCCATCAAAAATAATTTCCATCCAAATAATACCATCAAATTTTAACTTGTGGTAAATGCTGTTTTACAAATAAACACTGAACCTTTTTGTGTACTAAAGCATTTTAAATGTATGCGTTTCCCACTGAGAGGCAGCTATTACAATCTGAAAACCAGGTAGTCAAAATGCTAATGAGCCCCAAAAGTGTCAGGGGTCTTGATTTATTTATTTTTTAATCATTTGTGTACTTAATTTACTAATTTGTGTCCACTGTGCTCTCAAATTAGCATGAAGTTATTGTTATTGTATGAAGGCAAGTGTGTTTGTATAGCATGTGGAGTTCCTCAGGGATCTACTCTGGGGTCTCTTCTGTTCAATAATAATGTTCCCACTTGCACTGAAGTTACAGGTTGCTAGGACAACTCTGGTCACTTATGAGGAGCAGGATGTTAGCAGGAGACAGAGAGTGTTAGTGGCAAACTGTCAGCTGTGTTGTGGTATAAACTACATTCATTTTTTCATATTAATATTAATATTGTTAGGTTTTTTCCATTCATTACATTTGTCCTTCACCCCTCAAAACTCGTTCAGTTGTGATGCTACTTTGGATGTTGTTTAAGCAATGCTGGTCAATTTTAGCAGCTAGCAAACTGTGGGTTAAGACAGTTTAGGTTGGAAATATGTGGATATGCTTTGGATTGTGCCATTCAAACACAACATTGTGCTATCTTTAACATGCCTTAAAATTTCTTAGGGGATAACATATTATTACTGTTATCCTAAACTTTGTTCAAACCCACAGAACTTTGTTTTAAAATTCTAGTGGAGATGCCAAAGATTTCAGGCAGAATTCTGGGGCAATGTGTAAATGGAATAGTGCAGCCATAAAAAACATGGAGTCTTGGGTTTGAATATTTCCCTTCCCACTGTGGAAAATGTACACAGTGACCTCTGTAAAAACCTAAGCAACATTTTTTAAATGATATGTGTATAGCAGTCATATTGCAGTTTTATAGGAACATCAAGATGTTGATAGGAGATGCAAAATTAAGGATTCAGGTGAACTGAGAGCTGAAAACAATTTTGTAAGATAGCTATTTAGCCATAATTTCCCAGTGGTGGAGGAAGTGTTCAGATTATTTACTTAAGTAGCTAAAAGTACTAAAACCACACTGTAAAAAATACTCAAAATAAGAGTAAAAGTCCAGCATTGAAAATGTTACTTAAAGGTTGGCTCTGTGTGTAGGATTTACGGGGCTCTATTTGCAGAATATGGCAATAATATTCATAAGTATGTTTACATTCGTGTATAATCAAATAAGAATCTTTGCGCTTTCGTTACCTTCCTTCTTCCTTTTAACTGAAAAAGTACTTAATGCAGAAAAATGTCCCCTGTGACTGTTACTATTACTGTTATATATCATATCATTAGATTATTGTTACTCATGCAATAATGTGTAAGCAGCATTTTAATGTTGTAGTTCATAAAGGACTGCATCTAATTATTGTTTTTTTATGGCTTTGATATTTTCTAAATTAATCAATTAATTGTTTGAGTAATTGTGAGGGGCATTTGTCACTATTTTCAAAATTTTTACAAAACAAAGTGACACCTTAACAATGCTTGTTTTGTCCACCCAACAGTCCAAACCTCAAAATTAGCATGGAACCATGAAATGTTTGGCAATTTTTTAATGCAAAATGACTTAATTAAACGATTATTAAAATAGTTATCAATTACTTAGTCGACTAATCATTTCTGCGCTACTTGTATATATTATTTGGTAGTTTAATATATAACAAAACAAGATATTTTATAAGCTCTCCATATGTTTTGTCTGCAGTTGTTTATTACATTGTATTATTATACCGTACATACTTATCATCAACCGGTAAATCCACTTTGTACTTTCCACTTATTTTAATTTTATACTTATACCCACTTTGGTGCTTAATCTATCTTACCTGTATTATAGTGTATTATATTCTGATTTGCTCAGTACTTCTATTCCTGTGTGCACTGACGTGACAGTGAGCTGCTGTAACAAAGAGTTTCCCCTCGGGGATCAATAAAGGATTTCTGATTCTGAAAAATCTTAATTTTTAATGTAACTAGTAACTAAAGCTGTCAGACAAATGTAGTGAAGTAAAAAGTGCAATATTTCTCTCTGAGATTTAGTGGAGTAGAAGAAGAAAGTGGCATGAAAAGAAAAGACTCAAGTAAAATACCTCAAATTTGTATGTACAGTACTTGAGTAAATGTACTTAGTTACATTCCACCACAAGAGGTACAAACCGGATGTTGACAAAAGCTGAAACATTCATAGCATCATTATGTTCTGTTTGAGGATGGAAACAGTGATACTGAAAGAAGATTGAACGATAAGTAAAAATACCACTTGGTGGGCCCCCACATTAAGCCTGATCAACTGCATGCTCCTCATAGCAGTTATCACTATATGATTTAGAAAATGGTTTTGCATTACACTCCAGACTGTGTTATCACAATTACCCTCACCCGCAGTTGAACAGTCAAGCTGCAAGGTAACGATATCCAGTTGTATTTAACCAGTCAGTCAGCCAAAACTCCAGTCATGGCTCAGGCAGCCAGACTGTCAGTTAGAGAGTGTATCAGTCAACAAGCAAATCAGACAGCGGGTTTTATAACAGAGCCACCAGGCAAGTAAGCAAGCCAGTCAAAGAGACAGTCAGCTAGCAAGTCAGCCGGCCAGGGATCAGCAGGAATAGATGGAACTGGCACTAAGCCACTTTGAGCTCCCTGTGGAGGTGCTGTGGTGATTCACCTCCCTGCCTCACTGAACCTGACTGCCTCGCTGGCCTGGAATTGATATTCTACATCACCATTTCACCGAGCCAAAAACATTTTGGCAAAATATGGAGTGTTGTGTTAGGTTAAGTAGGACAGAATGAAGAGTATTCAATGTGGGTCTATTCTATCCCAGCATGCACCGAGAAAGCCTGAAAAGGTCTCTGCTAGCTCAGACAGATACTCTCACTCATTATGTCTACAGATAAGTCAGTCTGCAGCCCTCAGACTGTGGAGCAAATCCAGGAAAATACATGGAGAAAATGCACACTCAAAGAGGCATCATGCGCAGTTCTACCCCCTGAGACATTGAATAAAAGTCAGACATCCCCAAATCATATCTGCCATAGAGCATTTACTGTTCTTTCAGCTGAATAACCAAGTAAGAATTCAGCTGCAAAAATCATCCAAAATGTCTTATATAGTGAAATGAAGATATCGTGACCTTGTCAACAAAACTATGACAGGAAGTGGGTGGAGATCATTTTAGCCACTGTGAAGGATAAATTAAATAATACATCTACTGCCATCAAAAAAGGTAGTTTTTTGTGTATTCAGCTGTATTGCTGGATTCTTTTTGTATTTTTCTTTCCTCAGCAATTAAAATGCATTGTAGTGTACAGAAACAACGATAATTCGCAAATGTTCTTCCTTTGTTGTTTTCTAAAAATAGCACAGGAGCACAGAAGGTGCCTTTACCTTTAGTATGCTCGCTAAAGACTAAATGGCGTAAAATGACACGCGAAAAGTAAAAAATGCATCATGACAACACACAAAATGGCCTTTCTAAAGGTAAGGAAAACACAACTGTTCTTATTTTCAGGCGATCATACCCTAATGAAAACATATTCATAAATATTATATTCCATATTCTGCCAACAGATCCCCCTAACTCTTACACACTGGTCCTTTAAGACATTGGCATGTTATTCATATGCCATTTGGTGATTCCAGGCCACACACTTCAATTAAGGTGCCCAGTTATACTCAAATCTGACCATACAGACATGATACATATATTTTTAGATTCAGAGTGACTTACAGTGATATCATTATCTCCGACATCCACCGCAAATAAATGCTCATTTTCAATTCAATTTAATTTTCATGTTGAACTATCAGTATTTTTATTTGTTTATTTCTATTACTCAAAATTCTGTTTATTTTCCTTTAATGCTTTTTCTTGTGAAATGCTGAGGTGTTTAAGTGTAAAATGAAACAACCTCAGAAGAAAACATCAGTCACTAGTTAAACTGCTCTCAACACATAGACCTGCAACCTGCTATCAGGGGTTGTGTGTAGGCATTCTTGGTTAGAATGGGGACAACCCAAAACAGGGTTGGGAACCAGTAGTAAAAATAGGGTTTGACTGGATTTTGGAGCATCTCGCTATATGACTTTGCATATTAATGGAGATGGTGTGTTGATGGTATATGGGAATTTTGACTGGATTTCTTAGCTACAGCTACACTTCCTCCAGTTATTCTTTACCTGATAAAATCATATCCACATGCACCTTCTTTTACTGTTTGTGTTCTCGCAGACAACCAAACTGAAAAATTACTTTGCAAATACCAACTAAAACAATAGAAACCACTTCAACAGCGAATCAATAATGTATGAATAACAATCTCCCTGCTGTTCTGTACAAGTGTGGCTTGATCACCAGTTTCTAGAGGGAGTGTAGCACCATTTAGAGTTGCTTCGACAGATTTTAAAAGTACATCTGGAAGATGTCAGAATTCACACCAAAGAAATGGCGAGCACAGCTGTGTGGCGTGCAGTGACCCGTGATATTGGGTTATACCCAGAAGGAGGTCATTATATGACCCATCACTGGTAGGCCTGCCTCGATGAACAGTATTGCTTCTGGATTTCTTTGTATCTTGACAAAAATAGATGGTTAGATTTGTTTTTGTTTCAATACATTTTTAGTACGATCAACTTGAAATGTTTCAGGAAATGTTTACTTTTTCTCCAGGCCCACCATTCACTCCACACTATTCAGAGCTCTGCTGCAGTTGGACCAGGGGAAGGCTCAGCTGATCCTCCTGCCTGCATGTCAAAGTGTCCTGGAGCAAGACACTGTACCCCATTTGTTCCCAATGAGCAGGCCAGTGCCATACATGGCAGTGTGTAAACCAATACAAATACATGCAATTCTTTTTTTATGAATACTTCTTGATAGAGGTGCCAAAGTGAGATCAGCCAGCAACAAAAATTCACTTGATTTAGTTTGGTATCAAATAAGACAATTTCATTCTAGATCAAGTTTAAACCATCAAATCAAACAAGTTTTGCTAGATTTTAGTATGTCTAGTATACTTGCAACAATGAATATGGTCAAATAATAAGGTTAGGCAAACAGTTATTTAGCAAACAGTGCATTTGTTGGGGACACTGATGTGTTTTAATAGTTTCTGGACAACAATGGAGCTCTATGGCTCAGCGGAAGAAGATCCATCAGCTGTGATACTCACACAACACTGTAGTCCAGGTGCTTGCTGTCTCTACAGTGCTAACAGGAACTAGCCAAAGTAGCCAAAGCAGCAGGACTTTTCGTCATGATTTGCCAAGATTTGGTAAAATCTTATTCTTTAAATGAATACAGTGAATCACAGACACAGATAGTAGCTTTGCATTACAACTCCACTACATGGCGATATGTGACTTCATGACTGTACCACAAAATGGTGCAAAATGTTCAGAATTGCATAGGTTAGCTTGGCAACTTCTCAGGGTCTCACACTTTCCTGAGGGCCCTCATGAAAAACCTGCTTGGTGTTATGTATCCGAAAACAGAAGGAATGGGATAAGGTCACATTGATCACGAGATATTTAAGTGGTTTTCAGTTTTTTGTTTAATGGTGGTTTTGCTGTTAGAGAATAGATTATTATAAAAAGCTTGATATTATGTCCATGTACTGTCTCTCTGCGCCTGTGTCTTTTTCTGACTCCTAGCTGGAGCCTGATTAATTATTCTCTGTGTGAAGGATGTTTTGGAGTGATTGCTGCTCCTCTGTGGCACTCCTGTTCTCTAGATCACCTCAAGCCAAATGAGATGTGGTGGGGAGGAATAAAGGGTCAAAGCCCTCCATCTGTCCTCCCTCCCCCCTACCATTCCTCCCTTCATCCCCCAACTCCCAGCAGCCCAGACAATCCTGAGCTGGGCCGCAAGGAACAAAGTGTCCCCGTGGACGATTTCCTTCTTAGACCCATCGCCCGGTCTGACACAGGAATCTAGTCAATGTCAATATGACTTAGTGAATATTTCATTTTCTATTTCTCAAGTCCTGCCTTGTTTCACAGAATTACTACTTCTTACAGCTCTTGTTTCTCACATCTCCGTCCTTTTGAGCTCTGTCTTTCTCAGATCCTTTCCTTGTCTGTTTCTGCTGATGGAGAGTAAACTATTTTTTGTCCAAGGAATTCTGCTGCATAGGATTGTATAGTTGTCATCTGTTACCTTGCTCTCATCAGTTCAGGTTCGATGTCTCGGAGACGCAGGCGAATCAAACAGTAGGCAGAGGAGGCTGTGTTCTGGTTTGCAGTTTTTAGTCATGTCAGATGCTCAGTAAACAGTCAGAGCTGCCAGGGCCAAGGCAACAGTAGGGTTCCATGTAAATCCTTTTCATAACAGTTCAAAGGCTGTTTACTTTAAGGGGGGTTACACTTGTAGCTTCTTTGGGACAGATAGTGGCATTCATGCAGGAATATGTAAGTTTAAGTCCAATCATCACAAGCAAATTTTAGACGTTTTGGATGAATGCTGGCCACTTTCATTAATTCCAATTCTGTAGTCACATTGAGCGGCCTCTGCATGATGTATGTGTTTGAGGAGATGAATATGTAAATCAAGGCATGACCATCTTCACATTAAGATTTAAGCTATGCACATGTGTACACTGCTTTTGTTACAAATAAGAAACTCATATTCCCAGTTTTCTGCTTCGAGACAGTGGAAAACAATAAAGTCAATAAAGTAACTCATCAAAACCTGTTGAGTCACAAGATGGATGAAAGTGAATGATGAATGTTTAATGGTCTAATAATGTCTGACATAGTGTACAAATACATCGTGTATATTGCTACATACTGTATGTGTATGACTCTATGCTTTTAAAACCTGCTCTGCAGCCCAGCAGTGTCCACAGGCTTTGTAGCTGACTGCAGCCTTATGGACCAAATGTAACGAAACCTTAGGGTGAGAGAGGGTGAAGCACAAACAGCCATGTTAGATACATTATAGACACATTTTGTACCACTGCATGAAGTAGTGTGCATTTTATGTCGTGAGGAGGAAAGTATGTAACGGTGTGAAGGTTGAAACAAGTCCTCCAAATTAAAAGACAAAATACGTTCTTTGTCCATGCCCTCTAGAACGACACATAGGAGTGTTTACATTATCAGGAATATGGTTATATCAGAAAATGGAATGTTCATTGTGAATGTTGTAATCCTTTGTTTCTTCTGTTCTCAGGTACGAGAATATCATCCAGCTATGGACTGGCTGTCCTCCTTCTGGCGTGTGGTTTGGTGAGGGATGCCTTGTTATAATTTGAAGAACTGACATGGTCTGCACCCAGATCTCGCTCTCTCTCTGTTTGCTCTCAAAGTGAATGAGAAAATTGCCTGTTTTAACCCCCCCCACCACCACCACCACCACCACCACCATGCGGACAGCACAGATGGCCCTCATTTCCCAGCCACTACTGCGCTTGCACCCAGCACATTGTTATTAGCCACTGTCACCAGTCAGTCACCTTTAAGCAGTTGGATTACCTTTTGTACAGACGTCGACTCGACACCATCTGAGGTGCAACGCTCCGGTGTGAAAATGGACTCTGTATCTCGTCGGATAACTCTCGTGGAAGAATGACTTTCTTATGGTTTAGCTGTTTGAGTTCATGTGTTCATTGCTCAAAAGTGAACAAGAAAAAAGGAGAATCTACATTTGTGTAATATATATATGATTCTAGATAGGTATCCGTTTTATTTGAAACACCTAGAATTACTGTATGTGCTGTATACACTCACCATATTAGCCATGGAACTTCATTGTGAATAGGCACTCAAAGAGACATAAGAAATTCAAGTACATGTTAATTTAGACTGTTAACATTAACCATCAGGTTAAAAAAGGATCAATGACTCATCTTTCTTTCAGCTATATTTGCCATCCAAATGATTTAATGTGCGTAATTTTACATCTTGTGGTTGATACATGTACATGTGTGCATGCTTATTGGTCTGAAGGCTTAACAGGGGGGAACATAAGTTTTTGAGCTACACAAGTCACCACTTATAGTTCAGTGTTACAGTATGTTGAATTAAGCTTTATTTTAATGTGCTAGCTTTGTTGTGAAACCCCCCCCCCAAATTGTTCCTTGTTTAATTTGTATTGCATCTTCAGTAGGAATTCAAAGGATGTCACAATTTATGAGTCATTCAAAATCCTGATATGTGACCACTGGATTATTCATTTTAATTGACCTGCACCATTTTTAAATGGCATGCTTCAGTTACTGTGTATGTCTCTGGTATGTCTCATTATTACAGAGGATGAATACGTCTTTACCCACTCTGAATCATTATGTTGATGCCAGCAAACAAACACACACATTTGCACATTTGCAGGTAGATGAGTGGCTGGGCGGCGGCATGAGATGCAGTGCAACATAGAGAGTAGACTTGCTTATCATCAACACTGTATATGACCCATGTTTGGGTGAATTAAGTTAGGTTTGTTGAAATCTTATTTCTTATATCTCATAGTAATATATTTTTAGCTTTAGTTTCAGATGATATATCATAGAAATGTGTTTCCACGCAGAGCATTTATAAGCAAAACGCTTTGACAATCTGACACAAACACAAACAAAGGTGTTTCCTGGTTTCATAGTGCAACAACTTCAGATCGTCACAGAGATACAGTATAACCTCTAAAATAAATGGGATTCTTTTGTTGTTGTTAACTTTCGAGCTGAAAAGGAAATTGTGCACCATCCATCAGAAATGCAGATGTTCCAATTCAAACTGAAATATGTATGAGTAATAGAGTAGTTGATTTATGTCTGAAGAATCATACTGTCAGTGAATGTTATCCACAACGAGTTGCCCTGCAATGAGCTCAATATTTTATTTTGGTAGACACTGACCCCTAAGCACATGCTATTTTTTGTTCAGTTGATGCCCAAAATTTACACCAACTTAAGGTAACATGAAGCATGATTATGTAGTTCCTCATGTGTTGTATGGTATAATCTAACATTCAAACACAACATACAGATGTACTTGCCAACAATTACAGTGCTGTGTGTTTTCAAAAAGCAAAATACTCACCTCCGTTCAAGCTTTTATTCCGCTTTGCAGACAAAGCAGAAATTCTCCTTGTATAGTTGTCCTGCATTCCCAAAGAACTGTGGAGGGAAACTTGTAGATTCAGCACGAGGTTCAAAGGCTGACAGAGCTTGCCATGCTTTGGGATCAGACCAGGGACATCTACTGATCAGCAGCTTCCAGCCTGGGTACAAGATGTGTGGGCGATAGAGGGCAACCCTGTCCAATCCCTCAAATTCCAAATAGCTTCAGGGTGTATTTGGACAGTTAATCTAGCAACACTGTCATATATATGCCACTCTGCTGTGACTGGAAATCGATTGCTGTGAGACATGTTATGTAATATGATTCAGAATGTTTAGTTTGCAGAAAAAGTACAGTTTATTTTAAGGGATTGAGAATGGGATTTGGATGTTGATTGTATTGGAAATGTGCCCAAGCACTTTGGAGAGAGTGTGCACAGTGTGAGTGGACGGTTTGTCCAACCCTCATGTAAAAAGTTACAGATCTGTACAACTTGTAAATGAAATAATCAGCATGTTAACATTTTTTTTAAAATCCATTTAAAAAGGCAGAGGCCAGTGATGTTCTGTACTGTAACAATGGTGTCATGTACTCATATTCAAGTGTTAACAAGTCCAAAGTGGGTTTTCATCTCTTCAAAATGAACTTGGGTAAAATGTATTTGACAAAAAAAAAAAACTATATATATTAGAAACATCTCCTTTATAAAGCTTTCATCTAGGGGACTCGCTTGACTGTGGGTCCTTGCAACATATTGAATAACAAAGATGGAGAGATTGGAGAGGTAATTAACTTGATATTGTGATCAGAGTGATGAGAAATGATGCTTAGTAAAAAGTCATGAGTTTGGGTTGTGATGGAGGCTGAATTGCTTACACAGATCACAGTGACGGCAAGAGCAGCAGTTCCTTCATCCAGAGATGTTATTTCAGAAACATCACACAACCATCTTTCTGTTCTGTTTTATATGCCACTCTACTCAGCCACTCTAGATGTATTTGTTTCTTCTAATGTATTTCATTTCAATGCAGTCCTGTCTGTTTGTTGAGCTGTCAAAAATTCTGATGAATTATAGTTCTCTTTTCTTTGGTATTGTGTGAGGCTTCTGTACTGGAACATTGCAACAGTTTGTATTATAATGACGATATCAGAATAATATTTAAATAAACCATTTTCACAGATGAAATTCAAACACTGAGGGATTCCATCTGTTTGGTTGTTAACATGCTGAGCTTTATAGTGAGGGAGCTAGAGAGAGTGCTGACAATGCCAAAAACTGGCCCAGTTTCTAACTCGGAAGACAGTTACTTTTTTGTGTGAGCTAAATCACTTTTCATTTGATAGTACTGCTAAATGTTACTCAAAATCAATCCGCCCTTCATTTATGCAACTACCCAGAGAGGGAGAAATGGAAAAAAACAGAATGGGGTGACAGTTATATAAAACTAAGCATTTCCTGAGGAAAATGCCTGTGATTGCTGTGTGTGGCTGCTGAATAGCATGATTTTTGGATGACTTTATAATCATAATAAAATTGGCCTAATGTATTGGCCAAGGTTGCAGGGAATTATGGTTTAAATGGCATCAACATTTATATTAAATAATATAATCATTATTATTATTATTTTATTATTATTATTAATAGAATTTAACTTGTGTTAAATTCACCTCGGGTCACCACTCTTAAAGAGAAAACTGATAGCCAATTAATTAATTTAGTCTCATAAAATACACTAAACTATCAATTTGGAACTCCGATCAATAATTAAATGGATAACTATAACCAGAATTAGCACCAATAGCAAGTAGATTGAAGGACTCGGAGTTCAACATAGAAGAGGTTGGCGATACATTCACTGTGCAACAATAAAAAAACCCAGCATGTATATCCACAAGCATTTATTAAAAAGATATTAAAAGCAAAAACACACAAGATGAAACGTGTGTGTGTGCGTGCGTGTGCGCAGGTCTGGGTGCGTGCCAGAAAGAATGCGTGTGTGTTTCTTTGTTCTGCCTCCGTATGTCTCGCGTGCCCGAGCATGAACAAACATGGTCAGAAACAAGAAAGCATGTGAGGCAGGAGCTTTAAAGTTCCTCTCAGCTGTATGTGGTTGTGTTTAAGGCCAAATTGAAGTATGTGTGTGTGATTTGTAAGCTAACAGTGCCAAGTTAAAAGAGTTAGTACTAAATAACATCAAATTAGCATGTGGCTACCAAATAACCTAACTGATGAAAAACCATCCCAACAATAAAACTCGGAGAAACCAAACCAATGTAATGTTGATTTAAGTTAAGCAGTACTGGGTTTAGCTGTGTGCTCTGCTATATAATTGCCAAGGTATGTTACCAGTCCGTAGAGGACGTGGAGTTGCTTTGTCGTGCTACTTGTTAGCTGTGATTCATCTGTTGTGAAAGAATTGTGGTTCTGATGTGGAAAAGTCTTTGCTGTGCAGTGTCTGCGAGTAGAGATTACTGTTACTGTAACAGCTAACTTGCTTTATGCTCCTGTTAGCATGTGAAGTTAGCTGGCAGGCTTTTTGTGGTAGCCTCTAGCGCAAACTAAACTTTATTGCAGGAGACTTACGCAGGCTCTTGCATCGCTGCAGTAAGAAAGAGAGAGTTTGGTTTGATTGTGCTCCAAGCAGATTGCACGGCAGAGGCAGCTGCAGCTGCAGCAGCTGCATTGAAAGAGTCCAGGAGAAAGAGAGCGGGCAATGGCCAGCTGATCCTTTTATTGACCTGGTGACATCACGGGTCATAGGTCGCACTGACCTATGACCCGTGAGTTCATACACAGGTGTGAAGTCTGGAGGATTGTGGGAGATTGAGTTCAATGGCTCATGTTTCAATACAAGTTCAGTTTAAGTCACACAAATGAGCAAATCTGTGGAGTCCCAGTGGTTCCTACAAGGTATAGATGCTATGGGAAAGAATGTGAGCTTTAAAACACTTCAGCATTAGGCTTTGATGCATTACAGCATATGACTTTGTTGTATAAGTCAGTGTGCATGAGTAAGCATTTACAAATTTGAATGGAGTTTCCAGTGTATAGTCTTGAGTTTTAAATGATGGGACTGAATGGGCTTCCATAGACTTGAATGTAGTATATAAGTTATAATAACTCATAAAAGGTGCATGTCATCATGATGAGATTTTGTGCAGTTGATCAGTGTGCAATACTGAGCATATAGAAATGTGAATGAAGTTTGCACTGTATACATATACTGGCTGATATATAAATACAACGGGTGTTGAGGAAATATTAATAATTTACAATGTACAACAGTTATCAATAAAAAAAGTCACAGCACCCATGTACAAAGATGTACACACAATTTGGCATCGGAGTTGTCTTGGTAGCAATTAAACTGTAGGAGAAGGTAAGACACAAAGGTGTCAAATGCATGCAAATGTTATGAAAAAGCTACTGCATAACATTACAGATTTATTTATTTGAACATTATATCTAGTGTAAATGAGAATGGAAAAAAGGCACAGAGGTATGCAAGACAAAATAATTGCTGTATATTTTTAAGCAAAAGTTTTTGACTTAGATCATTTCCTAAAAAAACAATCCACATCCCTCCCCAATGATTCCTGTGATGTTTGAGTTCAGGGGAATAAAGAGTAGCATTTTGCAGGTGATATTGCAAATAGGTTTTACTCTCTTGGTTTTGGCAGTCAGCCTTCATCAGTGCAAACCTTGAATACAGGAAGCTACCTCTCTGTTGGTAAAAATGGGCCTGTCAAATCTGATCTTCCATTCATCTGTTTGAAAGACAAGATAGAGGAATGGAAAATGAAAAAAAACATCCTCTTTGGAATTGAAGAGTGAATTTGGCAGCGGCGGCTCAGCTAATCAAGTTTACTTAATCAGTGAATTCAGAAGAGTGAAGGTAAGTGAGACAGGCGACAATACAAAATTAACCCTCTGCCCATGTTTGCTAATTCAGCAAGCAATGACACAGTTATTTATGTGGAGGCAAAGAGAGGGCAAAGCACCAGCCTGCTTCCAGCACTCTAATCAGGACACTGGTCCTATTGCAACACAAAGAAAAAGGGAAGATAGAAATTATTGTATGACTAAGTCTGTCTCAATCTTGCATATTCAAATATGTTGTGGAAGTGTTGATGAATCACAGAAGATTTGTTCATCTTTTCATATGCTTCCATCAAGGAAAAAAGAATACAGTGAGATAAATGAAGTTTACATTTTCATATGCTCATGAAATATATATGCATACATTGTAGAGACAGGATCCATGCTGAGCAAGATTCCAGGCTTAATGCAAAGCACCCCACTGATAGCACTGCATGGTGCAGGTAATGTGTTCTCAACTGCTTCCTCACACCTCGAGGATGACATTGTACATCAGATAAAATTGGGAAGATCTAACCATAACAACACTGTGGGGAGGCAGCGGCCTAAAGGTTAGAGAAGTGGATTTGACTGGAAGTATCTTGGCAAGAAAAATAGGAAACAAGAAGTGCTGTCTCTCTGAACAGAGTTGTTCAGAAAGACAGCACTTCTTGTTTCCTATTTTTCTTGCAAAGGTGCTGTTGAGCAACAACTGTATCTGCCTAAAAGAAATTCCTAAATGCATACAGTAAAGTTCTTTATAATTGTGATCAGCAAATCCCAAGGCAACCAGCCTACTACGATTTAAAATGTCTTGAGTGCAAGTGGTAATTTGATGCAAGGGCTATTGGATATCAAAAATCAACCGACATGTCTTCCAACCATAAGGACATACAAGGTTTTTGACAAAAAAAAAAGGTCCAACTTACTTGTTGTTTCCAAAGCTTTCTAACACATCTCATGTCCTTCCTAAGTGGATGGATTTGCTCCATTGTCATGGAGATGGTTGTTATCAGAACAAAACTTGAAGCTCAAGCCATGTAAACATTTTCTGATCTGGACATAAAGTGTACCCTCCTAAACATTACAAAAAGTTTCCATATGGCCAATTTTGGACTAGCACGGCTACGGTCAAGGTTTGGTTAGGCTTAGCTGACTAAATCTACTTGGTTAAGGTTAGGGAATGATCATGGTTATGGTTAAAAGAAACCAAAGGTGACTGTTGGTTGGAAACAGGATGCAAACAGCAGTGTGATGGCCCTCCTGCTTTAACAGGGCCTGCTGTGTGTGTGACATGTGTGTTTTCCTTTCTGTTGTTTGTGTTGCCTGCAGTCCATCCATCCACCCAGACTACATCCCTACAAGGTTTTGTGGCAGTTTAACAGCATCACTCTACTTAAGCATTTGCTTTTGAGGGACAACATCATCATTCATATGGCCACAGGAAGTCCTTATCAGGTAGGACAAGGAAAACACAGGTTAAGTATTTGAACAATCAACCAATGATGTAATTTTTTTGGTGAGGATAGTCTCAAAATCAATAGGGTTGGCTCATTTTCAATTAGAGACAAGTCAAGGAATTGACCATTTATAGCAAATTGTTATACAGATAAATTGACAGAAAAGGCTTTGCTCCTTTAGGGAGCTCTCAAGGAATCTAAACAGCAATGATGACTGCTGGGAGAACTAATCCCGACTTAACACATCCATGAACACATAATCACAAATCAAAAACGCCACCGCTTAGCACATAGAGAGAAGGTTATGGTGGTGGAGGGAGTTGTGGGAGCAAACTTTGTTGGTACGAAGGTATCAGCAGAGTATAGTGTCAGGTTGAAACAGTCACGTTGTACACCTACATGAACATGATTGGACTAGTCATTAGTCAGCTGGTAGCCAAACAGGTGATGAATGAGCCAGTGACTGTGAAGCATGAATGAATCAGCTAATGCAAGCATGACTTCAGTGCTCTGCCTAATTAATGGATAATAAGCCCTTAACTTTTTAGATATAGATTGTGACACTAAATTAAAGGTCAGGTGATGATGAACAAAACCATGACTATCCATACCAAATTTAACAGAAATCTGACCAGTCATTGTTGAGTTAATTTGCTCTTGACCCAAGTGTGATAAAGATGAATGGACAGCCAGATATCAATTGGCATTGCCATTTGTAGGGTCTGTGGGACAACAAATCAAATAGCTATAAACTATCAGGTGTGAATGTGTCTCTCTTTATGATTGTGCAGCACTTTTCCTGAGAAACAAGAGCAAGAACAAACCTACTCTGCTAACCTTACCCCGAACAAACAGGTTAAACTAAATCTATGATCTGCTTTTCTCTCTGCGTGAAAAAGTTGTACTATTCTGGCTAATTTAGATATCCCAGAAATGAATACAAATCTCCTGCATGCTTTCACAAATGCTGACCGGTACGTCTGACTTAACGGGATGAAATGTCCTCTGACACCGTCTTATTGGTGCAATTGGGATCTGGTGGCTGGTAAAGTGCTAACAAGCAATTCTGCTCAAAGACATTTCAACAAAGGCAAAGCAATTGAAGGGCATTAAACTTTACTAAAGTCTCTGTTGCTTGCCAGTGTCTGTATGTGTGTGTGTCTTGCATTATTTATTTGCACTCATTAAAAGTAATCAATTGAAACTGGCACTGATGTAAGGGTCTTTATTGGGCTTTCAGGAATCCGTCACTGTAATGTACCGTGTGACTTTCTAACCCTGCTTGATTGTTTTGTTCCACAAAACGCCCAAAGGAATGGAAATGTGTTTGTGTGGATCCATCAATGCTAAGCATCTCTCAGTGCTGTGGGATTTACGAACCCCACAGGCTTTGGAATAAAATCATATTGGCATATCAGCCAAAAATTTACTGCGGTGGGCTTAGAATAGCTGTCAATGACTGAATACAACAACGGTCATGTCACCTTAAAGTGTGTGAATACAAAGCGCTGAGTTTAACCCAACATGAGAGACAGATGAAGCAGGATGAAGGCAGTTATGGAAATGTGCTGCATTGCTATTAGTGAGTGGGTGTGTTGATTAAAAAAAGAGAGCCCAAGAGAATTGAGTGTTGAATGTGTTGACAGAAAGTGAAGCCTGCCTCATTAAACTATAGAACCGGGGACAGGCATGTACTGTTCTCCTGAGCACTTTCCTTACATGTAAACAAACAAATTAGTTCCAATTCACTATCAATCATAGCTGTTAAAAGATGTGTGTGTGTGTGTGTGTGTGTGTGTGTGTGTGTGTGTGTGTGTGTGTGTGTGTGTGTGTGTGTGTGTGTGTGTGTGTTAGGGTCTACAGTAAATTATTGTGTATTGTATTGCAGTTCCAAATCTAAGTGCCATGCAATATGGAAACCCCTTCAGCAAAATCCTCCTTTCTCCTTCAAATCCTCACAGGTTGCCATAGGGGCATGAGTGAAGGAAGTGAACTGCATACACAGGAGGACGTACGAGTGACACCCTGCTGTCAAATCAATTCAAGGTTGTTTTGGGACAATTTCAGGTACTGAAAACAAATCAGTGTCATGAATGTTAAAGTGGAAGACAGGTACCTTCGCACTGTGTGGCTGCCTAGTGAACCTAAATACACTAAGTTACACTTTAATGACTACACTGTCTTTGAGATTTTATAACAAATGTTAACAAACGTCTTTGTCACTCGAGATGTCCCATTTAAAAAGGTATACTCTGACATTTTGCAAAACACATTATTTGCTGCTGTATCGGGACTTATACATATAAAAAGAAATATTTTGGCTGAGAACATTTTGGAGATATATTCAACATGAACATTTTGTCTGGCACGGTAATATAAAACATAACTAAGACAACATTCCCATTCCCATGAACTTTGCAGTGAAATTATCACTACTTTTTTTTGGATCATGTACAAATGTTCTCAGAAACAGATTTCATCAGCGGTGCACATTGGTGATCATTGAAACAGACCAAATAACCCATGTATCACCACTGACGGACGGCATTAAAAGAGTGCTCCATCGATTTTGTATTCACTCTAAAGCACTCCTGTAACAGTGTCAGACTCAAGATGGACAGTTTTTACAAAAAGGCTCAAAATGGACAGAAGATATCGTCTTTTTTTATTCCATGCATTCTTTTTCCTTGTCAAAACCTGGCACCCACATTACCCACGATGCAACTAGACTGCCGACAGTTTGGTCAAAGATTCAGGTGTGTCATGCTAGTAGCAGCTAATGTAGCCTCACGCAGCTAGCCTTAAGTAGAGATGATGAGCGGGCTACAGCGGGCTGATAAGCTCACTTCTTTCTGACTCAACACCTCCAGATTTGTTTTCATTTTCAAACTGGTAGTCTTCAGCCCCAACCGATGCTGACTCGAGTGACTTGAGGACATTTATCAGACTTCACACAGCTCCCCTTTGGCGCCACAAAGGGCTTTTTTTCACATAGGCAGTATTAGGCCTACTCCCAACACCTGGAAACACACTGATGTGTAAAAGGTGTAGAGTTCCCCTTGAGCAACTGTAATCTTCATTTAGGGAATCAGATCAGTTAATTGAGGAGTTCAAACCAGAATTTATCTGGCATAAAGGCCATTTTAGTATAGATCTAGGCATTATCCCTGCATGTGTAACTAAAGCCCAAATGTTGCAACTCATTTGACTGAATGTCAAGCAATAACAACTACTGTTCAATAACTCCCTGTAATGTGAAAGGATTGACAGTCGTGCTGACAAAAAGTGCAATGAGATAACTTCTGTTATGAATTGGTGCTATATAAATAAAATTGAATTGAACTGAACTGAATCCACAACCAAATCTGCAGCTTTTTGCGACTGAGGATTATCTAACAAGCCAAAGAGAACCATGTATGTATTACTCAAGAGTTCATCAAACCAGGTCTAAAAAACAGGTATGTGCTAAGATAAGAGAGTACATAACTTCTGTTTTAGCCTCCTTGCATTTGCTTCTTAGATAATTCAGAATTGATTTTAAGATGTTACTCATCACCTAAAAATCAGTAAATAGTCTGATTCAGCATAGAGTATTATGCCTTTTATGCCCTTTCATCAGCCAGTGAGCATCTTCTCTTAGTAGCTAAATCCCTCTCAGGCGCCATCTGAAGCAACGTCAGTTACTGATGACGGCTGCACAGCTGGATCCCCTGCCAATGGGCCTTAACTTGCTCTGAAGCAGCTTATTGCCTCTGAGTCTGTTCCTGCACTGATAATGTGATATCCTGCCCAACCGGTTATGCAACAGAATGTAAAGTATTAGTCTGTGCATACTGTTCCTTAAAATAAATTGTCTGATGAGCAGTTTCCCAGAGATTCATACATGAACACACCTCTTTTTAGACAATTTAAATATCAATTAAACCATAATTCAGTTTGTAAGTATATTTCACATACTCACATAGTCTATAATGTTTTCATACGCCACCCTTTCATCAACAAACTTCCACACTTCCAATTTGAGCACATTAAACACATCATTTTAAAAAAAAAGTGGCGATCATAGTCTACATCACAGCTGTTATAGCCCTACACACTGATTAACTGGTTCACATCTGACGATAAAAAATGACAGATAAATCAAGTTTGTTTATTGCTGAAGGACCAGAATGACTGAGAAATGAGAACAGATAACATTCTAAATATAGCCTGCAGTTTGTTATACAGGCAAGCTTCTACTATGATAAACAGTCAAAAGAAAAATTTTACTTCTGCCTAAGGCTAAAAGTAATTTATCACAGATTCTCCTGCACCTGACTGTGAGCCAAGATGCATGTTAAAGTCAAAACAAGAGATAAGGGAATGAAAAGAGGCCTTTTACTGAAGAAACATTGGAAGAGTTTGAAAAGGGGTTTTATGGTTCCTTAATTTAGACCTGCATTTAGCACCAACAATCCAATAATTTTAATTAGACGACGAAGAGAACAAATGACAACATTTGTCAGTCTATCCAGGCTGGTAGTTTGACTTAAATGCAGTGTTGTTATTCTGCAGTTTCAATGCAGCCTGATGTGTTAGATCAGCTGCAGTAATCAGCAGCCCAATAACAGATTTCCAATGAAAGGGCAGACATGTCCAATGAAAGAAATCCCCATAAGATGCTGTTATGTATCCTTAGGTCAGTCAAAGCCACTTCCAAATTCTGTGCTTCACTGATGTGAAGTCTCATGTAGCTGTAAAATGTAGACTTTTCCCCCTTTCCCTGATCCTTTGTTTGTCAGCCAGGCCTAGCAATGGATACTGGTACTCTGCACATGGTAATGTAACAGAACAATGGATAAAAAGGTTATAACTGAATGGGCTTGCCCGAAAAAAAATGAAATAAGGATAACATTTTTTACAGGACTTGTACAAATTTCCCTACCACTGAAGACACTTAAAAAGCAGGTTTCTCAAAATAAGATTATTCAGTTATCCCCTCTCCTTGTATTTTCTGCCCACCAGGTTTAACTGTGTGTTAGTGTTGGGATCACAGGGATTTCTGGACTCAAATGCAAGAGGCAACAACAAGACTAAGGTACTTGGCCGTGATGCAAATGGAACTATCTGGCAATGACTGGTGTGAAGAACCGGGGTATATATACTACTAGAGGGAGAACCAGGTGTGCAGGTGATGGCAGCAAAAGCAGGAATGGAGCACCATGCCCAGGCAGACACACAGAAAAACAAACAAACAGGGGACCAATGTTCCTTGACTTGGTCTTAAGTGGGATATTTCTTGATGAAAGCCAAACTTTCTGACCTGGTGCGTACTTGCCGGTCATGTTCAGCGGAATAGAGAAAGGCAGAACTGGCATTTTTCCATACCCGGTGGTAGCAACGGAGGTGTGTCAGGACTGAGGGAAGCGCTATCTCACGCTCCTGGGAAAGAAACAAAAGAGGTTGGTAACCCAAGGATACCTCAAACAGACAGAAGACAGACCTATGGCAGCGCTGGTCAGGGAGTTGTGGGCGTATTTCACCCAGGCCAGGTGGGAACTCCAGGAGGAGGGATTGGTGGCGCTTAAGCACTGCTGTGCAGCTTCCAAGACCTGTTAGCCCTCTCTGTTTGGCCTTTGGTCTGCGGATGAAATCAGACAAGACTTACAGAAGCACCCAGAGCATGACAGAAGGCTTTCCATACCTGTGAGACGAACTGAGGTCCACGGTCGGAAACGATGTCCAGAGGTATGCCATGGAGACGGAAGACGTGCTGGACCATGAGATCAGGGGTTTCACGGGCTGTAGGTAATTTGGGGAGAGCCCCAAAATGTACTGCCTTAGGGAAGCGGTCAACAATGTTGAGTATAGCAGAATTATCTTGGGAAGTGGGCAACCCAGTCACAAAGTCAAACCCAAAAAATGCTGCAGCTGCTTGCATGTAGTAAGTGTAGGCCTCTCTGCCACTGCTCTGATCTTCTCTGGGTCTATCCTCACTAGGGGTGGGTACCGCACTCTGTACTTTTAAGGGTACCTACCGAATTAAGTCGGTACTACCGAGTACCGATTCATGTTAAATCAATCAGTGCCAAATTTCAGTACCTGAGAGTGCATCTGGGTGAGAGAGTAAGGTATAAAGAGAAAGAGAAAGAGAGAGACTACGACACCCCTGCTGCTTGTTCAAATCACAGGGACACGTGTGTGAGTAGTGAGTGTGCGGTTGAACAAGAGAGCAAGCGACAGAGTGTGACAGTGAATGCGAGCGTTGCAGAGGAAAAGGTGAGCAATGAAGTAAATGTACAGTGTTAGAGTTTGTCAGTAAATATATGTTGCAGTTTTTCAAGATCAAAGTAAAGCTCCCGTGTGTTGTTTCCTAACTACGGGAATAGTGTTGCTATGACGATCAGCTCAGCCTACATTGAGGGGGTACTTTCTGCTATCTAAATCACACACTAGGGCAGCATTATGCCGGCATTGTTTGGTTAAGTGTAAAAAAAGCAAAGCAGGCATAATGACGGCTCTTTACGGCACTACTGCGGGATCTGTGTAAAGAAGGGCTACTGAGTCAGGGCAGTGGTGAGAGGCAAGCGGTCACAAGTGTGGTTACACTTTTCAAAACAGGAGGTAGAAAACACTCACTGCATAAGCTGGCCAGGGCAACACGTTCCAGCCATGTGTGACCTAAGAGAGTGTGGAGAGGAGATTAAATGCAACTGAATAGTCTCTATTAGGGGTGGGCGATATGGCCCTAAATTAATATCACGATATTTCAAGGTATTTCTGCGATAACGATATGACAAATCCTGAGGGGAAAAAATTTAAAATAAAAAATCCTCCTTTCTCCTTCAAATCCTCACAGGTTGCCAAAGGGGCTATATATATATATATATATATATATATATATATACCCTGGCTCTTCACTCCAGTCTTTGCCAGATAGTTCTGTTTGCCTCAGTGGTAAAAGTGGCACGGCCAAGTACCTTAGTCTTGTTGTTACCTCATGTTAAACCACGAGGTAAGTAGGTGGTAGAGGGAGAACCAGGTGTGCAGGTGATGCAGCAGAAGCAGCAATGGAGTGCCACGCCCAGACAGACACACACACATAGAGAAAAACAAACAGGGGACCAATAGGAACACAAGGAGGGGAAAAACAGCAGGGAAAACACAGGGAATGAGGAGGAGGCCAGCCGGACCGTGACAGTTCAGCTCTAGTCTCAGGTGCATTGCAGTAAATCAGAGTGCTGTCGGTCATAGCTAAAGAGTTTGTCCACTTGCGCACTTAAGCTGGGCTCACACTACAGGAGTTTTAAAATTTAACCGACTGTGAAACTGGGTTGCATCACGCACATAAGGAGAAACGTAACAGATGTTCTTCTCTCTAATCTCAAACATGTTCACTCTACAAGATTTGAAAATAATGGCGTATCACACACTGCAGGATGTTATTAAAATTATCGTGCCAGACGGACCAATACACCACCTCACGTGGTCTAGTGGTCTCACGTGATCAAAGCAAAATATTGAGATGGAGGTGCTGCAACAATTTGCTTTGGTAACGTTAATGATTTACAGTGAGAAGAAACAAAAGCAGGAGCGCGAGTCTGGGTGAGGAAATGGCTGGGGAGACACCAACACGGGTTGGCTATTCTTCAAAGACAACTGGAGGTGAGATTTTAATATACGTCAACAGTAGCTAGTATGCTAGCTAATATTAGCCTCAAGGGCTAGAATGTTTACCGTTGCTTGGCAACACCGTCAGCGTCACCGTCTCCTTGTAGACTTGTTTCTCATTGGCTATTGTGGTCCTGCTCGGAAAGTACTGACATAATCATCCAGATTTTAACATGTTCAGTCCGGGCGAGTCTGCTAGCAAGTCAGGAGGTTCAAGACTGGATCAGTAAACCCCTCACATTACCAGATAACCTGGGCCGAACATCAGTACCGACCACGGTCTCAGACCAGATTTCTCCTCCGATTGTCGGGAGGGGTGAATCGGCCCAAAACTCTTGTAGTGTGAGCACAGCTTTAGGTGCAGCTGGCTAAATGTGAAATAAAAAGCCAATTTGTATGCTTGGATTTTCCAGCCTTGTAAAGGAAATTAAGTAATTACTTTAAAAAACCCAGGGAAGTTCATTTAAGAAAAAAGAAAAAAATCTTACATGCTGGAAAGATAATCCAGTCTAAATAAAGTCAGTAAGGCCACAGGTTACCAGTGGTTAGTGAAATAACATTTTTCCATTCAGTTCTGCTGCATATCATAACACACCCCTTGCCCTTTATGACACAGAAATATAATAGATCTGTGACTACACACTTAGTTATGATTAGTAATTGACTTCTTTAATAAGCCAATTTAAAAAGGCAGAAAATGAGCCTGCTGAAGGTGTAGGTGTCATGGTGCAGCTTCTGTCTGTCTCCTCCTGTGTGTATGGGTGTGTGTGCTGCGGGGCGCGGCCTCCCAGAAGCTTCCAGTCAGCGACTGACACACCTGCTACCCATCTGCTGTTGCTCACCGGCTCTCCATCCACTAATCAACCCCTGGCAGTACATCTACTCGGCTCTTCTCCCCAGACTTCCCCAGATCGTCTGTTTACCTACATGGCATTACTCCTTGGCCGCTGACGTACCCGTCTAGCGATGTCCCTGTATGATATCTGAACGCCATGCTAACCCTTTGACTCCCTGTGCCCAGGTACGTTTGTGTCACCTGCCTCCAAGTTGCCTGGGAGGCCCCAGGCGGACCTCACTACAGCTCTCATCTGCTCCACCTCGGACCGCTGTTCCTGCCTCCACCTGCCTGCTCTCCTCCTGACCTCCACACTCCTGGTTCCTCATTGTATTTCCTAAATAAAGGGAACCTACTACTTCACTTCCACTGTCTAGTCGTGCTGTCGGGTCCAGCCCTGGTATATCTTAACAGTAGGAGAGCCATTTCCTTCTGTCAGGAGCTGTAGGTAAATATGGTTCATTTATCTGGAGGCTGATGGCATCAATCATGAACTGAAGCTTTACAAATCTCATTTAAAGTTTTCTTAACTGTAAAGATACACAATATCAATAGCTGATAGACAGTAGATTAAACAGATGGCTCATAATTTTTAAACTACACCTTTTTAGTCTCTTCAGTATGCTTCATACAAAGTGCTTGTCAGACCATCAAACAGCCTCTGAACCTTCTTTCTCTGGGTCAACCCGTCAGTGTTGCCGCGCCTGACAATTTTTGCAACTTTCCATCTTGACAATCGTTATTACTTTACACAGCAATTGTGCTACACCATGAAGGACTATCGGTAAGTGTGCAGTCCTCATCTGTACGATTCATTGCATCAAGACTACAAAGACAAGCAAAAGATACAGAGTGCCAGTTTTACTTTTGTACTGTTATTTTTTTTTTTTATGCATTCTGCCCCAGAATGTATTTTTAGGTGTATTTATCAAACAGTCACTTCAGACTTGATGATGTATTCTGCTGGATGTAAGTAAAGCAATTTGTGATGGTCAGAAAATTCTATAGCACAGATGGGATTTACAGGAGCCACAAGGAAGGTTGTGGTGGGAAAAGCAACAGGGACAGAAATAGAGTAGCTTAACCATAAATGTGTCCTGCACCATATCAGTTATCTAAAATAAACTAAAGAATATAGAGCCATAACTAAATCTGTTTCTTCTAAAGAAAAATAGAGCAATCATTAATAAACATGTATTTTGAACCAGAGGTCTGGAGTTGTAGCTTATGTTCATAAAACTTGAATTTGAACGTCACATTGATTGTGTTGTAAAATCACTACAGTCTGCAACCGTTGTGCCTTGTGATAAGGCACTGACAGTATTTAATGCACCTCCACCTGCTGCACTCTGAGCTGCTGGACCGTCTCCGTCTAGGAGCTGACTGCGTGATCAACTGCTGCCTTGGGAATTCAGGCGGTAAGTCATTGAGAACTGCATTGCACATTTGCACTACGTCAATTTCTTATAGTAAATCTGACCCAGAATTCTTGGAGAGGCATTGGAAAGGTAGTGGGATGCAAAAAAGGATCAGAATATGATGGCAGGTGTTTTACTGTGGCTGTTCAGAACAGGGAGAAACATTCTCATTGTCAAACTACAAGCCTGCCTTTTTTCAGCATTTACACAATGGTGATTCCACTGAATCGATCGGATTCGAAAAGATGAAAGTAGATTTTCAAGGGGAAATGATTATAAAGTGAACACAGATGAGAAGCAGCCTTTACAGATGAATCTAGTAATGTGAGTTATTCAAGATATCGTAATTTGTTTGTAATGCTTAATTACAACAGTGCAAGTAGGGTTCATTTTTCTCCTGCTTTCCTCAACTGCCTCTGTGCACACAGGCTGCTAATATATAATTGGGGCCATCATTTTGTGGCCGTGCAGCAAATGGCTACTTGAAGAACTCCCTCTCACTTCCTGGGTGCCTGTCTGTCACCTCAAGTACGGCCTACTGCTCTCCGTCTTTATTCCTTTTAATCCATGACTTCATTTCAAAGATAGGAGAGCTGACATTGGAAGAACCTTTCCTTGAGATTCTGTGAATCTCATTCACTAGTATTGTAATAGATGTTATATGACAGGCTTAATAGCTCTGGCTGAAAAGGACAGTAATATGTTTCTGTCCCTGTGAAGAGGCTGAGTTATAGTGTGTATTATGAAACCATTTAGCCTGACGCCTCGAACAGTTAACGCTGAAGTTTGAGTCCAGCTTTGAAATACTGCACATAGCCACTGCATATTAGCAGTCTGCACATGACAGTAATGGCATGGTTTCAATCATTTCAATAATGTTTCATCACATCCAGTAAATGAATGAGTATTTGTATGTAGTATATGAGTATCTGTAAATGTGAGTGGGTGTGTGTCTGACTGTGTTGATACTGCCAGAGACATGAGGCAGGCTGGTAATGATAAATGGACTGTACTTGTATAGCGCCTTTCTAGTCTTCTCAAACCGCTTCACACTACATATCACATCCACACACTGATGGCAGATGCTGACTGCTCATCAGTTCAAGGAAACTAACTAATCATTCACACACCGAAGGCACAGCCCTCTGATGAACCGCCGACCTTCCGATTGGTGGACGACCCGCTCTACCACCAAGCCACAGCTGCCCTGGTAATATAGCAAAAGGTTGGTGATTTGAGTGTTTGCTCATTTTTTAGTTTTGCATCTGTTCAGTTTCCAGCATGTGCCACAATTAAACACACTGTTTTAAAACGTATTTTTCTAATATATATTCACTCCCGTTCAATTCTAAACAGAACAAAAACTCTAGAATTGTCAAATTATGATGGTGTTTTCTTTTTTCTGACTGAACTGCTTTTAATAATCTTATTGCGGAGGGAGACCTTCACATACTCTATTTGAAACAGGGGGTGTCCTTTTTTCACAACCTTTTAGTTGAGTGCATCAGCAAATTGACTTAAAGGGTAGGTTCACAATTTTTCAAGTCTGGCTTAAAACAACAGTCATGTTCCCATATAAACACTGAAACAGGGTTTGCTTGCTGTTATCAGTCTTCCTGTTCACACTGGCCATGTTCTATGCACAATTGTATTCAAACATTTGTGTGAAGCTTATGAGGCTTTAAAGTGAAGTGGACATCTTCCAAAGTTACAGCCTTTTTATTACAAATTACGTCTTTGTGTTTCCCTCGACAGTGTTTCCATGCTGAGCTGCAGTGGAGGGATAATAATAAAATGAGGGAATTTTGTACTAAAAAGACTAACTTCACTTCAGTACTTCATTTGTCTCACTCAGACAGCTGAAGCCTCGTATTTGTTCTAGATACACTTTATATTTATATTTGTGTGAGTGATGACTGTAGATTTTGTCCCCATGACGTCCATTGAAAGCGCATTATGAAGGGATCTCTTAAGGGCCAGTATAAACAAGAGGGATGACTATAGCAAGCAAGACCTGTTTCTATGTTCAAACGGGCACCTGAAAAGTGTTTTAAGACAGACTTGAAAAATTGTGAACCTATCCTTTAATGATGAAGAATCAGGTAAGGCCAGGGTATGCTTGAAATGGACTAGTTAATATACATAAAGTGTCATCTGACAACCCTGTCTCCTAGAAATTACGTTTATATGCAACTAATTTGCAACAGGAAATATATCTTGACGTTTTCTATCAACATGAGGAAAATTTCATTTGTTTTCTGACAGATTATCACTTGTGTGATAGAATATCTGTTTATTGAGACTACTGCACTGTATAAACTTTTGAAAGATCATGGTCTGGTTTAAGACAAACAAATTCCACAGTGACTTGGGACGCAACATGTTTTTTTAACCTTTAACCACAATCTTTCCCTAAGCTTGACCAAAGCGCTTGTGTTGCCTAAACCTAACCACAGACAGGAGTCTGGATGTGAACCCTGATCTCTGAAGTCAGAGTCCTGAGCTTTGTACGTTTGTCACCAAATTATGACTGGGAAAACAATTTAGTAATAGCCTATATAAACTTTGCATCTAAACACATCCAAAAGCAACAGGTGTTCCACATGGCAATACTCAAAGGTAGGGTGATAAGCCTGCTGTCATAATGCGGGGCGAGATGTGATTTTCATTAAAACTGGGATAATGGCCCACACTTTAGGGCATGTCTGAAAAGAAGGCATTCATAGTGTTACACTCAGTTGTACACACAAAAAGTGACAAAGTAGTAAAAGAGAGCTGGATGTCATCTTTCTTTAGATTATTTTTTTTCTCAAAAGTAAACCTTTCAAATTTCAAGCCAGCAAGAGTCTTTTGCTCTTTAAGGATTTTTGATTTCATTTTAGGCATTTTATGCCTTTCTTCGATAGCTGATAGTAGAGACAGGACAAAAAATGAGGGGAGAGAGAGGGATGGGGACTGACGGCTGGATGTGAACCGGGGACACTGCGTATCATCACTCCTCACCTTAATCCCTCTAGGGTGTCCCATAACTAAGGAAAATTAAATAAATATTTTTAGTAGTATTATTTTGATAGTTTGCCATCATTCTCATTATGGTAAGATTTAACTCACTACCTATGGGGATGCAGTGACATCACTTCACAGCTTTAAATCCTCTTTAACCTGATGTAACCCACTAATATGGAAGTGAAATTGGAAGCAAGGTTAAAACCCTTCTTTTACATTCATATGCAACTATTGTGCATTAGCTCATTATGATTTTGGGGAAATGTGTTACTGCTCAGATAACATTTTTATTAACATATCAATAAAACATTACATGGCAAAATGTTAATGGCCAATTCTTTACATTTGTTTGACCCTCAATATCTGCTAGTAGCAACTCAAGCATGATTATGGTTGTGATTAGTTAACTGGAAACAATCAAGGTTAGGGGAAGATGATGATCATGGTTTAACATTGAAAAAAATCACAGCTGATTTGAAGTATAAGATGAGACATTAACCTGGGTCTGTGGGTCTGTACACCCTTCCTCCACACCCTGACGTGTCCCTCTGCTATGAATGTCACTCTACTTCCTGCTGTGTTACCAGGGAACCTAAATTGCTAATGCATTTTAGTTGCATATGAACATGATTATGCCTATGCATGTGTAAATGCCAGTTATATTGCAGACCCACTGCTGGTGCAACCATGACCTACCACAGGCTGTTTACCAAAGCTGTGGGTGGAGCAGTTTTACAATGAACGCCCCTCAGCATCCACTTCCACCATTGGCTTTAAGTCCTCAGCCCCCACCATGGCACCGGAACCATCCTTTGTCTCCCTGATAAAAAGCACAGCACTTCCAGTTGCTTGTGAACAAAATACAGCAAGCTCTAACTGATATCTGCCAGGTCCAGGCTACAAGGCTAATGGCACTCATGACTCTTCCCAGGACAAGCCAGGCCCTGTGTGCTGGTAGCTTTCTCAATTCCTGTCTTGATAGGTAATAGAAAAAGAATGGGGAATCTGCTAAGAAACAGTAAGCACTCAACTGATTCTGCAAATGTATCAAATTTATCAGCCATTTCTCATCAGCCACAGTCGTCTGTCGCCAATTTTTTGGTGACAGACGACTCCATCCCTTAGTTATGCTGCTATAGGCCTAGACTGCCAGGAGACTTCCCATGATGCACCTCTCTCCTCCTCTACCTCTCCATCTGTATGCATTTTTATCCCATTACTGCATGTTACTAACTCGACATCTTCTCTCTCCCGTAGTTTTGTGCCTTCTCATTTCTGTCCTCTCTCATTCTGTCGCTTTCAGCAGGTATTTCTGCCTCCGGAGCTGCAGAGTCTGGATCTGTGGTTGTGGGCCACCTGCTGCCCCCGTGTTCCTGCTCGACAACTGCTACTACAGTTGTTGTTATTGGCTCTGTTACTATTGTTGTCATTATTATTCCTATGGCTATCATTCCTAATATTATTACTTTATTAATATTAATATTACCACTACCATTACATCATTACTATTTTAAAATTTTAGGTGGAATTTGCATTGTGCTTCCCTCTCCTCCACCCCCTTCTCTGCCTCTGCCTCTCTCTCGCTCTCTCTAGCCAACATAGCACCCTGGTTCTGCTCGAGGTTTCTGCCTGTTCAAGGAAGTTTTTTCTTGCCACTGTCGCCAAATGCTTGCTCATGGTGGGATTTGTTGGGTCTCTGTAAATAATATTATAAAGAGTACGGTCTAGACCTGCTCTATAGGAAAAGTGCAATGAGATAACTTCTGTTATGAATTTTTTACAGTATTATCAACATTCCCAGAGTCAGCACAACCTCAGATAATGATATATATCACTCAATAAAGACTTCTATTCACTATAATAGGGGATATTAGCCAAAATATGATATGCATCATGGCAGTTCCTGTCCACAGTCACACACAGGGGCACCTGGCATACCTTGCACCAGAATGGGGTATTCCTCCTGGTCATGGAGGGGATATCTGTGGTTGGTCTGGGAGAGACGGCCTTCCTCTTCTCCTCCTTCTCCTTCCACTCTGTTGGTAGCCCACCTTGTCAGCATCCACACTATAACATATGAAAATGAATAAATAAAACTACTATTTCACTGGGTAATAATAATTACTCAAAGCCTTGTTCAACACACAGTGGCCTAACCCTTAATGGGGAGTAGCCATTTTGTCTAATAATTCCCTCCAGTGCAAGAAGATGTCTTATGGAAATTTAGCTTCTTTTGAATATGTGGCTCTTCAGTTGAATTCCTCTTCTCAAGCTATATTTCTAAATATCTACAGGTTGCCTAAATGCTGTGCAAACTTTTATGATGACTTTGCTGAACTGCAGTCAATCTGTATTGACTTTGACTGTGTAGTCATTGTTGGTGATTTTAACATCCATGTTGACAACCTCCAGGAGAGAGGGACTAAAGAAATGTGTTGTGTTCTTGATAACTATGGACTGACTCAGTGACGGAGTCCACACACAACAAGGGGCACGCTCTGGACTTAATCTTCTCCAAGGGTCTGAACATTTCTAAGGTTGTGGTGAATGATGTTGCTCTCTCTGATCATTCCTGTGTTATCTCTGAGAGTGCTATCTCTGGCCACAAAACGGTATTATATAACTGCTTTTTCTTCCACACCCGGCCTCTCATGGGTCTCAGTCAATGAGCTTGTAAATAACTTAAATTTTAAAATTACAAATGTTATTGATGTCATTGCAGCCACTAAGGTGAAGGCTGACTCTGGTAAGAAAAGATCTCCATGGATAAATGCAACGCTGGTAAGAACAGAAGAAAGAGTGTCGTAAAACTGAACGCAGGTGGCGAAAAACAAATCCCCAGGTTCATTATGAGATGTAGTTGCCACAGCTCTGCACATCTCCCTTGTTTTTAAAAATTGGCACCAGTACACTTCTCCATTCCTCGGGCATCCTCTCACTCTCCAAGATCTTGTTAAACAAACTAGTCAGAAACTCTACTGCCACCTCTCCTAGACACTTCCATACCTCCACAGGTATGTCATCAGGACCAACTGCCTTTCCACTCTTCATCCTCTTCAACGTCCTCCTCACTTCACTCTTGCTAATCTTTTCTACTACCTGCTCCACACCAGTCACCTCTTCTACTCTTCGTTCCCTTTCATTTTCCTCATTCATCAACTCTTTAAAGTACTCCTTCCATCTTCCCATCACACTCCTGGCACCTGTCAATACATTTCCATCCTTATCTTTAATCACCCTAACCTGCTGCACATCCTTCCCATCTCTATCTCTTTGTCTGGCCAACCTGTACAAATCCACCTCTCCCTCTTTAGTGTCCAACCTAGCATACAAGTCCTTATGCGCTCTTTGTTTGGCCTTTGCCACCTCTACCTTCACCTTATGCTGCATCTCCCTGTACTCCTGTCTACTCTCTTCAGTCCTCTCAGTGTCCCACTTCTTCTTAGCTAACCTCTTTCTCTGTATACACTCCTGAACTTCCTCGTTCCACCACCAAGTCTCCTTGTCTACTTTCCTCTTTCCAGATGACACACCGAGTACCCTCCTACCTGTCTCCCTGATCACAGTAGCTGTAGTGGTCCAGTCATCTGGGAGTACTTCCTGACCACCCAGAGTCTGTCTCAGCTCCTCCCTGAAAACTACGACATTCTTCCTTTTCAACTTCCACCACTTCGTCCTCTGCTCTGCCTTTGTCCTCTTCATCTTCCTCACCACCAGAGTCATTTTACACACTACCATCCTGTGTTGTCTGGCTACACTCTCCCCTACCACTACTTTACAGTCACTGGTCTCTTTCAGATTACAACGTCTACACAAGATGTAGTCCACCTGAGTGCTTCTACCTCCGCTCTTATATGTCGCCCTATGTTCCTGCATCTTCTGGAAGAAAGTGTTCACTCCCTCCTCTTTGCAAAGTCTACCACCATCTGTCCTTCTGCGTTCCTGTCCTGAAGACCAAACCTGCCCATCACATTCTCATCACCTCTGTTCCCTTCACCTACATGCCCATTGAAATCTGCACCAATCACCACTCTCTCACCTCTGGGGATGCTTTGCATCACTTCATCTAACTCACTCCAGAATTTCTCCTTCTCTTCTAACTCACATCCTACCTGTGGGGCATAACCACTCACAACATTGAACATCACCCCTTCAATGTCCAGCTTCAGACTCATCAACCTGTCTGATACTCTTTTCACCTCTAGAACATTCCTCACAAACTCCTCTTTCAGGATAACTCCTACTCCGTTTCTCTTCCTATCTGACCCATGGTAGAACAACTTGAACCCTGCTCCTAAGCTTCTAGCCTTGCTACCTTTCCACCTGGTCTCCTGGACACACAGTATGTCCACCTTCCTTCTTTGCATCATGTCAATCAACTCTCTAGCCTTCCCTGTCATAGTCCCAACATTCAAAGTCCCTACTGTCAGTCCTACATTCTTAGCTTTCCTCTTCTCTCTCTGCCTACGAGACCAACAGTAGTCCAATTTCCACCGGTACCCTGTAGGTCAACAGCACCGGTGGCGGTCGTTGTTAACCTGGGCCCCGACCGATCCGGTATGGAAGTCATTTTCACGATTCGCACTTTTAATTTGGCATGTGTTTTACGTCGGATGCCCTTCCTGACACAACCCTCTGCATTTATCCAGACTTGGGACTGGCACAAGAAGACACAGGCTTGTGCCCCCTTGTGGTTGCATTTATTTTGTTGCAGGGATATGAACTGAAATTAGCATGCTAACCTGCTAGCCCCGCCCCATCCTGTGTTATAATACCACCAGTGTCTTGAAAGGCGACTTCGATAGATTTAGCGACTTTTCAGACCCTCTTAGCGACTTTATTTCTAAAAAGCGACTAGTGACAAATTTAGTGACTTATTCAGACCATCAGGGAAAAGGTGAGAAATATATTCAAATATATTATATTGTAATTCATTCCCATGCATGCTGGGGCTCTTCTGCCAACAGTGTCTCTCTTCCTCTCCTCTTGTGCTCTTTCTCTCAGGATCTCTGGAACAGGATGTTACTACACTACTACTATACTATTTACAGGTTGTAAATATGTAAATAGTTCGTTTGATCTTGTAAATATTTAAATTGTTCTCCCTCCTCCCTCCCTTTGTAGATTTTTATTTATTTATTTACTTTTTTACTTCAATTACACAATGTCCCCGTAGTGAGTTTGTGATTATTTGGCCAGATTTCTCTATCAACGTTTTATATGTCTTAAATTGTGGTGATCTCTCCCTCACTGCACTAAGCTGTATGCAAATGATTGTGTGACGATGTCGTCAACATGCAAATGTGGCGACTTTTAGTGACTTTCGGCGCTAATGCTAGTTACTTTCATTGGAAAAAAAGATGGCAACACTGAGCTCAGGTAGTTCCAGCTTTGAGATCTATGCGAGCGGCAAGTTTGCTACGTTACACGAGCTCTCTTAGCTTTTTTAGTCGAATAAAAAAATTAAATAAACTCACAAAATATTCACAAGAAAGTAAATATTCTTACACCTGTTTTCCTTATCAAACAGAAAAATACAACCATACACCTTCTGAATTCACATTTCTCTCTTTCACTGAACTAAGACTAGCTTAACTGCCTTGTAAACTCATAAAACACACTTCATTCAAACTTGACAGGAACCAAAAACTCACCACAACCATCTTGGTTAGTCTTTCCACTGTTACAACAATCACGAACTCTGGTTTGGTTGAAATAAATCCTTAACTCACTGAGTTAGATGCGAAAAATATTCTGTCTCTACACGCTTCCGCTGCCTCCCTGTTGGGAGGCCCCGGAGTCAGAGTCCTGGTTAGAGCCGCTGTAAATCAACTCTGTACTGTATTCCCTTTCGCCAAACTGGCCTCCATCGTCTTGGAGACTGTGTTTGGTCCTGGTCTGGCTATGTTCACTGGGAGGCTGATCCCGGTTCTGCTGCCCGCTTTCCCAGCTCAGGTTCTGGTGCTCAGTTAGCTAATAGCACCGTGACTATGTGATATATTTGATTTGCTGCCCCCGATGGATTTAGAGTTTGAATTCGACAGGTGGAGTGTAGTCTCAATTCTTACATATTGCCCCTTTAAGAAAATTAATTGAAAAAGCAGTTTTTCAACATCTAAACAACTTCTTGGCATTAAGCAGCTGTTTTGACATCTTCCAGTCAAGATTTCGAGACTGCTCTTGTTAAGGTTTTCAATAACATCCACTTGAAAACAGACAGTGGCAGAATTTCAGTCTTGGTATTATTGGATCTCAGTGCTGCATTCAACATGGTCGACCACAACTTATTACTAGAGCGACTGGAAAACTGAAGTCATTGTTTTTGGAGCCAAGCAGGAACGTAGACATTAGTCCTTTAATTCTGGATATATTCTCGAAAGAGCAAGTATTGATCCGTAAACCAACACATACGGATCAATACTTGCTCTTTGACTCACACCATCCATTACAGCACAAGCTGGGTGTAATACGGACATTACAACAGAGCCCAAGAAGTGCCCACCGGCTCAGAGGGTAAGAAGAAAGAGGAAAGGCATGTCCAGAATGCACTCTCAGCCTGTGGTTATCCTACTTGGGCTATCAACAAAGTTAAAAGAGCCAAAAAACAGGACAAAAGTGGAACAGAACCAAGAAGGAACGGTGTCTCCATTCCTTAGGTATCTGGACTGTCTGAAAAACTACAAAGGATCTTTAGACAGCCCGATGTTCCTGTTTTCTTTAAACCAGGCAACACTTTAAGACAGAAACTCGTTCACCCTAAGGACAAGATGCCCACACAAAAACAGAGCAATGTTGTCTACTCCATTCAGTGCAGTGAGGAAAACTGCAAAGAACGGTACATAGGCGAGACCAAACAGCCACTTCACAAAAGACTTTATCAGCACAGACGACACGCTAACTCAGGATTACAGAGCGCCGTGCATTTGCATCTAAAAGCTACAAACCACACATTTGAAGACAGCGAGGTGAAGATTCTAAGTAGAGAGAAGAGTTGGTTTGAACGGGGTGTCAAGGAAGTCATTTTTGTGAAAAAAGAAAAACCCTCTTTGAACAGAAATGGTGGTCTGAGATTCAATCTGCCCAAAGTCGATCACAGTGTATTAGCACCTTGGTCACGCCAATCATATGCTAATCAGGTACTTAACAGTGATGAGGTAGGTGCAGCCAGAAAACAATAGGCCTGATTACTGATTACTGGGCCATCATGGAAACAATTAGGTCAGTTTCAGGTGAAACTAGCTAATCAACAGATACTCAGGTAGACTCCTTCCTGAGGGCAGGGCTTATGTAACGCAGAGTAGCTTAAATTTCTAGTTCCCGTCCCATTTTTTCACAATTGAGAATGACTTCCGGATGGGAGCCGAAATGTCTTGATTCTGAAAACAGTGTCCAGATGACTACGACTGAAACCTTTTCTACGATAGAAGTTATTGCACTTTTTCTATAGAGCAGGTCTAGACTGTACTTTTTATAATATTATTTACAGAGACCCAACAAATCCCACCATGAGCAAGCATTTGGCGACAGTGGCAAGAAAAACTTCCTTTAAGAGGCAGAAACCTTGGACAGAACCAGACTCAATGGTCGGCGGCCATCCGCTGCTGCTGTGTTAGGAGAGAGAGAGAGAGAGAGGGTTTTGGTCGAGAGGAAGACACAATGCAAATACCACCTAGAAATGTTATTATTTATTTATTTTAATAGTAGAGTAGTAATTGTAGTGTTAATATTAATAAATTAATAATAATAGGAATAACGACAACTGTAGTAGCAGTTGTCGAGCAGGAACACTGGGGCAGCAGGTGGCCCACAATCACAGATCTAGTCTCTGCACTCCGGAGGCAGAAATGCCTGCTGAAAGCGACAGAAGGAGAGAGGAGAGAAACGAGAAGGCACAAAACTACGGGAGAGAGAAGATGTCGAGTTAGTAACATGCAGTAATGGGATAAAAATGCATACAGATGGAGAGGGAGAGAGGAAAGAGGTGCATCATGGGAAGTCTCCCGGCAGTCTAGGCCTATAGCAGCATAACTAAGGGATGGTTCAGGACTGATCCACGCCAACCCTAACTGTTAGCTTTATCAAAGAGGAAAGTCTTAAGCCTACTTTTAAATGTGGAGATGGTGTCTGCCTCCCGAACCCAAACTGGGATCTGATTCCACAGGAGAGGAGCTTGATAACTGAAGGCTCTGGCTCCCATTCTACTTTTGGAGACTCTTGGAACCACAAGCAGCCCTGCATCCTGGGAGCACAGTGTTCTAATCGGATAATAAGGTATTATGAGATCTTTAAGATATGATGGTGCCTGACCATTAAGAGCTTTGTAGGTGAGGAGAAGGATTTTAAATTCTATTCTGGATTTTACAGGGAGCCAGTGCAGAGAAGCTAATATTGGAGAGATATGATCTCTTTTCCTGGTTCTTGTCAGTACACGTGCCGCAGCATTCTAGATCAACTGGAGAGTCTTAAAAGACTTATTCGGGCAGCCGGATAATCAGGAATTGCAGTAGTCCAACCTAGAAGTAACAAATGCATGCACTAATTTTTTGGCATCATTTTGAGACAAGATGAACCATCCAGACCTCTCAGGCCGTCTGGGACAGGTCTTCTTTCTGTCCCCAGAGTCAAAACTAAACATCAGTTTTTATGCACCACATATTTGAAACAAACTCCCAGAATACTGCAGTTCTGCTGAAACTCTCAGTTCTTTTAAATCAAGGCTGAAGACTTTTCTGTTTGCTGCTGCCTTTTATTAAATTGAATAATGATTCATTTCTTACACTGCACTGTAACTTTTAGTCTCTTGTTTTATCTTGTTTTTATTTTCTATTCTATTTTTAAGTGTTTTAAATGTCTTTATATTGCCCTATGTTGCTTTTACATTTTGTCTTGATGCCTTTTATATTTTATGTAAAGCACTTTGAAATGCCTTGTTGTTGAAATGTGCTATACAAATAAACTTGCTTTGTCTTGCCTTAATTATAGCAAACCATACATTTCCATGTTTCTGTTTAACTGCTGCGTTTCAAATCTCAAATATGAGAAGACTTCAAAGGTGCTTCCCTGCTGTTTCATGACATTTGTGGCGTCCAAGGGAGGTTAGATGGAGTGACCTGAAAAGAGCACTGCAACTCTGGGTCTGGCTACAGGGATAGTCTAATTAACATTTTAATTAACACAAAATATTGTTGACTGGAGGCCATCCTTGGAGCCATGTCTGGGACAGACTCATTACATTCAGTGTTAGCCTCTCTACTGCTGCCCTCCAACGTGCTACCTGTGAAAATGTCACCCTACAGAATGAAGAGATTGAGATGGATTAAATTATCTGGTGTATTACTGCTTTAGACTGAAATATGTTGGATAGTTACAGTCAAGAGCAGTTTTGAGTTTTTCCATTATCATACAGGTTGGATATACATTCAAAAATAAGTTCATGACGTTTATGTAACTCACGTAAATGTCACTGTAAACATATGAAGTACATGAAACTGTCATTTGCAGTCATTTAGAATGTGAGCATTCAAGCCATTCTATATGAAAAGAACATAACCTGGTGTGTAAGAGTCTGATATGTTGATTGACAGAAGATGACAGCAGGCCAGGAGGGTAACAGGCTGTAGAAAAACAGGGTAGTATTTTACAAAAAGGCAGACTGATAATCAGTTTACAAGTTGTCACTAATGACTTTATTATTATTACTGTTTATGATCTGTCCTAAGGGCAGCAGGTATAGAGAGAATAACAGGGGCCCCAGAACAGAGCCCCCGAGGGACACCACAAGACAGTGGAGAGGAATCAGACACAAAGTCTCCAATAGAGATGGTGAAAGAAATGATCAAAAACTACTGCCACTGAGACGGTGAGATAGTTATGGTTTACTACAAGTGCAAGGTGTTTGGTCTGAATGTTTATGATAATGTGGATCTATAATTAACCTTTGATATTAAGTGAAATTAAATGTGTGAGAGGCATCATTATACAATTTGTCTTCAATTCATCACCTCATCATCTGTGTCGCCAGTTTCCCCTGTCTCCAAAATGTGCGTACGCATGGGTCAGAGTTTACTTACAGGTGCGCACAGTCTCCCGTCAAGTTTGTTTTTATAGATAACTTTTGCGTGCGAAGTGGCGTACGCCTCTTTCAGGCCCTGTTTTGTGCATCCTGGTTATATATGAGACCCCAGAGCAGTAGGAGATAGAGAGGAGTTAGAGTTGGGTGGGGAAGTCCCAGGATGAATACTGAACCTAATAGCCTGTACCTTATCAACAAAGAAGGTAAGGAACATGTTACATCATTGATAGAAAAACATGGTACTATAATGGGCGGCGGTGAAACAATGTTATTAATGGCGTCAAATAAAATCCTAGGATTTCTTTTTGATGAAGAAATTACATTTGCAAAGTAAGCAGTCCGAGCTTCGTTTACTAATGAATTACAAGAATACTGGAGATCTTTAAGATATGGGCGATGCACTTTGCACAGCCCAGTGGCTTTCCATAGCTGTTCAGTCCTGCAACACGTCCGTCTCAGGCAGCGGACAGCGTCTGTCATCCACGGGGAAGTGTTGCAGATAGCTCTAGTCCTAACATTTAAAGGTGCCACTTTGTCCAGCGACATGGAGCAATGCTCATAAAAGACTGTGTTAAAGACTGTACATCTTTAAAATTTGTATAAATATCACAGTTAAAATGTCCTGCGAACTGATCAGCTGTATTCTCAGTAATGATGCAGGAACGCAATGTTCTTTTAAGGGTCAGCATTTACAGAGAGATCATAGAAAATACATTTATGATCACTGATCAGTAGGTCCTCACAATGGATATGATCAATATCAAGTCCCAGAGAGAAAATGAGTTCCAAAATGTGGCAGCTGTTCTACGTGGCAGCTGATTGTTCTCCCTCAAAGATTGCCTTAGCTTCAGTTCAAGTGTGTATACACCAGTAACTCTGTGTATGTAATCCTCCAGCTACATACAACATAAGCAGTCAAGCATGTGAACAAATGCTGCTCAAATCACTGCTGCCCACCTATGTATATGTATTTGTAAACAGCAAGTGTGTCACAAGTCTAATATGCCATATTCAGCTCATGGAAGGATGCACGCATCTAATCATGCACATACTGGCTGCAGTGTATTTTTATTTCTGTGTTTCACCTATATGTAACCATAGTAGTCTCTGCAGCTATCGCTGCAGACAAAATGGCAACACCGTAACAGTATGGTACACAAACTAACAGGGCAAACATAAACACAAACACAGCAGAAAGAGGAAGAAAGAGTAAAAAGAAGCCACAGCACTTTAATTCTTTAAAATGGACATTCTTTATAATTCCACTGAGTTTATGATTTAAATAATTTAAATCGAGTAATTACCCTATTTTTCTCTTTTCGTTTTTCGATTATGTCTCATTTCCATCACAGTTGTAATGATGGTGATGGTAAAGAAAAAACACCCTCAGCAAGTGTGAGGAATCCCAAAATGAGTGCTTGATGTTTCCTGAAGTTAATATGGAATCAAATGAGTTGAAGGTGGTAAATAGAGCTCCAAATAAAGGTTATTTTCATTATTGATTAACTGATCTACTGTTGGGCCTCGCCTAGCCTCACCACGTGTGACGGTCAAAGACAGGCCTACCTGGAACAGGCAGTGCAGTCACCAAGCCTGGCACTCTGCACTGCCCGTTGCTATTTCCACAGTTTAACACGTCTCTCTCCACGGTAACTGCCATTACCACAAGAAGATGCTTTTCATGTGAGCCTTTAATCCCCCTTGGAAGAGTCTTAACTCGCTGGACGAGAAACGGACTGTTTTGTGTTTGATAAACAATTTTTGGATCCTGATCGTTTATTTCCCATAACGATCTCGTACCTGCAGAAGGAAGAGACACGGACTGACCGTTCCCTTCACGGAGAGCAAGACCGCCGCTGAGCCCCCTTCCCTACTGACGCCAAATAAAATATATTTATAAATAATTAGAAATATATATTTCTGCTAATAACCAAACCTGCCCTACCAGAATCCAAACACTACTGACTAAATTGATTATATTTCTGGTAGCTATTGGAGTATTTCAGTGTATGATCATTTTTAAATATATATTATTTTTATATTTGTTTTCTTTTTTCCTTTTAGATTTTATTTATTCATTTATTTATTTTCAATCCTGCTGATATTAAATTAAAAGAACAAAAACTAGAAATAAGCAGCCAGTGTCCAGCACAGGAAAAGTCCAATAAAAAGCAGAGTGGAAATGCTATCACTGTGGGTCACTGCTGGGGTCAGAAGCGTCATCTGTGGGTAAATTCAGCACCACCGTGTGTGGAAACATCATCACCACTGGTGGAAATGTCATTTCTGTGGATGTAGTTCTGGTAGAAATGTCACTGCCATAGTTGGAAACGTTATCACTGCCCATCAATAGCACTGTTTATTCAGGTCGGCCCAGAGACTTGAAAAGACGACCCCTCATGTATCCCATCCGGCGCTGGGCCTTCAGCAGCAGCAGTGATGTCTAAGGGAGCAGGGAGGGCAGCTGGAGAAGAATAATTCCTGATCTTCCGTCACACTTGCTCAGACTGCACAGCTGAGAGCAGGTTCATGGCAACGAGAGCACAGAACAAACAGTAAAAATACACTCAGAGACCTGGATAACAATTCAAGGGAGTGAATAAGCTCAGAGCAGCACTCTGTACATCAGTTATTAAAGTTGGACTGAAATTTGAATAGTCCTCACTTTTTGTGTAAGGAAATATAAACTGTAACAGTACTGCTGTTATGTATAAAAACACAATTTTTCGACATATTTATGAAAACATTTTCTCAGTTTGCCTCTTGTGTGTAGTCTTTCCTCTTTCCAGGTCTCCATGGTGGAGAGAAGGTCATGTGGCTCAGGTGTGTTTGTCATGTGGCTCAGGCCACCTGGAAGTTGCTCAACATCCTCCCAGATCTGGTTACAAGCTATCTATAATTTTGTCATCCTGATTGTCCACACTGTAATTTTACTATGTTGCTCTATTTTGTACACAGTATCTACTTCCTGTCTGTCCGCCCTGAAGGGAGATCCCTCCTCTATTGCTCTTCCTGAGGTTTCTTCCTTTTTTTCCCTTTTAAAGATTTATTTTTTTAGTTTTTCCTCATCCGAATCGAGGGTCTAAGGACAGAGGGTGTTGTATGCTGTACGGATTGTAAAGCCCCCTAGGGCAAATATGTGATTTTGTGATATTGAGCTATATAAATAAAAGTGACTTGACTGGACTTAGTTTCAAGACTCTAGGTGGACGTTTCCAATGGCAACGGTTAACTGACATCTGCCAACATAGCAAGGAGACGTGCAGTTCAAGTCCGTTGTGTGCAACTTTATCTTTAAAGCTTCCATACAGTTCCATACATTGTTACTGCAACATTTTGAGGGACCAACTTGTTCTGTCTTAGCGGGAGTTTGATGGGAGACTGATATCAGAGAGGAACTCTGTGCGCTCAGTGAACAGATTGTCTGAGATGTAGGCTAATAGCTTGGAGCAGGGGCTGGAGGCGTAGGCACAAGAAGAGGAATACAGCTTCTGATAACTTTACAGATTTATTTACATTTGACATTTTTCTTAGTTGGCCTGCTAACATTAGCCACTGGTAAGCCTACATTCAGGAATGACCTGTGGTGCTGTTCACTGCGGTGTGTGAAGCCACCGTGTCGTTATGAGGAGGAGGCTGTTGTTATAGCTGTTGATGGTCGGTAAATACCTCCAAGAAGCAGTCTTTCTGCTTCTTTAACCACGGATTGCAGATTGAGGCAGGGAGAGCGTTCCAGTGCATAGGAGCAGCAGCACTAAAGGATTTGCACAAGAAGGAATTTTATCAACCCTTAAAGAAATACTTAACACTTCAGTTTATCGGAAGGGTGGAGGTGGGTTTATGAATATATTAGATAGCACCAGTAGAGAGATGATAGGAAATGATGGAGAGAGAAATGCAACAAATATCGTATATAATGTAGGGGGCGCTGTCACAGAAAAATCAAACAAATTCACATTTCTTCTTTTTGGTAATTTTGACCAAATTATTACACAAATCAAAACAAACTAAAGATATACATACTGATTAGAAATGAAATAAAAACAACATGAATTTTAAGAAAATAAACAAGTAGCAGGGATTAATAAACTGATTGGTGAATTTACTTGTGTTTAATTCTTCAAACACCAGTCATGAGTTGTGTTTCTCGCAATGCCTTCCTTTGTTAGAAAGCATTTTCATTGCCACTTGAAAAATGAAATTAATTGCATGCCCACCCTGTGGTCTCTTAAAAGAAAGCTTTAAATAAGATGAAAAGCAATGACAGCAAATGACTGCACAGTTTGAAGTCACAGTTTTCCTTTTGTGGTGTGAAAAAAAACATGCTTCCGAAAATCACCGCAGCCTTCTGGTGCGGTAATTATTTCAAAAACAGACTGCTGTGTGCAAGATGTAGTGTATTTGTTTCTCTCCACTCTCATGCTATTTGCTATTCTTTCAGATACTCAGATATAAGGGCCACAGTGAAAAGCAATGATGATACGGCTCCTAAACAATCTCCTCCAACTCCAGCCACCTCCTCTGACACTCAATGAATGGATCACCTCTCTGCGCAGAGAAAAAGAATGTAATCCGCCCAATAAAGATATGTTTACAATGGCAGAGAGAGACAGCATGCTATTTTCTCTTCTTCATATGCCTCTTATTCATTCTGGCCTACATTCTTTAACTGTGACGAGAAGTGCTGAAAACAAGCCGGTGTCATTTCCCTATTCCACCCGCCTCAGGCACTGACGACAGGGACGCTTTGCAGCTACTATTATGTGCAAAATCTGGTACACATTCAACACAAATTGTAACTGCTTATTAGTATTCACTTCACTTGTGCAGAATTCAGCACTTGACTATTCATTTTCTGTGGTTAAAAGACAAAACTTGAAATGGGTTTGGGCTGATATCTAATTAATAAAAATAAGTGCTGCATCTTATGTTTTTTTATATTTTTCATTATTTGGCTTTTTTCTGTCTGCAGCATGGTTCGGTCGGTTTTCTTTCTCAACACAAAAATAGATTTAGTTATATAGAAGAAGAAGAAGGCTAAGGATAAAAAAGGGTCATGGACAAACTCAGGACCACATTAAAAATCCTTAGTAAGGCCTCCATCCGTATGTGCAGGGATCCCAGGGGGCGGTGGCAGCCATGCCACTGGGGAAGTGTCCTGTACTCTGCTCCGGTTATGAAATAGAAATGAAAAAAGCACTCAGAGCCATAGAGACTCAGTGGATTTTTTATCCAGTATGTAATAGGTATTCAAACAGCAAAACCATAAAATATCCTCAAGGCAGAAAAGGCATGGTTGGCTAAAAGCTGCTAAAAGCACTTTGCTGTTCATTTACAATTGTTGTGTTTGTTCCCATTTCAGATGGTTTGTAAAGAATCAACATGGCAATCTACTGCCAACCCACCATGAGGATTATGTCTGTATACACATACAGTATGTAGCCCAGTCTAAAATTTCATTTGTAGACAAAAATAAAGAAGAAAATAAAAAATACAGTTCATTCTAGTTATTAGGAACAAGATACTAATTTGTATTAAATTAATTATGGACTGTTGCAGCGTACCTTGCCCATTCTCCATCTTTCCCTTGCCCACGCTCAGGTGACAATTCATGGACTTGTGGGTACAAACTAACATTGCACGTGCATTTTATACTGATACCTTGCACTTGAAGCAAGTGAGAGTCTATTTGTTTTATGTCTCTATGCTTCCAAGCCACAGCTCAGGCCTGCATCGGTGTATTTTATTCTAAAGGGCACTATTTTTATTTCAGTTGCAGTATGTTTGTGTGTGAGAGAGTGTGGGCTCATTTCATATGTTTACATTTCAAGTGAATTTAAGCTTCTTAATTCATCTATTATCACAGGTTAGAGTGCCAAACTTCAATTAAAAGTAGCCAGGGCCCCAACCCTAGTACTATAGCTCCTTTAAAGGGACAATATGTAAGAATTGAGACTACTCTCCACCTGTCAAATTTATACTCCAAGTCAATAGGGGGCAGCATATCACATATCAGGTCAAAACTGCTGCTAACTACCTAGTTAGCTCAGTTAGCTGTGCAGCTAATTTAGTCACGGTGCTATTAGCTGACTGAGCACCAGAACCTGAGCCGGGCAAGCGGACAACGAACCAGGATCAACAGCCTCCCAGTGAACACAACCAGAGCGGGAACGAACACTGTATCAGAGATTGACAGAAGCCAGTCTGACAACAGGGAATACAGTACAGAGGTGATTTACAGCGACCAGGACTTCGGTGCCGACGGAGACATGGCGCATTCAGGCAGGGACAGGAGAGGTGTCATGCCAAGAGGAGCGAGAGGAAGGTCGGGCATAAGAGAGGCAGCAGCAGCATGTAAAGACAGAATATTTTTCACATCTAACGCAGTGGATTAAGGATTTATTTCAACCAAACCAGAGTTGGTGATTGTTGGAACAGTGGAAAGACTAACCAAGATGGTTATGGTCAGTTTTATTTAGATTCTGTCGGAGTTTGAATGAAGAGTGTTTTACGATGTAATAGTTTGATGAAAGAGAGAAACGTGAATTCATAAGGTTAGTTGTATTTGTCAGTTTGATAAGGAAAAAGAGTATTTCCTTTCTTGACATTTTGTGAGTTTAATTTTATTTATTTATTAGACCAAAAAAAGCTAAGAGAGCTTGTGTAATGTAGCAAACTCGCTGCTCGCACACATCTCCCAACTGGAACTACCTGAGCTATGCTATCGGACTAGTTATCGCCTCTTGAGGCACAAGTAAAGCAAAGAGTTTCCCCTCGGATATCAATAAAGTATTTCTGTTTCTGATTCTTACAACACAGGACGGGCTGGGGTTGGCAGGTTAGCATGCTAATTTCAGTAGATATCTCTGCAACACAATACATTTTTGACATGATGTCAGAAGTGTTACTTTTCCACATTCTGTTGACAAGGTTAGTTCATTTTTAAAATGTTTTAAGCTAAAATTCTGGCCAATTCTTACATATTGCCCCTTTAAAGGGATACTCCAGCAATTAGGTATTCCTGATATTGGTGCTCAGGTGATCAAAGTTTTTACAATTCATTCTCTGGGGACCACGAATGTCTGCAGCAAATTTCACAACATACCATTGTTGAAATATTTCAATAACAACCAAAATATCAAGGGATCACCAAATTAATCTGGAGACATTGTCTGGGAACCATAAATGTCTGTACAAAATGTTGTGCCTACCCATCAAGTAGATGTTGAAACATTAGAGTTCATCTTCTAAGGACCTTGAATATATGTACAGAATTTCATGCCAATCCATCCAGTAGTTATAGATATTTTACTCTGAATCACAAATGTCAACCTAGAGGAAAAGTCAGGGGATCATCCTCTGGGGACTATTGTCTGTACACAATTTCATGTCAATCCATTCAATGTCAGTCCGTCTGTCAAACCAACATTGCCTTGCTGGTGGCACCCAAGAAGAATGGTCAAAATCAAAGCAGAAGAGGCCAAGATATTCTGACTTTTAATCCCTAGTATGGGTCTGAAAACACCAAGATACTTTTCCCATAATGCAACTTGATAGTCTTTCTTTAGACACTCCATGCCTGGTTAAACACCTGTGTCCATGTGCCTAATTTGTAATGCAGGACCTGTCAGTTGTTAAATTTTGAAATCTCATGACTAAGAAATAACCCTGATGACATAGTACTTGGTAAAGTAATATGGATGCGTAAAATCTGTGGAGTTCCCCTTTAAGATGGTAAAACCTATTATGCTACATGAGATATACTGTTTGTATAATGTTCTGTTTGCCTTTGTGCACTACTGTTTTCTGCAGCAAATAACCCAGTCCATCAGTCAGCGCAATCCATATTTACTGCTACATATTTAAACTGGGACAGCTAGACACTCAGTTCATGGCTTCAATTCACAGACATCCACACAGATTTGATAAGTGACCCTGGCAGGCTCAGACTAGAATTTTGAAGTTCTCTGGAGAGCTGTTTTCAAAATTGCTTTATTTATGACATCCTTCATCTAGACCTTAGATCATTACCTGTGAAGACAAATGAGCTAAATTATAGAAAGAATGTTTGTGATTGTTACTGATCTTTAGTACATCTGGTGTCTAAAAGCATTCTAAGAGATTTATTTATCCTTTGGGTTTTTAACTGTTTCTTCTCTGAGTGTACGATTCCTAATAATCTGATGCTATGTGCAGATGACTCAGAGGACGCAGTAGCTCCTCTGCAGATATTTGATCATCATTCATGCAGTGGTGTTCATCACTTTCCACAGAATTATGGGATAATGAAATGTGGCAAGGCTCCACTAGAAAGGCCAGAAAATAAAATGTTTGCATGAACAAGATGAGAAGAGATACATGTCTGCAAGTAGATGGAAGCAAAGCAAGACAAGCCCTCACTTCTACTGCTGTCAAAAACAACAAGGATAATTACTGTTGCAAAGAATACCTAATTATCTTTCTATTCAGAACCCAACCCTTTCCCTCTCATTTTACAGGTCCTTTGAAAACAAGGTCTCTTATATCTTAAAATAACCTGAACATGAGAATTAAGCTGTATCTCTCCTTCTGACGTGGACTCCAGCTGTGTCGCTGAAAGGATTAGCATAGTGTGTTGATATAATGCTCAGTCACTGGCTGTGTGTGTCAGTGCTCCACCTCCTGCCTTCACTTTCTTTCAAATCAAAGCTTTACTTAGCATTTATGCTGAGATGTTAGAATCGCATTTATTTCTGTGCTTCATTGAAACCAACTTTCTGTCCAGTGAATATCAGGTTATTGATCTGAAGGAGAGCTAAAACTTTAGGACCAGATGGGATTATATGATTACAAACTGAAAAGACAGCAAAATCATCTTAACTTTTAAACTGCATGTGGATATAAAGCTTTGGACAGTCACAATCAGTCACATACATTTACATATAGTGGTCATATGTAGTGCACATGCACCAACGTGCATGCTGCCTGTTGCTATAGCTCCGTCTTGTCGTCTTACTTTTTCCAACTTTTAGCTTTCCTTTTTCTTCAAAACTTGAGTAACTTGTCCGTAAGTATAATTTAAACTACGCTCTTTACGAAAATGAGAGTAGAAAGTGTTTTGGTACTTTTTTTTGGCGTGGAACTTATTCTCCTGCTACTCGGTCAGGGCGCCGCTGCAGACACCAGGGAACAGCCGATCGCACTGAAGCCGAGCGGCATGGTGCCCAGGATAACCGATATCCCCACTCAGATCTGAAGAAGGACACACTGAGGATGCAGAGGTGGAATGAAGCGGCGAGAGAAGAGAGAGGGGTCCAGACAAAAGAGACTTAAGAACAAGAGATTTTAGCCATGTCTGCCTTCTCTCGTTATGGGCAACGTGAGATCAATGGCGAATCGGAGTCAGACGGAGTTCCGTGAGTGTAGTTTGATGTGCTTCTCAGAGACATCGCTGCACCAGGATATCCCGGATCATAACGTTTCCATCAACGGCTTTCAGACTGTTCGGGCTGACAGGGATCACACCGGGAGCGGTAAGCGGAAGCGGGGTTGCTGTTCTGGTCAACAACAGTTGGTGTAAACCTGGTCACGTTACTATCAAGCAGAGTATCTGTAGCCCGGACATTGAACTGATAGCTGTGGGACTCCGGCCTTATTAATTGCCACGTGAATTTTCACATGCCATTGTTGTGGCTGTCTACATCCCCCCTTCTGCTAACCCAGCATTGGCGTGCAACGCCATTCACTCCGCCATAGCACAACTCCAGACTCAACACCTGTATTAATCTTGGGTGACTTCAACCATGTCAGTGTTTCAACAACACTGAGAGGAGAGGACACTAGACCTGCTGTATGCTAACATTAAGGACGCATACAGCTCTCCCCCCCGGGTAGGTCGGACCACAACCTGGTTCACCTCAAACCCTGCTATGTGCCTCTGGTTAAAAGGCAGCCTGCGACGACAAGGACAGTGAGGAGATGGTCAGAGGAGGCCTATGAGACACTGCAGGAATGTTTCAAGGTGGCAAACTGGGATGCACTCTGTGAGCCTCATGGAGAGGAAATTGATGGGCTCACAGAGTGCATCACTGGCTGCAATGTCCAAATAAGATGGTCCATTGTTATCCAAATAACAAACCGTGGGTAACAAAGGACATCAAGGACATCCTGAATGCCAAGAGGAGGGCCTTTACTGATGGTAATAGAAAGGAGGTGAGGGAAATCCAGGCTGACCTGAAGGTGAAAATCAGGGAAGCCAAGGAGAAGTACAGGAGGAAGCTGGAGCGGAAACTCCAGCAGAACAACATGAGGGAGGTCTGGAGCGGCATGAAGACCATCACTGGCTTCAGACCGACTGGCAGCAGAGGAGTTGAAGGCAGCTTGGACAGGACCAACTAACTTAATATGTTTTTTAACAGATATGACACACCGGTTCCTGCTCATCCCCCTCTAACTCAGCTGCTCTCGGTCCTCAGACTCCTCTGAGTCCACTGCTCCCCCCTCCTCCATCTTCCTGGGAAAGTTCTTCTCCCCCCTCAACTGGCTCTAAGGCTAACGGTCCTCTTCTGACTGATGACTCCCCCCCTCCCCCGCCTGTAACCTCTGCTTTGTGCTTGACTACTGACCAGGTGAGAGGTCAGCTGATGAAACTCCACTCAAACAAGGCTGCAGGCCCCGATGCAGTGAGCCCTGGGCTGCTAAAAGCCTGTGCCCCCCAGCTATGTGGTGACCTTCAACATGTCTTCAAAGGGTCCCTGTTTTGTGGAAGACATCCTTCCTTGTTCCTGTGCTGAAGACGTTACGTCCCAGTGGCTCCAAGGACGACAGACCGATGGCACTGACCTCCCACATAATGAAGACCCTGGAGAGACTGGTGCTGGAACAGCTGTGGCCCATGGTCAGACCCCTCCTGGACCCCTTCAGTTCGCCTACCAGTCCCGGCTTGGAATTGAGGATGCCATCAGCTTCCTGCTGAACCGCATCCACACCCACCTGGACAAGCCGGCAAGCATGGTGAGGATCATGTTTTTTGACTTCTCCAGTGCTTTCAACACCATCCGGCCAGCCCTGCTGGGTGAGAAGCTGGCAGCGATGCAGGTGGATCTATTTATTGATATTTAATCATACTTCTATTATTGCTGTGCAATATCCACGTCTCATAATAATCTTAATAAGCTACACTTAACTTGACAGTTCATGCACTATTACTTACTACTTGTATTATTACATTGTATTATACCGTACATACTTATCAACCAGTAAATCCACTTTGTACTTTACACTTACTTTAATTTTATACTTATATCCACTTTGTACTTAAATGATCTTACCTGTAATATATTGTATTATATTCTGATTTGCTTAGTATTTCTATTCCTGTGTGCACTGACGTGATAGTGAGCAGCTGTAACAAAAGAGTTTCCCCTCTGGGATCAATAAAGTATTTCTGATTCTGATTCTGATGTTAATGTGAGTTGAGTTTCTAATGGTAAGCAATTCATGTAGTATGACAAAAATTAGAACAGTCCAGATATCTGTCACTGTACTGTGTAAAGTAAAATTATTTTCATTAACAATTAGTCACAAACAGTTTAGAATGTTCTAACATTTTCAAAGCAACAATGTGTAGTATCTGAAAATGTTAAAATTTAGTGCTCCCCAGTGATAGTATCAAAAAAGATACTGTGGCAGACGTTGCTACTACTTCACCGTGGTATATTTTCTATTAATCATTTTTTTAATGGTTTACTGTATTTTTATATGATAATAGGCTCCATTTAAAGGATATAGTTTATCTGCCCACATTATTTCATTCAAAGTCAGTGTGTTTCATCTCCAAAATGTCATCCAAAAACAAAAGGGGAAGTCATCTTATTATCAGGGTCTTCTTATAATTGGGGTTACAGTATATGATCAGAATAATTAAAAATATGCTGCAATCACATTCTACCATAGACTGTATATGAAGATGGACAACATGACAGCTCCCTAAAAGTGAAGCCGAAACATCTTGATCGCCCCCTGCAGTGTAGGTCATAAACCCCGCCCCCTCCATGTTAGCAGCTGGGACATAACACGTTGCGTTCGAAACCATTGACCATCACATCCTATTACAGAGACTGGAACATGTAATTGGTATTACAGGAACCACACTAAGGTGGTTTAAATCCTATCTATCAGATCGATCTCAGTTTGTACATGTTAACGATGAGTCCTCCGTGCACGCCAAAGTTAGTCACGGAGTTCCACAAGGTTCTGTGCTTGGACCGATTCTATTCACCTTATAGATGCTTCCTCTATGCAATATTATTAGGAAACACTCCATAAACTTTCATTGTTATGCGGATGATACCCAATTATATCTATCAATTAAGTCAGATGAAACTAACCAGTTAGCTAAACTTCAAGCATGCCTTAAGGACATAAAATCTGAATGACCTGCAATTTTCTGATGTTAAACTCAGAAAAAACTGAAGTTATTGTACTTGGCCCCAAACACCTCCGAGACACATTATCTAAAGATATAGTTACTCTAGATGGCAATGCCCTGGCCTCCAGCAACACCGTAAGGAACCTCAGAGTTATCTTTGATCAGGATTTATCCTTTAACTCCCACATGAAACTAACTTCAAGGATCAAGAATCATCCTGTCTCAAAATGATGCCGAAAAACTATTGCATGCATTTGTTACTTCTAGGTTGGACTATTGCAATTCCTTATTATCAGGCTGCCCGAATAAGTCTTTTAAGACTCTCCAGTTGATCCAGAATGCTGCGGCACGTGTACTGACAAGAACTAGGAAAATAGATCATATTTCTCCAATATTAGCTTCTCTGCACGGGCTCCCTGTAAAATCCAGAATAGAATTTAAAATCCTTCTCCTCACCTACAAAGCTCTTAATGGTCAGGCACCATCATATCTTAAAGATCTCATAATACCATATTACCCAACTAGAACACTGCGCTCCCAGGATGCAGGGTTACTTATGGTTCCTAGAGTCTTCAAAAGTAGAATGGGAGCCAGAGCCTTCTGTTATCAAGCTCCTCTCCTGTGGAATCACATCCCAATTTGGGTTTGGGAAGCAGACATCATCTCCACACAAGACTTTCCTCTTTGATAAAGCTTATAGTTAGGGCTAGCTTGGGTGAGTCCTGAACCATCCCTTAGTTATGCTGCTATAGGCCTAGACTGCCAAGAGACTTCCCATGATGCGCCTCTTTCCTCTCTCCTTCTCTCCCTCTCCATATCTATGCATTTTTATCCCATTACTGCATGTTAATAACTCGACATTTTCTCTCTCCCGTAGTTCTGTGCTTTCTCGTTTCTCTCCTCTCTCCTGTTGCTTTCAGCACGTATTTTTGCCTCCGGAGCTGCAGAGTCTGGATCTGTGGTTGTGGGCCACCTGCCGCCCCCGTGTTCCTGCTCGACAACTAATACTACAGTTGTTGTTATTGGCTCTGTTACTAATACTGTCATTATTATTCTTAGAGCTGTCAGAATCAGAATCAGAAATACTTTATTGATCCCCGTAGGGAAACTCTTTGTTACAGCAGCTCGTCTTTACGTCAGTGCACACAGGATATAAACACTATGAACAGGTCAGAAATAAAGTATAAGATAAACTAAGTGTCGAGTACCAAGTGGATTTACTGGTTGATGGTGAAGTACAGTATAAAATAAATGTAACTAATTATGTAATAAATAATATTAATAAGCGGAGGTGCATGTACTGTCAATGAGTAATTGAGGTATATAGTATCAGTAGCAATAAATAAGAAAAACCTAACAAGGGAAAACTAATATTGCACGGAAGTAATATTCAGAATATTGCACAATTATTATTAATTATGGCAGAGATGTAATGCTCAATGTCCAGTTTAGTGACCTAGGGTCAAACAGACTAACCCTTAGAGGGAGGAGTTAAATAGTTTGATGGCCACAGGCAGGAATGACTTCCTGTGGCGCTCTGTGGTGCTTTTTGGTGGGATTAGTCTTCCGCTGAAGGTGCTCCTTTGCATGACCAGGACGTCATGGAGCGGGTGGGAGACACTGTCCAAGATGGCATGTAGTTTGGCCAGCATCCTCCTCTCTGACACCACCGCCAGAGAGTCCAGCTCCACCCCCACAATGTCACTGGCCTTGCGGATCAGTTTATTGAGTCTGTTGGCGTCCGCTACCTTTAGCCTGCTGCCCCAGCATGCAACAGCATACAGGATAGCACTGGCCACCACAGACTCATAGAACATCTTCAGCATTGTCCGGCAGATGTTGAAGGACCTCAGCCTCCTCAGAAAATAGAGGCGGCTCTGGCCCTTCCTGTAAACAGCCTGAGTGTTCTTGGTCCAGTCCAGTTTGTTATCTAAGTGTACTCCCAAGTACTTGTAGTCCTCCACAATGTCCACACTGACCCCCTGGATGGAAACCGGGGTCACTGGTGTCTTGGCCCTCCGTAGATCCACAATCAGCTCCTTAGACTTTGTTGCATTGAGCTGCAGATGGTTCTGCTCGCACCATGAAACAAAGTTACCCACCACAGCCCTGTACTCCGTCTCATCACCACCGCTGATACATCCCACCACAGCAGAGTCATCAGAAAACTTCTGAAGGTGGCAGGACTCTGTGTGGTAGCTGAAGTCTGTGGTGTAGATGGTGAAGAGGAAGGGAGAGAGGACAGTCCCCTGACGGGCCCCAGTGTTGCTGACCACGCTGTCTGACACACAGTGCTGCAGGCGCACGCGCTGTGGTCTGCCAGTCAGGTAGTCCACAATCCAGGACACAATGGGGGCATCCACCTGCATCGCTGCCAGTGTAACAAGTGTTTGTTAGTACTGTGTAATAGATTGGTAATAGCTGTTTCAGGATGAATGCTGTAGGCTAATTGATCAGAAGGACTAGGAACGGCTGCTGGAGGGCAGGGGTCAGTAAATAATAACAATGGGCAGAATAGTTGAATTAAGGAAAAGTGTATTGTATAAACAGTGAATATAACAGAACCCAATATATACATAACCACTGCAGCAGAAATAAAACAATCAACTTCAATCAATTTTGAGTTACATCATATGTCCAAAATATTGTTCATTGAAGCAAGAAGGAAACAACAAAAACAATGTCTGTTCTCCCAACCAAGAATGGAAACACCAAAGCTGCGCACCGCGTTTAAGTCCATATGTTTGTTATTGAATGCTTTGAAATGTCCATTAGCGCGATAGTCCGGGGGGTTGAATATTGTAGCGGTTGTGTAGCTCGAGGAGGTGGGAGAGGAAAAGGACAGGCTGTATAGCCTCCTACCAGACCAAAGAGTGTTGAACCGATAACAGGAACGTTGTGTGCTCCAGAGCCTAGCTCGCCATCAAATATACCCTGAATGGGCACCTGGCCTGTATACAAACACAAAAGGCCACTTAAATGGGTGTACACTAATATCTGTGGGCTAACATTAGCTTAGTTGTAACATTACAAAATAAATATCACATAAAAGACAAAAGAAACCCATGGGAGCACATGTTAGCATGTAGTATGCTAACATTAGCATGCTAGTTAGCATATTGTCTCCAACATATAAAATACATCAACAGAAATAGCATCAATCATGAACACATGTTAGCATATGGCCTAAGCTAGCATATTGCTAATGCTAACAGTAAAAAGTTCAAACTCACCAGTTCAGTAAGAACATTTTGCCCAGCACACACGACAACGCCCAATCACCGGATGATTCTGGTTTCTACAGGAATATTTAAATGCTTAACAGAGAATAAATGAAAACCAATATTTGCTTGAATGGAGGTACTGATCTACAGCTGCTGTCCTCTGGCTTCTCTCCCACACAACTGAGCTGAGAGAAGCCAGGACAGCTTTTATACTGAGGCAGCGGACTGTGATTGGCTAATTAAAACAAAGGGGTGTGTCTTATGGCAAGGGAACAAAAGGTGGAAAACATGGACTGGCAACTCCATCAAATACAGAGGGTTGGAAGGGAGGAAATGGAAAACCTGGACTGGAACTAGATTGAATTATTTTTGGAGGATGGATTTTTACCCTGGGCTACACCAGCTTCTCCCCCAGCAGGGCAGGCCGGATGGTGTTGAAAGCACTGGAGAAGTCAAAAACATGATCCTCACCATGCTTGCCGGTCTGTCCAGGTGGGTGTGGATGCGGTTAAGCAGGTAGATGATGGCGTCCTCAACTCCCAGCCGGGGCTGGTAGGCGAACTGAAGGGGGTCCAGGAGGGGTCTGACCATGGGCCGCAGCTGTTCCAGCACTAGTCTCTCCAGGGTCTTCATTATGTGGGAGGTCAGTGCCACCGGTCTGTAGTCCTTGGAGCCACTGGGGCGTGGCGTCTTCGGCACAGGAACGAGGCAAGATGTCTTCCACAGAATGGGGACCCTTTGAAGACTCAGGCTCAGGTTGAAGACATGTTGAAGGACTCCACATAGCTGGGGGGCACAGGCTTTTAGCACCCCGGGGCTAACGCCATCGGGGCCTGCAGCCTTGTTTGAGTGGAGCCTCATCAGCTGTCCTCTCACCTGGTCAGCAGTCAGGCACACAGCAGAAGTTACAAGTGAGGGAGGGGGGGAGTCGTCGGTCTGGCGAGGGCCGTTAGCCTGATGGGGAGGGGGGAGCAGAGTACTCAGAGAAGCTTGAGGAGCTTGAGGGCCGACAGCAGCTGAGTTAGAGGGGGGATGAGCAGGAGCCAGTGTGTCGAATCTGTTAAAGAACAGATTCAGTTCGTTGGCCCTGTCCAAGCTGCCTTCAACTCCTCTGCTGCCAGTCGGTCTGAAGCCAGTGATGGTCTTCATGCCGCTCCAGACCTCCCTCATGTTGTTCTGCTGGAGTTTCCGCTCCAGCTTCCTCCTGTACTTCTCCTTGGCTTCCCTGATTTTCACCTTCAGGTCAGCCTGGATTGCCCTCACCTCCTCCCTATTACCATCAGTAAAGGCCCTCCTCTTGGCATTCAGAATGTCCTTGATGTCCTTTGTTACCCACGGTTTGTTATTTGGATAACAATGGACCATCTTGGTTGGGACATTGCAGTCCACACAGAAGTTAATGTAGCCAGTGATGCACTCAGTGAGTCCATCAATGTCCTCTCCATGAGGCTTACAGAGTGCATCCCAGTTTGTCACCTCAAAACATTCCTGCAGTGTCTCATAGGCCTCCCCTGACCATCTCCTCCCTGTCCTTGTGGTCACAGGCTGCCTTTTAACCAGAGGCACATAGCAGGATTTGAGGTTGTGGTCTGACCTACCCAGAGGGGGGAGGGGGGAAGAGCTGTATGCGTCCTTAACGTTAGCATACAGCAGGTCCAGTGTCCTCTCCTCTCTAGTAGGACAGCTCACATACTGGGTGAAATTAGTCAGTGTTGTTGAAACACTGACATGGTTGAAGTCACCCGAGATTAAAATGAGTGCACTCGGGTGTTGAGTCTGGAGATGTGCTATGGCGGTGTGAATGGCGTTGCACCGATGCCGGGTTAGCAGAGGGGGATGTAAACAGCCACAACAATGGCATGTGAAAATTCACGTGGCAGATAATATGGCCGGAGTCCCACAGCTAACAGTTCAATGTCCGGGCTACAGATACTCTGCTTGATGGTAACATGACCAGGGTTACACCATCTGTTGTTAACTAGAACAGCAAGCCCGCCGCCTTTCCGCTTACCGCTCCCGGTGTGATCCCTGTCGGCCCGAACAGTCTGAAAGCCGTCGATGGAAACGTTATGGTCCGGGATATCCTGGTGTAGCCATGTCTCTGAGAAGCACATCAAGCTACACTTACGGAACTCCGTCTGACTCCGGGCTAACGCCGTTAGCTCGTCCATTTTATTCGCCAGTGATCTCACGTTGCCCATGACGAGAGAAGGCAGACACGGCTTAAATCTCTTATTCTTAAGTCTCTTTTGTCTGCACCCCTCTCTCTTCCCTCGCCGCTTCGTTCCACCTCTGCATCCTCGGTGTGTCCTCCTCCAGATCTCAGTGGGGACATCAGTTGTCCTGGGCGCCATGCCGCTCGGCTTCAGCGCGATCAGCTGTTCCCTGGTGTAAACAATGCGGCCAAACAGCTGATCTGCAGCGGTGCCCCGACCGAGTAGCAGAAGAAGAAGTTCCACGGCGAAAAAAGTACAAAAACACTTTCTACCCTCATTTTCGCAAAGAGCGTAGTTTAAATTACACTTACACACAAGTTACTCAAGTTTGGAAGAAAAAAGGAAAGTTAAAAGTTGGAAAAAGTAAGACGACGAGACGGAGCTACGGCAACAGGCAGCATGCGGGCTGGCGCATGCGCACTTACTGTCTTACTGTCATTCCTGACACTACAATTACATTATTACTATTTTAAAAATTCTAAGTGGTATTTGCATTGTGCCTCCCTCTCCCTCTCCCCCAAAACCTCTCTCTCTCTCTAAACCTCTCTCTCTCTCTCTCTCTCTCTTTCTCTCTCAAAACCCAACATGGCAGCGACGGATTATCAGTTTCACCGGCGACTTTCTATTTAATGAATTCATCATCGGGCATTGCTATAAAACAAATAGCAACCAATGCGAATTAGAGAAAAGATAGGCTACTAATTAATTCCCATCAAAAGAAAGCCATGCTCTGCACAACGAGAGGATTCTGTTAATATATCAGAATCAATCTAGTGATAATCTGACCTAGATGTTTATACAGTGTGTAGTCTACATTTGTTTGCATAGCATTTAATGTTAATGGAAAGTAAAAGTATTTCTGCCCGGCTTGTGAAAGGGAGATGCAGGCTGCTTTCCAACACGGCCACCAGTGGTATAGTGTGCACTTCCTGGATTTTAGTTACATTAGTAGAACAAGCAAACCTTAACTTTAAAAGATAATTTCCTGATTTTCTCAATTTTAGCATTAATATCTGGCACAAGTGCATGTCTCTTTGTACTTCAAGGGAGATGAGAGCTCTCCTGCCTAACGCACACAGCTTGGATGACAGCTCATTTCGGTTAATGCAATGTATCCTCATACAATGTTTCGTAGATATCTTATGAAAAGTTATGCACCATTTTTCGTGTGTAATCCTACGAATGTCCAGCAACCAGCAAAAGGCATACCGGACCTTCATCGTCATGGTAACAAACACATGGTTAATGTTGTGAAACAGTCATAGTTTGGTTTGGTTTAGGCAGCAAAACTACTTGGTTAGGTTTAGGAAATGCTCACGGTTACGGTTAAATTAAGTAAGTTACATTAGTAACTCACAGTAAGTCACTTAACGTAAACAGGTAAGTCACGTGAAGTAAATCATGTGACTTAACTTACGTAGGTTACGTAACTTACGTACGCAACTTAACTACTTATTATGTGGGTTATAAACGAATTATAATGCATTACATTTCGTAGGTATAACTACAAAAAGTGAATGAGTACAGCTTTGGTTAATGTAGCAAATGCATAGTAGATAACAGACTAGTTTTACAAATGTATAAATGGCAAATGTAGCAAAGTTAAAAGTAGAGTACTTACCCAAAAAAATACTTGAGTAAAAAGTAAAAGTACAGTTTTCAACTGGAATGTGAAAAGTTACCGTTCCTAAAAAAAACTAATTTGCATTACGTGTAATGAGTTACTACCCACCCCTGCATACAGAGCACAGGAATTTAACACCAAAGACAGGGTTTCACATCCTGAGTCCCACGTGTGGTTAGGTTTAGGCAACAGAAACACTTTGGTTACCGTTAGGAAAAGATTGTTGTTTTTGTGAAATGTTAATACAGTAAACTTATACAAGATCATTGTTTTCAATATTTAACCAAGACCATGATCCTTCCCTAACCTTAACTAAGTGCTGTGGGTGACTAAACATAACTATAAAAAAGTTTAATTATGCTTTAGTTGCTAGGAGCAGGTATGGTATTGCAAGAGCAAGAAAACAAATGAAATAGGCGGTCAGTTAACATTTTGCAGATACATTCAGTATTAACGTGTTGCGTCTTTGCAGATATGTTCAATAAAATGTTTTCTTATTTTGTTGATAAAAAACATATTTCAGCTGGAATTACTATTCTCTAAAACCATATTTGTCATTGCAAATTAGTAGTATATAAATCAAACTTCTAGGATTCTAGGCTTGGTTTGGGACCGTCAATAATGTAGCAAGCCACAAAGATGAGTTTTTAACAGTTTTGAACTCAAGAGCTACACTGATGCACTAGGAGACTGTCCTCCCAAGAAGAACGACAGCATCGGCCATTTTAGCAATTACCCCATAATGACATCTGTTACATTCAAGTGACAAAGCCCTCTAGTGGCTGTAGTAAAGGAGCAAAGGAGGAAGTCAGGGGACGTTATTATAGAGCAACTAAGTCCACAGAGGAAGCAGGTAAGGGTGGATGGATGGGTCAACAAGACATCAAACTTTAAAATGTATACAACTGGCAGTCAACGTTATTTTTTTTAAAGCATTACCACAACCCTAACCTTAATGACTATATTGATGATATATTATTGAATCCATGACGACGAAGGTCTCCTAACTTAGTAGTAATAATAAAGTAGTAATGAAGTAGTAATTTTAACCCAAACCACAACGTTTCCCTAACCTTAACTAAGTTGTTTTGTGCCTTATGTGATAGTGGCCTCAGATTAGAAAAAACACTATGTGTTGTTCAAGCGGTCATGGACAGACGATGTATTTTGTCGTTTAATTTGGAGGACTTGTTCTGCAGGAGGGAGTTTTTCAGTTCCAATGAGCCAGACATCAAATTATTTAGTTGAATTTAAGCAAGAGCAATGTTGCTTAACTGGGTTAGCACAGTTTGGGGATTTACTGGAGAAAAGACGGTGAGGGATTTAGGTCAAAATAAGGTTACATTTGGTTAAAAAGTAATTGACATTATGTAATTTTGATGCTGTTATAGCATTTATATGCAACAATATGTCTAAATCACTTTCACTTTTCAAACAAATGTAGCTGAGTTTTAAACTAAGATTTCGGAAATTACAAAAGCTGTGCTCCCTGGGGAATCTCTCTTCCAAATTCATCATTGCATTTGGGCGTGAGGATTTCCGATTTTCGTCATCACACAGCTTTTGACAACGCAACACTCGCTTTTGTCACTCAAATTAACCCAGCTGTAACAGAGACTCAAACCACCCCAGCATGCCCCTTCTCACCTCTAACCTCCAAATATCACAACATCACTGTTCACCTGGTGGGGAAACAACGTGAGGCAGGAGTGAGAGTGAAAAAGGCAGTGTAATTGCATCTCAGCAGATACAATGAGCCCTTTCATGTTGAAAGCCATATTTACAAGGTCTGAGTATCAGGTCATTTGTCTCTTTTTAGCTCTTTCTTTCAAACAGGCGGAGGAGGAAAGGGAGATCAGAGTGGATGGGAAGAAATTTGGTGCAAACAACCATGACCCTGTTGATAGTGTGGACTGTGTTGTGTAACTGCCATTTCATAACAAAAGTGGGTAATTGCAAATTGTGACTTTATATATCTCAGTTAACCACAGGAAATGAATGGAATTTGATAAATCTGAGCACATAAGGTGAAGACAGGAGGCATACACACCCTCTCACTCACATTTACACACACATTGTACTCATGGGGAGCACTGTTATTGCAGGGGCCTGTCAAGCACAGGGACTGTGGAATATCCATCGTGCACTTTGTTTTGGCGAGATCCATCTGAGGTAATAGTAGCATGTGTTCCATCTTTTCCTCTGCACACATCTGTCTGAGGAGGTATGATATATGAAGCTGTTTGCCGAGGCTGAGCTAAGAAGAATGGAGCCCTGCATCACTTAGCATCCCATTGCCAGACACAGCCCCGCCATTACACCTCCCAGAAGTATCAGGCACACCCTCGCTTGAGTAATTTTGCCATCTGTTGACAATGTTTACACGGCGGGTGATTTGTCATCACAAACAGCAGGGCAAAAATTAACAAGCTTATTTATGATTCGAGTTGCATTTGTACAATGAAAATGCCATTGGTCATGTAAAACAGTCAGTATACCATTGCAGGTCGCGGTTAGGTGGCAGTGGAGATGCATTATATCACTCAAAACTTAATGTTGTGTAGGCGAGTATCTAATACCTGTAAATAATAGCTATATTTGCGAGCCATCAAAAAATATGACACTATCGAGAGGATATATTAGTTTGAATTGAGATGGACTTTTCCTTCAGCGAAGCACAGCGCCCAGAATTAGAGTCCTGGGAGCGCAATGCTATTTGCACTTTCCCCAAGAATGTAGCTTAGAAAAGGTCAAACAACAAATTGAAATCTTGGCCCAATATTAGATGTAGAGTGAGAGCTGAAGTGTGGAATGACTATGAAAAAACAGCGAGGCAGAAGAATAGGGAGAAAAAAAGAAAGAAATCATGCACAGTATGTCTCAATGGGCATTTGAAAATCCTTGCAGCACTGGAAAGTGTCTTCTAAATTATGGGATCGCTCTCAAATGGTACATTCCTGAAGGGAAATAATCTCATTTTGTATGTATAACTTTGAAAAGGTCACAAGAAGAGCAGACAGGCATGAGAGAACTTAACCATCAAGAGACAGGAGGTCTGAAGAGAAGATCAGAAAGAGAAGAGGCAGAGGGAGCTGAGCCGATGCTCTGATATTCTCTTAACACCTAAAGCGCCTGGAGACACTGTTATATTGTATGTGTCAGTGTGTGCATATGGATTTGCTTGTATACTTGCACACACATATACTGTATTAATCTGTCATGCACGAGGAAGAAAAGCACAATGGGATCTAAGTCAACAGAGCGAAAAATGAGTCTGTTGTTATGGCTTATAGGTGTAGTTTTCTCACCGAGCTCACTTTTAATGTGTAATTTTATAACATGACAGCATACACAGGATGTACAGTGTACACACTACAGGGGGTCTTTTATTTTATATGTATCTATACTGTAAATTTTATCTCCATATGATTGTTGAAATGTTTAATCCTTTTCAAAATAGCATGATGAGAAAGCATACCATTGAAAGGATTTAATTGCAATTTGCAGTTTTTATAGCTGCACTCATCAATCTTTTATATTAACAGTGGCTCAAATGACTATCTGTAATGTGAAACGTGTCACTCTCAGTGATTACCCTATAGAAAATTTCAGCTCATTGTTTTGGTTTTACAGCCCAAAAATTTGTGAATGTGTGAATGGCGCCTGTTCACTACCATGTTCCTTATAACAACTTTATAAGGTGATGATATGTCAGTGTTGTGTTTACAGCTTGGTATTGCTTGGTTCAAAACATGAATTAATACTTTAAGAAGGGAGTGTAATTTATAAACCATCCACCATCGTGCTGTCACACATTAAAGTAATTCCTGGAAGTTTACATACCGGCAATGGGAGTGCAGTGAATTGCTACACAACCACATGGTAGCAATTCAGTATGTCTGCCACCCCACGGCCGGGCCAGGAAGACTGTTGAGAGTTGCTCTGAGCAGGAGGGGGCCACTGCAGGTGTGGTTTAAGATGTCCACAATAGTGACCAGCAAAGCGGTTTGAATTGGAAACTATGTCAAGAGAGGTGAGCTTGGATCTTTTGTGACCAGAGAAGGTTTTTTTAATCTTTATTTAATCAGGCAGTCCTTTCATGCATGAATTGTGACAACCTCAGTCAGAACTTTTTTCTCTTTAGTCATGAATTTTTTTTTAACTTCATTTTGTTTAAACATGCATTTTTCTATGTTTTTCACACGTCCACCAGGGTGGACAGCATGCGTTTGAGTTTTCAACTGTATTTAAAAATACAATGAATAAAATGACATATTATATTAAAGACATTTTTAATGCTGGCAAACCAATGTGTTCACATATTCTATTGTCCAATGCAATGCAAAAGAGTTGAATATATATATAAATATAACTTTTACTCACATAATGGAACTAATATTGTTTTTGCTACAAAAACTGCAAGTTACATTCTAATAACAAAACAACTGATTTACAGTCAAAAGGTCACTGCAGATGAGGCTTTTTAAAGAACACCACAGTTGCAGTAAGTATGAATTGTAGATGAAATATAACTAGTGATGTATGATGTCCAATTTAGTGGACAGATGATTAAACGTAATTTCCTCCCAATATAAAATCAATACTTGGAAATTTTAACAATTACATTACTCTTCAGTTATTACTTGAAGTTACCAAATTTTATTTACCTGCAAGAGTCTCCTACTATAGAAGGACTGGCAAGATATTCCTGAGCATTTCTGGCCATCCATCGGGCATTTTGGTTTTGAGAAGTTTTTGTTGCACTTACAATGGCTGTCCAGAAGGTGGCAGTGTATAGGATGACACACTAGCACCCACTGTGGTGGCTGATGTGCAACTATACCATCAAAACCCAAGCATATACAAGAAAATGGCTTTTGAATAGCTCAGAGTCCTCGGAGTCCTCAGGAGTGCCACAGGATCTAGCCTTGGCCCAGGCTCTGCTGTGGATGGCATTGGAGAGTTGTGGGGAGAACCAAGGACTGAATCTGTTTTTAATTCGGTTTTTTATAAGGAGCATGTCTGTCAGCAATAACATTAAAAGATTGTGAAAAGTTTTCCAGTGCCACGGCAGGATCAGAAATAGAGAAAATATTATCAATGTCAGAGACTGACAAATCATTTAAAAAATCATGATATCACGGTATTTGTGTGGTCTGTTAGTAATTATGATATCAATTAATGTGGAGTTAAGAGGATTTTTGAAATTTGGTGTGGTGTGTTTGGCACTGATCTTTTAATTTGTTAGAGCTGTGAGAGAGCCAGTCCAGGTTAAGATCCCCCATTATTATTAACTCAGAGGAGGCATACAGTGACCAGAGCTCAGCAATGTCCTCCAAAGCATCAAAATGTGCTGGGGGGGGGGGGATACATGCCAATAACAATAGTCACCTGCATGTCCCTACCAAGACAGAGGTCCAACACAATATATTCATATTTCTTGAGCTCTGAGCATGAGGTGATTTCATGGACAGTGAAGCAGTCTTTTACATTGATCAGTACTCCGCCTCCCTTACTTCTTTGATCACATCTAAAAACGTTGTATCCATCTATAGTAATATCATTATTTGGGATCTTAGGGGAAAGACATGTTTCAGTCAGAACGAGCACGTCTGGGGAGGTTTCATGTATCAAAATGTGAATGTAGTCAATTTTTGGGAGCAGGCTTCTGATGTTTAAATGTAGCTTGAGATGTTTCAAGTGTAATATGCTCTTTAGAGGTAGCAAAGGGTGGATGGGTGGGCACAATAGACACAGAAGGATAAATTAGGTTTTTTAAAGGAGAGACACTTACGTTGACTGTTATGCCTAGCTACACAGGCAGATTTCTAAATAACAGGAGTGGTGTGTACTCTTGACTGATTGTAGATAGAACTGTCTGTAGTGGGAGAATTTGCAGGGCTGTTAGAGGGTCCTGGCTCCTCATGAACAACAGAAAGGAAGCACAGGGAACCAATTGGACTGGTGCTAGAACCCTGAGGACGTCAATAGTATTGGGACTGGTCGGAGCGAGTGGACGTCTTGGGAGTTTTTTAGCTACCTGTTAGCGGAGCACCAGGGAGGGTGACAGAGAAAGAAATGTTTGCTGAAAGTAGTTTTGCCCCCAACCAGTTTGGATGTATGCCATTGCCTCTAAATAATGTAGGAGACACTGTGTGCAGCGCAGGCTGATGAGAGCCAGGTGTGCGGAGACAGTAGCCTGCTGAAACGCCCAACACCGCGGCCACAGGAGGGGATGAGGCCGGATATGTAGATGTGTCTCACCATTCTTTTCAGACAGCAGAACAAGTGCACGGAGTCACTTTTCAGTAGTGCAGACTGCTCCTTATGGATGTCATTCGTACTTATGTTAACAATATCCTTGTTAATGTCTGGTTCGATTGCAAGGATCTCAATGACTTTGTCCTCTATGTCGCTGTCATTGGCACCCAGGACACAACAAGTTATTGCAGAGTTTGTTCTGACATTCCTAATAATGAAAGTCACCTATGACCAGGGTTGTGACCTGACATCGGTGTGTCCTGTGGACATGCAGCTGGTCACCCTGGAGGCGGAGTGCCGGTGTAGTCCATGGGGACCCGAAGCTGCTGGTCTAGTGGCCACTAGGGAGTGGAGCTGCACTTGAGGTTGTGGGCTGGCTGTGGGCTCCAGGCCAACAGTGGACAGATGTTGCTCCAGCCTCCCCAACACATCGAACTTGTTACTCAGCTGGATAGATCCTGGTGGTGGAGTACGTGAGGAGTTCCTACCTCATTTCTTGTCAACCCGGATGACAATCCAGGGTTCCCGAAGGAGGGTTGTGGAACAGATCCGTGCCTTGGGTTTGGCTCCAAGCCTGGGCCAGGGGTCTTCCTTGTGGATCGATCTGACGACCGGTGGCTAACAGAGGGTGTGGTTTCAGAGGGACCGAGCCAAGTTAGCGTGGTGTTGTAGTTGGGAATGGGTCAGGGGGCGGTTCAGTATGGGTGACGGGGTGTAACCTCCAACAGCCAGCTTCCTCCCAAGGGCCTTAGGGCAGCCAAGGAAGTGAAACCCCTGCCTCACCCAGCAGCAATAAAATATCATAAAAAGGCTGATGGGGCTGGACCCAGGATATCACACTCCCAGGAAAACTCAGTCTCCCAAATTCCTTCCCCAACCCAATTGTAGGTGTTCTTAATAGATTCAACCATTTTGATAAATAGTTTTTTTAAACCACTCCACCCTACTGCTCCTCTACACTTCCATACACACACTCATGTTACACCCCTAAATCGGGGAATACATAACTTGAGTTAGAAACAACAGCGACTGTTCAGCTCTCAAGTCAGTATATTTAATGACCAAGAGCTCCCCCTACAGGCTTTGTAATGGAAGTGACACGACTAACTTCCCCTTTCTGTTTTCGTCAAAATAAAACACCGCAACAGTAAACAGCTTGAACACACATAACATTGCACATAACATAAGATTCAAGAGTACATTACTTTATACTCTGCATAGTACCGACTACACTCACACCTACACACACACTTGAAACAACAGACTGCGCTGCACCCTTTCCGATGCACACACCCCACATCATAAGAACTACAGTAACTTGGTAACCTTGGTAATCAGTCTCAATTCATATTCAATCCTAATGTTTTTTTCCGCTTACCGTTGTATGTACTCAATGCATGTTTTGCCCTGTCATGTCAACCTTGTCAAGGCACCCATGTATACTTCTCTCTTGTCTCCCCTGTTATGTGTCGTTTCAATAAATAAAAAAATAAAAATGAAAGAAAAGAAAGACAAAAATAAACAACATGCCTTTATGGGGTTGCAGTTGTGACCAATGTACACTCAAGAAAACCTTGGTTGGTGGACCTATCTGTTTACAGGACATACAGAGATGAAGTATACATACACACATATATATATACACACACATATATATATATATATATATATATATATATATATATATATATATATATAATGTATATTTAGCCTCTGACTGCAAAATAACAAAAGTTACCATTACAGTGGACAACACGATGTTACGGTAGAGAGTGACATATAATGTGTTCTATTTTCTATAAACTCAAACTGCTGTCATATTACTGTATGAGTGCTGATGTTATGTTACATTATGGGGAACTATAGTCTGTGTCCACCGGTTGAGATGAAGACCGTCTGTGAAATTGGGCAGCTAGGCCTCTTTGACTCTGTTTTCTCTTTTCTTTCTCTGTTTTCTTTGTATTCTGCTTTATACATTATGGCTGATTTTGAAAATAACTGACTTTTGCTTTCTTTGTGTAGAGGCCCCATAATCATATTTCAGTATCCAGACAAGAATTAATGCTGAATGTCAACTTAGTATTTATCAGTTGAAAGTCCTGTTTAAATTGTGTGTATCCAAGAGGAATGTGCCCAAATCTTGATTCCAGCAATAAAATTACAGGGAAAAAAATCTGTTTCAACAACAATATATCTATTTTTTTCTTCTTTTTGATCATCCTCTAATTTTCATGAGATGCCAAAATCTCTCTTCGGTCAAACTGATGGCAACTCGTGTCCACACTGAGGCCATAACCTGTGTAAAGGAGTCAAATGTAGACAGTGGTTCCCAATGTTTTTGTCTTGGCAACCACTTAATTTTAGCCAAAATGAAGTGGTTGCCAAGACAAAAACATTGGGAACCACTGCATTATATAATACATATTATAAAGCAAACATGTAACAAACATCAACCACTTACATTTTCACAAAGTATAAATGGAAGCTAATTAATACATTTGACCTTTGCAGGCCTAAACAAAACCAATCCATATGCTAAATCAAGGTCCTTATATCTGTCATGAAGAAAAAAGTCTACTTAACAGCATATAGAATGTTTATTTGTGTGGTGCTATCGTATGGATTGATTGGCTGATCACAATGTAGGCCCTGACTGTCATAAGGTCTTTAAGGTCTGGACAAATATATTCCCCATTAAAACATGCATTAGAATACTGTATAGAGCTGCTGTATCCATGGTTTTCTGATTGCACAGACATTGATTTTGTACAGCTTGGCAAGCAGAATGAGTTTCCTGCACAGTAAGCTTAGAGGCATTAGTTACAGTTTGGCTGTCATCTGGTCTTGAATACAAGATGAACCACATTCTTGTCTTGAATACTCATCTAAAGGTATAAAAGGTCAACTGAAAGCTTGATGGGTCAGATGCCTGAGGAGAACATGATTTCCAAATCCCTGATGCCTTCTGTAAGCATTAACAGCAGCACAGTGTTTGTTTTCAGTTTATAATAAAGTGGGGCTCAGTGTTATCTCACTCTGACTAATATGCAACTTTGCAGTCTGCACACCATCTACAAAGGACTGCTGAATGTTACTCCGTCACAGGATTTGGTGTGCTTGTCGTTACAGTTGTAAAATGTATTTCTGTCACATCGTGGATATCTGCTGGCAGATAAACCCAAGCAAATAGGAGTCAGCTTAATGAAAGCAAAGCACATCTGCCAGCGAGGTTCTGCCTTTCATAATTTGGAATCTTAGTGAAAAGATAAATCTTCCTTTTTGTAGCTGGGATAAGCTGTGAAGTGGGCTTTTCATCATTTAAAAAAAAAAAAATCCCCCACTCTCCCGAAGAGAGCAGGAACTAGGCCTCGGCATTCCAAAAGCCAAAGTTTGTCATAAGAACTGCAGCACGTGTCCCAGTTGTTTCTGTGCTTCTTAGGAGAGATACTGGTTCCAAATGAGTACTATTACAAGATGTGAAAGCCTTCTTCACGTAGAACAATATTACCTTCAGACAGCAGGTGAGTTGTAATAACTGCAAAGAACATTGATGATTGTAATGCTGCATAAATCTGCCACATCTGTAATTTTTAAATTAAACATGTAATTTTGTTTTAGACCGAGGTACCTGATAATGCTGATCCCATGCTAATTAAAGCCTTTTCTTCTTTCCCTACTCATGACACATGAAAACAGCATACACTCGTATCTGGGGCATTGGTGATTTCACTGAATGTTACTGTCCTGTCTGAAGGCACAAAACACAGAGGCTGTGGGAAATTATTCATAATTTACTAGGCATCATGTTGCAGTATTAGTAGGAATTTGATGATTCATTGATCCAGTGCTACAGCTACACTTCTAACATCTTGCACTGGCAAAGGTTGAGCGCCAACTATGGACAAGAAGATGCAGACATTAGTGTAGCAGTTGTGTTATGTTGTGTTTAAACCTCAATATAACACTTTTGCAGCTCATCTTGTATTGTGGTTTCTCCAAGTGAAGGTGTGAAGGCTCAGAGATCACAGGTTCTCTGTTAAATATTTATTATGCATGAGTTACCATAAACATGTTCAAACGTTTATTTTCTTTATGATCAACATAGAGCACACAGGGTAACATTTTTAATCTGATCTCTCTGTAAAAACAATGCCAGTGGATATTTCAGCAGTATACGGTTTAGAACTTAAGAAATTGCAGACTGTCCTCACCAGAAAAACGTCCATATAGTTCGTCTGTGCAAGCAGCTTATTAACCCATGTTTATGTTTAATGAAGTTGAGCAAACCAGGAAGTCAGATGAAGTAGTATATACAGCTAGAAAGGCTGCTTATGGATGCCGTGGGGTGGATGGATGATTTGTGTCCCACGTGAAACCAAAGGTCAATGTTGACTTATTTAAAGTTTTAAGTTACATAACATTATGTACGTGACTTGCGTAACTTAACTTACGTTAGTTATGTGACTTACGTAACGTACTTATTTTAACCCAAACCATGATCTTTTCCTAAGCCTAACCGCTTCACAACGTTAACCAGGTGTTTAACGTCACGTGATTTATGTCACGTATGCTTGCAGCCCGTTCTCACCTTACAGCCCGTCCTCAACTGCCACCAGTAGGGGCGCTAATTTAGGAAATGCTCCAGTGGGTCGTGTTAGAGGGTAAGAACAAACGACCTACTGTATGTGGTCGTATGGGTTGGAGGACTTTTTAAAAAATTTGCTAGTATAGAAATATTCTCTTTGGACTGCTATTAATGTTTGTGGATTCTTTAACACTCTTAAAACCTGCCACATGAAACCACCTGAATGACTTCTTGTTCTTCTATTTTGAATGTTAATTTTCAGATTGTTCTCCTTTTCAAAATTGCATTGTTGTCAAACAGTGTCCTGGCCCCCCTGGTTCTCTGCCCCCTTTTGCCAAGAAACCAAAAACAAACTTTTACTGAACAAGACTATATGCATTCGTCACATTTTGTTTATTCAGGTAATTAGGGGCCTCTTGGAATTGCCAACAGTGTTGCCAACGTTTTTCCAATGAAAGTAGCTAGCACTAGCTCTAAAAGTTGCTAAAAGTCGTCAGATGACATCATACACTTAAGTGCATGTTGATGACATCATCACACATTCATTTGCATAAAGCTTAGTGCAGTGAGGGAGAGATCACCGAAATTTAAGACATAAAATGTAGATAGAGAAACCTTTGGCCAAATAATCACAAACCTTCTATTTACATATTTACAAGATCAAACGAACTGTTTACATATTTACAACATATAGTTTTAATTAAAATTAACATTCTAACAAACACACATCAAAAACTATTTACATTTTTTTCCAGAGAAGTCCTTCCGTTTTTCCATCAGTTTTTCTCCAAAACATTAGATGCCACAAAGCAGTTCCTGTCTGCAATATGTCAAAGGGCCACATCACACTCCCTACCCTTCCAGGGGGTAGACTGACTGACCTGCCTGGTCTGCCTACAGTGTACACAGGTCTTGCGTCCATAAGAGGCCTTCCTGCCTGTATCGAGTTGGTTGGAGATTGCCACGGGTAAGTGGCCACTCTTTGCCTTGGCAGGAGGGACCGCAACTGTGACACCACACAACTGGGCTATCAGCTCCTCCAGGAAGGCCCTGTGGGTCATGGGTTCCTCCTGCTTCTCTCTGCAGAGCTCCTTGTGAAGGAGGAAGCTGTTTGTGGCTGCAATGTCCAGGAAGTGGAGGAACAATGTCCGGTACCAGCGCAAGCTCTTGTGGTGTAATGAGTAGTACTGTATCAGTTGGTCTGACAGATCAACACCTCCCATGTGCGTGTTATATTCCATGACATGTTTTGGGCATGGAATGGATTTGGTGGGCCAGTCGCCATTCAGAGTTTTGACTCTCCTCTGCACAGTGCTTCCAGAGAATTCCTGGTGGATTATAGAACAGACAGAGACCTTGCGTGTGTCCATCCACCTCATAAAAACCATTGGGTCGTCACGGATCCACCTGATTGGTTGACAAGTCAAAACACAGCCTCTGATTGGTCGGCAGACTCAACCCAAGGCATCATAGGATTGCCAGTTGACATCTAACAACCATGCTAACAACAACAATAGCAGTTTTCAATACGGAAAAATGTATTATTTTGAATTCTATCTTCATGTAAACCATTGCAGTCAATGGAAATAGAGCATCTTTAAACAATCAGTTTGTCATTTATGGAGCAATCAATCTTTGTAAAAATAAATTACAGACATCTCTATGTTGTCTAGACGAAGTCCACAAATTCTCAGAATTTTGTCTTGATATCTGAATTTTTGGCTCTAGTCTGAAATCTGCCTTTAAGCCGTTATCACAACCCTGGTGGCTGCATCAGTCGTAGTGTGAAGCCACCTCTGGTTTTCCTGTTTCTACTGGTAGCTCAACGTGTTCACGACATGACAAAGGTTTGAAGTTCAAGACCCGGGTGATGCACAATGAATACCTAAGCAGGTCAAAATTCCAGGTTGTCCACTATTTTGGTTTATGACTTAAACACTTTCAAAACTAATGACATTCCCATCAGCCTCAGCTGTACTTAGACTTTAGTGCCAATTAGCAAATATTAGCAGCATGCTAACATACTAAATAAAGATTATGAACATGGTAGACATGACCTTCTTGTTAGCATGCTGACAGAATTTACTGTAGAGCTGAAATGATTAATTGATTAATGGATTAGCTGATCGACAGAAAAGTATTTTAATAATCGATTAATTGTTTCAGTCATTTTACGAGTAAAAATGTAAACTACTAACAGACTATTGCGGGGGTTTTGGACAGGAATCTGAAACTCTGGGAAATTATAAGTCTTGATTTTACAAAAGAATTATATTCCAATTAGTATGTAACACTGTCTCATTAATCTCCCATTGCTAGAAAGAGTAGAGGAAGGCCTATACTCCTATCAAGATTACTTCATGTAAGCTGTTGTCAGACTTATATATACAGTCGAAATGTCCAAACATTGTATGAAATCACAGCAAAAGATATCCATATAGAAAAGCTCCAACTGGCTAATACTTATTTTGAGGTACATATCGAATATCTGCATAAACATCACGCTGTTTCTCTGACATCTCATGAAACATAAGAAATTGCAATTGATTTTCCCCCTTTCACTGTCAGTGATTTGAGTATTCAAGATAAAGCGCTATATAAATGTAATCCATTATTATTAAAATAATGAATGAAAGTGACAGAACAGTTGATTTGTGAATTTTCATTCTATCTTTATCTATCCAGGCAGAACACTGAAGAAATTGTTATTTTTAAGGATGGCCAGGTTATGGTGATGGTCTCGTGAGGATAGAGAAAGTGTAAGAAAAAATAAACAAATTACTCAATTTCAAATAATTAACAGCCAGGCATAAAACATGTTGAGATGAAAAGAAAGATGGAAACACAAACAGGACACAGCTGACAAAAAATGATGTAGTTATTTCTGTGTCAAAATGTACAGTGAATAACATCAGAACATATACAGACATTTCCAAGGTAAAATGTGATGCTTGGGAGGGTTCAGCTGATGGATGAACATTTCACTAAGATCAGTAAGCAAACATAGACACCAAAACAATATGTACATAACTGGGATTTCAGTTTTAATAGTGTCAAAATGAAACACACAGAAGCAGTGGTGCGACGTGGGAAAGATTTGTGAGATTTGCAAAGTTTGACATCTACTCCTCCTGGACCACTAATATATGGCGGTGAAATATAACAAACCACATACTGTATCATTCATCTGTTTTTTCTTTGTTTGTTTGTTTTTAATACTTGGTGACATTTAGAAAACACAATTAGCTTAAAATGAAAGAGAAACATGAAGTGCACACATCCCTTTTCTTCTAGATTCAAATGATGTACTGTTAACAACATTTAAATGAAAACTCCACCAATGTACCAAACCTGTGAAAACAGGTAATGTCTGCTGTGGCTCTGGAGGAGTTTTGTCAAGTCTTAGAAAATAACCCTGATGATGTCATAATGATGTCATCAGTCTTGGAAACTCAAACTTTAGAACACAAAGCCTGATTTACAAACTGCGGGCATGGAGTTTGAAAGATGTGAGCATTTACCAAGCTGCTTGGGTCTAACAAAAAGATGTGATCCTGATGAATTATGGGAAATGTAGAATCCTCCTTTTCATCTATCCAGTAGCTATTTTTGGAGCTTGACCCATACTAGGGACTTAAAGTCAGGCTATCTCAGCCTCTGCTGCTTTGATTTTGAACATTGGTAGACTAATCAAAGCTAATAGACAAATGTATGAATTCTGTTTTAAATTTGTCTCTTGCAAGTCTCCCAACTTTAATTACTAATTACTGTCAATGTCCACCCAGTTTAATGCCTCTTAATGATGGAACCAAGAAACCACGTCCTTTTTTGGTAATGAGTACATGGTTATTTCATTGGCAAATGAAAGGCAAGTGTGGCTGATTTCTTTTTGAAATGCCTTGACACTTTTGTTTAAGGGATGTTAGGCTCAGTACATTTTTCCCACTGGACAGTATTCAGATCTAACTCCCGATGTGAATATACTTCCCAATGTTCCTGCTCTTTACTAGTTTCCAATCTTTCCAATCAATACCAGTCTTCCAAGCTTAACTGAAGGTGCCCTGTGGAGTTTTCTTATAAACAAACAAAGTTTGCGTTTACATTTAATATAATATACACCAAAATTCCTTGTGTGTATCCTTGTCAGGACCAGAGCTTCATGATGATCAAAGTCCAGTCAGAGCTCTGAGGAAACGCCAGCTGCTAAACAAACACTCCAAGAATACATAAAAATGATATGTATGAATATTTATCCTGTAGTCTTAAAGGTACAATGTGTAATTCCTGGCCACATGCTCCAAAATAGGGGGCAGCATTTCACCTTGTGGATGCAATATTATAAGAGTATGGTCTAGACCTGCTCTATAGGACGAGTAGTAGGGGAGCCCTGAGATAACCTCTCTTATGATTTGGCACTATATAAATAAAATTGAATTGCCACAATTGCATGGTTTACTAATTGCAGTGATGACATTGTTCGAGATTGTGTACAGTTAGACACGTGTAATAAACCTTGCAATGTCCTCAAAAAATGTATAGCGAACTTTCCAAACTTCCAAATATTGCCTCATCTCATATAATAATGCCAAGCACTTACAATATGGTGAACCGAAGGACATTTTTTCAGTCGGTCTACTACTGGGTCAATACGATCTCAATTTACAGTCATCAGTTATTTTTTTAACAACCAAACCAAACTGCTAACTAACAGCAGGGCAAGAAGTCACAAAATTCGACCAAACTGCTGAAAGTCTGAGAGCCGGTCAAAATACCACTGCTATCTTATACTCTCCACGTGTGGCGTCGGCCTGTACTTTACGTTGCTTAGCTCAGTTTTAGCGAGACCATAGCAGCAAGAAAACAGCCACATCAAAAACATACATCGACGCCATTTGGAAAGTTTGACCTGGGCTGGCGTTCGATTCCCAGCCTGAATAATTATCCCCAGCCCTGATCCTTTAAGTCTAACAAACGTTAAATGTATTGCCTTCCTCATAAAACATTAGTAAAGCCGATTTTTTTACAGTTTGAATCCTGCATTGTTTCCATCCATGTTCACTTGCTAGCATTCTTCTTCCCTGCCTTTGCTGGCACATTGCTGCATTTCTCAGCGCATTACCACCACCTGTGGATCAGTGGAACAGTGTGAAACCACTGGCAGGCATGTTTATCGCATCGCCTGCGTGGTTATGTGTTTGCATTCATGCAACACAAACGGAGCCATTCATAAATCTGCTCTGGTACTAGTGGTCAAAAACTCCTTAAACTGAATCCATAGTGTAATTAAATAAACCCACAACATTCATTCGCAGATGACATACAAGAGCTTACAGTCACATCAAAGAGTATCAGTGCATGTGTGAATACATGACCTACACATGCCCCTTAATTTTACTCTGCTTTGAGTACAGCAATGGCCTTTTACAGCAGTTACTTAATAAAGCTAATTATTCATTATAAAGTACAGCTGAAAGGCAAAACAAGCATGAAAAGGTTAATAAGCAGTACCAGACCTTCTGCAGAGGCTACAAGCAATCGACAGTTACAACCCTGGACTTTTGTTATTTTGGGCTGCAGAATGGACAGTTCTGTTTCAGTGTCAATTTTCTGCAGTACTCTGTTGCTGTCAAGTAAGCTATTTTTTATTGTCACAGTAATATAGTTATTGCAATGTTGATGAAACCCAGTGAAGATGGGGAAGAGATGACCATGTGATACAAATGCAGTAAGTTTATATTTAACAGAGCAAGCTTTCCTTGGTTTCTGCTGATTAGGAGTGACTTTAAACTTCCAAAAACAGCTGCCCTGAATACTGTTAACAGTTTGAAATCAGAAGAAATACATGAATGGACAAACTCAGAAACCAGCTACCAGTTTCATGTGCCCCAAACCACACAAGTTAGAGTACTTATTTTGCAGAAGAGTGGCGTAACTAACTGCAGCTTTTTGAAAATGCACAACATTCTTCCAGTTAGAAACTGAACAAACCCACGTTATCTTTCTTCCTGGTCAAAGGTTATATTAAAAAGATGTTTCAATAATGAATGAATGTCTGCATACTATTTTATTAATCAAAGACCATTAGCAGTAAGAGTTGTGAGCTAGTTTGATCATGCAACTACTACTGATGTCGAGGCAGTGCCTGCAATTATTGCACATATATGGTATCACTCTGGAGAAAGTGGCACTTGCGTCTCATCCTTCATGAAAATTTCACCACCATTTGATAGAGTGAGGCAAAGAGTGAGAGCTCTGTGCTTCATCGATTCTGTCAGAAGTATCTGTGTGCAGTTGACTGTCAGATCATCTCCAAAGTCAACTCCTGATATTTAAGCCTCCTGACAGAACATCACCCTTTATCTCAGACACTTTTAATGCCCTCTGTTTTACTGTGTACACGATGGTGCACTGAAGAAGAAAAAAAGAGGACTTCAATCGTTTCTTTTTCTTTTGCGCATATCTATGCATATTATTTTGGAGACTGTGGATTCTGAGTTTTGTGTAAAAAGAAGACTTGGTCTATAGTTTGGAGTAAGACTGACAGACATGAGCGTCTGGACCTCTGGGTGCAGGGTTAACACACTGTGGTGCTAAAAAGGCTCTTGAGTTAATTGAATCAATTCAGCTTTTGTCCTGAGAGTGATCACTAAGTATCAGTACACAAGGGTCAAAATTTCCCTAAAACTGCAGGAAGCAATGGATGGTTTCTAAAAAACATCTCTGAGGCCTTTTTGTGTCTCCAAAAAAAAAAAGAAACATGGGATGTGAATGTGTGTGAATGCGAAGAAATGATAAATGTTACAAGTTAGTGACCAACTTGCAACTGTTTAGACTTTTAAAGGTGAAATATTTCAGCTTTCTCTCGACAGCTTTAATAGTTACCAGCTGCGACATCATTTAAATGTCTGTCTGTGGACAGATTTAGTCAACGAGATAGTGTCACAACTGCACAAGATACAGTCACGAAACTTTACAGGTGTAGTTGAGATCAAAATGAAGGCCGAGTTTAAAGATGGGTGTGGTCCGTGCCAGGGCCCCGGAAGTAGGGGGGGTAGGAAGTAGGGACGCCCCTGGCCCGCTCACTTCTCTCCTGTCATGTGTTCCATTGCACACCGATTTGGCGTCACGGCTGGTGTGATCCCATCGCTTGATCTTATTTCTAAATGGGAGGACTTATAATTCTAGCAGTGTGCCATCACCTCGTTTTGTACAAATATTACACCATATTATACCATAATACCAACAGGTTCCAACTACAAGTTTCTGTTTCATAGTTTTCTTTTAATCATCTCCTCAATGTTCCAAAGGTGGCTATCATCAATATTTTCATAATAACAATGTATGACAATGTGAAACCAATGTGACAATGTTGTGTTCACTTCAACTTGTTGCCGCTGCCCCCAAGTGGCCAAACAAAAATCAGTTATTGCAGGTTAAACTATACAATAGGTTTAAGTTATGGCCATCAGTTTTAATTATTTCAACTTTAAATCGTGTTTTGGTAGCTTGGCATGGCAGATATATATATACTGTATGTATATATGTATACTACAATACCCATGAGCCTTGGCTGCTGTTGCTGTGGAGAAGAAGCCAGTCAGAGGCTGTAGCAGTTGTGAACAAAACACAGAGTCACAGTGGCCAGGAATTGACCAGGAATCAAAAATTCTAAATTCCGTCATTGGATGTTTCTTACAGAAATGAACCTTGAGTGTCATAATTAACTACACAGTCTTGTACCTTTGACTTTTTATCAAAGATATTTTGATGACTGTCAGCTAACATTTCTATGGAGAAAATGTATGGGACTTTCTACTTCAGGGTGCCTAAAATAGCTTCTCCCACTTAACAACGCTATTGCAGTTTATAGTCGCTCTGCTCAACGCTTCTTTATTTAGGACCATGAAATCAGTGTAATTGGCTTGAAGTCTAGTGGTAAAGATATTTTTTTTTATCTTCAGAGCTCTGACAATTTCTTTTAGTGTTGACTTGATACCTTTGTTTAAGAGATGTTACGCTGTGATGATGTAACATCATACTCCATACTGTGCTTCAAGTGAAAAATCTCACATTCAGCAGCATCGTACTGACAGTTAAATATACCTGGTCTTTTAGTAAGAGACGCCTTGAAACAATGTTTAAAGTAAAAGAAAATAACAATATCCACACCATGAATAGGGTGTCTGGCTCATAGAAGAAATATGTAACACTGTAATTCTGTTTTTCCCCTGAGGGACTGTAGGCTAACTGAAACAAGGCAACAATGAGCACTTTCACCAACTAGATATATTTTCATTTGATGCTTAAAGATTTGTTATACCAACATGCTCTTTCAGCTCTGCAGCCTTCACTAACCTCAAACAATGGGGACAATAAACATATGAAACCCCAAAAAAACACACGGAAATATGCAGTGTAGTTTAAAAAAGATCACCAGAAGAAGAGTCTGGCTGGCCACCTAATCATAAATCATTGTAGCGATCAATAACTAGAAAACCCATATGGGCCTATGCCCCAAGCATCAACAAAACAGAGACAATGGTGATACAGAAAGTTTTACTGAATCAAATAGAGAGCTGGTAACATCATCCCACAACTAAAATAAATGAAATTAGTGAAGATGGTCTACACAGATCCACAGTTCTGTACCTCAAATTGAAGAGACTCTCTGAAAGGGAGGGACATATTTCCTGTTCAGGGACCTAATGCATCAACAGCCGGCTGCATGGCAAGTTTTGGGGTCAAACCCTCAGGGCTCTGTTTTCACGAATCAGTGGTCAACCATGGTAAGTACAATAAATGACACACCATGCTCTGTGACGGAAACTGAGTGATTATGTTATTATGATTATGAGTATGTTATCAGAGAAGGTGGATGGAAGTCATGAAATCCAAACCTTTAACTACAAAGGGACTAACTGAACATCATATCAACTTGGCTCACAACACATTCAGTTATCATGTTGCGTTGGTCCCAAAGTAGGAACTACAGAGAAAATCTGGCTACAGGACAGATACATTCCCCAGTCAATGACATCTGTATAGGATGCAGCCGCCTTCACAATCCTTACTTCAGGTCTCAGCACACTTAAAGGCTTCCGCATGCAATCTCTACAGCCATTAATGTGTACATACTGTTGCACCTCTGTGCTTACAGGGGTTGGAAGGTACCTTTTCAGACTGTGGTTCAGTCAGCCAATTCACATGGAATGTAAATGCAGAGTAAGTACAGCCTTGATATTTACCTCTTACCTCGTCACTCCCCAAAAGGAAGCATCAAGCTCAGCACAGCAGGGAGTGACGAGAATAACTTCTCCCCTAGCAGAACGTAGACTCAGAAGCTACAGGTGGATGCTGGGGTGGAGCTTGTGACAGCATAGCTCTCAGGTGAGCCGTGTAGCTTCAGTACACCGCTATAATCAAGAGGGTGCGTTGGATACATGTTACAGTGTGAAGAGTATGTCACGCGAGTGTAGTGACGGACTGAAAGTGATTTGCCTGAACTAGCTTGCAGGCTTCACTTAATTTTGAGCTATGGGCAAATCTACAGCAAGCACACCAGAAAGCCGGCCACAAAATAGATGTAAAACCAGGCTGATCATTTGGTGCTTTTAAAAAGAACATAACTGAGTACCAGTGTCTTTATTTTGAAATGTAGGCTACACATTCTTGACAGTTGCTAGAGACAAAACAAAAAGACAATTTAACCAGAATATATCATTATGGACCTGGACAACAAATATGAAGATGAAGATGAAGACCAGCCTACCAGTTTTTTCTACACTATAATTAAACCAACTCACGTCTCCCCTTCCTGTGATGTTCTGTCTGTTTCTCTCTCAGTCTATTTCTACACAGACCTCTGGGGGACTGGATGGAGCCTCAAACATGAGCATTGCTCCCACTCTGAGCCTCGTCGTTCTGGTATCCCCGGTTCATCTGACCATTCAGACTGTTGACCTTTATCTGTCCTACCATACCCACATTCCAACTTCAATTTCACTAGTCAGTATACCCTTGAATATTTCTATCTCAGGAGTGGTCTTTGGTAGCTAAATACCACTTTGCCAGCACAGAACCCTGGCATGTGCTACATGCTTTTACTGAGATAAAGCTCTCAGAATCAAAGAGCTTCGTTCTAGGTCCACAGTTGTGTGCCGAGATAACCAATTTGCCCACACAATAAAGCTTCAATAGACCAGTTTGGAATGCAGCCAAAGGATATAAATGGTTGTTTTTGTAATTTGAACAACTGGGCATGGCACAATATGAGATTGTTTTCTCTCCACTTTTACTTCTTCTGGACTATTTTTATTGCAGTTGCTCTCTCCACCACATGTATGTACAGTATTTTCCCATATGACTACTTTTGAACCACAGCAACAGGTCCTCACTTGGTGTTTTTAAAAGGGTATGCTTAGAAACACAAAGAATCTCTCACTGAAGTAAAGACAACCGCAAGTCTCTTTCTTGAAGACAATTTTAATATTTACTAAGCTTCTAATGTGGCCACAAAACTAAAAGCAAACAGAGAGCAAAAAGATGAACATAAAAAGAGATTGTTACAAAATATGCAAGCAGGAAGCAATGCATTTCATAATCTTCTTGATATGGTTACTGAGGAAGCGGTTCAAACACTCTATACAGTATGTTGTACTGTATATGCCATCCATTTACTGGTAATGGGGATTTCCTACATAACCTTTGCTGTGGCCACAAGTGGCAATTCTATAAAAATGTCACAGTGAATATCTCTTAAAGGAGCTGTAAGTGTCATTCACTGCCACTAACTGTTGCACAAGAGCACCAGCATCTCAGACCAAAACAAATGGACGCATTGGCCCACCAGACTCCATTGACAAAAACAGTCATTTTCATCATCATAAAACACACTTCATTCAAACTGGACAGAAACAAAATAAAGCTCACCAAAACCATCTTTGTTAGTCTTTCCACTGTTCCAACAATCTCCAACTCTGGTTTGGTAGAAACAAACCCTTAATTCACAGAGTTAGATGTGAAAAAGCAGCCGTGAAATGGGCTGCAATGGCTGCAACGTAATCCTTGGGGATAAATGCGCCAGTCATAGTACGTCCACTAAAAGTGCTTGTTTTTGCCACTGACAGGCTCAGATTGTTATTCTAAGTGTCTGACAACATTATGGAAAGGATCTCTACAGAGACAGACCTTTTTGTTAAAGAGGAAGCTTGTTTAACCAGAAACAGCAGTTATTTCGCTCTCCTCAAAGCCAACAGTTTCACAAGGAGAGGCTCACAAGCACTAACAAGCCGGACCAGCTACCAAAACAAAGAACAGAGAAGCTAGCAAGACAACACAGATGGAGGGGGTGTGACGTCATGCTCTGCTCAGGACGCCATTACTCCACTATATATTTACATAGCAAATACCTGTTTGCTGCTATATTAATGTTCAAAATCTTGTATACAGAACCTTTAATGTCTCAAGATTCCATTTTTGCTTTAAAGAAATCATCATGAGGCGACCTGACTGAAAGCAAGTGGAATGAGCGAAGAGGAAAATGAAAAATGTCTCCTGGAGAGATTACTTCTTGTTTCACATTTGTGATCAAATCAATTAAATGTTTATCAGCGACATGCTAAAACTTAGTGTAGCAGTAGGGCAAGTACTGTAGGACAGACTCATTAAGTCAACAAACTGACTCAGGAATGTCAGTTACAGAGCAACATCTAAAGTTTGCTAACACTAGCTAACATTAGCTACCATAAGCTACTGGTCATACCAGACCGAGTAAGATTGTAGCAGCAAAACCTCTGTGTCTGGACTTGAGCAAGGGCATGTTTTATTGCTTATGAATTCCTAGTGGAAGATTGTTATTTTTTCTTCCAAAAGTTACATAATATCGCTTTAATGTTTAAAATCAGGAATAAAAAGGTTGCCTGCAGCATTTTATTGTGGAGACTCCCTGCCTTGCTTGAAATAAAGTGCAGATGTACTAAGGCAGCCACTTCAGACAGCAAAGGCCACGAATTTTGTGAGGGAGGCGATTATTTATATTCATCTAATATCTACATTGATAATGAGATGACATGAGATTCAGCTCAGCAGGTGATTGATCGATAGCACTGTCTTCTTCACAGTAAGAATCAGAGGAGCACATTGCAATGCCACGGAAAAACGAAATCCTAACCTTTAAGTAAAGACACACAATTGAATTACTGATTCAGGTGGGGATGTTTGAGGAAAAACTCACCTCTGCACTGCAGGTCAAACACCAGGCTACAGTTAGTTTGATAACCATACCAACATTTGTTTCTCAGTTTTGGTTTTCTTTGCTCAGGTTTTAAGATATCCGTCTCCACCCTAATAGTTAATTTGTAAGTTAGATAGTTGGCAAAGCAGTAGTTTTACTCAAAGGTATTGGACTAGTAATTTGATCTACATCTGGAAACTTGGAGTCAAGACAAGGCAAGAACAGCTGGAAAAGTACCTCTCTAAGGAAGGACACAAGAATAACGTCCAAATGGAGGATTTCATTTGTGAGGAATCTATCAGCAACACATCAGTTCTTTTGTTTCTCCTGTAATAGGGCATCTTGTCATGCTGAGGAGTGCCTCCCCGTCTCCATTCTGCCTGTGATTTTTATCTCCACACCGGACCAACATACTGCTGAGAACAAATGTATATCAAGGAGACATGAGATAACCTCAGCGATACATCATCCGGTTTGTATTCCCAGGGATGATGAAAGGGGTTTCTCTTGTCATGAGATTTTACAACACCAATACACATGTCTGTTTCTATTAACCCTCAAGGAACCAGGAGGGATGTACTCCAAACAATGGGACACATTTGTTATAGACATTTACAACTTTTGGACATCATATTATCTGCTTTTAATGTGAATGTTGTGGTTTGTTTGTATTGCTGTCATATGACAACCTTTTATCTCCAGTTTTAGAACAGTTTCAGATTTGTTTTTTTTGGGGCAAGTCTAAGTCAAGAATTAAGTCCTTCAGGACAAGTTCAAGTCTTGTATATTAGTATATTTTTTCAAGTCTCTGAACACTGACCATAAAAATGACGAGGCATTGGAGTTGGTTGGAGCACAAGAATTGAACACATACTTGCGTCTGCATTCATTAAAAGGTCATTAGTGACTTTGAGAAGGGCTGTCTCAGTGCTGTGGTGTTGACAAAAGCCAGATTGGAACTTTTCAAAGGTATTATTGTTTTCCACAGCAGCAAGAAGCTGCTTAGATACAAGTTCTTTCAAGAACCTTGGAAATAAAAGGCAGTTTGGAGATTGGGTGATGGTTATCCAGGAGGGTGGGATCAAGCCCAGGTTTTTTTAGGACTGGCTGGACACAAGCAGTTTTAAAGTAATCTGGGACGCAGCCAGTAGACAGCGAGCTGTTCAAAATAATTAGCAAAAAGGGCGCAACACAATCCATAACTTCCAATAAAAACCTAGTCCTGGAGGACACTCTCATAAGAGACATGATGTCTGTGAGTTCAAGCAGAGTAACAGCAGAAAAATTGCTCAAAGAATCCCTGAGTGGGTGATCCACATCTAAAAAGGCAGGGTTGGGGGTGATACCAGATCTTATTAACTCCACCTTTCCAGCAAAGTGCAAAATAAACTTTTCACAATCAGCATCACAATCAGCAGGGGCACAAGGAGAGGCAGGCTTAACTAACTGCACTATCCACAGTCTTAAATAGGAATCTGGGGTTGTGCTGATGGGCAGAAAAAAGTGCAGAGAAATGGCATGTTCTTGCATCCTTCACCATCCTACTATAAAGGAGTATTAACTCTTTCATAGTCACAAAGTGGACCTGTAGGCCATCTGCGTTCTGCTCTTCTGCATTTCCTTTTACAGCTTTGAATACTGTTATTTAACAATCACTGTTTTCTAGTCTTTGGGTTTGGTCTATTTTTCAGAGGAGCTATGAGATCTAAGGTTGAAGAACACAGGTAGTTAAATGAATCAACCAAATCGCTGGTGTTGGAGGAATCAGGAAACACATTGTCAGGAGAATTGAACAGTGTACAGAATTTTGAGGCACTATACTCATTAAGGACGCGTGTGTACTTAGAGCGGGATAAGAGAGTACTAGCAGCCTGTAATTCACAGTTAAAAACAATGCATAGGTGATCGGATACAAACATGTCCCTGATTTCCACAGATGGAGTTTTCAGGCCCAGACTGACTAGACTAGACTAGGTCTAAGGTGTGGCCACGGGAATGAGTTTGGCCAGACACATGTTGTTGAAAGTTAAAAGAGTTAGTGATATTTAAAAAATCAGCTGCAAGGGCATTAGGATATAGTGTGCATGTCCCAGCCTGCATGCTGCCTGTTGCCATAGCTCCGTTACTTCCATTCCTGTGTGCACTGACGTAAAGGCGAGCTGCTGTAACAAAAGAGTTTCCCCTCAGGGATCAATAAAGTATTTCTGATTCTGATTTCTGATTAGAAACATGAATATTAAAATCACCACAAAGAAGAATTCTATCATAATTTAAAACAAGACAGGATAAAAACTCCAACAAGAAGGAGCCTGCTGGTTTTGGGGGGCGATAAATAATAGCAAATATGACCAGGAGGGGGCCACGAAGTTTAAACATAAGCACTTCAAAGGAGGAAAAATCATTGCAAGCTATGAGGTTACACTTTAAATGTATCCTATAGACAGTAACAAGGCCCCCACCTCGACCACAAACCCTAGGGCGGCTAAAGCAGTCATAATCTGGAGGGCACAATTCAGCCAGCTGACTGTGATCACCAGGACGTAACCAGGATTCTGTTAAGAACATGAAATCAAAATCAGTAGAAGAGATAAAATTATTTAAAATAAACGTTTTGTTAGAGAGGGATCTTACATTGAGAAGAGCCATCTTAAAAAGTCTGTGCTGGTTCAGATTTGAGGTTGAGAGTGGAGGTAGGGTTCTGGCCCGATCTTTATTAAATTATTATTATTGCTGTGTCGGCTGTGTCTGTTTCGTATTAAGGACCTATGTGAAATTACCACAGGAATTTTAAAAGTAGCACTAGAGGGATCCAGGCTCCAAATAGCAGCACTATGATCAGTCCACAAGGGGAGTTAGTGGCAGCAACTAATGTTCACGTCCATTAGTTGCAAACAGATACATTCAGTTCACCGTTCACCAAAACCATGAACACGCTTAATGAACGGCACTCTTTGAATGCGTTAATGCACAACACTGGGAATCAGAATTCTTTCCAGCTTGGCTTGTCCACAAAGCGAGACGACAAAGCAACTTCTCTTCCTTTACGAACTGGTAACATACCTGGGCATTATATAGCAGAGCATAGCATAACAAGGCTAAGCACAGGACTGCTTAATTTATGCTAAGTTGATGTTAGTGCTTCACGCCGACACAGTCTTTGCATGCAACTAACTCTCTTAACTTGGCACTGTTAGCTTACAAATCACACACACATACTTCAATTTGGCCTTAAACACAACCACATACAGCGGAGAGGAACTTTAAAGCTCCTGCTTCACATCCTTTCTTTTTTCTGACCATGTTTGTTCATGCTCGGGCACGCGAGACATACGGAGGCAGAACAAAGAAACACACACGCATTCTTTCTGGCACGCACCCAGACCTGTGCACACGAACACGCACACACACACACACACACACACACACACGTTTCATCTTGTGTGTTTTTGCTTTTAATATCTTTTTAAAAAATGCTTGTGGATATACATGCTGGTTTCTTTAATGTTGCACAAGAGTGAATATATCGCCAACCTCTTCTATGTTGAACTTCAAATCCTTCAACCTGCTAGCTATTGGTGCTAATTCTGGTTATAATTATTAATTTAATTATTAATCTGAGTTCCAAATTGATAGTTTAGTGTATTTTATGAGACTAAATTAATTTATTGGCTATCAGTTTTCAGTTCTTTAAGAGTGGTGCCCTCCAGGTGTGGTTGTCTTTAAGGGCCAAACTAGAGGTGTATGTGTGTGGGCTGTTTAGGATAACGGTGCCAAGTTAAAAGGAGTTAGTTAGCATGCAAAGACTCTGTCTGTGTGGAGCACAACATAACTAACATCAACTTAGCGGTGGCTGAGAACTACGGTTACAATAATAACCTTATGTTAACCATGGAGAAGATCACAACAACAAAACCTCAAAAAAACACATCAGTAATGTCACATGTTCAAAAGTTTTGCTTAGCTATATACACTGTTACTCTATGCTATGCCCAGTTGTTACGATACCTGTCCATGGGAGGGAAAGAGAGGTGGCTTTGGTGCTGCTGTTAGCTGGCGGTCAGTCTCTTGTAGACGAGCCAAGCTGGGAAGGATTGTGGTTCCGCTGTGGAAGTGTCTTTTGCTGTGCAGTGTCCACTTGTAGAGATCGGAGGAAGCCGGTCGCTCTGCCTGTGGTTGTCCTTACAGAGTTAACAGCTCGGCGTTAACTTGCTTTGTGCTCCTGTTAGCATGTGAAGTTAGCTGACAGGCTTTGTGTGTGGCAGCCGTTTGCGCTAAACTTTGATCTAACAGGCCTTCGCAGCGCTTTGGTAGAATAGGAGACTTCGGCAGGTTACACAGTGAAGCCAGGAGGATAGAGTTCAGGTGGGTGTCTGCTGGTGAGCATGCCAGACTGAGAGGGAGACAGCCATGGCTGTCCGCCGCAGTGAAGGATTCCAGGAGAAAGAGAGACCAATGATCACCTTTTCCAACCTTTTTATTGACCTGGTGACATCCGGGTCACAGGTCAGACTGGCCAATGCTGCGTTCAGTGGCTCAGGATTGTGGGACAAAAGAGAATGCAGTCGCCTGACAAAAGTTCAGTTAACAATCACCCAAATTAATTAATTCATCTGTGGAGTCCCAACAGAAGACACATCCTAAGGCAGTTGAGAATGACCAAACTAAGATCCTGTGGGACTTCAAGATGCAGACTGACAAACTGATGATGGCTAAACAACCAGACATTGTGTTGATCGACAAACAGCAGAAGAAGGACGTGGTGATAGATGTAGCAATCCCAAGCGACAGCAACATCAAGAAGAAGGAATACGAGAAGCTCGAAAAAAAAACACAGAGTGAAAGAGGAGCTAGAAAAGACGTGGAGCGTAAAAGCAATAGTGGTGCCAGTAGTAATCGGAGTACTGGGGGCTGTGATTCCAGGTACGACATCTGAAGTCGCTGTCCAGAAGAGTCAGTCCTAGGAACAGCTAAGATACTGAGCAGATCCCTCAGACTCCCAGGCCTCTGGTAGAGGAGCCGAGCTAGGAAATTTATTGCATAAAACTTCGTCCTTCACCCTCCGCGGGTGGTCTCATCCTTCGAGCTTGGGTCCTCTACCAGAGGCCTGGGAGCCTGAGGGTTCTGCGCCGTATCTTTTCTGTTCCTAGTACTGCACTTTTCTGGACTGAGATGTATGGTGTTCTTCCAAGGATCTGCTGTAGCCACTCCTACAGTTTGGGGGTCACTGCCCCGAGTGCTCCGATGACCACGGGCACAACTGTGCCTTACAAGCCTTCTCCAGCTCTTCTCTGAGGCCTTGGTATTTCTCTAGTTTCTCATGTTGATCTTGGCTCGGTCATTCTCTACCACCTTTGGAGGTGTTTCCCACTTTGACCTCAGGGTTTCCAGTCCATACTCTGTGCAGATGTTCCTGTACACTATGCCAGCCACTTGGTTATGGTGCTCCATGTCTGTTTTCCCTGCCATCATCTTACACCCTGCAGTTATGTGCTGGATTGTCTCAGGGGCTCTTTGCACAGCCTACACCTTGGGTCTTGTCTGTTGTGGTAGATCTGGGCCTCTATTGCTCTGGTGCTCAGGGCCTGCTCCTGTGCAGCCATGATGAGTGCCTCTGTGCTGTCCTTCAGTCCGGCCCACTCTAGCCATTGGTAGGATTTCTTGATATCAGCCACTTCAGTTATGTTCCGGTGGTACATCCCATGTAGGGGTTTGTCCTCCCTCCCATGATGGTCCCTCCTCCAGCACCTCTTCCTCTGTTCCCCATTGCCTGAGACATTCACTGAGCACGTCATCTGTTGGGCCCTTATCTTTGATGTACTTGTGGTTTCATCCTGGATAGTGGCTCTCACACTCACTAGTCCACGGCCGCCTTCCTTACGGCTAGCGTACAGTCTCAGGGTGCTGGATTTGGGATGGAACCCTCCATGCATGGTGAGGAGCTTTCATGTCTTAACGTCTGTGGTCTGTAGCTCTTCCTTTGGCCACCTTATTATTCCTGTAGGGTATCTGATCACTGGCAGGGCGTAGCTGTTTATTGCCTGGGACTTGTTCTTGCCATTGAGCTGACTTCTTAGGACTTGCCTTACTCGTTGGAGGTATATATATATATATATATATATATATATATATATATATATATATATATATACACTGTGTTTTTTTTCTAAAATTGATGAAGTGCAAAGATTCCATGCAGATACTATCCTTGAGAACATCTGTAAAAGAAATATGTTTATCTATCTCAGTATACTGTATATATATGTGTGTGTGTGTGTATAATTATAATCTCCTTATAGAAGAAAGAGAAAATGATATTTGTAATCACCAAAACATGAAATCAGTATCCTAAGCCTCTAGTCCAAGTTAAGTTAAATTACACATGCCATCTTTTTTAGTGATAAGTGTAAGTGTATGAATAGAAACGTTCAGTATCTCAGTGGATTATCAGGACACTTTGATGCCTGATAATCAATAAATTATTAATGAATACATATAAAATAGGATTGCTCCGGTGTGTAGCCATAGCTGTGTGTGTCCTTGAGAAATATAAGAAAATCCTAACAGCTTACAGAAGGTTTCCCCTTTGAGAGATGAAGAATGTTTATCAGAATCAAAAGAAAGAAAAAAAATCGAACAAACAAACCCTGCTAAATTTTTCACATGAAGGTTAATTCAAAGTCCTCTGGCTGTTGATGGTAAGCCGGTGACACACTATTAGCCTGAAGCAATTCCACTGCATTGACACATAACTGTACATGAGTGGCCCTAAAGGCCACATTTCATTAGCAACAGTCCCCCTCAGAACTCTTTATCTGTGTCGTAATTGTTGTGGGATTTGGTGAGGCAGGGGCAAAGGAGCGCTGAAAATGAAATTGATGTTCAAACAAGGGAGCAGCTGTCAGGAGCAGCTACCTGGGGGGTATTTCACCAAGGAGGCTCAGGGAAAGCAGGACTTCTATTGATGAAAGTCTCACTTCATTAAGCTTTACTTGGTCCTCTGCTTTAGTTCAGTTTCACGAAACTAACTAGTGACTCCTCCATTTAGGATTAATGAAGGCATGACAGGGTCGTTGCATGTTGTGCATGCTATGTGCAGAGGAATGCATTAGTCACACTTCAGAAGAACACATCGTGTCCTTCAGAGCCACATTCAGTCTGATGATTACAAGCATCTAATGACCAAAAAGAGACAACAACACTGCAGCCTGATTAAGAAAGTCAGGGGATGCAGTCTGGCAGTGGAATGCTGATCACATCAGTTTGTCTAATCAGACTAAATTTACTTTAATGAAAAAGACACTCCCCACTCCACAGCTTTATTTACGCTGCATTTCTCAAACTTAGCTCCCAAAATGTCAGCTCAGGGAAGTGGGCATGACCCGGAATAAACTGGAATTCTATGAAGAATCAAATTTGCAACAATATTTTTGTAAATTCATGTATAACTAATTAGGGCTGAAACGATTCCTTGAGTAACTCGATTACTAAAAATCATCGATTCAAATTATTTGCATTGAAGCTTTATTTAACCCATATAACTATATACAGCACACTGTGTTTCACATGGATGACTATTAATGTCACACAACACGCTTACACTGTGTGATCAGAGATGGCTCAGAGCGTCTTTGGTGTGATTTGACAGCGCGGTTTACAAAAAGGAGGAAGAGAGAAAATAGCGAGGGGCACAGAGATGAGACAGGCCAGAGAAAGCGACAGAAAGTGTCCACGAAAACTCTGTACAGTGTGTCGGTTGTAAAACTGAACTAGAAGACCACAACAGCATGACGTCTAAGCTTCAGAATCTCAGCAGAAAGCGTCCAGTCTACACACAAGGTGTATGAAGGCTGCGGTCAGTTTGTGAAAGCCTGAGCTTCATTCATGTTATTTATTATTATGATAGTCACAGTTCCTGTCCACTCATTTCTGCCTCCTACAAATGCCACAAAGAAGACAGTAAAGGCTTACGTTATGCCTGAGCTATAGCTAGGTCTGAAACTTAAGTATAGATACCTTTTTTAAAGCAAAAGGTGTTTGTTCTTGCACTTCAGAACATGTTTTTCTTTAAAACCCAGAATGTAATATGGCACTTAAATGCACTAAATGGGTTTAGTTTTGACATATAATATTACTGTAACCAATTAAAAACCAATTAAAAGAGCTTAAAGAGCTTCACAACAAGAGAAATAAAATATCACAGTGAATGATGTTCACTGTGTATGTAAGTACAAGGGAAGGAGACAAGAGATTAGGGGGCAACAGCTTTCTGTTTAAGTGGGATTTATATAAATCACATATAAGTATTTTTTTAATTATCAAGTACCCATTTAATAATTATGTGGTACAGTAATAGTGTTACTGGGTAAGAAAGAAAAAATAGGGACAACAAATTTTTATGACTTGTCATATCAACAGATCATAAATAATAAAGTAGCCAAATACATATACTTTCACTCAGAAGAAAATGATTATTAAGAATATTTTGGTGGGCACTCCGGTAGCTCACCTGGTCGAGCGCATACCATTATCAAGGCTATGTCCTTACCGCAGCGGCTCGAGTTCGAGTCCAGCCCGGGCCCTTTGCTGCATGTCATCCCTCCTTCTCTCTCCTGCCTTTCCTGTCTCTCTCTACTGTGACTATCCAAAAAAGCAGAAATGGCAAAAAAATTAAAATAAATAAGACTATTTTGGCGAGCTGTTTATTAATTCAGCAAATGACATGTCAATTTTCTTTTTCTGAAAAGCACGCAGCTTTAGCAATTCAGCTGAGATAGTAGCCATTACATCTCAGTGACAGTACCCTACTACTGGGACAAAACATTGAAAATGTGAGCGAAAGCTCCCTTTGTTACAGTGTACACTGGCAGTATGCAGGTTTATTTCTGGGTCCCTTCGAAACGCACATTTTTTACCCCTTTATTCCAAGTACTACTTCCCTTGTACCTACTGGGGTATCGAGTTAAGTATTTTATTGGAACCCCGTATGCAGAAAATATGTACATCTAACTGAAGCATCACATATTGATGAGGCACATAATAACAATGTCATCAGCTGTCAGTAAAAAAAGGTTTTCATAAATTTAGATAATATAGATATTAGCATGTTAACATGCAGTGTCCAGTAAAATCTGGAAAATGTCAGAGCCAGCTTGGGGATGTTTGCTAATTAAACACAAAGCCTGATGTATTTTAGAACATACCACCGACCCCATGATTGACTTGTTGCCCTTTGGAAGTAAAGAAAAGTTTTCATTCCCAATGAAATTGGAATAATGGACTGTACTTATATAGCGCTTTTCTAGTCTTACAACTACTCAAAGCGCTTCACACTACATATCACATTCACACACTGAGGGCAGGTGCCAACTGCTAATCAGTTGAAAGAAACTAATTAAGCATTCACACACACTCACACACCTTTGAGGTTCAGTGTCTTGCCCGAGGACACTTTGACATGTGGGTGGGGGAAGCCGGGATCAAACTACCAACCTGCCGATTGGTGGAGGACCTGCTTTACCACTAAGCCACAGCCGCTCACATTACACATGACATTGTAGTTTAATTTAAATCTAAATGTATTCTTTATTATTTGCTTAATTCATTTATTTATTTTTGGCTTTCTTGAGCTCACACCAACTAATACTATTGGCAGATGGATGGGTTAAATATTAGTAAGATTGTATGCCATTTTACATGTTGCTATTTCTAATGTTATATATTATCGTATATCGTATAATATTATAAAGAGTCCGGTCTAGACCTGCTCTATAGGAAAAGTGCAATGAGATAACTTCTGTTATGAATTGGCGCTATATAAATATAATTGAATTGACTTGAATTAATGTCCTCTGTCTAAACTAAGGTGTCGTCAAAGGCAAATTCCCATTACAGAGGACAATACAGTTGTATTGTATTGCATTTGTTTAGCCACACAATGTGAGTTTGAAATGATAATCCAGCAGCGACAGTGGAGTTTAAGAGGTAAAGGCTTTACCAAAACAGAATTCACTGAAATAAGTCTGACTGCTTAATCTCACTTTGTGAAACAGCCTCTGGTGTCAAACACAGCCCTCATCTCTGCATTTCCTGCCCTGCCATTTCCCTCTTCCTCCCTCTCTGTCTGTCTGCCTGCTATCCTCGACGACTAGCTGTCTGTTAGGATTGACTTATGACTCCAGCTTAACTCTTGGCACAGTAAATATCCTGCTGATAGTTTTGCCATAATATCGCAATTTGTCTTGACGGTCACAGTGGGCACTTTTGGAAGACAAGTGCATGTGAAGAAGACCCAGAGGAGCGCTGGTGCCAGGCAGGTGAACGATGACAGGCAGCATGTCTCTTTCATTCAGCCGAGCAGCTCGGCTCGCCTTGCTGAGCTGAACAGCAGGTACAGACACAGTGGCACTTCACCTAAATTAATAGTTGACCTGCTCACCACGTTGCAGAGTGAAGAGTTATGGCCGGAGCGCTGCAGCAGGACAGGCAGCAAACATGGCTAACAATAGGGCGGAGGGATGTTTGATGAGGGGAATCAAAGCAGAGGCCAGGAGGCTAAGATGGATGGATTAGCTTTGTTATCAGAAAGGCCACTAGGCGCTGCACCGGCCATCCACACTGGCTTATCATCACATCCAACTGGCTAATCCAATTTCTGGCCATCTCTGTCTTCCACGTCCATATTCAGTGATGTTTCTAAATTTGTAGGAGCTGACTAAAATGTCAGGTTTAAGGATTTAATAGCTTACCGAAAATAGAATTTTCCCCTAGCCCTGATACTTGGATACTATTTGACCAGTTTATTTAACCCTTAGATGCACAGGTCACTGGAACCAACACTTTTCCATAAGTGGGTCGAAAATGATTTGTGTTAGATTTGATTATTTATTTGAATTCTACACAAGAATTATTGAAAATTTGTAATGCTTATTGGTAATTTTTAACAGATAAAAAGATCATCAGATCATCATCCGAATGTCAGATTCTAAGTCCATCTCCATCAATGGTCCCTTATCAAGCATTTCTGAGACCATTTCAGCTGTGTATCTAGCAGCTATATCAACACTACATACAAAGAAATACAAAACCAAGAAAATGTTTTAAATGGCTCATCAATATATACATATATATACAGTACAACTACATAATTAGTAGTAGGCCATCTATCAATTAGGCGTGGACAATATGGTCAAAATCTTCTAACGATATCAGAATCAGAAATACTATTATTGATCCCCGAGGGGAAACTATTTCGTTACAGCTGCTCACTATCACATCAACGCACACAGGAATAGAAGTACTAATAGAATAGAAATAGAAATAATAATAAAATAAGTCTGCAACGAGACAATTATTTCTAGTAAGAAAAAATAGATGTGCAAATCAAAATATAATACACTATTATACAGCGAAGATAAGATCGGTCTGAAGCCAGTGATGCTCTTCATACCGCTCCAGACCTCTCTCATGTTGTTCTGCTGGAGTTTTCACTCCAGCTTCCTCCTGTACTTCTCCTTGGCCTCCCTGATCTTCACCTTCAGGTCAGCCTGGATTGTCCTCACCTCCTCCCTATTACCATCAGTTACAGCCCCCCTCTTGGCATTCAGGATGTCTTTGATGTCCTTTGTTACCCACGGTTTGTTATTTGGATAACAATGGACTATCTTAGTTGAGACATAGGGCCATACAGAAGTTAATGTAGCCAGTGATGCACTCAGTAAGCCCGTCAATGTCCTCTCCATGAGGCATGAGTGCATCCCAGTTTGTCACCTCAAAACATCCCTGAAGTATCTCATAGGCGTCCTCTGACCATCTCCTCACTGTCCTTGTGGTCGCAGGCTGCCTTTTAACCAGAGGCACATAGCAGGGTTTGAGGTGAACCTGTCGTAAAGGGGTGCTGTATGGAGGTAAGTGGACCCAAAAGCAGATGACGAGGAAGCAGTCTCAGGGAAAAGTAGCCGGATGACTACCGTGTTTATTGTGGGGTGGTATGCAGGCAAGTACGGGCAGAATAGTAGCAGACAGGTAATGAGCAGACAAAAGACAGATAAGTACTGGCTAGCATAGGTGAAAGAAGGTGAGTGAGACCAAGGTGGGAACACAGTTCACAGGGGAGCAGGCAAAATCCAAAAATCCAAAATCCAAGAATCCAAACAAGGTCCACCGGAGAACAAAGAATCCAATATAAACTCACAGTCAAGGCTCGGCAAGGAACAACACCATGTGTACAACGATGATCCAACACTGAACAAAGAAAAGACCAAGACTAAATACCCTAGGGGAGGTGAGATAACGAGACACAGGTGCCAACAATCAAGGGAGGACCAACAATCAAAACTGGAGGGAAAACACAGACAGGAAGTAAAAACACAAGACACACAAGGGAAAGAGAATACTACAAAATAAACCAGGAAGTGACAACCCCAGGGGGGAAGAGCTGTATGCATCTTTAACGTTAGCATACAGCAGGTCCAGTGTCTTCTCCTCTCTAGTAGGACAACTCACATACTGGGTGAAATTAGTCAGTGTTGATGAAACAATGACATGGTTGAAGTCACCCGATATATATACAGTATATATTAAGAGTGCACTCGGGTGTTGACTCTGGAGTTGTGCTATGGCGGAGTGAATGGCGTTGTATGCTGATGCCAGGTTAGCAGAGGGGGGGATGTAAACAGCCACAACAATGGCATGTGAGAATTCACATGGCAGATAATATGGCCAGAATCCCACAGCTAACAGTTCAATGTCCGGGCAACAGATACTCTGCTTGATAGTAATGTGACCAGGGTTACACCATCTGTTGTTGACCAGCACAGCAAGCCCGTCGCCTTTCGGCTTACCACTCCATTTTATACGCCAGTGATCTCATGTTGCCCATGACGAGAGAAGGCAGACACGGCTTAAATCTCTTAATCTTAAGTCTCTTTATCTGGACCCCTCTCTCTTCCTTCGCCGCTTCGTTCCACCTCTGCATCCTCAGTGTGTCCTCCTCCAGATCTCAGTGGGGACATCGGTTGTCCTGGGCGCCATGCCGCTCAGCTTTAGCATGATCAGCTGTTCCCTGGTAAAAAAACAATGCAGCCAAACAGCTGTTCTGCAACGGTGTCCTGACCGAGTAGCAAAAGAAGAAGTTTCACGGTGAAAAAAATACCAAAACACTCTCTACTCTCATTTTCGTAAAGAGCCTAGTTTAAATTACACAAAAGTTACTCAAGTTTTATAAGAAAAAGGAAAGCTAAAAGTTGGAAAAAGTAAGATGTCGAGATGGAGCAACGGCAACAGGCAGCATGCACGTTGGCGTATGCGCACTACAATATGTAATTCCATATCACAGTAACCCAGGAGTAAGCATCGCCCTTTCAGGGGGGCGTCCTGTTAAGGTACCCCTGAAAATCGTATTCCCATCGGCCACTGTGGCCTTACAAATAAATTATTCTTTTGATATAGAATGTGTTTTTATTTAGTATTACACTGTTTATTAAAAAAATATGAATGCTTTTAGAAATGGATTTGTCTATTTAAAGAGTAACTAATCACCCAAAGTTATGGCTGAAGTGCCTCTACCCTGAAAATTCAAATAATGTCTCTAGAACGTGAAAAAAGTATCAACATGGGCAGCGCCGGGAGGAGGCGCAATTGGATAGACCTACAACCAGTATTTGAAATGAACTTTTTGACTCACCGGCCAATGGGAACTGGTAGATGAAAAAATCCATCAGCCAAGCATATTTTTTACCGACCAAAATAATAAATTGCTTTTTTGTGTCACATATACATTTGTTTCAGTACATTTCATTGAGATAATGTTGAATACAAACTTAAAGAGGCTAGAGCAAAATCTGAAGCAAAATTATTTTCATATATTGATCAATGATTAATCTAATCTTCAAGACTGAATACAACTCGAAAGTCTTCATCTCAAAATTCTACTGAAGTATTTGCTAATAAATGTACTTAAGGATTAACCATGAAAGTAATGGGTCCAACATAGGACGTTGATACAGGAGACCGGGTTAGTTTCCATCTGAAACCAATAGTCAACGTTGATTATTTTAAGGTAGTAGTTATTTTAACACAAACCATGATCTTTTCCTAAACCTGACCAAGTAGTTTTGGTGTCTAAACCAAACTGCGACCGTGACCTGAAATGTTTCTTAGTAAGCTTTATTTTGAAAGTCTAACCTGACATTGCATATTTATTATTGCTAACTTAACCATGGAATGCGAACGTGTTGAAAACGTGACACTGCCGGCATGTATATTACCAAATGGAAAATCTACCCGCATTTGGCGCTTGGCAGGTGTTAATTTCGGACCCTGCCTACAACCAATCAGAGCATGGTTGGTGACAAAAGCTGCCACCATATCTGTCACCTGCCACCGGACAGCCAATATCTAAATTCAATTGCAATAGCCTGGTTTCAACCAGTAGAGGGCAGTCGCTATGCATATTTATAACACAATTATAACAAAATTCAAATACTTTGCACTAAAATGTCACTAACTTATGGCTTTGATACCCTGGCATGTGGTCTTTGTGCCCTCAAAAAAATGTTCCCACTGCAGGCCCTAAAATTACAAAATTCCAAGCCTATCAGCAAATACAGTATTTTATAGTGAGAGTACATCTCTCTAAAATATGATACATAGCTTCTAAGCTAAGTAGCTAAGCTACAAATCTGCTTAGTTATGTAAATAAAACTACTGTACAGTGATGTTAGCTATAAATTAGGCTAATAGCAGACACTCCTTTGAGCTAAACATACTGATTTCGAACATCATCAAAAATATATGTGTAAACAGTGTGTAAAAAATCTATATTAAAATCAAGACTTTGAGCACTACCTGTAATATGACATGCTGAAATATTTGTCGCAAAAATATTGGAAAAACACAGAGTAGCCAGGTCATGTTTGACCCACCTATGCATCCAAGGGTTAACTTAAAATGAAAGTATTTGCATTGACACATAGTGAGGAGTAAATGTAGTGTAGTCAGTCTTTATCAATTTTCTCTCATTTTAAGCAGATTAATACATTTTTCATTAGCAGTGCTCAATCTTTCAAAACATTTTTTACTCCTCTCAGTATCTCAGAGGATCAGCACACATTTATTAAATTTGATTTGCTCTCAATAGAGCTTTTAAAAGAATATTTTGGATTTTCCATAGACATGAAAAGAATAATGTAGAACGTTTCAAATCCCTAAGAGGATAATTAATTTTGAAGAACTGAGGTTTTTTTATCGAGCCAGGTTAGTCATGCGAGCATGAAATCGATATGACATGTAAATCAAAAATAAATTAGGTTTTCTTTTGTTCTCTATGAACAATAATTTCAAATTAATTGCAGAGTAGACTCCATGCTTTAAAGTAATGGTCCAGCTCAGATCCAGGACTGCTTTACATAATGCATATAGTGCAGCATGGATTTAAAACAATTTACTTCTGGGGTTAACCAGGCTAATGACATATTCATTTTCTGCAAGGGGAAGTTACACAGTGCATAGAAGTAAATGAGCTTTCCATTGTCCGCTGGCACCCACAGACCACTCTGTGAGCCTTGTCTTGGTACAACAAAGCCTGCGAGGGCTGAGATTCAAATGATAATAGGATTGATCTCTCATCTTTGAAACTATGGTGTGAAGCTATAATTAATATCTAGTGCCATCTGGTCAATGCTTTTTGAAGGGCATGAAATAAAAAAACACAAATATAGTCATGCAGACTTCTCAACATTTAACAAATGAAAGAGATTTTTAGTCTGTTACAGCCCTGAAACTGACGTCAGATTTGATATTCTATTGATCCCAGAGGGGGGAAAAATAGTTGTATAAAGAATTAAAGAAGAGAGCTTGAAAGAGAAGTTCAAACCCTGCTTACTATCACACTGCTGTACACCTGGCCAATCACTGCGTGAAGTGGGTGTGAATGTCCATTTTAGAAAGTCACAAAAATTATAGGGGGACAAATGCAGCCCCCCAATACCAATATTATGGGTGTCGGATGAGCATTTGGCTTGAAGCATATCGACCCCTTCAGAGTGCTCCTTCAAGAATACAGGGCATAACGGGCAAATAAAAAACAAGGTACATGGAATCCATTAGAAAAAAAATCTTCTAATGCTAAAAATGCATATATTGTGATCTCTGCCTAAAGTAAGTCTGCATTGGCTACACCTTTCAGCCATGGTGGTGGCTGACTGATTCAGTGACTTGCTCGAGGATACTCTAGCAGGGCTGTGTTTGCCCACACAAAGGCTTGATAGTGGACCTTTGATTGATGGGCAGTCTACCCACTCAGTCAAGCAGCCTGTTGCCCCACAGAGGTCCAACCTTGAGCTCCACATTTGTTTTAGTTACTCCTACTAATGAGGACCACAAGTATCAGAGGCTGGAAGATCGAAAGATGAAAGAAGTGCGTGAGGAGGGAGTTAAAACTGAGACAGATTATAAATGCTTTTTTCTTCCAACCTTTTATTCTTCAGAGTTCAAAGGTGTCAGCGCAGAGATGTCATGACAGTGTTTTTCCCTGGAAAGTTTATCTGTCCACTCCACTCTGATTCTTGTTGCCACATTCAATTTAGACTCTGCCTAGGAAGACTGCAGGGGCGGCATAATCACTCTGAACTCCATGCTATGTGATCTGACACAGGAACTGCCCAAGATGTTTACCTTTACTGGTGTAACCCACACACAAACACAACAGAAATATTGGGTGAAATCAGAAATACTTTATTGATCCCCATAGGGAAAAAGTGAGTGTGTAACAAAAAGTGTGTAACAGCAGCAGTGTAATGTTCAGATGGTGAAACATAGTACCTAAAAATGGGGTTGGGTTTATCAAGTTCAAGAAAGGAGTCCATATAAATAACTTTATCAGTGGGAAATTTCAGGCAGCTCATATTTGTAATGTACACAGACCTTTTTAAAAATGACAGCAAAGAGCATGTAGACCCAATATATACTTGTGATTTCAAGTGTATCATATCTGGTTGAAACCCCAATGTGGTGTAATACACCATTATTTACACTTTATACAAATATGCATCTAGCCATATGACAACTCTTATTGCAATCTGTCTTGGTTTTGAGTGTAAAATCAGCTGCCATTTTCACAAGAGACCTTGTCGCTACTACCTTCTCTGATTCTAGCATTTTAGCCATGCTGGCAAGGATGGGAAGGGAGGGATGGCAAGATCGGTCTGTCTGTCAGTCCACCACTTTGGTCCAGACTAAATTATCTAATAAAATATCTAACAACTATTGGATGTATTGCCATGACATTTTGTACTAACATTTATGGTCACCAGTGGATGATCCTCTGACTTTTCCTCTGTGCCACCATGAGGTTGACATATGCAGTTTTGATTGAAATGTCTCATAAACTATGGAAATGGATTGACATGAAATTCTGTACAGACATTCATGTTCCACGCAGGATTACATGTAATCACTTTGAAGGAAGTATTCTCCACGCTAGAGGCATTCCGCCTCTCCATTCAAGACTCTGTGGATATCAAATGCATTTTGTATACTCATTAATGGAGAGGACAATACTATCCAGACCCAGGTTTGCAGCTCTTCCCATTATGGTAGAGAACCTTGCGGCAATCTCCAGCATGAGGCAAGATTTGCAGCCCTACCTCAGCTCCCGGCCCACCAGTCATCAGCCTGCACCCCGGCCTGCTGGTCTCCAGTCAGCATCTCAGCCTGTTGACCAGGTGGTACCTCAGGCTGTTGCTGTCTTGGCGCCTTCTGGGAAACCCTTCAGGCTCACCTGCACAGCTGCTCGCCTGCCCCGCTGCCCAGCTGCTTGCCTGCTCCACTGCCTAGCTGCTCGCCTGCTCCGCAGCTCGCCTGAGCCGCTACCGCCATCACTCCCTGCTGGATCGCAGCAGCCAGCACTCCCTGCTGGATTGCAGCAGCTCCCTGTCTCTGCTGGATTGCAACAGCTCCCTGTCTCTGCTGGATCGCAGCAGCTCCCTGTCTAAGGACTCTCTGCTGGATTGCAGCAGCCCCCAGTCCCTGCTGGATCGCCGCAGCTCCCTGTCCGTGCTGGATCGCCGCAGCTCCCTGTCTCTGCTGGATTGCAGCAGCTCCCTGTCTCTGCTGGATCGCAGCAGCTCCCTGTCTCAGGACTCTCTGCTGGATCGCAGCAGCCCCCAGTCCCTGGGTGCCCTGCTGGATCACAGCAGCCCCCAGTTCCTGGATGACCTGATGGATCGCAGCAGCTCCCTGTCCCTGCTGGACCGCAGCGGCCTCCTGGACTCCTTGCTGGATCACAGTCGCCTCCCTTCCCGGCTGGATCACAGTGGCACCAACCCCTTGTTGCAGCTGGATCGCAGTCGCCTCCCTTCCTGGCTGGATCGCAGCGGCACCAACCCCTTGTTGCAGCTGGATCGCAATCGCCTCCTTTCCCGGCTGGATCGCCGCAGCTCCCTGTCCCTGCTGGATCGCAGCTGCAGCCATCCCTAGTCGCTGCTGGATCGCAGCCGCCTCCTGTCCTGGTTGGAGCACACCGCTGAACTCTCTGCTGGGTTGCAGCACGCCGCTGAACTCTCTGCTGGGTCGCAACATGCCACTGAATTCTCTGCTGAGTCGCAGCAGTGCCCTCCTTCTCTGCCGGAGTGGCAGGCTCCGGGTTCCCAGACATCACTGGTTCTGCCAGCTCCTCTACCAGTCTCTCTATCACTGGCTTCCTGTCCTGCTGTCCTGTCGCCGGCTTCCTGTCCTGCTGCCCTGTCGCCGGCTTCCTGTCCTGCTGTCCTGTTGCCAGGCCCTGATCTGGTTCTCTGCCCTCCTGAAGGTTCCAGCCTTCCTCCTGTGCCACCGGCATTCCGCCAGGCCTCCAGATGGTGTTGATCTTCGTCACAGACCTTACGAGATCAGCTCCGCACATGTCCGCCCAAGGTCTACCACTTGGCCCTTGAATCCCTCCTCCGGACCCCCTCCACCCACCTTGATATTGGATAGATATTTGATCAGACCAATATGAATGAAGTGTCTTAAACCTTGCATTAAAATGCGTCTCTTATCCTGATTGTATGTAGATATGATTTTTACCTGATTACATTTACACCTGGTATTAATATACACATATTAAGACACTCCAGTGTCCACATGGAGATCCGATCGAGATCCAATGGCTGTGTCAGCTAATGCAACCGAAAGTCACATCCTCCTTTCGTTTATGCATGTCCAAAAACTGCTCTATAACAATAGACAAAGTTGAACCGTCTTTGCTATAGACTGTATAATAACTTTTGGAACCATCTGTGAGCTGTGTGATTTATTGTCCTCTTTCTTCAGCGGTGTGCCAATGTAATAGCACCGCTGGAAAGTGAAAGTGAAACTTTCGTGGCATTGTTTCTTTGTGTTACCTTTCTTCATAATGTGTACTCCTTTCTGTTATTTTTGTAGTTTATATTGAGTTTAACTCAACTTTATAATATTTTAAAGAGTAGGGTCTAGACCTGCTCTATAGGAAAAGGGCAATGAGATAACTTCTGTTATGAATTGGCGCTATATAAATAAAACTGAATTGAACAGTGCCTGAGTTAATATTCACCAGCAGATGAGTTCAGTTCACCGTTCACCAAAAACATGAGCACATTCAATGTACACCGCTCCTTAAGCACGTTCATGGACATTACGTCAAACTTCTGATTTTATTTGCGGAAGACTGCAACTGGTACATATTTACACCCATGTAGTTATTGTATGTGGATCGACAATGCAATTTCATTTACACTTGTGTTCAATGTGGCCGATCAGATCACAATCCGTCCTATACGAAAATCCAGTAAAATCCAGATTAGAATTTAAAATCCTTCTCCTCACCTACAAAGCTCTTAATGGTCAGGCACCATCATATCTTAAAGATCTCATAATACCATATTACCTGTCTAGAACACTGCGCTCCCAGAATTCAGGGTTACTTGTGGTTCCTAGAGTCTCCAAAAGTAGAATAGGAGCTAGAGCCTTCAGTTATCAAGCTCCTCTCCTGTGGAATCAGGTCCCAGTTTGGGTTTGGGAGGCAGACACCATCTTCACATTTAAGAGTAGGCTTAAGACTTTCCTCTTTGATAAAGCTTATAGTTAGGGCTAGCTTGGGTGAGTCCTGAACCATCCCTTAGTTATGCTGCTATAGGCTTAGACTGCCGGGAGACTTCCCATGATGCACATCTCTCCTCTCTCCTCCTCTCCCTCTCCATCTGTATGCATTTTTATCCCATAGCTGCATGTTACTAACTTGACATCTTCTCTCTCCCGTAGTTTTGCACTTTGTGCTTTCTCATCTCTCTCCTCTCTCCTTCTGTCGCTTTCAGCAGGTATTTCTGCCTCCGGAGCTGCAGAGTCTGGATCTGTGGTTGTGGGCCACCTGCTGCCCCCGTGTTCCTGCTCAACAACTGCTGCTACAGTTGTTGTTATTGGCTCTGTTACTAATACTGTCATTATTATTCCTTTGACTATCATTCCTATTATTATTTATTTATTTATATTAATATTACCACTACCATTACATTATTGCTATTTTAAAATTCTAGGTTGTATTTGCATTGTGCCCCCCCTCTCACCCACCCTCTCTTTCTCTCTCTCTCTCTCTCTCTCTCAAAACCCAACACGGCAGCGGCGGATGGCCGCCCACCATAGATTCTGGTTCTGCTTGACGTTTCTTCTTGCCACTGTCGCCAAGTGCTTGCTCATGGTGGGATTTGTTGGGTCTCTGTAAATAATATTATAAAGAGTACAGTCTAGTCCTGCTCTATAGGAAAAGTGCAATGACATAACTTCTGTTATGAATTGGCGCTATATAAATAAAATTGAATTGAATGAGTTTTGGGTACATTTACACCTGTACTTTAATGTGGTCATGCACTATCCGACAGACACTGGATTTGTATGAAATTGACCAATCAGCTCAAACCTAACCCATTGTCTTCGGTCAGGTCCTGGCTGGACCTCTGGTCCTGCTGCCAATCAGAGCAACAGCTCATTAGCAGAGAAACTGCTGATGTGAAATGATACCCAAAACAGACTGCTCACTGGTAGGAGGGACAGACAAACAGGGAAGTGACTCATAATCAGAATCAGAATCAGATTACAGTAGCTTGCCTTTACGTCAGTGCACACAGGAGAAAGTACAAGAAAACAATATGATACACTATAAACACTATAAAACAGGTCAGAAAATAAATTAAGTATCATGTCAGTATAAGTATAAGATAAACTAAGTGTCGAGTACCAAGTGGGTTTACTGGTTGATGATGAAAGTACAGTATAAAATACAATGTAACTAAATATGTAATAAGTAATAGTAATAAGCGGAGGTGCATGTACTGTCGAGAGTAATAGAGGTATATAGTATCAGTAACAATAAATAAGAAAAATTAACATGGGAAAACTAATATTGCACGGGAGTAGTACACAGAATATTGCACAATTATTATTAATTATGGCGGAGATGTAATGCTCAATGTCCAGTTTAGTGACCTAGGGTCAAACGGACTAACCCTTAGAGGGAGGAGTTAAAGAGTTTGATGGTCACAGGCAGGAATGACTTCCTGTGGCGCTCTGTGGTGCTTTTTGGTGGGATGAGTCTTCCGCTGAAGGTACTCCTTTGTTTGACCAGCACGTCATGGAGTGGGTGGGAGACACTGTCCAAGATGGCGTGTAGTTTGGTCATCATCCTCCTCTCTGACACCACCGCCAGAGAGTCCAGCTCCACCCCCACAATGTCACTGGCCTTACGGATCAGTTTGTTGAGTCTGTTTGCGTCCGCTACCTTTAACCTGCTGCCCCAGCATGCAACAGCATACAGGATAGCACTGGCCACCACAGACTCATAAAACATCTTCAGCATTGTCCGGCAGATGTTGAAGGACCTCAGCCTCCTCAGAAAATAGAGGCGGCTCTGGCCCTTCCTGTAAACAGCTTGCGTGTTCTTGGTCCAGTCCAGTTTGTCATCTAAGTGTACTCCCAGGTACTTGTAGTCCTCCACAATGTCCACACTGACCCCCTGGATGGAAACCGGGGTCGCTGGTGCCTTGGCCCTCCGTAGATCTACAACCAGCTCCTTTGACTTTGTCGCATTGAGCTGCAGATGGTTCTGCTCACACCATGAAACAAAGTTACCCACCACAGCCATGTACTCCGTCTCATCACCACCGCTGATACATCCCACCACAGCAGAGTCATCAGAAAACTTCTGAAGGTGACAGGACTCTGTGTGGTAGCTGAAGTCCGTGGTGTAGATGGTGAAGAGGAAGGGAGAGAGGACAGTCCCCTGAGGGGCCCCAGTGTTGCTGACCACGCTGTCCGACATATGCTAATGGATTTTTACTGGGACAAAAGTAACAGAGTGCATTCCATGGATATATTAATTAGACAAATGCAGGTGAAGTGAAAGATACTATTCCAGTGGGCATATGCTGACTAGCCATGGATCAAAACATGAGCTTACACTTTGATGTAATAGTAAGTTAGTTTTATTATACACTCAGTAAACTAAAATCAAGATCAAGTTGTTTCTGCCTGTATTCTGTATCAATATGTAGTGAATAAAAAGCAGCAGCAATTTAATTTACATTCTCCACCATTTAACATGTAGTTAAAATTTAGTTTTACACTAAGCCGTTTCTCTTGATCAGTTGAGATACTGCATAAACTATCTTTGTGGGGAAATTAACCTGAAATCAGGTAGCAATAGGTAAAACAAGGGATACGTAAAGTGACTGAATGTAAGTTACAGAAACCAAGGGCAACAATCTTTATACGTGAAATGTTTATTACACATACAACTAACAACACACAAACAACTAGACATACAAGCGAATGGCTAAATGCAACCATGAGTAAAGATGAATACAGAGATGAATAATTAATGAATAAATGACCAGTGTACCAGATAAATGGATAATTTTGGCATTGACCAGTGAAAGTCACCCTTTTGCTACAGCAGCTCACTATCATGTCAGTGCACACAGGAATAGAAGTACTAAGCAAAAAAATATAGTACACTATAATACAAGTCAGAAAATAAATTAAGTATAAAATAAAATAAGTGTGAAGTACAAAGTGGGTTTACCGGTTGATGATAATAATATGGTATAAAGTAATAGAGCATGAACTGCCAAGTTAATTGTAGCTTATTTATAATGAGAAGGAGGATATTGCACAGCACTAATAGAGGTATGAATAAATATCAATATCAATAAATAGGGAATTTTAAACTGAAAAGGGAATATTGCACAGGAGTATTAACACAGGATATTGCACAATTATGTCAAGTATTGGATAGATGTGATGATCAATGTCCAGTTTAATGACTTAGGGTCATACAGACTAAACTTAGAAGGATGAGATGAAGAGTTTGATGGCCACAGGCAGGAATGACTTCCTGTGGCGCTCTGTGGTGCTTTTTTGAGGGGGGATGAGTCTTCCTTTGTTTGACCAGCACGTCATGGAGTGGGTGGGAGAAGCTGTCCAAGATGGCATGTAGTTTGGCCAGCATCCTCCTCTGTCACGACCGCCAGAGAGTCCAGCTCCACCCCCACACTGTCACTGGCCTTACGGATTAGTTTGTTGTCTGTTAGTGTCCGCTACCCTCAACCTGCTGCCCTAGCATGCAACAGCACACAGGATAGCACTGGCCACCACAGACTCATAAAACATCTTCAGCATTGTCCAGCAGATGTTGAAGGACCTCAGCCTCCTCAGAAAATAGAGGCGGCTCTGGCCCTTCCTGTAAACAGCTTGAGTGTTCTTAGCCCAGTCCAGTTTATTGTCCATGTGTACTCCCAGGTACTTGTAATCCTCTACAATGTCCACACTGACTGGATGGAAACCGGGGTCGCTGGTGCCTTGGCCGTTCGTAGATCCACAACCAGCTCCTTAGACTTTGTCGCATTGAGCTGCAGATGGTTCTGCTCACACCATGAGACAAAGTTACCCACCACAGCCATGTACTCCGTCTCATCACCACCGCTGATACATCCCACCACAGCAGAGTCATCAGAAAACTTCTGAAGGTGGCATGACTCTGTGTGGTAGCTGAAGTCCGTTGTATAGATGGTGAAGAGGAAGGGAGAGAGGACAGTCCTCTGAGGGGCCCCAGTGTTGCTTACCACGCTGTCCGACACACAGTGCTGCAGGCGCACGTGCTGTGGTCTGCCAGTCAGGTAGTCCACAATCCAGGACACGAGGGGGGCATCCACCTGCATCACTGCCAGCTTCTCACCCAGCAGGGCTGACCGGATGTGTTGAAAGCACTGGAGAAGTCAAAAAACATGATCCTCACCATGCTTGCCGGCTTGTCCAGGTGGGTGTGGATGCGGATCAGCAGGAAGATGATGGTGTCCTCAACTCCGAGCCGGGGCTGGTAGGCGAACTGAAGGGGGTCCAGGAGGGGGTCTGACCATGGGCTGCAGCTGTTCCAGCACTAGTCTCTCCAGGGTCTTCATTATATGGGAGGTCAGTGCCATCGGTCTGTAGTCCTTGGAGCCACTGGGATGCGGCGTCTTCGGCACAGGAACGAGGGACGATGTCTTCCACAGAACAGGGACCCTTTGAAGACTTGTTGAAGGACTCCACATAGCTGGGGGGCACAGGCTTTTAGCACCCCGGGGCTAACTCCATCGGGGCCTGCAGCCTTGTTTGAGTGGAGTTTCATCAGCTATCCTCTCACCTGGTCAGTAGTCAGGCAGACAGCAGAGGATACAGGCAGGGCTCACTGAGCCCATCAATGTCCTCTCCATGAGGCTCATAGAGTGCATCCCAGTTTGTCACCTCGAAACATTCCTGCAGTGTCTCATAGGCCTCCTCTGACCATCTCCTCACTGTCCTTGTGGTCACAGGCTGCCTTTTAACCAGAGGCACATAGCAGGGTTTGAGGTGAACAAGGTTGTGGTCCGACCTACCCGGGGGGGAGAGCTGTATGCGTCCTTAACGTTAGCATACAGCAGGTCTAGTGTCCTCTCCTCTCAGTGTTGTTGAAACAGTGACATGGTTGAAATCACCCGAGATTAATACAGGTGTTGAGTCTGGAGTTGTGCTATGGCGCAGTGAATGGCGTTGCACACCGATGCTGGATTAGCAGAGGAGGGGATGTAGACAGTCACAACAATGGCATGTGAAAATTCACGTTGCAATTAATAAGGCCGGAGTCAGTTCAATGTCCGGGCTACAGATACTCTGCTTGATAGTAATGTGACCAGGGTTACACCATCTGTTGTTGACCAGCACAGCAAGTCTGCCGCCTTTCCGCTTACCACTCCCAGTGTGATCCCTGTCGGCCTGAACAGTCTGAAAGCCGTCGATGGAAACGTTATGCTTCGAGATATCCTGGTGTAGCCATGTCTCTGATAAGTACATCAAACTACACTCACGGAACTCTGTCTGACTCTGGGCTAACGCCGTTAGCTCGTCCATTTTATACGCCATTGATCTCATGTTGCCCATGACGAGAGAAGGCAGACACGGCTTAAATCTCTTGTTCTTAAGTCTCTTTTATCTGGACCCCTCTCTCTTCCCTTGCTGCTTCGTTCCACCTCTGCATCCTCGGTGTGTCCTCCTCCAGATGTCAGTGGGGATATCGGTTGTCCTGGGCGCCATGCTGCTTGGCTTCAGTGCGATCAGCTGTTCTCTGGTGTAAACAATGCGGCCAAACAGCTGATCTGCAGCGGTGCCCCGACCGAGTAGCAGGAGAAGAAGTTTCACGGCGAAAGAAGAAGAAAAAGGAAAGCTAAAAGTTGGAAAAAGTAAGATGACGAGACGGAGCTATGGCAACAGGCAGCATGCACATTGGCGCATATGCGCACACAACCAACCCCCCCCAAGCAGGCACACATGAGTTGTGACATTCGCCATTCCCAATTACATCTCCTTTCTGGATTAGTTCAGTTCCTATAGCAAAATTATCATGTTGAAATAAACTTTGCATTCTTCCTATAACATTAATTAAACATGGCATTTCAATTAATTTACATTTGACTGTGAATTGCAAAGTCGGTTTCTTTTGTTCCTTGTTCCCTTTATTGATGAAGTCATAAATTGGCTTACTGTCGCTTAACTTTTATTGACATCCTCTCTGAGTCCTGGCAGGGGTCGTTTTATGACCCCAATGTAAAGTAAGATAGGATGTTTGGGGGTTTATCTTTGAATTCTCACAGAGCTTGTTTATGAGTCAGAGGCAGGCTGTTTAGGAGAGGGCATCAGTTTTCTGTGGAATAGTTATCATAATCCTACCAAGTTAATATGTTTTTAAAGAAACAAGGTGGAATTACCATTTTTTTAACACTAGCTAGACGGTCTGACAGACTGGGTTTTTATAATGCAAATAACTCTGTTTAAATAAAAATTTAATGAATATGTGTTGTTCATGTTTTCTGAAGCCTAGAAGGAACAAAAATAAAACACAAAGATTTCTGAGCATTTATACCTCTGACCACCATTGCCATATGATACATTATGACCATCTAAGGTCATTGTTCCATTTCGTGGGATCGTTTTTGCGAATCTGTGATTTTTTTTATTAGTTATTTAAATTCTAAACAGTAAGTTAACAGTTATAAATAAGTTATAAACAGTAATAAATAAACTGTCCAGAGCTCCTCCACAATCCACACACAGAGTGGACATCAGTGTAACTTCAGAGCCGAGCCCACAGCGGAGTGGAATGAAGCAGACTTTAGGGTACATTTTATTGGAATCAACGACGACAAAGCTCATTATCTATAAGTGCAATAAAAGGGAGACAGTATGATCAATTTTTCATCTTCTGGTAAATCTTGACCATTGGCTCAAGTCCTATCTGTTGTGTGACATATGAAGTTGCTCAAAGTCCTCCCGGATCCCTATTCTTTATATATGTTACAATCTATTCATAATTTTTCCTTATCGGAATTGAGGGTCTAAGGATAGAGGGTGACCTATCCTGTACAGATTGTAAAGCACCATGAGGCAAATTTGTGATTTGTGATATAGGGATATATAAATAATTTGACTTGACTTTACCTGACTTGACCAATATTGCACCCAAAACAGCTAACCTTTGCTGGATATCAATTCATTTTCACTATACATTTTGCTTCAAAGCTTCTTCAAGTTCTCTTTTTCTCTATAATGAGAAAATGCAATGATTTTATCATTATTCATCATATAAAATGTTAGGCTGTAGCTTCTTTGGATAGTCACAGTTCTAAAATCTAAAAGTTTTTGATGTACAGTAGCATGGTTTCCATTGACAGATTCCCACTGCTTTGATCCACAGGGCTAACACTATAGAGTTTGTTTTGTTGCTTAATCCTTACTGTACCTTACCAGCTTGCTGCTGTAAATGAAGGTTAGAAGTGAGCTGGTGAGAAAGGTGACTGATGGTGAGTTTGCTTAATGATGCACATTGTAAGAAGCACATGAACCTGCACCTTGTCCCCAATACATATTACTAACATTATATTATAATAATGGGAGTAGTAGTATAAAAAGTAATAACATGTTTAACACAATTTTATTTTACATTGCATTTTTATAATATTATACGCTATAAGACGGTGTAGTCCCTCATTCGTCCAGGAATGTTCTATCGTAGAAAAGGTTTCAATCGTAGTCATCTGGACACTGTTTTCAGAATTATCATAGTATTCTCTGTGATTTCTATTATACATACTTCATAGTATCATATTATTACTGTGATTATATATAACTATATATACTTATATTATTATGCATATTGTACTTATTCATACGGTACCTATACCTATATACTTATACTACATATATGGTTCACACATCATGGCTGCTGGAGTTACACTTCTGGCAGACTTCTTTTGCACAAATATTTGCACAATTCACTTATACAGTATAGTCTAAGGTATTGTAATGTATTTATTGTATACCTTTTTTTAATATCAACTCTCGCATTTCTTTTTTTATTTCATTCAAATAGTTCTGTTTTCTTACCTCTCAGCCTGTTTCTGTGTTGCTGTAACATCTGAATTCCCCCACGGGGATCAATAAGGTTTTACCTCATATTTATCTTATCTTACATTGGATTTATATTTTAGTTGTGTGTCGTTAAACATGTGCTGATCTCTGGAGATCATCTAGATGAATAACACGTAGTCTTTTTTAAATTTAAAATGACCTATGTTTATGTTTTCCTGACCACAGAGGACAGTAATAACTGTCCTCTATAGTCAGGGGTTAAAGTAGATTGAAGTTATTGCCAGTTCTATTACCCCAACCTTCATCGCTTCATATTGTTCTGCTCTCTCCCCTACCTTCACGCATGCCTGAACACACGCATTAAATTTTTTAATGCCTGTATCGTGTAGAAAGAAATTAGAAACACTTGACATCATGTATAGCAAATTATTTATTTAAATGGTGTAAGTGCCACAGAATCATTTGTGAAAGTTGACAAAACTTTCAAAATCATAATGTATGGTTTGAAACTCAATCACAAATATATGCCGGTAATGTGTCAGCCAACCACAAAAATGTTTGGAATTTTGTTGAGTCATTTATCATTCGTCCTTGCCTGGTACAAATTACATCAATAAAGTGCATGGTTTGGTCTTGAAAAAATCGTAAGTACGGGAACAATAAATCAAACTCACCCAGTGTGTGTTTAGGAAGTAAAGATTGGCAAGCGCATCGTTATTATGCCAGAGTTACAAAACTACCTAGTCGCATAGCTTGTTTGGCCTGCTCTCCATGTTGTTGAGATAAAACTGAACATCATGAATCATCACGTCATTTTATTTGGGAGATTTTTGCAAGAAACGACTGCCTGCCAAAAATCCACAGCAATCGATATCAGACAGTCAGCTGCAGCAGAAGTTGACGTTAATAATAATAATAATAAAACTTTATTTATAGAGCACTTATCAAAACAAAGTACAAAGTGCTTCACAACAAGAAAAATAAAATAACACAGTGAATGACGAAATATAAAGAAATAAAACACATGAAATACAGAAAAGCAATAAAATAAACAGTAAAATAAACAGCCAGTTCACGTAAAATCAGGATATGCTTTCAGATAAAAATGTGTTTTGAGACGAGATTTAAACAAAGACACTGACTCAGACAATCTAATTTCTTCAGGCAAGTTGTTCCAGAGCCTCGGGGCCCTGATAGCAAAAGCTCTGTCCCCCTTAGTTTTCATCCTGGACTCAGGAACAGACAGGAGACCCCTGCCCGAAGATCTCAAACTACGTGAAGGTTCATAAGGGATTACAAGGTCTAAAATATAATCTGGGGCCAGGCCATGAAGAGCCTTAAAAGTAATCAACAAGATCTTAAAATCAATCCTAAAACCAACAGGGAGCCAGTGTAAAGAGGCTAAAACAGGTGTTATGTGGTCATACTTCTTGGTCCTGGTTAACAGCCTAGCAGCTGAGTTTTGTACAGTCTGCAGTCGTGTCAGAGCTTTTTGATTAAGACAAGTGAACAGGCTGTTACAATAATCAAGGCGTGAGGAGATAAAAGCATGCACAACAGTTTCTGCATCACTAAGATTTAAAATAGATCGTATTTTTGCAATGTTTCTGAGGTGATAGAAACATGATTGGACAAGCTTAGTGATATGTTGCTCAAAACATAAATTGCTATCAAACAGGACACCAAGATTTCGTGCAACAGGCTTGATATGTTGTGACAGGTTACCAGTGGATGGCAGTATTTGTTTAGTGATGTGTTGGGGCCCAATAACAAGGATTTCAGTTTTATTTGAGTTGAGCTGAAGAAAATTTATCGACATCCAATTTTTATGTCAGACAGGCAGTCCTGCAGAGAACTCAGCATACTAAGGTCAGTGGGCTTGACAGGGAGGTACAACTGTGTGTCATCCGCATAACAATGAAAAGAAATACCATGTCTGCGGATTACATCACCCAAGGAAGCATGTATAAGGAGAACAATATTGGTCCCAGAATTGAACCTTGAGGCACACCATACTTGATATGGGAAAAGGATGACTTGAAGTTATTAATGCTAACACAGAATTTCCTATTGGACAGGTAAGATGCGAACCAGTCTAGTGCAGTTCCAGATATGCCCACCCAGTGCCTCAGTCTATCTAAAAGAATGCCATGATCAATTGTATCAAAGGCAGCACTTATGTCCAACAGCACAAGAATTGAACACATGCCTGCGTCTGCATTCATTAAAAGGTCATTAGTGACTTTGAGAAGGGCTGTCTCAGTGCTGTGGTGTTGAAAGCCAGATTGGAACTTTTCAAAGGTATTATTGTTTTCCACAGCAGCAAGGAGCTGCTTAGATACAAGTTTTTCGAGAATCTTCGAAATAAAAGGCAATTTGGATATTGGGCGGTAGTTATCCAGGAGGGTGGGATCAAGCCCAGGTTTTTTTAAGACTGGCTGGACACAAGCTGTTTTAAAGAAATCAGGGACGCAGCCAGTAGACAGCGAGCTGTTAAAAATAATTTGTAAAAGGGGCGCAATACAATCCATAACTTCCAATAGAAACCTAGTTGGGATTTTGTCCAGAGGACTGGAGGATACTCTCATAAGAGACATCATCTCTGCGAGTTCGGGCAGAGTAACAGCAGAAAAATTGCTCAAAGAATCCCTGAGCGGGTGATCCACATCTAAAAAGGCAGGATTGGGGGTGATATCAGATCTTATTAACTCCACCTTTTCAGCAAAGTGCAATAGAAACTTTTCACAATCAGCATCACACTCAGCAGGGGCACAAGGAGACGCTGGGTTAACTAACTGATCCACAGTCTTAAACAGGAATCTGGGGTTGTGCTGATGGGCAGAGATAAGTGCAGAGAAATGGCATGTTCTTGCATCCTTCACCATCCTATTATAAAGGCGTAATAACTCTTTCATGGCCACAAAGTGGACCTGGAGACGTGATTTCTTCCATCTGCGTTCTGCTCTTCTGCAATTCTTTTTACAGCTTCGAATACTGTCATTTAACCATGGCTGTTTTCTAGTCTTTGAGTTTTGTCTATTTTTAAGAGGAGCTATGAGATCTAAGGTTGAAGAACACTGGTAGTTAAAATAATCAACCAAATCGTTGGTGTTGGAGGAATCGGAAACACACTGCCGGAGGATTGAACCGTGTACAGAATTTTAAGGCACTATGCTCATTAAGGACGCGTGTGTACTTAGAGCGGGATAAGACAGAACTGGCAGCCTCTAATTCACAATTGAAAACAATGCATAGGTGATCAGATACAAACATGTCCCTGGTTTCCACAGATGGGGTTTTCAGGCCCAAAGTAAAGACTAGGTCTAAGGTGTGGCCACGGAATGAGTTTGGCCAGACACATGTTGTTGTAAGTTGAAAGAGTTAGTGATATTTAAAAATCAGCAGCAAGGGCATTAGAGGAGTCATCAACGTGAATATTAAAGTCACCACAAAGAACAATTCTATCATAATTTAACACAAGACTGGATAAAAATTCAGGGAGTTCCAACAAGAAGGAGCCAGCTGGTTTAGGGGGGCGATATATAATAGCAAATATGACTGGGAGGGGGCCACCAAGTTTAAACATGAGCACTTCAAAGGAGGAAAAATCATTGCAAGCTATGAGGTCACACTTAAAATGCTTCCTATAGACAGTAACAAGGCCCCCACCTCGACCACAGACCCTAGGGCAACTAAAGCAGTCATAATCAGGAGGGCACAATTCAGCCAGCTGACTGTGATCACCAGGATGTAACCAGGATTCAGTTAAAAACATAAAGTCTAACTCAGTGGAAGAGATAAAGTCATTTAAAATAAACGTTTTGTTAGAGAGGATCTTACATTCAGGAGAGCCATCTTAAAAAGTCTGTGCTGGTTCAGATTTGATGTTGAGACTGGAGGTCGGGTTCTGGCCCGGATCTTATTAAGTTATTATTGTCGCTGTGTCGGTTGTGTCTGTTTCGCATTAAGGACCTGTCCGAAATTACCACAGGAATGTTAAAGGTGGCACTAGAGGCAGCCGGGCTCCAGATAGCAGCACTATGATCAGTCCACAAGGGGGCGGTAGTGACAGCAGAGAGTGCGTGGCAGTTTATTGTGGGCAGAGTAGAGGAAGAAGAAGAGCGAGGGGAAACAGGTGATGTAAATAGTCAACTACGTGAGGAGGACAGCACAGCATGCTGCAGGTTAGCCGCTAGCATGCGACTACCTGACTTGTTTGGGTGAAGACCATCTCGTGCAAACAAGGAAGAACGATCCCAGAATAAGTTAAAGTTGTGAATAAAACCAACGTCATGGGTGCTGCAGACAGACTGGAGCCAGGTATGAAGGCTGAGGATCCTGCTAAAACGGCCAATTCCCCGACCCAGTGTAGGAATTGGACCCGAAATGAAAGCATGCTTTCCGGTGCTGTTGAGCAGGTCAAAGAGGCGGATGAAGTCTGCTTTCGTCAGCTCCGATTGCTGACGGGCGGTGTCATTGGTGCCGACATGGACTATGATTTTCGTGATAGTCATCGGGAGTGCAGCCAGAAGTCCGGGGAGCTTTTCGAGGATGTCGGGGTCGTTGCTCCGGGAAAGCAGCGTGTGGCGCATTAGCGAAGCGGATATTCCTCACTATGGAGTCTCCAACGATCAGCGTGGTTGGGGGATGAGAGGAGGCAGAGTCGATGATCGTGGAGCCCGCCGAGTCCCATCAGCCGTCCCTGGGATAGTTGTGGCCGGGACTGCTGCGGCGAGGCGGCGTCCTCCTCAGCAGAGGTGTTCGCTGCCGTCTCAGGACGAGTGAGACCCCAGAGCTTCTCCTGATCACGGCCTCTTTCAGTAACTTGCGGCGAGAGGAGGAGGAAGACTTGGCTGCTGGAAGATGGGGCGTCCCTCCAGTGGAGGAAAGTCCTGCGTGTCCAGGATGTCAAACCTGTTGGCCAGCGGGAGGTCCCGATGTGAAGGTGGAGGAGTTGGGCGCTTTGCACCATGTCTGTCCTTACAGGCTACGGTCCAGTGCTCGGTTGGCGTGGAGTCGAACTCACCGGAGCCTTCTCACCACCCCGCCGGCGAGTGACCGTGCATCCACTGGGGCTCGGCACGGGTAGAAATGGCCATGGCTTTGTGCTTGCACCCATGAGGAGCCACGGGTCATCAGGCTTAGCTGAAGCGGCCTCATGCTCCGGGCGCCAGTGATGATGGAGCCGAGCCACGGAAGAGTGGGATCATTGTCCAGTGCTGGAGTGGAGCAGTCCGGGAGTGAGATGGGATGGTCGCATTCCGGCTTGCGCAGCCAGAGGAGCTGAGGACCGCCAGGTGTTTTGCCTGGGCCGAGGCGGTGGAGAACTCCAGGATGAGCTTGTCTTTTCTCTGAGCTCGGCTTCCAGACAGGCGATACTTTTCCTCAGCTTTGAGAAGGTAAGGTGACAAGATCCACACTCAGCCATCATTTAGTCCGTGAGAGTGCTTCAGAGCTTAAAGTCCACAGTAAAGTCCATAAAAGTGCTACAAGCTTAAAATCCTTGGTAAAACCGACCGGCTAGCCTAGCCGCCGGGCTAAAAACAAACCTAGCTAAGCTAGCAGCAGTGGAGGCAGTCCGGTAAACCACGTGGAGTTGCAGCCAGCTTAAAATTACTTAAGATCCACACGTCCGATGACTGAAAACTTTTTCCAAGTTAGAACATATAGGTAAAGCGGTGGCAAGGAAAGCAGTGTGGCCTAGAAAACCTGGCTTAAAAACTCGATAAAATATCAATTTATGATGGTTTAAGACGAAGTTTCTAGCGACGCTTCTGCCGGCAGTAACTAAACAGTTTTGGAAAGGCAGCGGGGTTCCCTCCAGCAAGGATTAAAAACCCACAGGTCTGTGCTGGGCACAAACACACTGGAACAATTTAGAAGCAATTCATAAGCAAACTAACTGTTTTTATGTTGACCTAACATTAGCAGATGTGTTTTCTTTTCCGAAATGCGATCGTGACGGGTTGTTGTATGTGGGTTTTGGCAGGCAGCTGCTGTCCCCTCTTCCCAATACTGCGTACCGGCACGGAGTACTGGACCGTACCGGCCTACTTTCACCCCTGTCTAAGTAGCAACAGCAAAAAAAGTATCATGACATTACATCTTACAACAATACACCTCATCATACATTACACCGAAGGTAGGGTAGATGATTGACATTGTGTGACCTTGACACAGGAGACCGAGGTAAACATTTTTTTTTACTCTTTTTTTGTCATTTTATGCCTTTTTTAGAGAGATGGCTGGAAATAAAAAAGAGAAATCAATAATCAGTTTAAGTATACGCTATATTATATATGTATTTTCAGCACTTTACGTTGCCATCAGACAGCCATTTCCTTTGGATCTACATTCGCTCAACCGTAGAACTTCCCTGTACCCTGCCCACAGCAATACATTGCTTAACGTCCGTGCCAGTACAACTCTCTGCTTCTCCAAACTGGGGACGTGCCGACTGCTATCTACTGCAGGTAATACACTGACTATGGATAAGTACCTCATACAGCCCCAATTCAAAAATCCCGAACTACCCCTTTAAACCCTTAGGCCACCAAGATTTGTTGGGTCTCTGTAATTAATATTATAAAGAGTACGGTCCAGACCTGCTCTATAGGAAAGGTGCAATGAGATAACTTCTGTTATGAATTGGCGCTATATAAATAAAATTTAATTGAACTGAATTGATGCCCCAAGTAGCTTTATTGCTTAAATTCATAGAGGTGGCAGATTAGAAAACACTTGTATACAGTGTGACTCATACTTAACACGGTCATATGGGGTGTTTTGGAAAACCTTTTGAGGATGTGTTGTTTTCCCAAATGTTTTTAATTTAACAAAATAAGTTAAACTTTCAAAATTCATTACTGTTCAGTGTCTTAAAACAGACAACCATACAACTTTTCTAAACAAAATACAGTATAAACAATATATACCAAAGCATTTAATTATGATAATATCTTTTCAAATAATGAGTAAACTAGTCTAAAAATATGACAAAGCAGTTGATGCTTACTTTCAGTTCATGACTGTTTTTTTATTTTCAGAGCTAAGAACACAATGTGGCTGCTCAAATCAAAGAGGTTTGTATACAGGCCTAGTGGAGACATACTGTAGTTTCCTGCTGTTTCATTGGACTAAGACAAAGCAGAGTGGACTGTAGCTCTGTGGCTCTTCCAGGTGCTGTGTCACACGTTTATCTAAATGAGGTAACATAGTACAGACAATCATTGTGTGCCTCTAGCAGAGCTGTACAGTAGCTGTGTAGCGGTGCGACAGCAGCACTTCAAGAGTGAAAGCACATTGAGAAATTCAGAAAAAGCACTTGTGAAATCAGCAACCAATGACATTGTTAATAATACAAACATTGTTACATTGATTTGCCTTTTATTGCTGTCTTTTTTATATCTATGGACATCTGTCTCTTTTCCCAGTGGTCAGTCAAACCTTCTGGCCTGGGCTACTTCTGCAGTATAAAGAGGGCTCATTATTTTAACTGGGTTTTTATATTGGATGTGTTTTGCATTTTGAATGCTTCTTCCTTCTACTTGAACTTCTGTTTGAAGTGTGACTGTCCTTGGGGACGGACAGCACAGAGGCAGGAGAGAAGGGTAGCAAGTGATGACGAAAAGGGGCTTGCTTAGATATAAGAAAGGTTGATGCTGTTCAAAGATGACAGTTTCTCTGACACCATTTTGTCAGTGTTTAAAATAATGGCAGCCCATTTCTCTCCCTGAATGAGAGAAGTGAAGGGAGGCAGACGGACAGATCAGAGAGACTTTGTTGAAGCCCCAGTATGCATTTATGGCACTGGAGGATAGGGTTTTACACGTTTTACTGTTAATGGCTCTCATTTCTCTTGAAAATATTCACTCTAGTTGTTAGCATGTTAATGACTGGATGTCTGCCTCAGCACAGAGAACCAGACATGATGTAGTCTATTCCTATTTTTCAAAAAGTGAAAGTATTTGTTTTAAACAAGTTGTTTAATTTGTATTCATTTGTAATTAAACTGCACTGTATAAACTGCCTCATGTAACATACTATACTGAATACTTACATTAATCCTACCACAAACTCAACTGATAACAGCTCATTCTTTTCCTAATTAAATGTTGCTAAAATGAATAATGATTTCCTTTCCTAATTCAGTAAGATGTAGAATGATTAATGAATGACCATGGCACATTTTAGTGGCTAAGCCTTCTCTTATAAATTAAAACCAACCAAATCAACTCTGATAAATTTCATTTTCTGTTTGTTGTTCGTCAACTTCTAGCTTACTTTTGCTGCACTTGTTTGCATAAATGTGGGAATATTCTGTTTTGACTTGTGGTTGTATCTTTATGAAAAAACAGAAAAATCAATATATGAATCAATATATGGTCTCACACTAAAATTTAACTTTATAGATTGAAACTAATGAATGTCGACAGCCTCTTTCCTCAAGTAGATTTTTTCACAAGCTGTGGTACTGTACATGTGCTGTACATGCATATATACAGTGTATATATATATATATATATATATATATATATATATATATATATATATATATATAATGCTTGAGATGTACAACATCAACAGGACTCTAAGAGACTTCATTGCAAACTCGATGAGGCTGTGGAAAACCACCCTTGAGGCCAATGGCACTTGCACAAGTATCCATCAAATGTGGCATATACCAAGGAGATGCTCTGTCCCCACTGCTGTTCTGCATAGGTCTGAACCCCCTCAGCCAAATAATCAACAAGACTGGCTATGGATACCGACTCAGGAATGGGGCCACCATCAGTCACTTCCTCTACATGGATGACATCAAGCTATATGCTAAGAGCGAGCGGGACATCGACTCACTGATCCACACCACCAGGATCTACAGCTCTGACATTGGGATGTCCTTCGGGCTTGAGAAGTGCAGTCGAATGGTGACAAAGAGAGGGAAGGTAGTCCACACGGAAGGGGTCTCACTCCCAGAAGGAACAATAGCAGACATTGAGGATGGGTACAAATACCTTGGAATACCACAAGCAAATGGCAACCTCGAAGAGGTAACAAGGAAAACAGCAACTGCCAAATACCTTCAACGAGTAACGCAAGTCCTAAGAAGTCAGCTCAATGGCAAGAACAAGTCCCAGGCAATAAACAGCTACGCCCTGCCAGTGATCAGATACCCTGCGGGAATAATAAGGTGGTCAAAGGAAGAGATACAGACCACAGACGTTAAGACACGAAAGCTCCTCACCATGCATGGAGGGTTCCATCCCAAATCCAGCACCCTGAGACTGTACGCTAGCCGTAAGGAAGGCGGCCGTGGACTAGTGAGTGTGAGAGCCACTATCCAGGATGAAACATCCAAGATCCACAAGTACATCAAAGATAAGGGCCCAACAGATGACGTGCTCAGTGAATGTCTCAGGCAATGGGGAACAGAGGAAGAGGTGCTGGAGGAGGGACCATCATGGGAGGACAAACCCCTACATGGGATGTACCACGGAACATAACTGAAGTGGCTGATATCAAGAAATCCTACCAATGGCTAGAGCGGGCTGGACTGAAGGACAGCACAGAGGCACTCATCATGGCTGCACAGGAGCAGGCCCTGAGCACCAGAGCAATAGAGGCCCAGATCTACCACACCAGACAAGACCCAAGGTGTAGGCTGTGCAAAGAGGCCCCTGAGACAATCCAGCACATAACTGCAGGGTGTAAGATGCTGGCAGGAAAGCATACATGGGCGCCATAACCAAGTAGCTGGCATAGTGTACAGGAACATCTGCACTGAGTATGGACTGGAAACCCCGAGGTCAAAGTGGGAAACACCTCCAAAGTTGGTAGAGAACGACTGAGCCAAGATCCTGTGGGACTTCCAGATTCAGACTGACAGAATGGTAATGGCGAACCAACCAGACATCGTGGTGGTGGACAAACAGCAGAGGAAAGCCGTTGTGGTTGGCGTGGCAATACCAAGTGATGGCAACATCAGGAAAAAGGAACATGAGAAACTAGAGAAATACCAAGGGCTCAGAGAAGAGCTGGAGAAGGCTTGGAAGGTGAAGGAGACAGTGGTGCCTGTGGTCATCGGAGCACTCGGGGCAGTGACCCCCAAACTGGAGGAGTGGCTACAGCAGATCCCTGGAAGAACACCAGACATCTCGGTCCAGAAAAGTGCAGTACTAGGAACAGCAAAGATACTGCGCAGAACCTTCAAGCTCCCAGGCCTCTGGTAGAGGACCCGAGCTTGAAGGATGAGACCACCCGCGGAGGGTGAAGGACGAATTTTTTTTTTTTATATATACAGTGGATATATATATATATATATATATATATATGTACCTATTTATTGTGCCAAGTGATTCAGTTTCCTGTTTGAAACCACCGACTGAAATGAAACAATGTGATATCGGAGACATTGAAAGGCTCACCACATAAAGAAAGTAAACAAAACACTGTCTACTTTAAAACAAAAAGAAACTACAATCTGCCTGTTCTTGTCCACTCTGTACGTTGCTGATGGACATGTATGTTTCCTCAATGTGACATCGCTGCTGTGGAGGCACAATGCACACAGGCCTGAGGCAGTGAACAATGGCAGGACAAAAAAACAAAAGAGGTAAAAAGAAAATTTCAGCAAACCCAGCAATAGCCTCAAATGACAGCAGGAGATCTCCGTTCAAACTTCTGAAAGTTGAAAAGATGTCTTCCCTAGAGGACACGCGCAGTGAGTAATTCATATAATTGTAGCTGTATTTATGAATGGAGCTGGTTGAGATGGTGATAAACATCTTCACAGCACGTTGAGCAATCACTGATGAGTTGAGTGTGTCTGGACAGAGAGGAAGTTCTCGGCAGGGGCATAGCAAAAATATGTGGGTTCTGTGGATATGCAGTCTCATTTCATCCATCATTTATGTAAAAATATCGATTAGAGCAGCTTTAACAGTTGTTTTCATTCAGATTGTTTTTGTTAGCCTGACTTCACTTTATTTTTGGAGAGACATGACTGTCTGGAAGTCCTCTTTGAGTCTCTAACATAAGCATCTTCCCTTATACCACATTTGGAGAGGAACTACGTACTTTTAACTCCAGGCTTCTTGCAGTCTCAGTTTGTGATTTAGGTCAACAAAATGTCTGTATTTGACTGAGTGACAGTGTAAACATTTGTCAGTTAGTGAGGAGAAATTAAGTGTTGCCGTTGTACTCTGTACAACAGCCTCAAAGCAGGCAGCATTATTAGAGATGGCTACCTGGATAACACAGGTCACCTTTTGTTGTGGGATGATGGATGTGGAGGCGGCATCAGCCCTCAGGTGACACAGGTGATGGGCTCTTTCTTATTGCGGCACTAATGGGAGAGAAAGCTGTGAAAAAGTATCATGACATTACATCTTACAACAATACACCTCATCATACATTACACCGAAGGTAGGGTAGATGATTGACATTGTGTGACCTTGACACAGGAGACCGAGGTAAACATTTTTTTTTACTCTTTTTTTGTCATTTTATGCCTTTTTTAGAGAGATGGCTGGAAATAAAAAAGAGAAATCAATAATCAGTTTAAGTATACGCTATATTATATATGTATTTTCAGCACTTTACGTTGCCATCAGACAGCCATTTCCTTTGGATCTACATTCGCTCAACCGTAGAACTTCCCTGTACCCTGCCCACAGCAGTACATTGCTTAACGTCCGTGCCAGTACAACTCTCTGCTTCTCCAAACTGGGGACGTGCCGACTGCTATCTACTGCAGGTAATACACTGACTATGGATAAGTACCTCATACATCCCCAATTCAAAAATCCCGAACTACCCCTTTAAACCCTTAGGCCACCAAGATTTGTTGGGTCTCTGTAATTAATATTATAAAGAGTACGGTCCAGACCTGCTCTATAGGAAAGGTGCAATGAGATAACTTCTGTTATGAATTGGCGCTATATAAATAAAATTTAATTGAACTGAATTGATGCCCCGCAAGTAGCTTTATTGCTTAAATTCATAGAGGTGGCAGATTAGAAAACACTTGTATACAGTGTGACTCATACTTAACACGGTCATATGGGGTGTTTTGGAAAACCTTTTGAGGATGTGTTGTTTTCCCAAATGTTTTTAATTTAACAAAATAAGTTAAACTTTCAAAATTCATTACTGTTCAGTGTCTTAAAACAGACAACCATACAACTTTTCTAAACAAAATACAGTATAAACAATATATACCAAAGCATTTAATTATGATAATATCTTTTCAAATAATGAGTAAACTAGTCTAAAAATATGACAAAGCAGTTGATGCTTACTTTCAGTTCATGACTGTTTTTATTTTCAGAGCTAAGAACACAATGTGGCTGCTCAAATCAAAGAGGTTTGTATACAGGCCTAGTGGAGACATACTGTAGTTTCCTGCTGTTTCATTGGACTAAGACAAAGCAGAGTGGACTGTAGCTCTGTGGCTCTTCCAGGTGCTGTGTCACACGTTTATCTAAATGAGGTAACATAGTACAGACAATCATTGTGTGCCTCTAGCAGAGCTGTACAGTAGCTGTGTAGCGGTGCGACAGCAGCACTTCAAGAGTGAAAGCACATTGAGAAATTCAGAAAAAGCACTTGTGAAATCAGCAACCAATGACATTGTTAATAATACAAACATTGTTACATTGATTTGCCTTTTATTGCTGTCTTTTTTATATCTATGGACATCTGTCTCTTTTCCCAGTGGTCAGTCAAACCTTCTGGCCTGGGCTACTTCTGCAGTATAAAGAGGGCTCATTATTTTAACTGGGTTTTTTATATTGGATGTGTTTTTGCATTTTGAATGCTTCTTCCCTTCTACTTGAACTTCTGCTCTTGAAGTGTGACTGTCCTTGGGGGACGGACAGCACAGAGGCAGGAGAGAAGGGTAGCAAGTGATGACGAAAAAGGGGGCTTGCTTAGATATAAGAAAGGTTGATGCTGTTCAAAGATGACAGTTTCTCTGACACCATTTTGTCAGTGTTTAAAATAATGGCAGCCCATTTCTCTCCCTGAATGAGAGAAGTGAAGGGAGGCAGACGGACAGATCAGAGAGACTTTGTTGAAGCCCCAGTATGCATTTATGGCACTGGAGGATAGGGTTTTTACACGTTTTTACTGTTAATGGCTCTCATTTCTCTTGAAAATATTCACTCTAGTTGTTAGCATGTTAATGACTGGATGTCTGCCTCAGCACAGAGAACCAGACATGATGTAGTCTATTCCTATTTTTCAAAAAGTGAAAGTATTTGTTTTAAACAAGTTGTTTAATTTGTATTCATTTGTAATTAAACTGCACTGTATAAACTGCCTCATGTAACATACTATACTGAATACTTACATTAATCCTACCACAAACTCAACTGATAACAGCTCATTCTTTTTCCTAATTAAATGTTGCTAAAATGAATAATGATTTCCTTTCCTAATTCAGTAAGATGTAGAATGATTAATGAATGACCATGGCACATTTTAGTGGCTAAGCCTTCTCTTATAAATTAAAACCAACCAAATCAACTCTGATAAATTTCATTTTCTGTTTGTTGTTCGTCAACTTCTAGCTTACTTTTGCTGCACTTGTTTGCATAAATGTGGGAATATTCTGTTTTGACTTGTGGTTGTATCTTTATGAAAAACAGAAAAATCAATATATGAATCAATATATGGTCTCACACTAAAATTTAACTTTATAGATTGAAACTAATGAATGTCGACAGCCTCTTTCCTCAAGTAGATTTTTTCACAAGCTGTGGTACTGTACATGTGCTGTACATGCATATATACAGTGTATATATATATATATATATATATATATATATATATATATATATATAATGCTTGGAGATGTACAACATCAACAGGACTCTAAGAGACTTCATTGCAAACTCGATGAGGCTGTGGAAAACCACCCTTGAGGCCAATGGCACTTGCACAAGTATCCATCAAATGTGGCATATACCAAGGAGATGCTCTGTCCCCACTGCTGTTCTGCATAGGTCTGAACCCCTCAGCCAAATAATCAACAAGACTGGCTATGGATACCGACTCAGGAATGGGGCCACCATCAGTCACTTCCTCTACATGGATGACATCAAGCTATATGCTAAGAGCGAGCGGGACATCGACTCACTGATCCACACCACCAGGATCTACAGCTCTGACATTGGGATGTCATTCGGGCTTGAGAAGTGCAGTCGAATGGTGACAAAGAGAGGAAGGTAGTCCACACAGAAGGGTCTCACTCCCAGAAGGAACAATAGCAGACATTGAGGATGGTTACAAGTACCTTGGAATACCACAAGCAAATGGCAACCTCAAGAGGTAACAAGGAAAACAGCCACTGCCAAATACCTTCAACGAGTAACGCAAGTCCTAAGAAGTCAGCTCAATGGCAAGAACAAGTCCCAGGCAATAAACAGCTACGCCCTGCCAGTGATCAGATACCCTGCGGGAATAATAAGGTGGCCAAAGGAAGAGATACAGACCACAGACGTTAAGACACGAAAGCTCCTCACCATGCATGGAGGGTTCCATCCCAAATCCAGCACCCTGAGACTGTACGCTAGCCGTAAGGAAGGCGGCCGTGGACTAGTGAGTGTGAGAGCCACTATCCAGGATGAAACATCCAAGATCCACAAGTACATCAAAGATAAGGGCCCAACAGATGACGTGCTCAGTGAATGTCTCAGGCAATGGGGAACAGAGGAAGAGGTGCTGGAGGAGGGACCATCATGGGAGGACAAACCCCTACATGGGATGTACCACCGGAACATAACTGAAGTGGCTGATATCAAGAAATCCTACCAGTGGCTAGAGTGGGCCGGACTGAAGGACAGCACAGAGGCACTCATCATGGCTGCACAGGAGCAGGCCCTGAGCACCAGAGCAATAGAGGCCCAGATCTACCACACCAGACAAGACCCAAGGTGTAGGCTGTGCAAAGAGGCCCCTAAGACAATCCAGCACATAACTGCAGGGTGTAAGATGCTGGCAGGGAAAGCATACATGGAGCGCCATAACCAAGTAGCTGGCATAGTGTACAGGAACATCTGCACAGAGTATGGACTGGAAACCCCGAGGTCAAAGTGGGAAACACCTCCAAAGTTGGTAGAGAACGACTGAGCCAAGATCCTGTGGGACTTCCAGATTCAGACTGACAGAATGGTAATGGCGAACCAACCAGACATCGTGGTGGTGGACAAACAGCAGAGGAAAGCTGTTGTGGTTGACGTGGCAATACCAAGTGATGGCAACATCAGGAAAAAGGAACATGAGAAACTAGAGAAATACCAAGGGCTCAGAGAAGAGCTGGAGAAGGCTTGGAAGGTGAAGGAGACAGTGGTGCCTGTGGTCATCGGAGCACTCGGGGCAGTGACCCCCAAACTGGAGGAGTGGCTACAGCAGATCCCTGGAAGAACACCAGACATCTCGGTCCAGAAAAGTGCAGTACTAGGAACAGCAAAGATACTGCGCAGAACCTTCAAGCTCCCAGGCCTCTGTAGAGGACCCGAGCTTGAAGGATGAGACCACCAGCGGAGGGTGAAGGACAATTTTTTTTTATATATACAGTGGATATATATATATATATATATATATATATATATATATATATATATATATATATATATGTACCTATTTATTGTGCCAAGTGATTCAGTTTCCTGTTTGAAACCACCGACTGAAATGAAACAATGTGATATCGGAGACATTGAAAGGCTCACCACATAAAGAAAGTAAACAAAAACACTGTCTACTTTAAAACAAAAAAGAAACTACAATCTGCCTGTTCTTGTCCACTCTGTACGTTGCTGATGGACATGTATGTTTCCTCAATGTGACATCGCTGCTGTGGAGGCACAATGCACACAGGCCTGAGGCAGTGAACAATGGCAGGACAAAAAAACAAAAGAGGTAAAAAGAAAATTTCAGCAAACCCAGCAATAGCCTCAAATGACAGCAGGAGATCTCCGTTCAAACTTCTGAAAGTTGAAAAGATGTCTTCCCTAGAGGACACGCAGTGAGTAATTCATATAATTGTAGCTGTATTTATGAATGGAGCTGGTTGAGATGGTGATAAACATCTTCACAGCACGTTGAGCAATCACTGATGAGTTGAGTGTGTCTGGACAGAGAGGAAGTTCTCGGCAGGGGCATAGCAAAAATATGTGGGTTCTGTGGATATGCAGTCTCATTTCATCCATCATTTATGTAAAAATATCGATTAGAGCAGCTTTAACAGTTGTTTTCATTCAGATTGTTTTGTTAGCCTGACTTCACTTTATTTTTGGAGAGACATGACTGTCTGGAAGTCCTCTTTGAGTCTCTAACATAAGCATCTTCCCTTATACCACATTTGGAGAGGAACTACGTACTTTTAACTCCAGGCTTCTTGCAGTCTCAGTTTGTGATTTAGGTCAACAAAATGTCTGTATTTGACTGAGTGACAGTGTAAACATTTGTCAGTTAGTGAGGAGAAATTAAGTGTTGCCGTTGTACTCTGTACAACAGCCTCAAAGCAGGCAGCATTATTAGAGATGGCTACCTGGATAACACAGGTCACCTTTTGTTGTGGGATGATGGATGTGGAGGCGGCATCAGCCCTCAGGTGACACAGGTGATGGGCTCTTTCTTATTGCGGCACTAATGGGAGAGAAAGCTGTGAAAAGTGCATCAATCGTTACTCACTGCAACCACCAAGGTCACTGAGGTCACAAATTAACCAGCCTTTATCTATATTCACTTGTTTTATCCCTCTGTTTATGTTCTTCCATCTATGAAGCATTTAATTACCATGCTCACTACAATATATCTTTAAATTCCTAAATCTTTTGTAACCTTTTAGTTATAGAAAGTTGGTCCTTTACTGTATTTTCCCAACATATAGAGAATTGACCAAGGTTTTAGGGTATAGTATGTCTGGTGTTTAAAACACTTCAAATATTGCATAACAGGTTTACAGTTGTCGCATAGCAACGGTAGGAATGTTGCTTCCCCTCAGCATCTGCTGAGTGCTGCTTTTTAAAAATGAGGTGTTCTGCAGACATACACCATTATTTTCATTTAACACACAGACAAGTCGATATCCAAAATGGTCTAATGCTATTTTATTGACACTTCTCCATCCATGCTTTTTGCTTTCCCTTTCCTTTCAATTAATCACTCACACCTTAGTGTCATCCTTCACTGCTTCATGATTCTTCCCTTTACTTCTCTTGCATCAATCACCATGATGCGTTCAGGACAGTTGGGAACTGGGAAACTAAACTGGAATTTAATGCTTTCCACCTCAGAGCAGTAAAGTGGTTGAGATGGGAATAATGAGATTCTTGACTTCTTAGACTTAGTGTTTTACAACTTATTGTACCAGCACTTGTTCTTTACATTGTTTTAATGAATTATTAAATTTACATACATTCTAAATATTATGTATTTATTTTTGTGCCCAACCAGGACACAAAAGACAGTACTACTGCCAGCCCCTTCTAAACCACTTTCTAAGCTTGCATTCCAGGTCACAAATCAATTGCCTGGGTATCTTAAATTATTCAAACATTCACATGGTTTGCAGCCGATTGTGCAGTTGAAATTAGTATCAGCATCTCTAAATCAGGCCATGGTACTCTGCCATAAAATGGTGGAATCCCTGCTTCAGGTTGTGAGCAAGTTGCTGCCCCGAGTTTGTTAGCCAAAATGAGTTTCCTTTGCTGGGTGTCTCACAACTAACCTGTGTGATGAATTCACAAAGAGCAAGTTGTCATTTGGAGTTTATTGCAATATTCAGTCACACATTTGCAAATGGACCTATGAGCTTGCCAGGCAAAGAGACACTGAATGAAGTTCAGATAAAGGTGTACATATTCTCTTCGTTGGCAGGTGTCCTTACACACACAGTGTGTTTTATCTGTAGATACACAACCTCATGGCTAGAGAGTCTATTTCTGCCTCTGTCTGCTGGATATCAAGAGTTTGCTGATATCATTGGCTGGGAAGCCGAGGGCTGAATTCCAGACTTCGCACAACTTCGCTTTTGACAACTTTGGCTGAGAAGCCGAAGGCTGAATTTCACGGGAGGCAGAAAGAGACAAGCCCTTAGACAAAGTGAATACGGTTTTAAACTGCCAATACACCTGTTAAGTTCAGTTCAAACGAACTCTGGTGTCTTTTCCCATTTGGTTCTGTTTGTTTAGGCTGGTGTGAAAGCTGTTGAACTCTGGTGTGAACTAAACAACTAGTCCAAGACTACCTGAAAACGTGTGTCTTGGTCTGGTTGTAATTGGACTCTGGTATGGTTATTTGTGATGTAAAGACACAGCAGACCAACCACAGGATTTTTTGATAGTAGATTGGGGTTTATAGCATGAATTCAAAAGCTAAACTACTATTAAATAAATCAACTTATTATGGGAACTGTCAAGGAAACAACCAACTGAATTAATCTACAGGTTTAAAAGTGACCTTAGGAACAGAGTGAGGGGCAAGAAGCTCAGAGGAAAACTGATTTGGGGTGGTTCAGGTAAGGATGCCTCCATCTGGAGGCTTTCTTGGCCACACTGAAGGGATCTCCTATCTGGCCTGGCAATGCCTTGGGATTCTCCAGGAGGAGTTGGAGGATGTGGCTAGAGGGAAGCAAATCTGGGTTGTCTTGCTTGGCCTGCCTTAGACCTGGATAAGTAGAGCAAAATGGATAGAAGGATGGATTTGTGTTTTGTAGGTAACAGGTAGGATGTTGCCTGACAGTGACTTATACAGGTCTGTTGTTCAAAGAGAATCTTAACAGTCTATGCTAGAATATTTGTCAAATCAAGAAGCAGTAACTTCATCATAGGCACTCCCTTCTTGTTGTTAAATATCAGTATTAATTTCCTCTCAGTAATGCAAGTGTAAGATAAAAGCTGTACTTTAGCTCTGTGAAGCCTTGATTGATTCTGTGACACTCCCAGTATAATGAGAAACGGCTGTAGGAGAATATCAATGCCACAGATCTCAGAGGTGGCCGAGGAAACATCACTGCTCAAGTCTTTGAACAAAGGACAATGCTGCTGTATGTTAACATTATTCCTTCCACACCCTGACATTTGTTGCATAGTGATACATCAGGGACAAGCTTATTTAATTTTGCCTTTATGTAATAAAATCACATTCAGATGATGCTTCATTTCTTTAATCTTGCTTGAGTAAAACATCTCATCTAACAAATGATCAGCTACATGGTGAAAAGAACACATTCCAACAGTAGGCCTCAATGAGAAGCAAGTTTTGTTTGAAATCACTTGGTAAACAAAATATAAATGTACTTGTTAGCAAACAACAAACTACTACTTAATAAATTATTAATATGACCCTGTTAGAATTTTTCACGCTTTTACGTGGCCTGAATTATCTGCAATCACAGATAATATATATTTCTATAATATCGCATTCTAGAAGAGAGTTAAAGTTAAACACAAATATTTAACCACAAAAAAACAATGATTCTATAATTTAAGTTTGGAAAATAACCTTTCATTAGCTTACCACACACACACACACGTTAACTGAAAGATGGAGGACAGACGAGGGGTGGTGGGGAAAGGCTGTGGGTGGATGTCAGGCTGGACGCTGCAACAGTCCAACACATTGCTGTGGCTGGTGGAAACAGTTCAGAACTAAGCTGTAAGGTTAGCAGGCAGGAGAAATCTAACTACTCCTCACAGGGTCCAAGGAGAGTTTCCTGGTCCTCCGTGTCTAATCAGTTGCTCCAGGAAGTCGCCATCTTGCGATCGCAACAATTAACGCAAATTCAACCAATCCCTGTGAATTCTGCACGACCTTGCAATTGTGTCCAATCACTGCAACTTTTCCGCAAATTTGACCTATCATCGTAGTTTCCCGCTATACATCACCAAACTCACTTCTTTATTTCTGGCTGTGAAGATTTAGACATGTGTGACACGAACGTCTCGCATTTAACAACAAAAATTACTGCTAAAGACTGTGACAGGCAATTCCATGATGTTCTGCACGAAAGCGGAAGTAAACTGTTTTGCACCGCGTGCAACGTTGTGGTGGAACACAAACGAAAGTCATCGATTGACACTTTTCTACTGCAAAACACACTCGGAGAATGGCTGAAACAAGCGGACAACAGACAAGGCAAATCACCATGATAGAGGCTGTTGCATCCAGATCTATTGCAAGTGCTGAAAGAATAAAGTGAGTTAGATTAAATATGCATGGTTAGTGGTAACGTTAGTGTAACGTATAAATCACAAAGTGATAGGGGCGTGCTTGCCTGTTGGCGTGACAAACTGTGTGTGTGTGTGTGTGTGTGTGTGTGTGTGTGTGTGTGTGTGTGTGTGTGTGTGTAATCCTGAGCCTTCATGGTAAGGTTACTTAGAACACTCAGAACAGTGCATTTCTTTGCAGTGCGGAAGGTCGACGGTTCGATCCCAGCTTCCCCCAGCCTACATGTCGAAGTGTCCTTGGGCAAGACACTGAACAAGACACATATAAAGTTCATGCGCCAGCCTGCATGCTGCCTGTTGCCGTATTTCTGATTCTGAACCCCAAATTGCTTCCAAGGGCTGTGCCCTCGGTGTGTGAGTGTGTGTGAATGCTTAGTTACTTTCAACTGATGAGCAGTTGGCACCTGCCATCGCTGTATGAATGTGGGTGAATGTGATATGTAGTTGAAACGCTTTGAGTAGTCAGAAAGACTAGAAAGGCGCTATATAAGTACAGTCCATTTACCATTTATTCTCACTGGAACAAGTTGCCTTCGATTTTTAATGAATTATACAAAAACAAAAAAATCACAACTATTTTTGCAATTTTCACTTGCTCCCGCAATTTCATTGCAAAAAACGCCTAAAAACATTGCTACAAACATTGCAATTTTTTTAGAAAAGCTGCCGTGAAATCAGGCGTTTTAGGCCACAACAATCCCAAAAAAAGCCTGGGAGGGACTGTCTAATGAGTACAAATCTCTGTCTACTCAGTCACTTTAATCAACAAAAAGCTAATATACTATATCATACCTAGGTAGTTTGAGCTTGAGGTCTTAGTTAACAACACCAAACACACTACCAATACACTGTAACGTGGACTGCTACCGCACTGAAAGCTATACTAATGTTGCTAGCATGCTAACGCGCAAATCATGTTGCAACTTTTATAAACTGCATTGAATTGGTACGGTGTTAAAAATACACACACATGTATTTACCTAAAGATTGCAATAAGTCCTCCACCACGTGGTATTACTCTCCGTTAACTGAAGTTATGGACATATTCTCTGCCAACATTAACTGTGTGAACATAGATTAGCTAGCTGCATCTGCTTTGCCTCTGACTGCAGCTCAGCCAGCGGTGTTATCTTTACAACTTGGCTAAAACTTGGATGAAAACACTGAAAAAGAGTACTTACGTGTCTTAAGTAGATTACAATCCTTGGTGGATTCCAAGCACAACTGACCCCAACCACTGATGTATCACATGTCCATGACCCCAACAAAGAAACTGTGCATTGCTAGCAAAACCAGTTCAAACTGGTTCTGTCAGTGCAGGGTGGTCGGTCATAGTAACTTTTAATGGTTTCATGGAGTTTAGTGGACTCAACTTATTACAAAGTTTTATAAAACACTATTTAATTTCAGGAAATAATGAGTTGTTGAAATCTTGGCACTATTTAATTAGGTGTGACTTGAATAAACATAAAAGGATAACTATGTATTTAAGCAAAGCAAAGCACATATGAACTGTACCAGTGAAGGGCTTTTTACAGTGTGTGTGATACATTATACTGATACTATAAATGCATGTAATGGAGATTTATGTCAGCCCTGCTAATGAAAATGTAAGAGTCTGTGTCTAAATTCAGGGGCTGCAAAATGTTACATTCAAGTGCTCCTCATTAACTTAAGTAAAAAAAGTTTATTATAGGCAGTTTCCTTCAAATGGCCAAGAAAGTGTTGTTTGTGAACCCTCACTTTTTACCCAAAGTTTTTGTAACTTCACAGTACATAGTGGTAATGTTCTATTATTGTATGCAAACTATTTTTAATTTATTTATTCAGCCTCTCTAGGCTCATAAAAGTTGTCTTCGACCACATATATTCTGTTAAAAAATGTAACCATTATTAGTGACTTTTATTTATGTTCAGTTTACTTTCTGCTGTCATTGTTGCAGACCTCTGTCTTTATTCACATGTGGACCATAAATAAAAAAGTTTGAATACCCCTGACCTAGAGCATCTATAATGTTAAAACAGCCCATGTGAGCTTGCCCACAGAAAACCCACATAGGGGCCCCAAAGGGCGAAACTGCTGTGGGCCCTGCATGGGCTAACCCACACAGGGCCCACATGGGATTAGTATGGGTTTGCCCCTGCCCACACTGCCCACAGTAAACCCACAACTAGCCACAGAGCACGGGCATGTTTGCTGGGATACTGTAAGATACTGGATGTTTTGATTCAGAGAAAAAGCTAGGGACATCAGGGATATAATAGCCCCTTTTTGACCAAATAGCTCCCAGAACCATGCAGCCAAGGGGACTAAACTCAGGAACTAAAGGAAGTAAAAGTCCATTTTGCACCTTCCTTTTTGTATTTTTATTAGGGAAATTTGTCCAATAACATTATCCATCTGCAATTTCACACAAGATAAAACAACAACACAGAATAATTTGTCATCTTTTTATTTACAAGGCACAATTCTGATGTTTGAATGGATCTAATGAAAGTATGCTGAGAAAAAGTGAAAGAAGAGACTGAATCCTCCAGAGCACCTGTCTCCAAAGGAGTTCCGTTTTATGGATAAAATGACAAGATATGTCCATCCTTGTCCTAATTGTGATTCTAGTGGCACCTAATGCTTCCTCATTGTGTAAATGAAGCTGTACACAAGTTGTATCAAGTGCTAGGTCTGTTTATGACCAATGAGCTGTGTTCAGCACAGCAAACTCTGCCTGGGGAGTTCCTGGCCATCAGAAGTATTAAAGTAGAGACTTCTTTTTGGCACCAGGAACTATGGCAAAGGAACTAAATTTCAAATCAAAACACAGGGAAAGTTCCTGAGTTCCTGGACTGGTTCCTGGGCCCCTGGAAAAGTTCCCACTGTGGAAACGGGCTAAATGTGGGACTATCAGTATAAGTTGTGGATGATAACAATGGTGTTATGGTAAAGACAAATCTGCAATACACAACTTATTGCATATGTTAAATCACAGCTTCTGGAGACTGTATTTACCTGAAAAATGTTGTGTTTTGCTGAGTATGGTCATGTGAATAATAACTGTCCTTTCTGCAAAAGTTTTGTGAAGTTGCATGTGACTTCCACACCAGAAACCTCGATTTATATCCTGTCTCTTACCAACTGCCAAGGTTGGTTTCATTTAATCATGAAGGTGATCTTTCCCTAACCTTGACACAAATAGTTATAGTTGGCTACTCTTAATCAGTCCTTAAACATAGGCCCCATTTCTACCTGAACATGTGCCTGTTCTCACTCCCAACTCGTCAAAGATGGCAGCTTGGTCAGTGGCCCTACTCTACTATGATGCTCTACCTACCCCTCTAGCATCAGTTTTGCATGTGCAGTGTCAAGTTAAGCAATAATAAATATGCAACGCCAGGTTAGGTTTAGGCACCAAAACTATTTGGTTAGGTTTAGGAAAAGATCATGGTTTGGGTTAAAATAAGTACATTACGTACATTAGTTAAGTTATGTAACTTAAGTTAGCTAGTTTAAGTTACATAACTTTACATATGTAAGTTAAAAAGAAGTCAATGTTGACTATTGGTTTCACACGGGAAACGGACAGCAGTCTTCTGGGTGAAAGTTCTGTGTTTGACCCATCCAACCAACTCAACCTCCTCCCTATGCCGACTTTTCGCACTCTTTATACTCACCTGACTTCAGCGGCACATCAAATCATTACAATAGTGGAGCGCCTCCAGACATGACACTAGAGGGGTACATACAGTGTCATAGTTGGAAGCGTACGGCCACTGACCAAGGCACCGTATTTGATGCATTGGGAATGAGAATGACATGTTGACATGTGATCTGTATCGGGATAATGACATCCAATCATTTGCACCTGGTATTAATTAGCTTTCAAGTAATTGCAATATAGTTAGGAGGAGCTGGTGGACAAACATGGCATGTCCCAGGTCAACGAAAGCAATGCCAGTAGCTACTGCTACTACTAGCTTTTGCTGGGCTTGCTTAAGCTAGTAGGAAAAAAGTTAGTGTATGTTAAAACAGAATGCGAAGCGAATTTTAGAGGCAGGGCAATAGCATGCAAAGTGAATGGTAATGCTTGATTCAGATTCTCGATTCGAATAAGGAAAAACTCCCCCCGAATGGAAGAAACCTCAGGAAGAGCAACAGAGGAGGGATCCCTCTCTCAGGACGGACAGATGATTTGTCAACTCTCAGCCAGACCACCTCCAGATGTGGTCTGGCCAATCCAGTCACATTTTAAAAGCATTCTGCATGTACCTTGCATAATATGGGTTTTTCGTTATCCAGGATATCCTGATAAAAATCATATGTTTATGCAAGGTGTACATAGGGTAACAGAGGTGGCAGATTTTGGAGAGCACTAATAAATGACCTACTGTTGTAATGGTATGAGGTATTGTTGGATCTGTGTAACTGATGAGAAAAATATTCCTAAGATGTATAGGATGTAATATATCTCCATATGGATTATTTGACCCACCTTTAGATCCCAAGCCCAATATGCCCTCCAGGTATTGATTCTCACTCTTTTGATCATTTTTAGCCAATGATGATGTATGTCATAACTTAAATCAATTACCTTTGAGTTTGTCTGGGATTGTCTGCTTCATGGTTGAAACTCAAATATAACTGCAAGGTGAATGGTGTCATGGTCATTTTCAGAGCAAGATGATATTACAGCTACCTCTGCTTCTTCCTCCTCTGCCTCTGTCTTTGTTTGAGCTTCCCAAGTCTTCTTTATGTTTACACTCATAAGTCCATTTTGTATGTCAAGCAGAGTTACCTAATAGGTTCGTTCAGGTGGAATCCAGTGTTCACAGTTATAGCTGCTGCTTGTTATCTTATTACTTGGGTGCTTCTCTCAGCTTGTTATTTGTACCTCTTTGTCCCTCTGTCCTTTAGTCAGTGACTCTGAGATTGATCAGTGACAGCTGATACAGCTGGCACCGGACTGAGAAAGGATATCTCATTTGGCAAATGTGAGCCATAAATAAACTCATTTGCTAGATTCTCCTGTCCTGAAAATGTGCTTGTGTTTAACTAGCATGCTTGATATATAGCTAGTCAGTTTGTCCAGCCTCTTGAGTCTTTGAACCAGTGTTTAGCTGTTTCCAGTACTGCCTCTGCTTGAATTTTATATTAGTCTCCAGCCTATTACCTGCTTAGTTGCAGTTGTGTAGATGTGTTATAGGACTTGTCTGTTCGTATGTCTGTAGTACCACTTTTCCATGTGAGAGTCTAGCATTTCCTCATGAAAATACAAGGCTGTTCAGCCAATCTCACAGACAACAGCTTTCACTGGTTTGTTAGACTATATAGGCCTACAAGTTGTCCAGGCATGGCCTGAGTCATTCTAATCACTTAATAGAAAAGAGAGTCAGCACCTACTTTTTTTCAGGATGTTCTCTGGTTGAACCTCAGAAGGTGAAAAAGGAGCATTTGTCACACTGCTTGTGTGTGTCAATTAGCAGCACCAGAGGTTTATGGTCAGCCTGATGATTGAAACTACAGGTATCTGCCCTAGATGTGGCAAGAAAAAGGTTTGCAGGCCCACAATTCACCTCTTCTCAATCAGAGTATCTCTTCTCCAAGTGACCGTGCGAACAGAAAGCAACCAACTGTAGCATCCCCCATCATGTGTGGAAGTGGACTGGTTTGCCCCTCAAATTATAGCACACTGGCTGTTTGGCAAACTGGGAAAAACTGCCTCACCGGAGCATCCTAGTCTCTTAGGCATTGATAAAATACTTTCATTACATGAAGAATGTTGAAAATATAAATGCAATGTATGGAAGGAAAGCAAGACTACATTAAATCATAGACAGCACTGGATTTTTTCCCTCAACCCCTGATTTGAAAGTAATTGGCTTATTACATTTATTTAGCTGATGCTTTTATCCAAAGCGACTTATAATAAGTGCATTCAACCATGTGGATACAATCCAAAAATTCCAAGAATTATGTGAGTACATCAACTTCATCAAATATGCTGAACTGCTTAAAGTGCTACATTTCTAAACAGAGATAGAAAAAGAGTTTTTTATTGTATGGGCCAAGGTGCACTCTGAACAGATAAGTTTTCAGTCTGCGATAGAAGATTGTATATGCTTATGTGCTTCCTCTAGGCAATATTATTAGGAAACACTCCATAAACTTTCATTGTTATGTGGATGATACCCAGTTATATCTATCGATCAAGCCAGATGAATTTATTGTACTTGGCCCCAAACACCTCCAAGACACATTATCTAAAGACATAGTTACTCTAGATGCCATTGCCCTGCACTCCTGCACCACCGTAAGGAACCTCTGAGTTATCTTTGATCAGGATTTATCCTTTAACTCTCACATGAAACCAACTTCAAGGACTGCCTTCTTTCACTTACATAACATTGCAAAAATCAGGCACATCCTGTCTCAAAACGATGCGGAAAAACTAGTCCATGCATTTGTTACTTCTAGGCTGGACAATTGCAATTCCTTATTCCTTATTATCACTGGCTCCCTATAAAATCCAGAATAGAATTGAAAATCCTTCTCCTCACCTACAAAGCTCTTAATGGTCAGGCACCATCATATCTTAAAGATCTCATAATACCATATTACCCAACTAGAACACTGCGCTCCAAGAATGCAGAGTTACTTGTGCTTCCTAGAGTCTCCAAAAATAGAACAGGAGCCAGAGCCTTCAGTTATCAAGCTCATCTCCTGTGGAATCAGGTCCCAGTTTGGGTTTGAGAGGCAGACACCATCTCCAGTAGTCTTAAGACTTATTGTAAGGGCTGGCTTAGGTGAGCCCTGAACCATCCCTTAGTTATGCTGCTATAGGCCTAGACTACCGGGAGACTTCCCATGATGCACCTCTTTCCTCTCTCCTCCTCTCCCTCTCCATCTGTATGCATTTTTATCCCATTACTGCATGTTAATAACTCGACATCTTCTCTCTCCCGTAGTTTTGTGCTTTCTCGTTTCTCTCCTCGCTCCTTCTGTTGCTTTTAGCAGGTATTTCTGCCTCCGGAGCTGCAGAGACTGGATCTGTGGTTGTGGGCCACTTGCTGCCCCCGTGTTCCTGCTCGACAACTGCTACTACAATTGTTATTATTGGTTCTGTTACTAATACTGTCAATATTATTCCTATAGCTTTCATTCCTATTATTATGAATTTATTCATATTAATGTTACCACTACAATTACATTATTACTGTTTAAAAAATTCTAGGTGGTATTTGCATTCTGCACTAACTTCTGTTATGACTTGGCACTATATAAATATAATATAATTGAATTGAATTATAGTTTCTGCTGTCCTTTCTGCTGTCCTGTCAGTGGGGAGCTCATTCCACCATTTTGGAGCCAGGACAGCAAACAGTTGTGATTTTGTTGAGTGGTAACTGGGCCCCCCTCGTAGTGAGGGAGTAGCAAGCCGATTGACAGTAGCAGAGCGTACATTCCAGAATTTCTGTTCTCCATGTGTGAGTAGTAGACATAAATAGACTATGTTGACAGTAATTGTTTGGTCACAGGGCGTACTGAGCCGTTGAAGTCACATACCGAATGGAACGTCCTGTACAGAACGGTTCGGGACGAATACACGTACCATTACACTCCCTTATTTTTAGGTTACATAACAGTTTATGTTGTCATTATTTGAAATATAAAATGTCATGGCAAACATTTGGTTACTCCTTAAACCTGGAAACAGTAGCAAGTTTTTGGAAGTTGTGGCAGATGTTCACCTGTCATAATATTTGACATAAGTAACACTTAAGGTCACTTAATACCACAATCAAATTAAAGACACATTTGGCAGGTGCTGATGTTCATTTCAAGATGACACTACATCAATTATGGTCATATGAAAAATGCATTAATAATAAACGTGGGACGTTGTATAATTTATTTACACATTAAATCTGATGTCTCTCGCTTTTTCCTGATAAACTGCACTTTTGTCTACCATAAATTGCTTAAAAACATACTACCCACTGTTACACCATAATATTTTTTCTTCTTTCCTCTTAACACTTGAAAAATTATGATAAAGGGAAAACATACTGGATAATGCATGTATAGTACATGCCGATTGTGTTCTGCTCCAGGCTTTTAAAGCTTATGTGTGTAGGACAAGGGTCAAGTGCACCCTCTGGCATTAAAATGCAGCAGTAGTACAGCTGGAAGCAAAATAACTGAAGTTTACAATGCAGCACAGACACCAGGCAGTCCATTATGAATTCCTCCAGTAAAATGACTTCAACTCCAAAGACATGCAGGTGAGGTTAACTGGCAACTCCAAATTGCCTGTAGGTGTGAATGTGAGCGTGACTGGTTGTCTGTCTCTGTGTCATCCCTGTGATTGACAGGCGTCCTGTCCAGGGCGTACCCTGCCTCTCGCCCAGTGTCAGCTGGGATCGGCTCCAGCGCCCCGCCACCATCTAAGGACAAATGGGTATAGATAATGGATGGATGGATATTTTGATATTATTTGTTTTTCCAATTAAGTGAGGAAGAGCAGTTTATACATTTTGTTGCATGCCTTACAAGTTCAGTTTATTCTGCTACATTTTTTGTAATATTTTCTGATGAATTTTTTGTCTGTTTTAGATCAAATGGTCAGGTATATGTATTTTAAATTTTGGAAGACAAGAAAACATTCAATAAACTTATAGACAGTGTACATTTTAGCCACTGTTTATCCATCAGGGTGCAGTGGACTTGGAAGTTATAATGTATAATATAAAAGACTAAAGTGCGACACACAATGGCACTATATATGAAATGCGTCAAAACACCTGCACCCATTGTTTTCTTTGTACTAGCAGAGTTTTGATTTCCAATACAGGGGTTGACTTAGTATATTCCAGGCAACTCTTTTATCACATTCACTCATGTACCTCAACTATTTCTTCGGTATGTACGAGTGTGTAGCACTACCAAGCATTGCAGTCAAATTTAATTGACATGAGATGCTTTCAAAGGCATGTGGGTATCACAGGGCTTTCACAAATAAAGCGTAAGCATGCATAGTTTGTGCGAAGTGGAGCATTTTTTTGTAGTTTTTTTTCTTTTTTTGAGAATTACATCATGAAGGGGTAAGCCAGTAGAAGCGGGAATTTTATTGTCCATTTAAAATAATCTAAATAGGCAACAGGAATAGTGTGTTCAATTAATGTTTTCAGATGTTGCTATATTACAAAGCAACTATAATATGATGCTACATCAGAATCAATGTGGAATATGTAAACAATTATAATGTTAATTTCCTAACCTGGTATCCCCATCCTCTCTGATATTTTCTCCCATGCTTGAGATGTTTTACCCAAGTCCTGGTAGCAGTTGTAAAACACACAAAATGAGTTTCTCCTCCATTTTGTCATAACTTCCACCTCTCGTCAATGCTGGTATGCCATTGGATGCACGTCTCGGGGGTCAGCACGTGTCACACTGTTAAAGCATTCTTAGGTATTTTTAACAGTCAAAAACCCAGCTCATGTGCTTCATTGGGATTTTGTGTGCATGGTTTGATCACATTTGATGGATATTTGGCCCAGGAACACAAGCAAACAACCCCACAACAATTTTCATTAATGTTGTTAAACTCTGATTGGTGCATGTAAATATGTGACCTCATTTTTTTCTAACTGAGTCCTGCCCACTTCAAACCAGTGTGAAGAACATAGACAAAACAACAAATACAGAAACATGTAACGTGTGTTCATGTAGGACTTTATCGCTCATAGTAACAAGACTAACATGACTTAGAAAATGTGTTTTTCAGGGCCTTCCAAGCATGGGGACTCAAAAAAACCCTTTCGCCACAGATGAGCATAATCAACAATACATCTTTACAATTTCAGCCATTGGTGTAGCCTGGATTAGACCTAAATGAAACATAATCAAGATGATTTAATCAACTTTTAACTGCATTTAAAAATACAGCAATACAATCAAATAAAATGAAATAAAATAAAACTAAATAAAATAACAGTAATGTCTATTAAAAAGATAACGTGTCGATACCAATACATTACAATGTTTATTATATCCCGCATTTTAAGTGTTGTACTGAACTAACAACTAAAGTGTAACACATAACAGCTGCGTCACATAGTGTTGAGGCATGTCTACTGAGGTACATACAGAGGTAGTCAAGGCACAAAAGCTGGAATGTGTTGATCCAGGGAAAGAGTGTAACAAAAAAAAAAAGGTTGCCTTTGTGGAGAGTTGACACGTCAGTGCTGGGAAAAAGGCACATTTCGAAACCACTGCTCTAGTGAATATTTGGGGCAGCAGGATGGTGTATGTGGGAATGAGTCAAAATAAGGGGATTTTTTGACCTGATGTCATTTACAATCATTACAATTATCCACTAAGAACCATGAATATACATGGCAAACTTCAGTAGTTGTTGAGATATCTTGCTGTAAAAGTGTTGGACAGACATATGCATGGATGTCCTTTAACCGGCCATTATCAGAATCAGAAATACTTTATTGATCCACGAGGGGAAACTCTTTTGCTACAGCAGGTCACTATCACGCCAGTGCACACAGGAATAGAAGTACTAGGCAAAAAAATATAATACTCTATAATACAGGTCAGAAAATAAATTAAGTACCAAGTGGGTATAAGTATAATATAAAATAAGTGTGAAGTACAAAGTGGGTTTACCGGTTGATGATAATACCTGGTGTAGGTAGAGGTATGAATAAATATCAATATCAATAAATAGGGAATTTAAGTATATTGCCCAGGAGTATTAACACAGGATATTGCACAATTATGTCAAGTATTGCATAGATGTAATGATCAATGTCCAGTTTAATGACTTAGGGTCATACAGACTGACACTTAGAGGGAGTTTCATCAGCTGTCCTCTCACCTGGACAGCAGTCAGGCACACAGCAGAGGTTACAGGCGAGGGAGGGAGGAGTCATTAGTGTGAAGAGGGCCGTTAGCCTGATGGGGAGGGGGGAGCAGAGTACTCAGAGGAGTCTGAGGGCAGAAGGCAGCTGAGTTAGAGGGGGGATGAGCAGGAGCCGGTGTGTCGAATCTGTTAAAGAACAGATTAAGTTCGTTGGCCCTGTCCAAGCTGCCTTCAACTCCTCTGCTGCCAGTCGGTCTGAAGCCAGTGATGCTCTTCATGCCTTCATGCCTTCCTCCTGTACTTCTCCTTGGCCTCCCTGATCTTCACCTTTCTTAAGCAAAAAATATCCGTACAAATTCTAAAAAAAATAACTTGTTGCTTACTTTTACTTTTTTAGCAAAATGGTGATCCAAAAACAGTATCACGTCAGCTGTACAATTCTTTTTATTTGAGTAAATGCCTAACTTGAAGAGTATTACCTTTTAACATTCACCGTCCGTCCACTGACTGATGCTGCCGTTTTGCTGAGATGCAGACATCTGTGGCAAAACTTAAAATTTAAGAAATGTAAGGTCACCATGTACTTCGAAAGTTAAAGGAAAAGGAAAAGGAAAAATACTGTAATATATTATAAGAAATGCTTAAATATCATTAGAGTGAGGCTGGAACAATGTTAAATGAATAGATTTTTGAAATTTAAATGCTTTGCAGCTTTGACTTGGCTGCTGGTGTTGCATCAGTATGCTCAGTGCAGGAACTGCATCATTTAAACACTGACCATCAGTGCTGTCTGGCAGGAGAGAGTTGTGAGTGATAAAGACAGACCAGAGAGGGGGAAATGACAACACACTTGCTCTCTTAAACCCTCCATTAGCTGTCTCAAGAGGAGAACAAAAACAAAAACAGACTGTGTGTTTGCGTGTGCATTGCAAAAGTAGATCACGACTGCTTCTGTTTTAATTTTGGAGAACTGCTCATATACTATTTTCTTTCAAGATGTTTTATCTGGGTTTTTGAATACAATTTTTATAAAACATGAACATGTTGACAGTCTGGCAACCAGCATCAAGTCATGTTTGCCCAGTTTAACTTTATTTCATCTCTATATCAAAACATAAAGCGATGAGGAGATTCGTCTTTAACAGCAGTAGGCGATTTGAGGGGGGATCCCCCCTTGTTAGCAAAATGACCAAAATCTGTCCCGCTTGTTAACCTGCTCAAAATATTCTCTGTGCTTTGTCTCATTGTGGAGCACATTGCCACTTTGAATAATCGCCACGATCTCTGAACAAATGAGACCATACTGTTTTTGAGTTGCCTGTGGAAGATTGGGCATGTAAGAGTCCATTCTTGATTAAAAGTCTGTTTCTGCTGTCTACTTTTCTCTTTTTAGAGCACGGTGTGTGAAATGATTTCTCCGACTCGTCTCGTCTCTACTCTCCCTGTGTGTGTGTGTGTACTAGAGGCTGACATTTTTACGGGAATCCTGTGGGTCACAGGATACCTGTGGGACGACACAGGAAATGCAGTTCTAATATGAAATTTTCTGATTATTTTATTGGGAACGAGATGGGACGGGAGTCATTCTTCCGGGATTGGGACGGGACAGGAGTATTTGTATAACATTTACATTTTACATTTACTGTGGGAAAAGAGTTAAAGTCCACTTTTTTACCAACGTGTGATAGAGAGGGAACAAGAGCTTTTGTGCTGTTACTGGTAAACTCAGATTTTACATCTTATTTGGTTTTTACACACAAGGAGACATTCATGTGGAAGAATGGATGATAAAGTGTGTGTGTGTGTGTGTGTGTGTGTGTGAAGTGGTTATAGTACAGCAATAAAATTCCAAACTCTAAATACAAATTACAACATGTTTCATTTCACTTCACCAAGAACAAGGGGACAAAATCTGATGCTGGACTTGCACTATATTATATGATTTATATCATAATGTTAAATGACACATTTAACTTTACTAGTTGTGCTTGCTGTAATGATGCAGAAGAAAGTAAATGTGGAACAACTATGGGGTGATGACTGTCACATTTTTTTCTGTGTTCAATTACTAATAACTATAAAGATCAGTGTGTCTTCTGTTTTTAGCTACTAGTTAAATATGATGAGAATAAATAAACCCTGCTACAGAGATAGAACTGTTGTCCTCTGCATGTGGCAAAATGCACCTCTATGACCCACAGAACACACAAAAGCTATTTCAATGTAACAGTAGGTTTTTTAGCCACGCTAGCAGCATGGCTCTATATCAGTCTGTTTGTCCACCACTTTGGTCTGGACTGAAATATCTCAAGAACTATTGGATGGATTGGTATGAAACATTATACAGACATGATTCCCAGAGGATGAATCCTACTGATGTTGCTGATCCCCTGACTTTTCGTCTTGCTACCATACTGCCACGAGGTTGACATTTGTGGCTTTAAATTAAATGTATCAACAACTACTGGAAGGACTGACATTAAATTTGGTACACACATCCATGTTCCCCTCTGGATGAATTGTAATCACTTTGGTGATCCATTAACCTTTAATGTAGTGCCCCCAGCTGGTCAAAACCTCAATTTTTCCAATATTTTGGTTTATGACCAAATACCAAAATGAACAAAGTTTCCATCAGTCTCAGCTGTACTTTGAGTTTAGTATTAATTATCAAATGTTAGAATGCTAACACACTAAACTAAGACATTGCAAACCTTATACCTGCTAAACATCAGCACATTAGAATGTCAATGACAATACCACAAATGGAAAAGAGGGAAAAAGCCCTGCCATTCCACCAATCTTCAACTTGTCTCCCCAGCAGTAGAGTCAATAGTATGACATGGAAAGTTAAAATATACTGTACATACTGTATGTTGATGCCTCATTATTTATACACCAAGTCTTCTGTGTTCTTAACTGTGATGTTGTTCTGTAGACTTCTGCAGTTCTAGCACTCCACAGTCAGTTTCATGAAGGCCAAACCTTTCAGCTCCACAGTCAGAGGTAATATGTCTTGCTCTTACTCTATCAAGCAAATCTCTTTCCTAAATGTATTTAAGGCCCTTTGATTATGGCTTTATTTTAGCCCACAGTGCCAGCCCAACCACAGACAAGAAGCTATTGTTCTACAATGCTTTTCCACTGGCTTCTAATACAGAAGTCTCAACTGTATGCTTAATCACATTGTCCAAAATCTCACAAATGAAACAAAATACTTTATCAGAGCTGGATAGTGTTCCAGGAAATGCTGCGTACAGGTCAGTTTTGTCACAGCCTGTCATGTCCTCACCAGCCGGTAATCACTCACACCTGTCATTAATCACACACCTGCAGTTCATCAGCACTCCACTCCACTATAAAAACCTCATCCCACACCTCAGTGTGTCCAGTCTCGTTGGAAATAGGACAGATCTTTGCATCCACCTTATTCAACGTTACAAGACTCCTACCTCGCTTCATCAAAACGTCCTCCTGAGCTCCAGTTCCCGGTCCTGTGCTTCTCCAACCTCCAGAGTGTGTTTCCTTCAGCCTGAGATCTCCGGTTCAGTTACCCAAAGGACGGTATCAGTACCTATCCTACACTGTCAGTTTGCTTCATGAATAATAAAACCTCCTGCCTCATCTTGGTGTCTCCGGTCTCCTCTGTCCGTAACAAGTTTCTCCTGAGACAAGAACAAAATAATCTTGGAAGCTCTGAGTTTTTCATAAAGATAGGAAATACATTTCTTATTATGAAGTAGCAGTCTGTGTGGTACATATTTGCATGTTCAGTCTTGTTAATGAGCAAGTATGCATTATATCTAATATCTATATTTATCTCTTTTTGTATTCTTGTAGTTATATAAACAATGACTAAAGCCCCACTATTGGCCTCTAGAGCTGTAATTAAATTACACAATACAAATACAAAGATACACCTGCCTATTAGATTATGAGATTTGTGCCGTTGTTATGGTCAAAGGGTGGTGAAATAGAAACCCTCATGGAGTGTCCAAAATGGAAAGAGTTCATCCTCTGGGGAGCATGAAGGTGCTCAGTAAATAGCAATCTTTTAGATTGTGATATTTCTTGTGTACTGCAAGTGGCCATTTCAGCCTGATGGTGTCACTGGTGAAGAGGTGGTAATTTAAATAGTTTGCTATTTGGACTAAATGTACATTTGATTCAATGGCTAATCAGAACCTCCAATATATTATTTATTTGTCCCATGGTATGTACTTAGATATTGACCTACTTATTTGTTTGTTAATATGTATGTAAATAGGTTGAAAGAACTGTATTGATGTAATTTTCTTTACAATTGTCTTTTGAGTTGTTCAGCCATAGCTCCTATTATATATTTTTGTAATGGCTGAATGAATACAGGGTATTCAGCTTTTTCTTAAATATTCGTTTGTGTTGAACTCATTTCATTCAGATTACCAGACTAGACCAGAGAGGCAGTGAAAGTCCTGTATGGCACAATGTTGATGCTATTCTCAAGTTTTTAAGAATGTTATGAAGAATTTTAGTGAATAGAATGATCTATGTACCTCCACAACTGTGCAGCAGAGGATGTTGGACCTTTTTGTTCTGTCATGAGATCTGTATAGCAAAGAGTACAAAAACTCAAGGTCAGTCATGGCCAGTGGGCAAACGTGTGCTCATGTACTGAAGCCTCAACTGCCCTTTGGGCTTGATTGTTAGAGGAATTCCTGTATGGAGTCTGAGAAAAGATGCACTCCCCATATCAAGTACTACAGCTGACGTTCAGTCAAGGCTTCCCAGCGTACATTTCACTACACAGAGCAGCTGCATCACATGTTCACTGACTGCTTAGTAAAGAGGGTTAATTCCTAAGCCCTGTGTCTTGAGGGCTTTCATAATAATAGCATCTTATCAGGGGAGTCCTCTTTCTTCAGAGCCAAAATTACCATGGAGCCCCCTGTACACACACTCTCCAATGCATCACAAGACTGAAAAGTTAAGTTGAAAACTAACTGTGAACTTCCATTATTGACATTATCTGACAGGTCAATCAAAATCCTCTCATTTAATTACATAATAATGGCAGAGAAAATACAGCCTGTTTTGCCCCAAAAAGAGACATTTTTGGGGATGGTTACATCTTGTATTCATGAGATATATATATATATATATATATATATATATATATATAATTTCCTCCTTTTTTCGTACCCTGTTGGGATTTTAGTTTGGGACTGGAGTTGGTTTCTGGGTCTTTGGTATATAATGAAGGACAGGGGCAATATGGGCCAAACAACAAGCTTTTGCCCCCTAACAGTTTAATCCAGCCATGCTGTGAGGTATTTTAACCTATAACATATTTTTTTTAAAGATGTTTCGGATGTAAAATTTTGATCTGTAAAGTAACAAGTAGTTATAGGTGTCAAATAAATGTAGTGGAGTAGAAAGTACAATACTTTCCTCTGAAATGTAGCATTGGCATTAGGAATACCAGGAGGTTTCCCGGTGGGCCTCTACACAAATTGGGCCGATGGCGTAATAAAAAAAAAAAACACCTGATAGAGAGGGGGGGGGAGAGCTGTACTGTGATGATCAGCCCAGTCAAGTGGGCACAATGTGGTTCAGTGTTGCTGTCATCTCCCCCAGCCAATCAAGTTTGGTTACCTGGCTAGGTCTCGTGGCACCATCCATTTCTGTAGAAGTATCTTTTAACATCATTATTACATTGACCTAGTGAACAGTAGACTGTTGCTGACTCACTTTACATGAATAACAAAGCTAAATAGAACTTGAACAAAACTGAAACGCTGCAGCTGAGGTATTAGGCAGAGGACAGGCTGGTCTGGGTTTCAATAAATTAAGTTAACCAACCAAAGTACTCAAAGTATTTTGTCTATGTAATTTGCTCAGATCTGCTGTATTTATTTCTGTAACATTAATGTTCAGTTTGAATTCTAATCTTACACTGATATTTGTAGTTAGTACAGAGAGAGTGGGAGGTAAAAAATACAAATAGCTGTACAATGTAATAATCCAAATGGAATTGCAATAAATACTAGTTACCTTACAATTATTAGTATGTTGTTTTTGTTGACATTACTTTGGTGGTTTGTATGGTGACTGGCAAAAAATTCTGAGTTTTTGAGAATGTACTTTGTTGTGGTAGTGTTATAGTTGTGTCACAAGGGTAAGGGCAAGGCAGCAAGGAATAGGACCCAAATGCAGACAACCGGACAGACAGGAACAGTTTAGAGATTTATTGCAAAAGTGAACATCCATAGGCTTTCTGGCATGTCCAAACAGAGAGTTATAGAGTTATAGAGTCCAGAGGATAGCAGGAATATGGCAGAGGGAAGTGCAGGTTCAGGGTCAGGTACAGTTTCCAGGTAACAGGTCACAGGCCACAGGTCACAGGGTGAACGGTACAAGTATCTGAGGGTCGAAAGCAATGACAATCTGGCAACTGACTGGGAAAAAGGGGCTGGTATATGATGATGATGAGGGAAAGTGGAAACGGTGAGCAGGTGAATGAAAGAGGCAGGTGACAGGGAATGGTGGCAATGAAGGGACCTGGGGAAGTGGAAATGTGGCTGGACAAGTAGACTGTATTATATGAAAAGGTGTTACTGATATTGCGTCCACCTCAGTGAAGATAAAATCACCATAGAATCTGATCTGACACAGTGTAAATATCAATTTGAACATTACACAATTATTTTAATATATCATATACTGAATACCATTACTTAAGTATGATGGCTATATTAACTAGGTTATTACACCCTACATCCCCTAATTTATTAAATTCAATTAAATTATTTTCTGCACAAATGCCTTTTTAAGGTTGATTAAAACCATACCACTATATAATATTATAAAGAGTACAGTCTAGACAGTCTCTTTGGCGCTATATAAAAAAAATATATATATATACTGTAACCCACTGTCCATATTGAACATTATTCTGTCAGTCAGGTCTCTGAACCCAGATTGGTAGAATATTGTGTTTATGTAAAGTAATATAAAAATACGTTTTATTTTTTGCAACTGTTGTAAAAAATAAAATAAATAAGATAGCAGATGACACTGATTCAAGAGAAGAGTCCTCTTATCCCAGGTTTCTTGCCAGTTTCACAGACCAGTCAAGAAGACAAGTGGACAGGGAGCCACGGAGGTGCACTGTGACACCCATCTGCAAAGTCATTACATTCCCAGATTAAAACCTATTACTAATACTGATTGCTAAGGCCCAATGAGGCATAAAATGCAATTTTTTTGCAATCAAGGACGAAAGAGTGATGGACTTGAACATGGAGCCAGAGTGGCGAGGTTGTCTCCAGCGAGACACACAGAGAGCGGCAGCAACGGCTGACTGATGTTGTTTTCCTTCCTTTTACTTATCCCATTTATGTAAAACACATAGGCCTACATAGTGCAATATATGCAGCATTAATTATATAGGAGTTTTCCTTTAACATCAAGCCACCTTGTACTAATAAGCAGTATAGAATTTAATGAATGTATGAATAGCACTGAAACTGTTCCAGATTGTTAGAGGTCCTGTGGTGCATCTAATGGTGCACCCTCAACACACACACACACACACAGGTTTATTTGTTTCCTGGCCTGGCCTGGGGAAGGGACGACTGGTCATTAGACAAATGAATGCAATCATGTGTAGATAAGTGGAGGCTCATACAGGCCAAAGACTCTTCAATGTGGGTCAGGTGACTGTACTGGTGTCTGATAATGACATCTGCACAAACACTGTAACAATGGCAGCACATGCATGCATTACATGTGCATAATGTCTTGCGTTTCAGAAGGAAGAAGAAAGAAAGAATTAGACACAGGAGAATGTATGCATATCACCACACGCAACAATATGCTATAAATCTTAATAATAAGCGAGAGGTCTGAATGGAGGACAGAGCACTGAAAAGAAATATAACAATAATAATAATAATAATAATTTTATTTATATAGCGCCAATTCATAACAGAAGTTATCTCATTGCACTTTTCCTATAGAGCAGGTCTAGACCATACTCTTTATAATATTAATTACAGAGACCCAACAAATCCCACCATGAGCAAGCATTTGGCGACAGTGGCAAGGAAAAACTTCCTTTAAGAGGCAGAAACTTTGGACAGAACCAGACTCAATGGTGGGCGGCATGTGACTGTTCGGTAGCTACACGTTTTTGTGCATCATGTAGAGCTCCATTGTTGTCCAAAAACTATTAAAAACACATCAGTGAGCAACATTGTTGCATTGGGTGACATGTTCCTTCATTACCATGAACACACATACTGTAGTTTATTCTGACACAGTCCCACAATCACCATCCTGCTGCCCCAAATACTCACTAGAGCACCAAATTTGGATTAACACTAGAACGGCCGCGACGGTCATTTTGACCGTTTTGAAATTTATATGTGCAATAACTTTGTTGAATATAAAAATACAATCTTGCTGGTACCTGACTTTTCCTAAAACTATTTGTATTTTTATTTACAATAGGTTTTATATAAATTAAACAAAAGGCAAAGAAAATATGATAATTTTTACCTATTTCGCCATACGCGGTCATATTGACCGCAGTGACTTTCAGCGCTATTCTATTGTTCTATTGTGCTGGCCCGCAGCACACACGGCTCACGGCCTTCTTGTGTGTGTTTGACGATGGCATGCTGAAACACATCAGGGACTGCACTGTGGCTGAGGCACATCAGCACCGTGGTGACAGCTCATGACCTGACAATTTTGGCTAGCTGCGGATGTCAATTCAAAACCCATGCTGAGCAGGGCTCCGTTTCTGGGAAAAGAGGAGGCGGAGCAGAGGTCAGCTCGTGGGAGAAAGTGTGGAGCTGAAACTGGGGAGCCATTCCTGGGGAAGGGAAGAAATATTACCAGATAATTTCTTCACTTCTCTGAAACTAACCACCGCCTTACAGGCCAAGAAGACCAGCCTGGTTGGCACCCTGGGGAAAACTAAGCGTGAGTCGGCCCCTCCGCAAAAGAGCAAGCGGAGCTGTTCAGCACATCGGTGTGCCATGTATAGATCGACGTTCACCATCTACCAGGAAAGCCGAGGAATAATGTATGTTTGCTGAGCTCCGTACACACAAGCGTGGGCATCACCGACGGGCTGAAGGCAAAGCGGGAGTCGGTGACACTGGTGTGAATATAGCGTATGCAATAATTACGGTTTACTATATGCGATGATATGAATATTGATAAATGTATAATTAAAGTTTTTTAAATGTATATTTTGGTGTTATTTGTTTTTTAAAAGATATACTAACACAATAAATGCATTAATCTCCCATTTGGGTAATTTATCATTAGAGATTATAGAGTTTGGAATCTAGCGGTCAAAATGAATGATGATGCTTCCGGCAATTCTAGTAAGTTTGGAATTCTGGCACTTCTAGTGTTAATCCACCGCTGAAAATAGTCCACAACAAATGCACTATTTCCTTCTGTTAGGGTAACATTTGATAAAAAACTACACTGATTAGGAAATTACTGAGCCTTTTTCAAAAATAAACTATGTATTAGCCAGCCATTTTTAAAGATTCTTCAGTGGGAACCACTGGGCATGGGGCTGAGTGCCACAGACAGGGTAGGGAAGTCAGAAAGTAGAGACAGACAGACTAACACATAGATGGCCTTTTTTTGGCCTTTTTTGGTTGACAATAAAGGGCATTGGCAGCCTTAACCTTTAATGTCAATGATATCTCAGGAAAGCCTTGAAGGAATTTCTTCAGATTTGGCACAACCGTCCACTTGGACTCAAGGATGAACTGATTCAAATTTGGTTGTCAAAGGTCAAGGTCACTGTGACCTCACAAAACACGTTTTTGGCCATAACTAAAGAATTGATGACCATATTTCGCAGTTAGTCAGACAATGAATGGGTGACACTTTTGACTCAAAGGTCAAGGTCACTTCTTCATCTTCCTCTTCTTCTCCTTTTGGCTGCTCCCGTTAGGGGTTGCCACAGTGGATCATCTATATATCTCTGTCTTCTGCATCTTTCTCTATCGCTCCAACCACTTGCATGTTCTCCTCCACCACATCTATAAACCTCCTCTTTTCCTCTTGCCTAGCAGCTCCATCTTCAGCATCCTTCTCCCGATATACCCAGCATCTCTCCTCTGCACATGTCCAAACCATCTCAATCTCGCCTCTCTCGCTTTGTCTCCAAACCGTCTAACCTGAGCTGTCCCTCTAATATACTCATTCCTAATCCTGTCCATCCTCGTCACTCCCAGTGAAAATCTTAGCATCTTCAACTCTGCCACTTCGAGCACCGCCTCCCAACCATACAACATAGTTGGTCTTACTACCATCTAAACCTTACCTTTCACTCTTGCTGGTACCCTTCTGTCGCAAATCACAAAAACAGAGCAATGTAGTTTATTCCATTCAATGCAGTGAGGAAAACTGCAAATAACGGTACATAGGCGAGACCAAACAGCCACTTCACAAAAGACTTTATCAGCACAGACGACACGCTAACTCAGGATTACAGAGCGCCGTGCATTTGCGTCTAAAAGCTACAAACCACACATTTGAAGACAGTGAGGTGAAGATTCTAAGTAGAGAGAAGAGTTGGTTTGAACGAGGCGTCAAGGAAGCCATTTTTGTAAAAAAAAGAGAACCCCTCTTTGAACAGAAATGGTGGTCTGAGATTTAATCTGCCCAAAGTCTATCAGAGTGTATTATCACCTTGGTCACGCCAATCACATGCTAATCAGTTACTTAACAGTGATGAAGTAGATGCAGCCAGAAAACAATAGGACTGATTACTGATTACTGGGCCATCTTGGAAACTATTAGGTTTAAATTAAATTAATTAAATTAAATTTCCAATTCCCGTCCCATTTCTTCACAATTGAGAATGACTTCCGGATGGGAGCCGAAACGTCTTGATGACAGTGTCCAGATGACTACGACTGAAACCTTTTCTATGATAGAACACTCCTGGACGAATGAGGGACTACACCCTCTCCTCTTAATCACTACTCTTTCCCATAATTTCATGTTGTGGCTGATCAACTTTAAACCTCTGTAGTTACTACATCTCCACACATCACACTTGGTCTTGAAAATCGGAAAAATGACCAAATCAACACAATCTGAGCAACAAAATCGGACGGATATGAAGCCGTGTGGAGGACAGAACAAAACTGCATGCAGACGCGACGTTATAGAACTGTGCCCGGTGGAATCAAGGAGTAAACGGCTGCACCTCCTTCCCTGCTCATATAACTCGCCATACACCTCAAAGGTCAAGGTCACTACTACCTCAAAATGACCTTGACAAACACGTTTTTGGCCTTAACTCAAGGATTGATGCGGTAATTATGACAAAGTTTCACACAGATGTTTAACGGGATACAACAATGAAGTGATGACATTTTTTTACCCAAGAGGTCAAAGGTAAACTTCACTGTGACATCATAATGTCCTGAATAGGTGACACTTTTGACTCAAAAGGTCATTGTGACTTCAAAATAGGTTTTTAGCCATAATAACAAAGGAAGACGGCAACGGCCAAATACCTCCAACGAGTAAGGCAAGTCCTAAGAAGTCAGCTCAATGGCAAGAACAAAGCCCAGGCAATAAACAGCTACGCCCTGCCAGTGATCAGATACCCTGCGGGAATAATAAGATGGCCAAAGGAGGAGATACAGACCACAGACGTTAAGACGCGAAAGCTCCTCACCATGCATGGAGGGTTCCATCCCAAATCCAGCACCCTGAGACTGTACGCTAATCATGGCTGCACAGGAGCAGGCCCTGAGCACTAGAGCAATAGAGGCCCAGATCTACCGCACCAGACAAGACCCAAGGTGTAGGCTGTGCAAAGAGGCCCCTGAGACAATCCAGCACATAACTGCAGGGTGTAAGATGCTGGCAGGAAAAGCATACATGGAGCGCCATAACCAAGTAGCTGGCATAGTGTACAGGAACATCTGCACTGAGTATGGACTGGAAACCCCGAGGTCAAAGTGGGAAACACCTCCAAAGGTGGTAGAGAATGACCGAGCCAAGATCCTGTGGGACTTCCAGATCCAGACTGACAGAATGGTAATGGCGAACCAGCCTGACATCGTGGTGGTGGACAAACAACAGAGGAAAGCCGTTGTGGTTGATGTGGCGATACCAAGTGATGGCAACATCAGGAAAAAGGAACATGAGAAACTAGAGAAGTACCAAGGGCTAAGAGAAGAGCTGGAGAAGGCCTGGAAGGTGAAGGCAACAGTGGTGCCCATGGTCATCGGAGCACTCGGGCAGTGACCCCCAAACTGGAGGAGTGGCTACAGCAGATCCCTGGAAGAACACCAGACATCTCGGTCCAGAAGAGCGCAGTACTGGGAACAGCAAAATACTGCAGAACCCTCAAGCTCCCAGGCCTCTGGTAGAGGACCCGAGCTCGAAGGATGAGACCACCCTCGGAGGGTGAAGGACAAAGTTTTATATATATATATATATATATATATATATATATATATATATATATATATATATATATATATATATATATATATATATATATATATATGCAACAAGGGAAGTTAATGCTTAGACATGGTAAGGTATTGGCCGGAACTTCCCAGTGATGGCAACCTTCCTACTGGTGTGCACTGGATAGTGAGAGAGCACCCAGGATAGCCCCTACAGCTGCTCACAGCTGCAGGATCAGCACTTTGGAGAGCACCACGGGGCACAGTCCTAACACAGATTTGGTGAACTTTGCCACATAAATTTGCATCTTGACAGTCCTGACCTTTTAAAAGAATTGGGAGAACTGGAGAGTTCAAAATGGAGGAGCTGTATCATACCATCCAATTTCTTATAACCCTACCTTGCTTCACAACAGATATGGTTTGCAATCAGTCATGTAATCGGACTGGATGGTACAAATATGGTCAGTGGTACTTGTATAGCACTTTTCTAGTCTTCTGACCACTCAAAGCACTTCACATCACATTCACACACTGAAGGCAGGTGCCATCTGCTCATCAGTCCAAAGAAATTAACTCATTCATACACACTTATGCCGTCGGGAGCAATTTGGGGTTCAGTATCTTTCCAAAGGACACTTCGACATGTGGCATGGGGGAAGCTGGGACCGACTCGCCAACCTTCTGATCTACCACCAAGCCTCCCTTGAATTAGGTGTGTTACTTTATTGTCCTGTTAGTGACAAGAGAGAAAGTAGTATACCACTTATGTCATGAGAATGTACAAATGACCCTTTGCTCTGGCACTTTCTAGTGTGAGTGTGCAATTAGACCTCAAACGATAAGGATTAAGGCCCCAGAAATCTCATGAGGGAAAAACAATACTGGATAGTGAAATTAAGAGAGAGGGATCCCCCACCAGAATGGCTGTGTATTAGGTGTAATCCAAATGATAAAATGGACAATAACCTCAACAATGACAATGAGATTAATAAATCAATAAACGGAAACGTGATTAGATAGGAAGATAGGATATACAAAAGCAGGGGTATCAACCATGTTGGCTGCCTGGTAACATCACGTGTGTGTGACTGTTTGACCTGTCACACACACACATTCAGACATACAGACAGCAGACAGGCAGGCAGTGTGTGTACTGATAGGCAGCCACGCACTGCTTTTCCAATGGACGTTTCCTACAATATATTGCGGTTTAAACTGACCTAAGAGAAGAGACCGTAGCAGTCACCCATATGAGGGGACACATCCTTCAATATCCACCATCTAATTCTGGATATGTCATAATGGGTCAACAAGGCTGTCATGTTCCTAAGGCTCCTCCAAACCAAATTACGAAAACAGTTTCCAGTGCATTTGGACCAAATCAGTTCGTAGTAGAAATAAGCTAACTCATGCAGACTGTTACGGACAGAACTGGCCGGAGACACAAGGCAGGTATAGTATTGTTTATTTAAACACAGGTGCGAAGATCGGGAATGGAGGGAAGTATACAGTCTTCGGTATAGAGGTGGCGGAGCACCGAGGAGAAGATCAACGCGGGTTAGGAGACTGGAGAAACACTCACGGCTGAAGAAATACACAAGGGACCCGGAGCTGGAGAGAAGAACTCACGGAAGCCTGGAGACAAACAGAGACTGGAGCTGAAGAGAATCACTCGGAGGACAGGAGCACGTAGAAGCCGGAGAAGAGACACTGGGTATTGGTGGTATGTGGTATAATCCGTATAGGTAGATATAGTCCAAAGTGTTAACAAAGTCAGGGGAACTAGCGTTCTGTCCTGTGGCATTAACAATACTGGACACAGACTGTGGTAAGGAGCGGGGTTATATAGGGGAGTAGACTGGCTGATTGATTGCAGGTGTGCATGAGGTGACAGTTGTTTATCATTAGTGCTCAGGTGAGGGAGTGCAGAGTGAAGGGGAGTGGCTGGAGAGAACAAGACAGACTGTGACACAGACTAATGACATGTGAAAATGGTAACAACTATAGACATAAAGGCCATTACAATTTCTGATGAGAATATTATAAACAAACAAACTGTACAAGTTATTGAATAAAAAAATCATCTTTGGTCATTCCTTTTTGTTTTACTTACTTAAAATGCAGTGCCTGCTGTGAAATCTGCATATTATTGTCCATTGTCTACCTAGTTCATCATATGACAACAGAGCTGTAACCAGGATCTCAGAAATACTGAGGTTATAAGTCAAAGCAGCCCCTCCACCCCCAGATCCCCAGATAAATTAAAATTTGCTGACATAAAAAATAACATTTAGATTCCCTTTGTTCTTTATTTTTCTCTGTTTACAGTGATTTTTCGTTATTAGAAGATTATAAATATGGCTGCAGGAACTGGGTAAAAAACACTGAAGAAAAATGGACTTAAGAAAAAGGTTTTAAAAAACAAGTAAAACAAGTCTAAAATGTATAGGTATCCACCTTTTAAAACCAACTATAAGTAACTTTAAATTCTAACTGTAAACTGTCCTTCAGATCCAAAAATACCCAGAGAAAAATATATAAGACATGACCTGCATGTGGTAGCTACAGTCCTGTATGGCAATATTATCACATAGCTGTGAAATCTAAACACTAAATCACAAGGCTCATGGATATACTGTAGAAGAGTAGGCAATTTTGGCACAGGGAGGTGGATGGAAATTCAGAACGATATCCAAATTTCTTTGTAGCATGACTCAAGTCTAACATGTACTTTTTAAAATGTAAAATATGTGACTTTTAAAAAGGCATTTACCAAAGTATCAGTTTTTTTTCATAGTGGTGCTTGTGATCTATTTGGTCATCCAGCTCTATGGGGAAAACATCAATCTATAATATTCCTATAATATTTCAATAGCTTTAAAGGGGCACAGGACTCATTTTATACATGAAGTTCAGTGAACCAGTCATGGTTGCTCAGCTTGTAAAAACAGTTGTATAATGTCTTCTGTGGAAGTTCAATTTAGTGTTGAACTTTCTATAATAGTTGTTAACATTGTTGTCTGTGCCTGTTACACAGCCTCTCAATCTTTCTGGACCTGTTAGGAATTAATTAGATTTAGATTAGTAATAATCTTTATAATTGATTTTACTAAATTCAAATAGTCTGGCACTCGGTTTGAACCTCGATTATAGCTATATAGGCCTAAATTCCTGTCACACACCACAGAGAAAAATCATCTTTAAAACACAGTTGTTACAGTACAGTCAGGCAGGGGACACCGAGATGGACAAGGAATGTTCTTTATTGAATAACAGCCAGATATAGTGGGTATGGAGAGAGGGAAGTCTGTAGGAGGGAGATCGCTGAAGACTGGAGAACGCTGGAGACAGGGAGAATAGGCGTAATGCCGAGTAACATGGAGAGTCCTAGTCAACAATGAGGTCGGACCTAGACTGAGGTGAGTGCAGGGCTTATATGCAGACTGTGATTGGGAGCTAATGTGGAGCAGGAGTGTGATTGGGAGCAGGTGTGGATAATTAGTGGGTAGTGGAGCCTGGAGTATCCGTGACAGCACCCAACCCCCCCTTCATGGCCAGCTCCTGAGGGCCGAAAAACCCAGCCGACGTGGTGGTCGTCCTCCGAGCCCGGGGAGCGGGTTGATCCGGGCGGCTGGCTGGAGTTTGGGCAAGTGCGGAGCTGGGAGCCTCGGACGGAGGACCAGGAGCTTGGACAGGTGTGGAGCAGGGAGTCTCGGACTGACGACCACGAACCTGGTCCTGGGTGTTACGGAGGATCCCGGGCGGACGACCCGGTAGCAAAACCAGGGTGGAGCTGAGGACCTCCGCTTGACGACCCAGGGACTGGCCTGGGGCTGAGGACCTCCGGTGGACGACCCGGGGACTGGCCTGGCGAGGAGCTGGGGAACATGGGCGGACGGCCCGGGGAACCGACGTCGGGGCTGCAGGACAGGGAGCCGTCGTTGGGGCTGCAGGACCGGGGGCCGGCATCGGGACGACTGGCAGAGGAGCGTGCTGGATCAGTGGTGTCCGGGAGTCTGGAACCTGTCACTCCGACCGAGGCGGAGGCGGCCGTGGCACTGGGACTGGAGGCAGTGGCGGCGGCGTAGCTAAGGCTAGAGGCATCGACGGGGCAGGCGAGCGTCTGGGCGGCGGAGTGCCGGTGCAGGCAAGTCGCGGATTAGCAGGGTTGAGATTAACCGGTAGAGGTGCAGGCTGAGGACTGGCTGACGAATCCAGGACTGGCATTGGATTGAATGTCCACATGAAAATTAAAATCCCCAGAGAAATGTTGTCAAAGTTTAAAACAACTGATGATAAAAACTCAGAGAACTCAGTTAGGAAGATGGAATTCTGTTTGGGCAGGCGACACACAGTTATACATAGGACGGGATTTGTACCACATAAAAACCTCAAAACTGGTGTAAACATTAGTTCCAATGGAAGTGCACCGGCGGCATTATTATTATTTTTTTAAATGACTGCAATACCTCCTCCACAACCGCTAAGCCTGGTTAAGCTTAAAAAGTCATAATCTGGGGGACATAATTGTAAAAGCTGGCTATATTCACCAGACTCCAACCAAGTCTCAGCGAGGAACAGGAAATCTACCCGCCACAAGAAGGAGAGCTACCCCATTGATTGTTCGGCTGTCCTGAGATGGACGGACCAGCCGCCCGATCAATGACAGGTGGAGAGGAGACAGCAGCACCGGCTGTAGCCAGAGAGGAGTCCAGATCGGATGGTAGCGGGACCGCAGAGGCATTTGCCTTTTGAACCCGGATCCTCATCAGACAGAATCATGTAACTAGGTGATGTTAAGGCCCAGCCCCTACCGAGTCTCTTGTACCGCCATGAACCACCTCAGTCTAGGACGGCTGAGACCAGCGAAATGTCCGATTGGGTGTGGAACTCTGAACAGGGACCTTGGGTCTGGCTCCTGTTCTCCTGAACCCATGCAGCGTATGGCTGGACTGGGACAGCCACAGGTGGTGAGGTTAGATCCAGGTCCACAGTTTCTGCAGCAGGGGCACCGGTGCCAGCATTAATCGATGCTAGCCACAGAAGGGTGGCAGCAGAGTCTGAGATCAAAGCTTTTGACATTTGAGAGGAGGGCGATTGGGCCACCAGGACGCCAGGAGTAGACAAATGCATATACGAGGTATGCTTCACCTGGGCAGAAGCAACCAATAAGAAACATTCGATCATCTTGTCCTTGTACCGGACTAGTGTCTCCAGGCGGTGATTATTGCCCTTCATTTATGAGTATGCAAGTTCACAGTCTTTACTCACAGCCGTGACTGTTGTACCGGTCTTTCCAGTTTTAGATGTGTTATCCTTGTTGTAGTGGTGATGATAGCAGGTTTAGGTAAATAATACAAACGTCTGATGACTAAAACTTTTTACCCAGTTAAAATTTAGGTAAAACGATAAGGAACTAAAAAGTGTATCATAAAATAAATTAAATTCAATTTTATTTATATAGTGCCAATTCATAACAGAAGTTATCTCATTGCACTTTTCCTATAGAGCAGGTCTAGACCGTAATCTTTATAATATTAATTACAGAGACCCAACAAATCCCACATTGAGCAAGCACTTGGCGACAGTGGCAAGGAAAAACTTCCTTTTAGCAGGCAGGAACCTCGGGCAGAACCAGACTCAATGGTGGGCAACTATCCGCCACTGCAGTGTTGGGTTGAGAGAGAGAGAGAGAGAGAGAGGCAGAGAGCGAGACGGGGGGTGGGGGAGAGGGAAGCACAATGCAAATTCCACCTAGAATTTTAAAATATTAATAATGTAATGGTATTGGTTATATTACTATTAATAAAGTAATAATAATAGGAATGATAGTTATAGGAATAATAATGACAATAATAGTAACAAGGCCAATAACAACAACTGTAGTAGCAGTTGTCGAACGGAAACACGGGGGCAGCAGGTGGCCCACAACCACAGATCCAGTCTCTGCAGCTCCGGAGGTAGAAATACCTGCTGAAAGCAACAGAAGGAGAGAGGAGAGCAAGTCTGTGTGATGGTCAATGGTGTCGAATGCAGCACTAAGATCTAACAAGACAAGTACAGTAATTTGTCATTTTCACCAGTGCTAAATCCTGACTGAAAATCCTCAAATAATCTATTCATATTTAGAAAGTCACACAAATGATGGCAACTGCTTCCTCAAGGATCTTAGAGAGAAAGGGAAGGTTAGATATAGGTCTATAGTGTGCTATAACCCCTGTTTTGTTTTTTTTAAGAGTGGGCTTTTTAAGAAGAGGTTTAATTACAGCTACTTTAAAGGATTGTTGTACATAGCCTGTTAATAAAGACAGATTGATCATATCCAGTAAAGAAGTGCTAACTAAGGGTAAAACTTCTTTAAGGAGCCTAGTTGGAATGGGGTCTAAGAGACAGGTTGATGGCTTAGATTAATTAATTGTTGAAGTTAGTTGAAGAAGGTTGATAGGAGCAAAGCAGTCAAAATATATATCAGCTTTTACTGTTGTTTTTAAGGTTCCTGTGTTTGAAGATAAATCGGTACTGGTTGAGGGCAGGACGTGATGAATTTTTTCTCTAATAGTTAAAATTTTTAATTAAATAAGCTCATGAAGTTGTTACTACTGAGGGCTATAGGAATACATGGCTCAATAGAGCTGTGACTCTCTGTCAGCCTGGCTACAGTGCTGAAAAGAAACCTGTGGTTGTTTTTATTTTCTTCTATTAATGATGAGTAGTAAGCGTCTCTGGCATTACGGAGGGCTTTCCTATATGTTTTAAGACTAAACGAGATTCTTACAGGTTGTTGGAAAGCCATTTCCTTTCAAGTTTTTGCAATATTTGCTTTAATTTGTGGGTTTGGGGATTATACCATGGAGCTAACCTTCTTTGTTTTATTATCTTCATTTTTAGAGGGGCGATAGAAGTGAGTGTCGTTCGCAGTGAGTCTGTAGCTCTGTGGTTAAAACAGTTAGTGTACACTCTGACAAAAGCCAATCAAATCTAATAATGAGATAAACGCAGTACTAAGCTATCATTTTGAATGGCCGCATGAATATTGAAATCACCTACAATAATGACTATCTGTTTTAAGGACTAAACTTGATAAAAACTCTGAGAATTCGGATAAAAATTCTGAATCTGGCAAAGAGGGCTGCAACTCCACCTCCTTGGCCGGTGCTTTGAGGAATGTGAGTATTAATATGACTGGGCAGAGTGGATTTATTTAGGCTAACATATTCTTCATGACCCAGCCAGGTTTCAGTAAGACAAAATAAGTCAATATGATAGTCTGATATTGAATTGTTCACTAGTACAGCTTTAGATGACAGAGATCTGATGTTTAAGAGTCCACATTTAACTATTTTGTTGTGCTGTTTCAACCTTTTGTTTAGGTTTTTATGTATAACTCCTCTTCCGTTAACTTTTGATTTTATTAATTTAAGTGGTCGGGCGGCAGACACCGTCACTAAGGAGTTTTGGGTGGGTAACTGCTCTGGAAGCGCAGAGAAGCGTGTAGGACTGTAACTCTGCCTCCTGGTCTCAACTCTGAGTTGTTATGGTTTTGGTCCACTAATTTTTAGATTTTTAGATATAGTTTTTAGATTTAGAGCGGCTCCTTCCAAAGTGGGATGAATGCCGTCTCTTCTAATCAGACCAGATCTTCCCCAGAAAATCCGCCAATTATCAAAAAAGCCCACATCATTTGTGGTACCACATTATCACTAAAGGAGGGAGAGGAATAGCTAAACATTTGACACACCGAGCAGGAAAGAGCAGGAGAGTGAGAGGAGGGAGAGAGAAGCCATTGCTAGCTGCTAAGCTAAAGAACGGTAGCTAGCAAAACTGAATAGCATGTAAACTGTGGGATTAGTGAGAAAGTCGTTAAAAGAAGGAGAGAGCTATGAGTGCTTGAGCAGAACTAGTGTACGTTTAAATGTATAGCAGATAGTTTGTCACTAAAATGAAGAATCGAACAAAATTAATTGTGCTACTAGTAACACACAAACACCGGTGACCGGAAATGAGACAATACGCTCACCAACAAATCAGGAAGCAGGATAGAGGGGGGTTTCCATCACTGGATCTCAGATTAGATCAGAGGACACTCCATTTATGAAGAGGCTTTGGAGCACATGTCTGCCAGACTGGGTGAATTAGTCTTCCAGCTGAATCCACACGAGCTGCTGTTGCAGTTGGTGATGAAAGGTTTCTTTGCTTATGCAGTGCTCTTTCTGATGGCTTGTTTGTGCTACATCTTAATTAACATAAATTTCTAGTAAGCGAGATGAATTCCCTGCGCTCGCGACTGAAGCAACTGATGGCCAAAAAAATGTGTACTATAGATCCCCTTTGAATCACAATTTTCTTGTGCATGACCACGCACATACAAACTCAAAAAATGTGGTGACAGTCAAGTGTGACAATAATACTGTAATTGGGCACCATATGTTAAAAACATCTGCCCTTTTTTTGTCTGAAAATGCCCTCAGCAAGCTGAGCAGGGATTTAGATTTCGATCAAATGAATAGACTGAAAATACATTTCCTGGAAAGAGTTTTTTACACTGATAAACAAGTCATGTTTTTATCCCTTATTAGCGGTATCTGTAATGGTATACTATGTTTAGCAGGCCGCCTTATTATGCAGGGATCATTGCAGAATGTGCCACTGTTTTGGATGCGATTATATTTGTTTGTGTAATGAAGCCATCTGCTTTCTATTCTCATTGTACAATTCCATTAATTAGTGCCACAGTTGATATTAGAAACACAATATTGAGAGATTGCGGGAAGGGAAGTCTGGAGAGATGTCAGAGAGAGAGGGAGGGGAAGGAGGTGGAGGGGGGCAGAGGTAGAAAGAAAGAAAGAAAGAAGAGAAAAAAAAGAAAGAGAAAGAAAATGAGCATGGCTGGGAGTGATTGCAAATGCAGATGGTTATGAAGCTGAGGCAGATGGCGTGTCAGATTGATTATTGTCACCAGCGCTGCATGATAGATACAAGGCGAACACTGAGCTCTCCCCTCATTTCAGATGACACAAAGTGATAGAGACATGTCAGCTCACAGGGTTAATCTCAATGTCATTCAAGCTGTTCCGAACCATTTAGATCCATTCATGTGTACTAACCCATTCATTCTTGACAAGCCGATTACACCTGTAAATAAATATAGCACCGCACTTGTGATTATTGCGGACAGGTGGGATATTGCGGCGGCGGAGGATTTGTCCGCCATGGTGCTTTAGTGCTATCTTGTCGCAGCAGAGGGGAGCATTCTCTCCGGCCTCATCATTTTGTGCCGGTGGCATTTCAGCTGACCCGTCTGGGAACAAAAGCAGCTTATGGCAGCGTCTCAGCCTCCAGCGTGAAATATCAAGAGCTAAATGACATCTGACAATATGTTGGATGTAAGCTGGCCTGTATGTGCTATGATATGAGACTGCTATCCACTTTAATTTCTCTGTGTTTCATGTGGAGGACAGTGCACACAAGACATCTGAACTGTGCAGATGTTATTCTCACAAGGAGGGACCGTCATTAACAGGGCTCCTGTGATTATTCAATGTTACTGACAGTGTAACATCACAGATTAATTGTTGAGTCTCTGTTAAATAGTCAAGCCTACTTCATATATTTGAACTCTGAAAATGGTTGGAGAAGAAAACAGATCAAAAGTACAGTCGAGTACAGTACATTCAAATATTGTCAAATATTATGAAAACAAGAAAGAAAGGATAATGATAATAACTGTCTTTTGTGTAATCATTAAAGGGGCATCTAACATCTAACATCAACAGACGTTAAGACACAAAAGCTCCTCCCCGAGGGTTCCATCCCAAATTCAGCACCATGAGACTGTACGCTAGCTGTAAGGAAGGCAGCTGTGGACTAGTGACTGTGAGAGCCACTATCCAGGATGAAACATCCAAGATCCACAAGTACATCAAAGATAAGGCCCCAACAGATGACGTGCTCAGTGAATGTCTCAGGCAATGGGGAACAGAGGAAGAGGTACTGGAGGAGGGACCATCATGGGAGGACAAACCCCTACATAGAATGTACCACCGGAACATAACTGAAGTGGCTGATATCAAGAAATCTTACCAATGGCTAGAACAGGCCGGACTGAAGGACAGCACAGAGGCACTCATCATGGCTGCACAGGAGCAGGCCCTGAGCACCAGAGCAATAGAGGCCCAGATCTACCACACCAGACAAGACCCAAGGTGGAGGCTGTGCAAAGATGCCCCTGAGACAATCCAGCACATAACTGCAGGGTGTAAGATGCTGGCAGGGAAAACATACATGGAGCACCATAACCAAGTGGCTGGCATAGTGTACAGGAACATCTGCATGGAGTATGGACTGGAAACCCTGAGGTCAAAGTGGGAAACACCTCCAAAGGTGGTAGAGAATGACCGAGCCAAGATCCTGTGGGACTTCCAGATTCAGACTGACAGAATGAGCAGAGGAAAGCCGTTGTGGTTGACGTGGCAATACCAAGTGATGACAACATCAGGAAAAAGGAACATGAGAAACTAAAGAAATACCAAGGGCTCAGAGAAGAGCTGGAGAAGGCTGGAAGGTGAAGGAAATAGTGGTGCCCGTGGTCATCGGAGCACTCGGGGCAGTGACCCCCAAACTGGAGGAGTGGCTACAGCAGATCCCTGGAAGAACACCAGACATCTCAGTCTAGAAAAGTGCAGTACTAGGAACAGAAAAGATACGGCGCAGAACCCTCAGGCTCCCAGGCCTCTGGTAGAGGACCCAAGCTCGAAGGATGAGACCACCCGCGGAGGGTGAAGGACGAAGTTTTATGCAATAAATTTCCTAGCTCGGCTCCTCTACCAGAGGCCTGGGAGTCTGAGGGATCTGCACAGTATCTTAGCTGTTCCTAGGACTGACTCTTCTGGACAGCGACTTCAGATGTCGTACCTGGAATCACAGCCCCCAGTACTCCGATTACTACTGGCACCACTATTGCTTTTACGCTCCACGTCTTTTCTAGCTCCTCTTTCACTCTGTGTTTTTTTTTTCGAGCTTCTCGTATTCCTTCTTCTTGATGTTGTTGTCGCTTGGGATTGCTACATCTATCACCACGTCCTTCTTCTGCTGTTTGTCGATCAACACAATGTCTGGTTGTTTAGCCATCATCAGTTTGTCAGTCTGCATCTTGAAGTCCCACAGGATCTTAGCTTGGTCATTCTCAACTGCCTTAGGATGTGTCTTCTGTTGGGACTCCACAGATGAATTAATTAATTTGGGCGATTGTTAACTGAACTTTTGTCAGGCGACTGCATTCTCTTTTGTCCCACAATCCTGAGCCACTGAACGCAGCATTGGCCAGTCAATAAAAAGGTTGGTGATCATTGGTCTCTCTTTCTCCTGGATTCCTTTACTGCGGCGGACAGCCATGGCTGTCTCCCTCTCAGTCTGGCATGCTCACCAGCAGACACCCACCTGAACTCTATCCTCCTGGCTTCACTGTGTAATCTGCTCGGAGCATAAACACGCAGCAGAACCGAAGTCTCCTATTCTACCAAAGCGCTGCGAAGGCCTGTTAGTTCAAAGTTTAGCACAAACGGCTGCCACACACAAAGCCTGTCAGCTAACTTCACATGCTAACAGGAGCACAAAGCAAGTTAACACCGAGCTGTAGAGGGTAGAGGCCCCGAGCTCGAAGGATGAGACCTATATGTATGTATGTGTGTGTATGTATGTATGTATATATATACATATATATATATATATATATGTGTGTATATATATACATATATATGTGTATGTAAATATAAATCTAGATAGATAGATATTCTCTATTCATTTTGAGTTTTAAATATATTTTATTTTATTGTGTTATTGTATCATATATTTTGTCCTGACTGTTTACAGCCTGTTTCATTTAATTTGTGCAGCACTTTGGTCAACATCTGTTGTTTTTAAACGTGCTTATAAATAAACTTGACTTGTATGAATATGATTAGATGTTACACGTGTAAGAATAGAGACTACACTCCACCTGTCAAATTCATACTCCAAATCAATAGGGGGCAGCATATCACACTTCACGTCATATCTATTGCTAGCTGCTGTTAGCTGGTTAGTTCAGTTAGCCAGGCAGCTAACTTAGCGCTGCTATTAGCTGACTGAGCACCAGAACCGGCACCAGAACTGGCATTGGGCAAGCAGGCAACAGAACCGGGATCAGCAGCCTCCCACTAAACACAGCCAGACCGGGACCGATGTAGGCCAGTTTGACAACAGGGAAAACAGTACTGAGGTGATTTACACCGGCTCCACCCAGGACTGACATTCCTGTTCATAGGATCCGTCATTTCCACACTTTCGATTCATTGTCTATGTAGAAAGCCCTGCAATGCATTCTGGTAGAGTAGTGTTGTGTTTCGAGAGACGGACTGTCAAGTTGGACATTCGTCACTTGCATAAAGTTGAATCTAGGCTACTTTATGCAAATCAGGAGTGTCCTGCACAACTCGCCACCTTAGGAAAACTCCCGAAAAACGTTTAACCTAACCATTGGCGATCTAAATTGAAGACTGGCTTATTTCTCACCTAAAATGTTTTCAGAAACACATTTCGGTGAACTATTTTCGTAATATGAGAGAAAGTTTCCAAACAAGCTGCCATGTTTGTCCGGTTTGAGAGCATACAGCCCGTGAGTGAAAGCGTTTGTCCAATCAGGTGCAGCCAGGAAGTGTTTCCTGTTATGTTTCAGGGAAGGAGAGCACCTGTCAATCATCTATCATGACATCTAGTGGCACGCCAACAATCGTCCAATGCTGCGAAGCGGCACGACCCCTTGCGTCAAAAAAACGCTTCTGTGGACACGTACCATGACTCCGGGGCCAACAAAGACACGGCACATTCAGGCGAGGACAGGAGAGGCGTCAAGCGGAGAGGAGCGTGAGGAAGGTCGGGCATCAGAGAGGCAGCAACAGCGTGTAGAGCCACAATAGTTTTCACATCTCACTCGGTGGATTAAGGATTTATTTCAACCAAACCAGAATTGGTGATTGTTGGAACAGTTTAAGAAGACTTAACCAAGACGATTTCGGTGAGTTTTATTTTGTTTCTGGCGGAGTTTGAATGAAGTGTGCTTAAGCTTGTAATAGTTCAGTGAAAGAGAGTGTGCGGTTGTATTTCTCTGTTTGATAAGGAAAATAGGTGTACGAATATTTCATTTCTTGAAATTTTGTGAGTTTATTTTTTTAATTTATTAGACTAAAAGAGTGCTTGTGTAATGTAGAGAATGCGCCACTCGCACACATCTCCCAGCTGGAACTACCTACCTATACTATCAGACTATCGCCTCTTGAGGCACAGGATTGGAATCATTAAAATGGAAGCAGCAGGGGCCGAGATATCCTGACTTTTAGTCTATAATATCGGTCAAACCATAGACTATATATAAATATGACGACGCGTCTTCACTTCCTCCTACTGTAGAAAAATGAAGCCAGAATATCCCAGATACGGAAGCTGCCATCTTACGCTGGTGACGTAATTTGGAGCCAGAGTCTGCGCAGTAGTGATCGGAGTTGGAGCCACGGTATCAGGGTCCTGCCAACTCAACTCAACTCAAATGCGAGCCAGCCTCAGTTGTCTATCATTCAATTAAATTTTATTTATATAGTGCTATTCATAACATAAGTTATCTTATTGCACTTTTCCTATAGAGCAGGTCTTGACCATACTCTTTATGTTATTTACAGAGACCCAACAAATCCCACCATGAGCAAGCACTTGGCGACAGTGGCAAGGAAAGACTTCCTTTTAATAGGCAGAAACCTCGGGCAGAACCAGACTCAATGGTGGGCGGCCATCCACCGCTGCCTTGTTGGGTTGAGAGAGAGAGAGGGAGAGAGAGAGAGGCAGAGAGAGAGAAAGGTGGAGAAGAGGAAAGCACAATGCAAATTCCACCTAGAATTTTAATATAGTAACAATGTAATGGTAGTGGTAATATTAATATTAATAAAGTAATAATCAATATCATGATGTGAAACCCTATTTTATAGCATCAAATAACTAATTAAAACCAAACTTATCGGAAAAATTAACACTTGAACATACATCAGTGTGATAAGAACTACCTAAAATGACAGAAACCATCTTTTGGAAAAAATTACTTGACATGTACTTAGATTTTTTAGTTTGGCTCATGTCCCATCTGCTAACATGGAGGGGGTGGGGTTTAATGACCTATACTGCAGCCAGTCACCAGGGGGTGATTGAGATGTTTTGGTTTAACTTTTGGGGAGCTGTTATGTCGTCCATCTTTATATACAGTCTATGGGTCAAACTCCAAAAATTCTGGTTCCTACATTTCTCATAATGCAACTTGATAACATGTCTTCACAAGACCCTCCCTGCCTGCTAAAAACCCCAGTTTGTATAACAGACCTGCTGAAACTTGTAGTCTTCAAACCCAACATCACTGACATCACTGTGATATCATGAGGGTTAATTTTTTTAGACTTGACAAACCTCCTCCAGAGCTATATAAGACATTGTACAACTGTTCTAACAGGCTGAGTACGACTCTTGAACAATTAAACTGATCTTGATTTATAAAATCAGTGGAGTTAATTTTTAACAAGTCAGATTTGGTTTCAGAAGACCCTTATGGATTATTTAAAATCAAGGCCAGTTACGTCGCCCGGATTGGCGCTACCGGGGCCCCACCCTGGAGCCAGGCCTGGGGTGGGTGCCCGACGGTGAGCGCCTGGTGGCCGGGCCTTTCCCCACGGGGCCCGGCCGGGCACAGCCCGAAGGAGCGACGTGGGGCCGTCCTCCCGTGGACCCACCACCCGCAGGAGGATCCGTAAGGGGCCGGTGCAGAGAGATCTGGGCGGCAGTCGAAGGCAGGGGCTTCGGCGACCAGATCTCCGGACACAGAAACTGGCTCTAGGGACATGGAATGTCACTTCGCTGGGGGGGAAGGAGCCTGAGCTTGTGCGGGAGGTTGAGCGTTACCGGCTAGATATAGTCGGCCTCGCCTCCACGCACAGCCTGGGCTCTGGAACCCGTCTCCTCGAGAGGGGCTGGACGCCCATTTCTCTGGCGTTGCCGGGCGGGAGAGGCGGCGGGCTGGTGTGGGCCTGCTCATAGCCCCACAGCTCAGCCGCCACGTGTTGGAGTTTACCCCAGTGAACGAGAGGGTCGCGTCCCTCCGCCTCCGGTGGGGACAGGTCTCACTGTTGTGGCGGCTCACGGGCCGAACAGCAGTGCAGAGTACCAGGCCTTCTTGGAGTCCCTGGGAGGGGTACTAGACAGTGCACCACCCGGGGACTCCGTTGTTCTACTGGGGGACTTCAACGCCCACGTGGGCAACGACAGTGACACCTGGAGAGGGGTAATCGGAAGGAACGGCCCCCCTGATCTGAACCCGAGTGGTGTTCAGTTGTTGGACTTCTGTGCTAGTTACAGTTTGTCCATAACTAACACCATGTTCAAGCACAAGGGTGTCCATCAGTGCACGTGGCACCAGGATTTTAGGTCGGAGGTCGATGATCGACTTTGTTGTCGTATCATCTGACCTCCGGCCGCGTGTCTTGGACACTCGGGTGAAGAGAGGGGCGGAGCTGTCAACCGATCACCACCTGGTGGTGAGTTGGATCCGCTGGCGGGGGAGGAAGCCGGACAGACTTGGCAGGCCCAAGCGTATCGTGAGGGTCTGCTGGGAACGCCTGGCGGAGCCCTCTGTCAGCAGGGTCTACAACTCACACCTCCGGGAGAGCTTCTCCCAGATCCCGGGGAGGTTGGGGACATTGAGTCCGAGTGGACCATGTTTTCCACCTCCATTGTCGGCGCGGCGGCTCGTAGCTGTGGTCGCAAGGTTTCTGGTGCCTGTCGCGCGGCAATCCCGAACACGGTGGTGGACGCCGGAAGTAAGGGATGCCGTCAGGCTGAAGAAGGAGTCCTATCGGGCCTTGTTGGCTCGTGGGACTCCCGAGGCAGCTGACAGGTACCGCAGGCTAAGCGTGCTGCAGCCCGTGCGGTCACAGAGGCAAAAACTCAGGCCTGGGAGAGGTTCGGAGAGGCCATGGAGGAGGACTATCGGTCGGCCTCAAAGAAATTCTGGCAAACCGTCCGACGGCTCAGGAGGGGAAGCAGTGCTTCACCAACACCTTGTACGGTGCGGGTGGAGAGCTGTTGACCTCGACTGGGGATGTTGTCGGACGGTGGAAGGAATACTTTGAGGATCTCCTCAATCCCGCTGTCACGCCTTCCAAGAGGAAGCGGAGGCTGGGGACCGGAGGCGGACTCATCCATCACCCTGGCCAAGTCACTGAGGTTGTTGGCAAGCTCCTTGGTGGCAAGGCTTCGGGGTGGATGAGATCCGTCCTGAGTATCTTAAGTCTCTGGATGTTGTGGGACTGTCTTGGCTGACACGCCTCTGCAACATCGCGTGTGATCTGGGACAGTGCCTCTGGACTGGCAGACCGGGTGGTGGTCCCTCTGTATAAGAAGGGGACCGGAGGGTGTGTTCCAATCACAGAGGGATCACACTTCTCAGCCTCCCGGTAAGGTCTATTCCAGGGTACTGGAGAGGAGAATTCATCCGATAGTCGAACCTCGGATTCAGGAGGAGCAGAGTGGTTTTCGTCCCGGTCGTGGAACACTGGACCAGCTCTATACTCTCCATCGGGTGCTCGAGGGTTCATGGAGTTTGCCCAACCAGTCCACATGTGCTTTGTGGATCTGGAGAAGGCATTCGACCGTGTGCCCCGGGCGCTTTGTGGGGAGTGCTCTGGGAGTATGGGGTCCGGGGCCCTTTGCTAAGGGCTGTCCGTCCCTGTATAACCGAGCAGGAGCTGTGTTCGCATTGCCGGCAGTAAGTCAGACCTGTTCCCGGTGCATGTTGGACTCCGCCAGGGCTGCCCTTTGTCACCGGTTCTGTTCATAATTTATATGGACAGAATTTCTAGGCGCAGTCAGGGGCGGAGGGTGTCCGGTTTGGGAACCACAGGATCTCATCTCTGCTGTTTGCAGATGATGTCGTTCTGATGGCTTCTTCAAACCAGGACCTGCAGCATGCACTGGGACGGTTTGCAGCCGAGTGTGAAGCAGCTGGGATGAGAATCAGCTCTTCCAAATCTGAGGCCATGGTTCTTGACCGGAAAAAGGTGGTTTGCTCTCTTCGCGTGGGTGGGGAGTCCTTGCCCCAAGTGGAGGAGTTTAAGTATCTCGGGGTCTTGTTCACGAGTGAGGGACGGATGGAGCGTGAGATTGACAGGCGGATCGGTGCAGCGCCTGCAGTGATGCGGGCGCTGTATCGGACCGCTGTGGTAAAGAAGGAGCTGAGTCGAAGACAAAGCTCTCGATTTACGGTCAATCTCGCTCCTGCCCTCACCTATGGTCATGAGCTTTGGGTAGTGACCGAAAGGACAAGATCGCGGATACAAGCGGCGAAATGGGCTTCCTCCGCCGAGTGGCTGGGCGCCCTTAGAGATAGGGTGAGGAGCTCAGTCACACGGGGAGCTCGAGTAGAGCCGCTGCTCCTCCACGCCGAGAGGAGCCAGCTGAGGTGGCTAGGCATCTGATCCGGATGCCTCCTGGACGCCTCCCTCGGGAGGTGTTCTGGGCATGTCCCACCGGGAGGCGGCCCCGGGGAAGACCCAGGACACGCTGGAGGGACTATGTCTCTCGGCTGGCCTGGGAATGCCTCGGGATCCCCCCGGAGGAGCTGGAGGAAGTGTCTGGGGCGAAGGAAGTCTGGGAGTCCCTGCTTAGACTGCTGCCCCCGCGACCCGGCCCCGGATAAGCGGAAGAAGATGGATGGATGGATGGATTTGGTGCTACCAGCACATGCCAGTGCTATGCTGTAATGCATTTTACAGTTACATCCATCCATGATGTTGAATAAATATTGGGTTAATAATTTCTGTACTTTTGTAATGTGAACCTATTACAGCTGAGCAGTTGCTGGGATGGTTTTGTAGTTTCATATTGTGTTGGCCAATGTCATGTTTGCTAATTTGCTTAGCTAAAGCAGCTGTGTGCAAAAGAAACAAACAAAAAGCCCTCCAAAATAAACAATACAACCAGTTTTGGTTAAAATGAATATGTTATTAAGGTTAGGGGAGCTACGTCGTCATAGTTACAATAATAAACATGTGGTTAAGGTTAGGGGACGATCAGGGTCATGCTTAAAAAAACCCAATCTTGACTGTCGGTTGGAAACAGGACAGTAACAGCAGTCTCCTGTGTTGTCTGACATTTTGTTGACCCATCCATCCACTCTTTGTCTGTCTACAATAATGTCACCTGACTTCCTGTCATAATTACTGTCCCCATGGGACAAGCTGTTCTCATTCACTTTTCGTAGTTATACCTACGAAAAGTAATGCACTATAATCCGTATATAACCCACGTAATTGGGAGCCACGAGGCAGTTATATTTATCATTAGGCGGCGACCTCTAGTGGCCTCAGTAATTATAACGGGATGAAGTCAGATGAAGAAGTATAAAGAGGGTCAAAGTCCATGTAGTGAGATGGACGGGTGGATGAATGGAGACCCAGTTTGTGTCCCGTGTGAAACCAAAAGTCAACACTGACTTATTTTAAGTTACGCTCACTTATTTTAAGTTACTTACGTACGTAAGTTACGTAACCTATGTAAGTAAACTCATGTGATTTACTTCACGTGACTTACGTGTTTACGTCATGTGACTTACTGTGAGTTACTAACGTAACTTACTTATTTTAAGTATCTGTGAGCTTTTCCTAAACCTAACGTAGTAGGTAAAGTAGTAAAGTAGTTCTGGTGCAATATTTATTTACATGAGCACAATAAAAATGAGAAATGTGAAGAGTCTTTGGCAATTAGACCCTGTTGTGATGTCATTATATTTAAAGGGGGTAGTGAAGCCATGCATGGTATAGGATACCCCCTAGTGATGGGCATTACAGATCTTTGAAGGGAGCCAGATCTTATAGCTCCGTTCCTTTCCGAGAGCCGGGATATGTCAAGAATAACGATCCTAGTTGTATAACAAAAATAAAACCCTACTAATGAAATAGTAATAAATAATTACACAACTCTATACAGACTATACCTGCAAACACTCTTCCTCCCGTTGTGTTGTTTCTCCTGGGAAATTCCCATAATTTGCGTGGCCCTCAAACTTTATTATGAATAATCATCATACACAGATCCAAGTTGTGGATGTTTGTCTGATGTCACCCAAGTTGCCAGATAGTGTATGAAACAATCCACATACAATATACAATTTCACCCCATCTGTCACCGCAACCTGGCAACCTACAACCCGATCCAAAGGGCGTATGAGCAACTACTCTCTCCGCAGGCAGACCGGCCATAGTCAGGGCAGGATGGTGTTCCACTTAACCACCCCCCACACTTATAACATGACTATACACAGTATATTTCAATTTAATTTCTATGATATAATATGAAACAAAAAATATTTCTGCTCTGTTCAAAAGTGTCATTTGTTTGTTGCCATGCATTTCTTCTTCCGTGGGGGGGGGCGAAATTGGCTCTCAGATGGGAGCCAGCTCCAATCGTTCAAGTAAAAGAGCCGGTAAATAGTTATACTTAATAGATATTAAAATAATGCCAATAATGCCATGAATGAGGTCACGTTGACCATGATGAGATGAATGACATCACAAAGGCCGTGGGTGATGTATGGGGTCACAATAGACCATATTCGTGTCATGGAGTCACTATAGGCCATGTGTTTGTCATGGAGTCATCAAGACCATGTGTGTATCGTGGGGTCACTATAGACCATGAGGGATGCGTGGGGTCATAATAGACCACTTGACGAGGTCAGCAATGACCAGGAAGATGTAGCACTTACCAGAAGCAATAACCATGACAACACTTAAGAAAGCAAAGAATATGACAGCATGCCAGAAGCAATGATGATGCTGCCATTAGCAGATTGTAATGATGATGCAGCAATTAGCAGAATGTGATGACAATGTAGTATTTAGCAGAATGCGATGAACATGTAGTCCTTAGCAGAATGTAATGATGATGTAGCAATTAGCAGAATGCAATGACAACGGACAATGGCAGAGTACGGTGAAGTAGATTTGAAACCGGGACAGGGTCATCATCACCGTCTGGTGTGATCAGAAGAAGAGAAATCCTTTTCCCTTTTTCACACGGATGCCCAAGAGAAAGGATGGACATTTGTCGGACTCTCAGAGCTATAGGGAATATCCCTACAGCACAGCCAGCCGGGTGAGGACCAGGGATTGCTGCTGGAGGACATCATCCAGGAGGCTTGATGCAATGGAGTTCGGATCTCAGACTGGATAGCTCGGATTCTACTTGGGTAAGTGGAGCATCCTGTGGAGAGAAAAATAACTGCCAGCAGACGGAATTAAAAGTAGTAGGTAATTTTGTTGTAGCAAGTCGCTGTTAGCAAGGAGGTACCAACTCATGGGCTCCACTAAGGATTCCACTGCGTTGATCTGGATAAGTAATGGTATTGATGCACAGATGGAAAGATTCAGGGAACAATGTACCGGCACTTCACTAAGAGGCTTGATTTAGAAACAAGGAACAGACAATAGGAACGCCCAAGACGAAACAACCTTTAATTCACATTTGAATGTGAAAGTGTGACAAGATCTTGTTTGAACCCAACACGAGATCTCACTTGAACAACGGACTCCTATTGGATGAGATGCACGAGACAGAACATGAAATCTCGGCGCAAAGCTATGATGACACCAACTCTATAAAGCCTGGCACTCCACACTGCCCGTTGCCATTTCCACAGTAACCCATTTACTAAAGGAGGCACAACACGTCTCTCTCCACGGTAACTGCCGTTCCCACAAGAAGATGTTTTTCATGTGAGCCTTTAATTTCCCTAGGAAGAATCTTAACTCGCTGGACGACAACAGACCAGATGAACACTTGATGAACACTTTTTCGATCCTGATCATTTATAGGTATTTATCAATATAGGTGGGATCAACATGGTTTTCTACCTTAACCTCTTGCTCAGAGTAAATGTGCATATATTTGCATCAAAACTGTTATTTACGTTTTCATTAAATCACTGGTTAAGAGGCAAATTAGAAATAATAATTAAAAGTTTTAAATAAGACAAGACAAACAACAAAATTAGTCACATCTTTACTTTTGTTTTACAACTGCACCAAGATTTTTTTCAACTACAGAATATTTGATGCTGAACAAAGTATAAACGCACCATTAGAAAACCTTCCCACTAAAGTATAAAGCACAGATGTGGAAGAGAAAGCTCTCAGTTCTTCTTTGTCTCTGGTTGATTAGTGTGTCTGCAGCCGGCTTTCACAACCATTCCCAAATCACCAGAGAAAACAAGCACTACCTTTATTTGTTTTTCATGTAAAATTTCTTCATGATAAACTTGACTCCCTTATTAACTGAGGCTGCTGATTGGGGATAACATGTGCTTCTCGTCCTTCATCACCTCGTCTCCCTCAGCTCCTCAGTCTCTCTAGCAAAGGCTGTAATCAAAGGAGCAGCAGACTACAGTGCTGTGTCCCCAGGGACACTCACTGACTGGCTTCTCTGTCATCAACAGTATGCAGTTGCTGGTTTTATTTTATTTACAGCATTACTCTGGGGGGATTTTTTTTATATTTCAGCACAAAGATGTGTTAGTCCCCAAAGTAGATGGCCACAAAGTGTGTGAGTGTACACAAAGGGAGCGCTACAATTAGGCCTCAAAGTATAAAACCATCATAACTGACACCAATTAACATCATGCTAATTAACATAGCATGGGATAGGTGGAGATACATTTTGTTTGAAATTTTCCATACAAGTTTCGTTACTGACACTGACAAGAGAATACTTGACTTTTACAATACATTACTTTGAGAACTATAAACGCTTCTTTTTTAAACTTTTTTGCATTTAACAAAAAAAGTAAAACTTTTCAAATGTTACCATACAAGACCTTTGCCTAAATACAATACTAAAACACAATAGCAAAATTCAAATTTTAATCGGACATTGGGCATCATGCAAGAACAAGTCTTAAGAACAGATTTGTTTGTTGTTTGAGAATTTGTGACATTCATCAATTTTCTCTTATAAAAAATCATGAGTGATCCAGACCTGTCATACAAGTCATGTACAGATAGTCTATTCAATTCAATTCAATTTTATTTATATAGCAGGTCTAGACCGTACTCTTTATAATATTAATTACAGAGACCCAACAAATCCCACCATGAGCAAGCATTTGGCGACAGTAGCAAGGAAAAACTTCCTTTAAGAGGGCAGAAACCTTGGACAGAACCAGACTCAATGGTCGACTAGCACTGCTAAAGTTGTTCAATTTTGTCTGCTGATTACTGAGAGCAGGCCTTGAAGCTCTGCAGTGTGAAATTCTTCTTTTAACCGGTTCCATTTTTGTGAATGAAATTTGCCCACAGACAGAGCAGAACGGGCAGCCAACTAATTTTAGGGGCGTTGATTATGTTAATGATCAAATCTGACTAACGCATCCTTTTCATGAACATGTGACATTCAGGTTAAAACAAGAGATTTCTGACAAGTCTATCCAGTTGAGGGAGTTTGGTGAATCTGACTTGGAGCACATGCATGAGTAAACCTCACAGAAGAAGTAAAAGAAGTTTAGGATAAGATTCTGAAAATGTTCTTGTATGAGGCCCATTGTTTGATAAAGCAAGGCTGGATTACCAAGTGGGCAAAGCATGCAATTACTCCAGGGCCCCACACCCAAAGCCCCAGGTTCACTGTGTGCTGAGACTGAAAAAAACGAGAGCATCAGTTGTTTCAGCAAGTGCCCCAAAACTGTATTTAGACTGCCTACCTGAGTAGTGTGTGTGCGTCGCGGAACCTCTTGGTTTCCATTTCGGCGCCCATGTTAACAGATTAGAGCAGCCACACAGCCCACATAAGCACCGCGTAAGCTATGCACGGCTATAGCAACGCTTCATCTAGAGAATAGAGGTCTCGCCTATTTTTTCCGTGACAAACGCGCAATTCTCAGCAAAATACAAAAATACTCATACATCATACCAGAAAAACATGCACCTTTCACTACAGTTTCAATGTCTATATCTGTAGAATATGTCACAGACACGTTTATGTAAACAGAAATTTAAATATTTCTATAATATAACTCCACACCTCCTGTATCCATTTCAGATTAAAAGCCCTCTAGCGTTCCTGTGGACAGGATCCCTTCATTTGTTAACAAGGCTTTTATTGTATTGTATTTATTAAAGGCAAACTCAGTGTAGAAAGATAGGGCTGGCAGTAGAAGTGCCGCAGCAGCAACGCTGTCTGTGTTGACACCATACATGTGCGAGTCGCAGCAGTTCAGTGAGGCCGCCGCCACGCACAGGTAGAGAGAGGTAGGCAGTGTGGCCCAAGCGTTATGACTCTTGTCCATTGGGACTTATGGAGGAAGTCAGGTGAAGTTGATGACTGCAGTTCATTCCCAATTGACAGTCAACATTTGTTTCTTTTAACCATGATCGTTCCTGAACCTTATCCAAGTGGTTATTATTGTAACCATGACAAAAAATGTCCCCAACCCCTAGTGAAGTAGAAATTTAAACCCAAATTATGTTTTCCTAACCTTAAGTAGTTATTTTAACCCAAACCATGATCTTCCCTTAAACCTAACCATTTATTTTTGTGCCTAAACCTAAACAAAGTGTAACCATAGCTGTGTCAGATAATAAAACGGTTTTATTTTTGAAATGGCAATGTCATCTTGTCAATAGTGGCGTCAGATCAGTAACATGTGTTTTGCCAGCCCATTTTCATTCCCAGGGCATCAAATACCAACGTTTTGTCATGCCCCTCGGCATTGCATACAGACGCACATGGTACCCTTTAGTGTTTGTATGAGCTGCACAGTGCTGCCAGAAATCCTAAAGGGAGTCAGGAGACGTATTATTACAAGTGTAGAGAGCGAGGAAGTGTGTGTACGTGGATGGATGAATGGGTCAAACAACACAGGACTTTCACCCAGGAGACTGGGGTTTGTGTCCTGTGTGAAACCAAAAGTTAAGTTTGAGTTGTTTTAAGTTACGTTACAACACTTACATCACGTGACCTACTACCTAACCAAGTAGTTTCTGAAGGTGTCTCCTACAGATGCTAAAGGGTACCACGTGCGTCTGTATACAATGCCAAGGGTCATGACAGAACAGTGGTATTTGACGTGCTGGGATTGAGAACGGGTTGGTTGTTCTAGAGGGCATGGCAACAAAGTATTTTGTTGTTCAATTTGGTGGACTTGATGGTGTGCAACTTGGTATCTGGTAGTTTAACTAGTAGGTGGGTCCTGAGCCAAAATCTAGTTTGAACACTATTATTTTCATTTATATAGTGCTCACATGGTACATATTCCTAAAAACAGTTGATTTTAATCAAACTACCAAAAACTAATTGACATAGAAAACCTGGGGACAGGTGGTATTTTTACAGCATAGGAGGATGTTGTAGAGTTGGTTTCTGGACGTATTTGTTGTATGCCAGTCAAGCCAGGGAATCAAGCAGGCGGGAGTAGGACCCAGATGCAGACGTCCAGACAGGGTGGGTACAATATCAGTAATTTAATGAAAGGGGAAAAAAGTCTTACACTGATACAGGCAGACAGGAGTCACACAAAAAAACAGGAAAGCAGTCCAACTAAGGTAAACATAAATCCAGGGAACGGGCAAAGTCCAAAAATCCAAAATCCAGCAAGCTCCAAGATAAAACAGAGAAATTGTCCAAAACACAGAAAACTAAGGCCGCTTGACGTGAGTACAATGACGAACTGACACTGAACAAAAGAAACACTCAAGACACAGTGCAACTAATTAGGGCGGGGCAAACAATCAAAATTGGAGGGAAAAGCAAACAAAGACTGGAAGTAAAACAACAAGACACATGAGGAGAGGAGAACACTTCAAAATAAAACAGGAAATAACAGGACAAAACCCCTAAGTCATGACAGTATTATGAAGCTGCCTGCTTGAGGTGTCAACTGGGGCCCAACTGAAAATCTTTGCCTTGGGGCCCACAAACAGGTTCATATAGCCATGGATCAAACCATAAGTAAAGAGGAGTACAAAAGCCCAGCAGAGGATTGCTTCCTGTGGCAGCTGAAGAAATTCAACCTGCCAGACAAGGCAAGACAATGATGGTGCACTTCTACACCGCCATCATCAAGTCCATCCTCACCTCCTCCATCACCATCTGGTACGCTGCTGCCACTGCCAAGGACAAGGGCAGACTGCAGCGTATCATTCGCTCAGCAGAGAAAGTGATTGGCTGCAATCTGCCTTCCCTTCAGCACCTGTACACCTCCAGGACCCTGAGGCGAGCAGCAAAGATTGTGGTTGACCCCTCCCACCCTGGACACAAACTGTTTCAGACACTCCCCTCCGGCAGGACCAAAACCTCACGCCACTAGAACAGTTTCTTTCCGTCTGCAGCTGGCCTCATTAACAAGGCCCAGGAAACCCCACTGACACCGACTCTCATACCCACCCAATCCCCCCTTATAGTACAGTACTTACTCATACTCATACTGTAAACTTTTGCTCATTCCCATGTAAATATTTTGCACACTGCACAAACTGTCATTTAAATAACAGTCATATTGTACAAATTGTTTATTATTATTTTCTAATATTTTTAATATACTTTAATATCTTATTGTCAATTTTTATTGCACCTGCAGTGCTTGCTTTATCTTTCTTTATATTTCTACTATGTTTATTGTTTTGCACCAAAGTACCAAAGCAAATTCCTTGTATGTGTGAACTTACTGTACTTGCCAGCTCTCAGTATTTTAACAGTTTTATGTACTCTGTGTAATGGACACATTTAAAGCCCATAAAGATTATGAGGTTCATTAATCACCCTAGTGGTATGTATGTATATCTCTTCATGGTGATCAAAATCACAACTTGGACCATTCCATCCATCATTTTATATTTTTTTGAAAAAACATTCTGTCATGAATTACACAGGAGGATAACACATGAATTTGGCATGCATATTCATTTTTTACATCTTTATTCTGTCTGAAAGAAGAGACAACTCTAAATGAATGGGCAAATTATAAACAAATCCATTGTTTTTTATTCACACAGGAAGTTCAATAAAGTGTAAAATCATGAGAGTAATTAATCCCTTCAGAATTTTACAAAGAAACATCTTATTTAGAAACATATCTGCCAAGCCAAGGTTTTTTTTAAATTTCAAGACAATATGGCCATTTTAACCTCTATTGTGTAATAAGAATGAGGCCATAGCTACAATGCCATGCGGCCTTCATGTCATTCCAATCCTTTATCGGAAGTGCCTCTTTATCTCAGTCCATTGAGATTTAACTTAACTGCATAATATTTCAGGCAGGACTCTAAGGTCATCTGACCAGGGCCTGCTGGCTTTGTAACTTCATTTGCCAAAAGACTTTTTATTCCTTCCTCTTTTCTAATGTTCCATAAGTTCCAAGTTCATCTTTGCTCATTCAGGAAAAATATACAGCAGTTCAGTTTTTGGGGCTGATTGCTGGAATCAGTATGAAGCATTATTTCTTATTTCACTATTTGAATCCTACTTAATTATCCACCTTATTTTAGTGTTTACTCACAAAGTACTTTAATCTGCTCACCTTGCTTCTTTTAAACTGTTACTGTTACTTATTTCCACACATTTGACAGTTGAGATGCTGAGCCTCATGATGTGCTGCATTTGCCAAAAGACCTATGAACAGGAGGAATGATTACAGCAAGCAAACCCTGTTCCAATGTTCATATGAGCACCTGACTACAGTTTTAGGACAGACTTGAAAAATTATGAACCTATCCTTTAACCAGACATTGTGGCATTTCAGAAAACTTTAATATGAATAGTATATGTAATAAGTCATATAGGTTGTTTTGTAAGACACTGACAAGCATCCGGTTTTGTCAATTAGGTATAAGGAGTTGTTATTGAATTTTGTCTTCCAAGCTCTGGAATAGCCGTGGTACATATTATAGTAAGCAAATCAGCAATGGAAAAACCTACATCTTTGTACAGAAATCTCAATTATGTCCTTGTAGCACTATAAAAGAAAATAAGTTCTACCTCTATCTGACAGTTTTTTTATATTTGGCACTTTGCTCCCCAGCCAAGAATATCTTGGAACAAGCAACAATCAAACCCTACAACAAAGATTTTTTTGTACATTTTTTAGTTTACCCTTCTCTCACCAGACTAAATCAGTGATGACAAAACCAAAAGAAAATAGATTGCACTCTGAGCACAGAAGCCTATTAAAAATGAGATCTAATAACTAAATTCATTAATCTTACCAAGTCCCCTAAAACCAGACACTGCAGTAATTGATGTTGGATTTTACATGATAAGAGGAACATTGATATTCCTGTTGGTGTCATAAATGTATTAAAACAAATCTTTATCTTCATGTCTTAGGTGTTTGTGTTCCTAAATACACTTTAGAATCCAACTGAAGGTCAAAGAGGAAATATTGAATACTGCATCAGTGTGTGAAAAAGTACTAATACTTGCGGTCATAAAAGTGACATAAAGTTCACTGTACTTCCATCATCCATCAACAGGATCTGAATGAAGCTTGCTTTTAAGTGACTTCCAGCTGTCATTAGTGTCAAGTTGCAGTAGTTTTCCTGTCAGCTCTCCCTGCAGGGGAGGTTTTTGTAGTAGTTTTCTGCTACATTGTCTGGGGCCACTCTCACAATGGCAACATGGGTCTTTGTAAACAACACTCTTGTCAGCACTCTGCTTTTCATGTCTGCTTCACCAGGTTGGAAGGTATGTGTGACACTATTGAGTCTCTGGAGAAAGCAGGGCAGGGAAGATTTTCAACCATTTCTAATTTACTCAATATCATTTATCCACTGTGAATAGTGAGGGAGTGCCTTCTGAACAAGGGACCGATTCTAAGTGCACCCTAAAACCTTCTTTTCAAGCTCAGGGTCCAAGATGAAAATGTTTTGGGTGTTGGCAACTGGACCACTGTTTGGAAAAAAGTCAAATTTATTAGAAGTTACTTTTTTTGGAGTTTTGGTCACCTGTCATCTCACCAGGCTAAAGATTTAAATTTGAGAAATTAGTGGATTTGTTGTAAGCTACCTTGGAAGTTACAAAGTTAAAGGATAGGTTCACAATTTTTCATGTCCTTCTTAAAACAATAGTCAGATGCCCATACCTTCCTAAAGTGCTTCCACTGTAAGTGATGGGGGACAAAATCCACAGTCAACTTTCTGTGCAAAAATACACTCCAAAGTTTATCTGAATTTAAAAGTTGCCCTGTGGAATTTTCTTGTAAACAAAATATATGTTTTACATTCAGTGTTACTCACCAAAAAGCTCTGTATGTATCATTAAGGTCAAACAAACTTGTTAAATGCATTTCCTTCCTCATAAAACTTTTACAAAGCCAATTGTTTAACTATTTAAAATCATGGATGGCTTTGTTTTTTTGTTGTTGTTTTTTTTACAAGAGACATATCTAGAACAATACGGCTGTTGGGGGCATCAAGGTAGAGACACTACAGCCTGGCACCCTCACAAAAGCGAGAGTGCAGAGTAATACCCTTCACATCAGAACAACTCACCAGCTGGCTCATACACAACAGACAACAAATCAAGATGGAAGAGGTAGCATGTACATACACTATGCATTCAGGATCTCGATTTCATATTGTTTCAAACAGCAGACAAGGTACCAAAAAAACAACAACAAACAAACATGAAAAACACAAAACAGATATAGAAACTACTGAAAAAGTGATCAAACGTACATGAAATGATTTGGATTAGAGTCCAGGGGCCGGACGGATGATTGATGGCGTTTCTACATCCATTTACGGCAAACTATGGGAGTGAAAATGAGGATCGTTCACGTGTGCCCAGTTCCACAATGGAGGAGGGAGTGTGGGGGAGAGGTAGGCACAATGCAAATACTACCTAGAATTGTTTTTAAAATAGTAATAATGTAATTGTAGTGGTAATATTAAGAAATTAATAATAATAATAATAATAATAATAATAGGAATGACAGCTCTAGGAATAATAATGACAGTACTAATACTGACAGAGCCAATAACAACAATTGTAGTAGCAGTTGTCGAGCAGGAACACAGATCACAGGCAGGTGGCCCACAACCACAGATCCAGTCTCTGCAGATCTGGAGGCAGAAATACCTCCTGAAAGTGACAGAAGGAGAGAGGAGAGAAACGAGAAAGCACAAAACGACGGGAGAGAGAAAATGTCGAGTTAGTAACATGTAGTAATGGGATAAAAATGCATACAGATGGAGAGGGAGAGGAGGAGAGAGGAGAGAGGTGCATTATGGGAAGTCTCCCAACAGTCTAGGCCTATAGCAGCATAACTAAGGGATGGTTCAGGACTCACGCAAGCCAGCCCTAACTATAAGCTTTATCAAAGAGGAAAGTCTTAAGCCTACTCTTAAATGTTGAGATGGTGTCTGCCTCCTGAACCCAAACTGGGATCTGATTCCACAGGAGAGGAGCTTGATAACTGAACAACATGATTGGAATGTATAAAACAGAACCAGGCGTATGTTCAGCTTCATAAGACTGACAAAGAGAATGCTTATGCATGTAAAGAGCTGCTACTGCTTGTTCCATTGATATCATATCCAAATAATCTTTACGTCAGTTCTCCAGGTTCAGGAGACAGCCTAAGTTTGGTTGTGTTTAACTGACCTATTTTATGGGCCCACAACTTTTGTTGAGGGCCTTTTATTTTGTACATTGTACATTATACATTTTATTTTGTACATTGCAGTACTGATTCTTGTTTTTGGTTAAATAAAACTCTTTTTTTGAAAATACACCAGTGAGTCCTCATGTCTACCAGCTCTGTCCCTCATATTAACAGGAAGAATGATTACAGTATGAATTGCATTGAGAACCTGACTGTTGTTTTAAGACAGACTTGAAAAATTGTGAGCTTATCCTTTAATACCACATGAGAAAATAGCTTAAATTGAGCATTTGTGCACACTGTGGGTTGCTTTTGATTTATTGTATGCACAGCTTTCCAAGAATTAGCAACTGTTGGCTATTAGATAGCACATCTGTTTCCTTGCTTGCATAAAATGTAACATCTGGGTTCATGTTCTGTAGGTGATTCAAATCACGTTGTCACTGCTAATCAATGATACCACCATGCACTTGAAAGAAGGCTGAGACCTGCATTTTTAGGCATCTCTGCGCTTGGAATGGCACTGTTCTCACCTGGCCAGATTCAAGGAGTAAGGAGGATTTCTGATATGCTGGCAGATGACTGAGGTGATGTCTAATCAGCCAAAATATGTTTAATACATCTGTGTGTTTGCACCATGGGTGCAGAGCTGGTTTGAGGCAATATGCTAAATTCTTGGTTGCTTGGAGGTCCGTCAGCCATCAGTGGTGCTCCAAACAAATTCAGAATGTGAACACTCTTTGGGTTCCTCTTGTTTCATATAATTCTATACAACTTTTGTATACATTACATCACAGCTAACCATTCTGCTTGTATGTATTTTTGCACCTTCCAGTTAGCCGTCAGTTTCCATTCTTGTCTATACAACATGTAAGTCAAGGCAAACACCTGAAACTTGCCTGAGTTGTGTAATCCATCACAATGAGGTTATGCAGAATGGAAATCAATGAGCAAACTCTTGAAACTTGGATTACACAAGTCAACAAAGTTTCATTAGTGTGCTAATTGATTTTCACACTGAAATAGAAACACACTCTAAAACTGGATAGCCAGCATTCAAAAATGGTAAGGAAAAAATGTCTTTGGTCTTTAAACTTTATTTGTCTTGCCTTTCATACAAAGATGCAGCCCAAAGTCCTTTACAAAACAAGATTAAAAACAATGTTAAACTAAAATAAAAATGATAATAAACAATAATAATAAGTAAAACATTTGATAACAATACAGTGAAACATTAAAATCAAAACCAATAAAACCAACACAAAAAAAATCAGATAAAATTTAAAAAGGTTGGATTACCCCAAATAAAAAACTACTTAAAAGACACTGAATTCATTATTCTAAAAAAATAAGGCCTTAATTGTTATTAAAATGTCTTAAATAAATATTTCAGAAGTCTTAAAAATGCATTTTAAGACATGGGAAGTAGGCATTTATGAATCGTTTTTTTCTGACGTTGCATTGCGTATGTCATACAAGAGAGCCAATAAAAACAAATGGAATGGTCAAAGTTGTCATATTGACATTTAAGATGTGTTTGGCAGTTGATTCACCACGTCAACTCGTGCATTGAGTAAAATGCAAAAAAACATTCCACCTTAAAAGTGGTCGGTAGCTGCCAGTAGCCTTTGAGCAACAGTCTGTAGCTAGCTAACATTAACTAGTAAAGATGAAAAGGCAGCAAATCATCCTTTCATTCATTATTCACTCTTCTGACAGTTTCTTTATTTGTGATGTATTGGCAAAGAAACATTAAAAAGCCAGCCTATTAAACTGCTCACTAGTGGCTCAACCAGGGGACCCCAGGGTCCCTTTTTCCACCTCCACTGCCGGCAATAGGCGGTCTGCTGCGGGAGCTGCCGGAGATCATCAGTAGTGCAGCTGCCCATAGAGACCTCACTGGCGCAGGAGCCCGCTCCTCCAGATGGGATATCTGGGGATTGGCAAGACTGCATTCTCGAAAATGTCAGCAACCGCCTCTAGAGGGGTGGAGGGCGGACGATATATACCAACAACTGTAAACAGAGCATTTTGACTTAATTCTATATTCAATATCAATAGTTCATATCGTTTTGGGATATACATGCTTTGATATAGTTTCTGACATAGATTGCTACACTTCTGCTCTTAGTAAGCCTATCACATCTAAATAAATTTAAGTAATTTAAATAATATCATCTCCAATTGACTTTTTTCATTGATCCATTTTTTTCATAATGCTACGAATGTTGATATGCATCAGCCTAAGTCCCTTTCTCTTCTTGAAATCTACATATGAGTTCAGGGAAAGTGATGGGTTCTCTAATGTAGCAGGTCTAGAATTTGTAAGTACATTGATGGGGGTGAGATTACTGACACAGACACCAGATTGTCTGTGTATATTTATATGAGTGCTGTGATACACAATGTCAGAGGATGTAATAACGTAAGATTTTTCTGAGTCATAATATTTTTCTTCGACTGCCTGTTGCTAATCCTGACAGGGATGTTAACAATCATTATATCATCATTAACAGTCATTAGATGGTCCGAGTCCGATAGAAAGTGTACCTGTGTATGTGGTGGAACCATTGTGGTAGAGACTAGGACTGGGGGGACATCAATCACTGACGGACCGGTCAGCACTGGACCGATAAATGGGCATGTCGTGATGATGGGATGGGCAGATGGACATGGGAGCACGGGGATGTATGACAGGTTGGCTGAAAATGCCCGCGCGCCAGCTTTGTTCAGATGGAGACCATCTGCACCGAAAAGATATCCAAGTTCCCAGAAGAGATTGAAATTGTCAATAAAGTGCATGCTGTTGGTGTCGCATGCAGACGAGAGCCAGGTGTTAGGGCTGAGCAGTCTACTGAAACGCTATGGGACTATTTGAGGACGTTAAAGAGATTGGCGAAGTCTCGTTTTAACAGTTTAGACTGCTGTTTTTAAATGTCATCTGTACCAACATGTATGGCAATCCTGTCAACCTCAGGGTATGATTTTATTATGTCTGGGACTTTATCAGTGATGTCTTGTACTGTAAGTAAAGTACGAGCTCTGTTAACAGTCACATTTCTGACTATCGAGTCAACAATAATGAGCGTTGATGGAGGAGTCAGCATCGGCTGATGGAGGCTGTGGGAACAAATGGCAGCTCTGCGGGTTTGGCGGTAGTTAGATGGAGCCTGACGTTGAGTCCTCTGTCGCTGGACATCAGCTGTTTCTGGAAGGGTAGGTGACCAGGCTGAGGATCTTGGTGAACTGGGAGGGAAGGTTTATCTGACTCATCCAGAAACTCCAGTCCAGCAGAAACACATCAGCATGGAGACGGAGCTGCAACTTGAATCACCTGACACCAAAACCAGGGTTTTATCATGGGAGGTGGAAGAGGCCACGGGTTCCCAGCCAATGGAGGTAATTAATGTAACTCGAGGATGTCATATCGATTCACTAGCTGGATGTCATGGGTTGGGGGTGTTGGGACTCCACAGATGAATTCATCCATTTGGGTCATTGGGTGAGCAGTCTGACCTGTGACCCGGATGTCACCAGGTCAATAAAAAGGTCAGCAATCATTTGTTCTTGTTAAGTGGAACAAACTTGGCACCCAAAAGCAGGACACACGGACAGAGCAGATCAAGGTCTGAACAGTTTTATTGTGCAGATGGATCAGGAGACAGCGGCGTGTCTGGTGAAGTGCGTTGTTGTACGGAGAGCTCGACCGGACTGGACGGAGGCTGGAGGATGGTGCTTTGAGCGGAGACCGGGGAAGTGGGTTCTGGGCTGGCTGGCGTGGTTGAAAGCTGGGCTGATCGGGTGAAGACACGATGAGACTGCGACTAGAGTCCGATGGCCGTGGGAACAAGGAAGTGATCACCGGCAGCACAGAGGTCTATGACGGAGACAGACAAGGTAAGTACAGGTAAACTTCAAAAAGGTTTCTTACTTGAGCCATTACGTATAGCGCGTACTGGGTACGAAGACGATCTGGCGCTGGAAGTGTGGATGAGCCCGGTAGATAACTGTGGTGGTTGATGATGATGATGATGATCAGGTGTGCCGGTAATCAATAGCAGCTGGGAGATCTGGAAACCAGCCCAGAACCCAGACACATACACACACACACACATACACACATACACAAACAAGACGGACAGGGGACCACCAGGAAACACAGGGGAAGGCAGATACAGAAGAGGACAAAAGGATCAGGGGGCATAGTGGCTAACTATGACAGTTCTGTCTCTTTCCTCCTGGCTTCGTCTCCAGCAAGCAGCAGATGGCTGCTTGCTCCCCGTGTAATCCGCTTGGAGCAGACCTACCAAAGAAGGACAAAGGATTAGGCCGCAACACAGGTGCTGCCTTCCTTCAGAACCAGACTCTGATCTTACAGCAGTGACGCCAGGGCCTGCTAGATCTCTGCAATAAAGTTTAGCGCCAACAGCTATTAGCCTGCCAGCTAAACATTACCTCCAGCTGATGGAGCAGCACACCCAAAGCAACCTCTAATTCCATCCCACAGATGAGTAACATAACAACTGGGCATAGCATAGTAACAGTGTATATAGCTAAGCAAAACTTTTGAACATGTGACGTTACTGATGTGTTTTCATTGAGGTTTTATTGTTGTGATCTTCTCCATGGTTAACGTGAGGTTATTATTGAAACCGTAGTTCTCAGCCACTGCTAAGTTAGTTTTCCGCACATACAGAGTCATTGCATGCTAACTAACTCCTTTTAACTTGACACAGATCACAGACTTACACCTCTAGTTTGGCCCTTAAAGACAGCCACACCCGGCGGAAAGAAACTTTAAAGCTCCCGCTTCACATGTTCCTTTGTTTCTGACCACGTGGGTTCATGCTCGTGCACACGAGACATACGGAGGCAGAACAAAGAAATATACACACATTCTTTTGCTTGACCCCATCTTCGATCCAAGCAGCCATCTTGGACGCACACACACACAACATCCGTTTGTTCTGTAGTTTAGTGTATTTAGAGTTAGACTTCACTGTAGCGTGTTGGAGCTACCGTGAGTCGCTTGGCTCTGTAAATACACTCGGATCCCCAGCTTATAGGTAACGTTCTTTATTTATTGTTAACACACAAAATGTCTCTACATAATCCTAGCCGCTTCTCCCGACTGCGCCTCTTTCACTGCCCGGCTCTGGTGCTTGTTCAGCGGCTTTCTTCTCCGTGCTTCTCTGCACCGGGAGACCAGCCGCTCTGTCGGCTGATGTGGCGCTGGTCGCTGTGTGTGAGTTTTTCCTTTCAGGTCCAGCATGCTACTGAGTATTTGGGGAGAGGATAATTTGTCAATCAGTTTCAACTGTGACAATTACCTCTCCCTCTGCAGCTGACGCTCTCCATGCCCACCTCCACATTCACATTGCGTGTTTTTGCTTTGTTTATCTTTTAAATAAATGCTTGTGTATAATTATGCTGGTTTCTTTAATGTTTCACAAGAGTGAGTAATTTGGCAACCTCTTCTATGTTGAACTCCAAATCCTTCAACCTACTAGCTATTAATGGTAATTTTGGTTATAGTTATTAATTTAATTATTAATCAGTGTTCCAAATTGATAGTTTAGTGTATTTTATGAGACTCAGTAAACGAATTAGCTATCATTTCTCTTCTTTAAGAATTTTAATTAATTAAAATTATTATTTATGATTATCCTTGATAATGTTGATAGCCAAATCTAATTGATTGCACCTACACAGTTTGGTGTCCCTTTAACCATTGTAAATCCCAACAACGGAGTATGAAAGGAGGGAAAGGAAAGTTTCCCCCTCTTTTTGTGTTCTCCGACCACAACCCAGGGCTGATGATGTGGCTCTGGATGTGATGGAGTAGAGCTGACCGGGGCTTTGGGTTTAGCCCTGAGCCAGAGCCAGGGGTCCTCAGGGACGATGACTGGAGCAAAAACAGAAGCAGCAGGTGGAGTAGAAGCTGTGTCCGGAGAAGTAGCAGCGTGAGCAGGATAGGGAGCAGTGGCAGCCAGCTCTTCAGCACTTGTGGCGGTGGCTTGTGCAGGGCCGAAGATGATAGTGTCCAAGTGCCTTTCAGCCTCCTGGATTTTGTAGAGCATGGACATTCTTTGCTCCAACTCAATGATCTTCTCGCTGAGACAGACGCAGCTCTTTCAGCCAGATGGTGAGGTAAGTGGAGTCAAGGCTTCTTGAACGTCTGCTCAGCTTGTTTCTCTGATAACTTAAAATCCAGACGTCTGATGGCTAACATCCTTTATCCAGTTAAAATATATTGTTAAAAACAGCCAAGATCTAAAAAGTATATCATAAAAAAGTGACTTAAAACTAGATAAAAGTCAGTTTATGGGAGAGCTTCTGGAGGACAAACACAACGCCAACACATATTTTGGAGTGATAAGACTAAACTGGAACTTTTTGGACCCAAGTGGTCTCAAACTCTAGTTATTGTAGTAATCGTGTACATTTTCACAGTTAAAGTTAAAAATCCTGCTTCCCTGCAGTTGTCTTTGACGTCAGCAAAGTGCCATGAGAGTGGAACTGCATCTTTATATAATTCACCAGTCAGATTTGGGGATTGTTACTTGGTTGACCTTAAACACTGGAACACAGAATAATGGAGCTATATATTGAAGTTGCTGAAATATGATTATTTGTGAAATGGCCTCTATTTATATTTGCTAATTATTTATTTTATGCATAGGCAAGACATGTGGTTTAGTGTGTTTAGGCATGGGTGAAAGACCCATGCCTAAACACACTAAAGAGTTTTGATTTGTTGATTTTAGTACCTACAGTCCTAACTCATCTTGCACCATGGAAACCAGAGGAACAGGGACCATCTGACCACATGCTTTTAGAAGATTGAGATGGTAAATCTGCTTTGCATCACCCCATCAGATATACCTCATTATCAACAACTCCCACTTGATATGTGACCAGGAGCAGCCTATGTACTCTGCATGTAATATACAGCTGAAAGTGGAAAGCAATAAAAGCACTTTATCTAAAGATGAAAATTGTCTCAGCAGGGGGGTTTCACATGCAGGTACTGCTGATGTTTGCAGCACCCGGGCAATTTCTCCTTTGCCGTCTGTAAATAACATTTTCCATGCAGGTCCAGAATTTCTTTCATAGGGTCTTCCCTCATTTTCTTTCATTAAGACGACACACAACGGGCTGGAATGCAACCACGGCAAGGTATCTGCAGTGCTGCATAAAACAGATGATCCAAGCATTTATTCTAATTATGAATATTCTTTTGTACATATACATAGATCATTGGCTTGAAATATGTGATTAAAGCACCATCTGTCTGTTTATTGAGGGTGTTACAATGGCACAAGCTGACCTGATGCACAGTGAATCCGTAGAGGTTTGAAGTGTCAGCGCAATAAATGATTTGGTCAGGATTTCTCTGGATAAAATGATGCAAAGCTTGAGTAATATCTTTGCTACAATGTTACACAGAGACATTGAAACTGTATTGAGCAGTGTTCTCAGGTTCACTCAGTTCATGCCAGTTTATTTCTGAAGGGGAACTGATTAAAAGGATTGGGTGTAGCCTAGTTGAGGGTAGATATATTGATTTTGTAGGCTGGGTCAGTGTTTCATGTTGTCCCATATAACCTGCAGTACCTGTTACAATAAGATAATTCCTGCCTGCTGAGAAGACTCTGTGTAATCTGTTATTAATCTCTTAATGCATTCGTAACACTGGGAGATGCAGAAGGCAAACAATATCTGATTTGTCTTGTATGTTCCTCCTAAGTATGGAGGAGCTTATAATTGCTCAATTCTGATGTGTTCTGATGAGGTTCAGTGGACATTCAACTTGACACTATGTCTCTTAAAAGAGTTGATAATGATTGTCATTTTTATGATTTTATTTTTCTGTATTTTACTTTTCAGTATTTTTCAGTCCATTTTCCTTTCCTTTTTTCCATTTTATTTTTGCTTTCAGCTTGTCCTTTAAAGGTCCAGTGTTTAGGAAGAGATATTGGCAGAAATGAAATATAATATTTATAAGTAAGTTTTCATAGTAGTAATCGCCTGAAATTAAGAATCGTTTTGTTTTCATTACCTTAGAATAAGCTGTTTATATCCACAGAGGGAGCGGGTCGACTTCGCCATGTTGCACCGCCATGTTTCTACAGTAGCCCAAAATGGACAAACCAATCACTGGCTCCAGATTGGGCCTTTTGCGTTTTTCACCAGTTTCGCAGCCTCCGTAGTTTCTCCTACATGCTTGGAAGGGGAGGGTGAGGCGAGCGGTATTCAAATCGTTGCAAACTGCAATTTCACCGCTAGATGCCCCTAAGTCCTCCACACTGGACCTTTAAATATGTAAAAATACATGTACATGTAATCTAAACTCAAGGTCCACATGGTATCTTTTTCCAGAGCTTTTAGCTGCATCTAATGGTCTTCAGACGGGTTGAAAGCTCAGGAAGAATCCAGTAAGTGGACCTTGACGTAAAGTTTTTGTGGTTGTTTGTCTCCCAGGTCAAAAATAAACTTTCACACTTTTTTTTTGTGAACACATCTCACATTATTACCATTGTCATAAAAATGTAGTATCTGGCCTAATATTATTTGTCCTTCTGTTTTTAGGGTCCACCCTCATTGGTTGTTTGTCGCTGTCTGAGGAGGAGCGCTGCGCTTGCTTTGACTACATGAGTTATATGGCAAAACGTTAGGTTACTGCAGGAAATATGAAAACTTGGCCTACCTAGAAGCCTTTATGGTGTTTTTCTTGTTTGACGTGGCAATGTTCCAGTTTGTCCTGGCTGGTAGGCCTTTTCTGGTTTTGGCCAGACTGCTCTTGACGTAGGCAGTTCAGGTTTTACTTCATGGATGGCAAAAGTCCCAAATTGTTACACAGTCCAAAACTCATCAACTTTACCCTCATTGCTCTCTTAGCCTCTCTCAGGTGTTTGCATCAGCCTTTTGTATTTTTGCACCTGATGTGCTTTACTGAGTTATGGCCCCTATCAGTAAATAACATATATAGTAGACCCAAATATAAGACAACCCTGAGGATAGAATAGCCAGCTCTTTGCAAGACCTGTTTTTGGAGAAGTTTTTAAAGATTACACATAGACCGTGCCAGAGAAACTGAGAGACAGTAGTGAACGTGTAATTTATTTATTATAAGTTATTGAATTAAATTTTTTTTAATGCTTAGTGCAACATGTATGTTCAGTCCACAAAGTCTAGTCAAAAAATTTGGGAAAACAGTAAATCTGTCATTGTTTTATCAAGTGACTCCTAATCTTTTCATTATTTGAGTGTGAAAGTACATTCCCGACCTTGGAAACAGTAGTTTGAAATTTAAATTGAAATTGAAAAATTTAAGTCACTGTCCACTTACCAACTCAAACTCAAAGGTCAAAGGTCATCAATTAGGAGTCAGTGGTCCAGTGGACAGCTGGTGAAAGATCAAGTAGAACATTCACATTCAACGCCAGAGACCATCTTTAAACAACGACAACTCCCCACAAATATGACCACCAACACTATCTACTATGGAAGTCTAAAATATGTGATTCAAATCTCAAGAAAAAGCTAATAAGTGGACCTTGAATTAAGATTTTCTCAAAGACTCACAGATTCAGAGTGAAAGAAAAACTCTCAAAAACATCACAATCCAATGCATGCAAAGCATGCATATTGTCTTAATATATGTCAATGAAGGTGACACTGTCATGTGAGTGCATTTATCTGAGCATTTACAATTTATTAACATACGAGAAGTGCACTTCATGATGAATATCAGGGTAGTCATCAGCAATAATGAGTTCTCAGATATATGGAGACCTGTCGGTGCTTGTGACATCCACTCCCACTTCCATGTAAAGTAAGTGGTTTAGCAGCTTCAGGAACCCGGGGGTGTCCATGGCAACAGAGCTGGATGATTCTTTTACCTCGAAGATGAAAATGCATAGCAGATACTGCACATACACGTAATGCCAATCAATTATGCATGAACTCTAGTGTTCATACTGCATGAGATAACAGTCTGACAGAACACCAAAAATCACCTTAACTATCTCCTTCGTTGCTGCATGTGAATATGTAAACATACAGTGATGATATAGTCAGAGTGAGTCAATCAGACATCATGTCAGGAGATGGACTGTAATGACAAATAGAAACATATCACTTATCACTGCTGTATATAGTAGCGGATAGCAATCCCCTGTGTTGAATAACATAGCATGACCAAACATGAGTTTTTAGTGTCTTTTCTCACTTGCTGAAACTTGGTGAAAAAAGCCATGAATATTTCACCTCGTTCTTTTTAGCCTCTTCTTCTCCCAGGATCCTAAAGACAAAGCAGCTACATTTTGTAGCTCATTTGAGGACTCTCACAGTCTGTAAAATAGTCTCACTCACACTGTTTCTGTGGCAATTTCATGGCCTGTTGATCCTATTTTGGGTCAATTTCACTACAATGATGGTACACATTCTCTAATCTGCTGCTGCCCATTATGAGTGTTCAAACATGAAAGCAAATATATGGACTTTTCTCATAATAATAATATTCTTTTCATTTATCACACCACACATTTCTAGCACACACACAGGGGATTTGTCTTTGTCTCCAGATGGCCGCCGCTCCACTGGCGTTGGAAAAAACAAGCAGAAGACAAAGGTGCATAAATATGAATAAAAGCTAGCTGTCAGCTTCTTAATGAGGTTAGTGAGCAATAGGCTGCACACAGTTGTTTGTCACTCTTTGACATGTAGCATGTGGACAACTTCATCTAATCCAACTGTATCTATTAGATCCTGCTGCTCCCAACTGCTGGTGATCCATGGGAAATATAATGGTTTTTGAGTGGTCTATTGATTTATTGAAGGGTCTATGCTATAGCTTCACAGAACATGTGGTGCTGTAGCATGTCAGTAATGACATCCTGTTCACAGCATTTTGAAAAAATAGATTTGAAAATAGATTAATTTTGCTTTGCAAGACCACAGCATGCTGGTTTCAATCTATTCTGTTCATCAGACTGACACTTCTTAGCAACTACTGGCCAGACTGCCATGAAATTTGGTATGGATATTCATAGTCTACACAGCATGATTCCTAATAGTTTTGTTGACCCCTTGAACTTTAGTTTAATACTACTGCCAGGTCAACTTTTCTTCTTTGCTAACTTGGTACCTGACAACACTTCTCAAACTAGCAGTCAGATCTTAATGAAATTTGCTGTGAATATTTATGGTTTCAAGAGGTTGGTTAGTTTGAACCATGATCATGATATTTCTGTAGCCTTAACTACGTAATCTTAGTTGCCTAAATGTAATCAAACCCTAACCAAAGAGGTAGCAGAACAGAAAACACTCTTATCATTCATATGGGTCGTTTTGGAACGCACTGACAAACAAACAGTTTTGGTGTTTATGTATGAGGACTTGATGAAACTTTGCTGTGTAAAATCCTTCACCTCAGTGGATGAACAGTTATTGATTTAGGATCTGGTGGCCTTTCTTTTAGTGCCACCTCACACCAAAATTTCCACTTGCACACAAGATTCCGCATAATGTCATTGTCTTAGCTCAGCACATTCATGTTCCACAGAGGAAGAACCATGTTCAATTTGGTGATGCAGTGACATCCTGAGGACAAATCTGAACATGTTCAGCCTTGGTACTGCAAGATTCTATGAATGAAACAAAATCATTAGTATGTTATTATTTCGGGGTTAGGGTTAGGGTCCAGCACTTTTATATTATAGATAATGATGTATATACAGCATGATCAACACTACACACCCCATGAGGCGCTAGTGGGACTTACACTTGGGGAAACTGGATGTAAGGTGTTTTTGCCAGCCAACATATGATCACTGTGCAGACTCTGTAAATGATCTATGTTGCCTTATGTTTCTCTCCATCCATTATAGTAAACGTAAAGTTAGCAACTCTGCTTATCTGTTGATCATCTGAGCCACGAGCACATTAATGTCTGTAATTCCTGGATGAAAGCGATAAGAGAAATATGTTTGCTGGTTCATCAATCAATCAGTCTCCAATTAAACAGCACTTCATGATCAATTGATTGATGTGAAATAATGAGGAAGGTTCACTGACGCCTGTAAAATGACAAATGTCGGGCTTGGGAGGGGCACTGCGGCTATCATGCACTAATCATAATGGACTAATCCATTAACAAGGATTCAGCAGCAGGGGTTCATTAACTGAGGTAGACATGTGCAGCCCCAACTTTTATCTCTCTGCTCAAGTCTCTTCAGAGATTGTGCTGCAGGAATGCCAGCAGAGAATGTGTGTGTTTCTTTATGCACTCAATGGTATGTGTTTGTGTGCGTGTGTATGTAGTATACTCAAATGGCAAGTTTTGAAAGAATTACCAGATGGCTGTGTTCTTAGGGGGAGATTGCCAAGGTTAATGATAATGAAGAATTAACAGGATTGATGTGTAATTAGACTGATGGATGGAGTCACAGGGAGCGTATATTTGTGAGAGTGTGTGAGCACACACACACACAGGCACAAACTGATGCCATTACAGAACACAATTCCCTTGGGTCTATTATAGTCAGCTCATCTTCAGACATACAACGTGAGTTTAATGTGATGGAGGACACAGTTTAAAAGCCATACATTCATCATATGTGACAGATTCTCACATGAGTGTGCATATACAGACTTACAGACACATTTAAATGACGTGTCAGCTTATTTGAACTTGCCGTGTCACACATGAATCAAGTGTCTCGCCTCTGTTTAACGACCTTCTGTAGATCGCTGGTAATTTTCCATTGGGCTCAGATGTGCCTATTTTGTATAGCAGAAATCCATACCCACTCAGTTTAAATTTATCACTGATTTTGAAAAAAATCCAGATGACTTACCGTTGGAGATAAACAGCCTTGCTGGTGTAACATTATAGTGTGAGGCCCTAGTGAAGCCATTTTTGTCTTTTCCTGTCTCACCCACACAGCCACCTCCAAACAAGAGACTTTCCTCCTCTGTCTTTATCTCACTCTAATCTCCTCTGTGCTTTTACCCTTAAACAAAGCAATCTTTACTTTCATAAGGGCCTCCCTGGATACTGTAATTGGCTCCCCTCTGATTGAACCTGAACTGTCTTATTGGAAAGAATGAGCCATATATTCATGCTTTGAGCTTTATTCTCCATCAGCAGAAATGAAAGGAAGCATTATGTTTGGATTTATTTGTCTGTCAGTAGTTGGTTGGTTATAAAACCTTGAACATTTGGTTTTTTTTTTCATTTGTGTTGGAATCCAGCTGTTATGCAAGTTTTGGTCATACTCAGTGTCTACTCACCAACTTTGCAGCTCTTTTTCTTTAGCTTTTCTATTTTTTTCTTTAGAATAATATAAACTACTAAAAACAACAAACATTTCACTGTTATTACAGTGTTTATGCCAGGATTTCACAATTCAAGCTTAAGTTTTTTCTTTAAAACAAACATGTCCTATATGCAGTAAATACTGTCTGACTTCAGAGTTATTGCAAAATCCCTGATTAATGCACAGAATGGAACAATAATGGACAATATTTATGTACTGTCTGGTAGAAGACAAACATTACATTATAATTTGATATATTAAAATAATAAAAAAATGAATAAAATGACAGATGTATTGATGCTCTTGTGTTATTTTTATACTGTAATGTCACATATGTCAGTATTAAGCAGTAAGCAGGTATTTGTGTTTTACCTATTAACACAACTTTTTGATTCTTCTTTGCTTTAAAAATGACAAGCCTTGACAATGTCAAGAACTGCTCTGAGTAGTTCATTGTTTAATCAAACCCAGAATTGCTTAACCATTTGTAAAGAACAATAAAGGACACTTTGCATGCTATTAAACCTTGTTAACATGGCAGAAAAGCTGTGGGTCATGGGTCATCCTACGTAACTTAACCTAAACATTTTGACCTTTCTAAACTATGTTTTCTTTCTGTACAGATTGACTTTCGTCCTGGAGTTGACAAAAGCTATTCGGCACTCACTGTCTCACTTAACAAAGACACCCACCATATCATCACCCAGTGGAACTCATTTAACACAACTTACAGTCTGTTGAGTCAGCCACCAAAGTTGGACTTTAAGAAGGGTGACCAAAAACAATGATAAACTCTCAGACATGGGGAAAAATCTCTGAGAACAAACACCTAAAGCTGCTGAAAATCAAGATGTTGGGTGATACTTCACTAAGACTCCAGAACCAGCTCCAAAAAGCCCACAATAAGAAAAAAGACTACAGCCTTCACAAATTTCTTCACAATTAAAGCATCCCGTCGGTTCACAAGTTAAGATCTTTAAATGTCAAGCACCAATAGAAGGAAAGGTTTGGGATGCATCAGCAGTAACTTCAAATAGCTCCATTACAGCTGAAAGCGATCAATAAAGAGTAAAGTAAGGCAGATATGTTAAAGTACAAAGAGTGAAACTAAACTCTAAACCACAGAGATTCAGGTAGAAGCTACAAAAGTACTGAGAACTGAACTTTTAAAAACTGAGCTTTCTCTGTCATGAGTTTAGCCGCTGAGGACTCAGCTAAGGGGAGGAGACCGTCACAGGTTCGCCGTGGTCGGTCCCGCTACTAAGCAGGACCACAGCAATGTGGTCTGCTGTGAGGCTGCAGTCTTATGTAATTCCTCATAAGTTTCTTCTTCTTCTTCTTCTTCTTCTTTCAGTTGCTCCCCATAGGGTGCGCCACAGCGGATCATATGTTTCCATCTCGCTGATGCGATAAACAATAAGGTGAGAGAAACAGTGTTTGTTTTGTTTCACTGAAAGCCGTTTGTAAAATGTCTACCAAAGGCTTACTAATGTAGAGTAGGCAGAAGTATGCAAACAGATGATGTCTACAACCATCTATTCCACAATGAATGAGTTTTAGTCATGGACCTACACAGTTTCATGCATCTGAGCCCCAGGAGAGCTGGAGTCAAGTTGTTAATCAGTCAGTCAGTTGTCTGTAGATGATGGTACTGGTATTTACTTACTAACTTGCTAACAGGTCCTTGTTTTATAGACTCTGAACATCCACACAGGTGTTTCCAATTGTTCTGGCTGATTAGACCTCTGATCAGGTTAAAATTGGGTGGTGCTATGCTGGGAATTATGTCTCCATGTACAAGAGTTGGTTTGAAAGAGGAGTCAAAGAAGCCATTTTTGTGAAAAAAGAAAACCCCTCTTTAAACAGAAATGGTGGTCTGAGATTCAACTTGCCAGCCGTTTACCACAGTGTATTATCGTAGAAAAGGTTTCAGTCGTAGTCATCTGGACACTGTTTTCAGAATCAAGACGTTTCGGCTCCCATCCGGAAGTCATTCTCAATTGTGAAAAAATTGGACGGGAACTAGAAATTTAAGCTACTCTGTGTTACATAAGCCCTGCCCTCAGGAAGGAATCTGCCTGAGTATCTGTTAATAGCTAGTTTCACCTGAAACTGACCTAGCTGACCTAACTGAAAAGTTGAGCCCTTTGGAGAGCACATCTTTTTCCGCCTGTGTCAGGATGCGGTCTGATAAGTTTTTGATCCAATTGTTTCTGTTAATACACGTCTCCCTTAGTTCAGTCCCTGATCTCCTGTTGTGCTGGTCCCTTACTAGATTCTTCTTATTCAAAAGGATGTTAAATTTCTTAATTTGCCGCTCCTTGCTCTTCCTATGTTGTGCACCCTGTGCTACCTGTGTAAAATCCATCACTCTCTTGAGGATTTCTTCTGGGACAATGCTTGTTAACTTCTTCTGCAAAAATTCTATTCTGTTCTTCAAATTGTCTATTCTTAAGTTGTTTTCCCTGATCCTTTCACTAAGCATCTGGGTCAGGTTTCTTCTCCAAATCTTCTCTGCTCTGTGTCCTTTTACTGGTGGTTTAATGAATCTACCAGCAGACAAGGGTCGCTGCACTGTGATTCTGAACACAGCCGATTATGAAACCAAGGTCAACAACCTTCTTGAAGACATAACCACATATCAAAAACTTAAAAGAGATCCAACCAATGGCTACAAGAAGAAGGTTAGACTGTCTACAGAAGCTTGAGAAGGAGGAGGTGATAGACAGGCCTCTGTACTACAGACTATACCCTGGGGAAGCCATTCCATGCATCTATGGCCTTCCCAAAATTCACAAAGAGAATGTTCCACTCAGACCCATCGTATGCAGCACAGATTCCATCACATACAACATAGCCAAACATTTGACTACAATCTTGGCGCCGCTGGTGGGGAACACAGTACATCATGTGGAAAACACACAGAAATTTGTGGACAAAGTGAAACATCTCCAGTGGGACCCAGATGACGTTAGGGTTTCTTATGATGTTGTGTCCTTGTTCACTTGCATCCCGACCTCAGAAGCAGTGACAGCGGTGATGAGAAGACTGCAGGAGGACTCCACCTTGCAGCAAAGGACCAAGCTTACACCTGAACACATATGCAAACTATTAGACATCTGTCTCAACACAACCTACTTCCAATTCCGGGGACACTTCTACAGACAGATTCACGGCTGTGCTATGGGCTCTCCGGTCTCTCCCATCGTGGCCAACCTGTACATGGAACAGTTTGAGAAGAAGGCATTATCCTCGTTCCCAGGCACACCACCAAGTCATTGGTACCGCTACGTGGATGACACCTTTGTGAAAATCAAGAAACAAGACTTGGAAGCGTTCTCAGAGCATATCAATACTGTGGACCCCAACATCAAGTTCACGCGTGAGGACGCCAAAGAGAACCGCTTGGCCTTTCTTGATTGTTCTACACTCAGAGGAGAGGACGGAAAGCTCCAGATAGAAGTGTACAGGAAACCAACACATACGGATCAATACTTGCTCTTTGACTCACACCATCCACTACAGCACAAGCTGGGTGTAATCCGGACATTACAACACAGAGCCCAAGAAGTGCCCACCGGCTCAGAGGGTAAGAAGAAAGAGGAAAGGCATGTCCAGAATGCACTCTCAGCCTGTGGTTATCCTATTTGGGCTATCAACAAAGTTAAAAGAGCCAAAAAACAGGACAAAAGTGTAACAGAACCCAGAAGGAACGGTGTCTCCATTCCTTATGTATCTGGACTGTCTGAAAAACTACAAAGAATCTTTAGACAACACGATGTTCCTGTTTTCTTTAAACCAGGCAACACTTTAAGACAGAAACTCGTTCACCCTAAGGACAAGTTACCCACACAGAAACAGAGCAATGTTGTCTACTCCATTCAGTGCAGTGAGGAAAACTGCAAAGAACGGTACATAGGCGAGACCAAACAGCCACTTCACAAAAGACTTTATCAGCACAGACGACACGCTAACTCAGGATTACAGAGCGCCGTGCATTTGCATCTAAAAGCTACAAACCACACATTTGAAGACAGCGAGGTGAAGATTCTAAGTAGAGAGAAGAGTTGGTTTGAACGGGGCGTCAAGGAAGCCATTTTTGTGAAGAAAGAGAACCCCTCTTTGAACAGAAATGGTGGTCTGAGATTTAATCTGCCCAAAGTCTATCAGAGTGTATTATCACCTTGGTCACGCCAATCACATGCTAATCAGGTACTTAACAGTGATGAAGTAGATGCAGCCAGAAAACAATAGGCCTGATTACTGATTACTGGGCCATCTTGAAACTATTAGGTCAGTTTCAGGTGAAACTAGCTATTAACAGATACTCAGGCAGATTCCTTCCTGAGGGCAGGGCTTATGTAACACAGAGTAGCTTAAATTTCTAGTTCCCGTCCAATTTTTTCACAATTGAGAATGACTTCCGGATGGGAGCCGAAACGTCTTGATTCTGAAAACAGTGTCCAGATGACTACGACTGAAACCTTTTCTTCGATAGAACACTCCTGGACGAATCAGGGACTACACCGTCCCACAGTGTATTATCACCATGGTCAAGCCAATCATATGCTAATCAGGTACTTAGCAGTAATGAGGGAGGTGCAGCCAGAGAACAATAGGCCTGATTACTGGGCCATCATGGAAACAAAAGAAGGTCAGTTTCAGGTGAAACTAGGCAGGGTAAACAGCAGAAACTCAGGAAGACTCCTCCCTGAGGGCAGGGCCTAAGCAACACATTTCTGAGTTCTCAGACCATTTTCACAATTGAGAATGACTTCTGGATGGGAGCCGAAACGTCTTGATTCTGAAAACAGTGTCCAGATGACTACGACTGAAACCTTTTCTACGATGGAACACTCCTGGACGAATGAGGGACTACACTGTCTTGTTTCCATGTAATAATAAGAATGATAAAGTCGGAACTTGTGCAGGTTGAAAACTAAACAGATTCTCATGAATCAAGTGTTAAGTCTGGTCTGTACACGCCCACACAGTCCTGAGAAGAGGTCCAATCAGCCAGAATAATTGAAAACATCTATGTGGGTTGACCTAAGGGTGTAGACTGGCTTTATCTAACATAGTACTGTTAAGGCTTGGTCCCACCAGAAAGTAGGGCTGGGTCATATGGCCAACAAAATAAAATTTAGATTTTTTTAAGCTTGGGGTCAATTCACTATTCTAATTTTAATTCTAACACATGCTTGAAACATCGTATTTTTATGGACTTCGTGTGCAAGACAGTTGAGCAAGAGCAATAAAATACCTGCCCGTCTTTAGGTAGACGTCTTCAAAAACTACTTTAGCATCTGTAGGAGACGCCTTCAAAAACTACTTGGTTAGGTAGTAGGAAGTCATGTGACGTAAGTGACGAAAGTTGGTTAGGTTTAGGCAACAAAACTACTTGGTTAGGTAGTAGGAAGTCACGTGATGTAAGTGACGATGGTCATGTGACATGTAAGTCATGTCACATGTAGCATAACGCAACTTAAAACTTTAAATAACTCAGCGTTAACTTCTGGTTTCACATTGGACACGGACCCCGGTCTCCTGGATGAAAGTCCTGTGATTGTTTGACTCATCCATCCACCTCACCACCTCCACATGCAGACTTCTTGCTCTTTATGTCGCTCATTATACTACGTCACCTGACTTCCTTAAAGCCCATGGCACAGCAATCAAACATTCTCCAACAACAGGGAATAGTCTAATGTTGGCAGTTGTCTTAGAATGTGTTTTTAAAACGAACTGCCCATGGCACACTGATGAAACAACCTTTGAAACTGAAGGCCTCTTCTTCACATAACTTTGCAGGAAACTCAGGTCTTCAGTGAACCACACATGCCTTGCTGTCAGTGTGTGTCTAATGTTTAAGTAATTAGTAATGAATGAATCATTACTAGTTTTGTGCCGTTCACCGGCTGGTTCAGAGTTACTCAGGAACGACTCATTAAGAAAGTAGTATGATTGATTCACAGATATTCATAAACTAATCATTACCTAATGATTCATTAATATAGGATCTCCCAGATCTCCCAGTTCACTAGTAACTCATCATTACCTACTATATAGTCCTCCATTAGGAATTATTAGGGAAGTACTTATTAACCATTCAACAATAATCAAGTCGTTCCTCATTAATTAATGGTTCACTAGCAGCTAGTTCCTCATTCGTTCCTCATTTGTTCCTTTTTTGTGTGCACCTTACTGTAAAGTGTTACCACTTTATTATTAATATTTGGTCATAACAGCCATTGGTAGCCAATCTTTCACTCAAACATTATGTAATGTTAACTATTAACCATTATTTGTAGCGTTTTTGTCATAAGCTGATTTATGTAATATTGTACAGCTCACTCCACTGAGCAAATCTAAGAGACGTTTAAATGGTACAAAGCCGTCTAGTCTAAAATGTGGTTAAATTTGGTTCAAAGGTGAAAGTTTAGTAGGCGTCTAACCATAGCCTAGCCATCAATTAGACGGCTATTGAGCGATTTTTGTTGCGCATGTGCGTTACACCAGTAAGCGCAATTTCTTCCTATTTTTCCAAGGTCCAAAACGAAGCCACATCAAATAAATCACCTCACTCAACACAACAACGACAACGAATACACAGCTGGTCCAGTGAGTTTACTGCTAATACTGGGCATGCGCGAGCTGCGTTGCTATGGGTACACATACTATATGTGTACTGTCGGGGGAGTTGTCCATTTGAAATCATGGCAAACTGACCAAACTTAAACAAACACGGACAAACAGGGATTTAACATGTCAAATCTGACTAAACATATCCAAACAATTCCAAACAAGGACAGACAGCCATGGCACACCAAAAAAACATCTGTCTTTTTTGGAGAATGTTTGATTGGTGTGCCATGGCCTTTAAGGCTTTCTGGCAGCCTTGTGCGTCACTATAGAACCAAGGAACTGACTTTGCAATGCAAATGAAATGTACATGAATTGATATGACATGCTTAGTTAACAATATAGGTCAAGTATGAAACCTTGAGTCAACATGCTAATTTGATGCAGGAATAACAGAAATAGAACTAATAGGAACTGTTTACACAGATTCCCCAATTCTGACACACAAGGTGTGTGTGTGTGTCTGTCACCTGTCCCCTTCTCATCCCTCTCAGGAGACAGAAAGGAAATGCACATTCCTGTGATCAAAGAATACTGACATGTATTGACACTGATATTCATTTTATTTTACAACTGTATTTGCTGTGCTTATAGGTATACAGTGGTGTGAAAAAGTGTTTGCCCCCTTCCTGATGTCTTATTTTTTTGCATGTTTGTCACACTTAAATGTTTCAGATCATCAAACAAATTTAAATATTAGTCAAAGATAACACAAGTAAACACAAAATGCAGTTTTTAAATAAAGGTTGTTATTATTAAGGGAAAACAAAATCCAAACCTACATGGCATCATATCCATGCCGTTGGGTGCTGGGAGGCATTCGACCCACTTTGAGAAAGTCCATGTAACAGTAAGGACGTACTTGTTACCTTGTGAAGATTTGGGGACCCGTCTGATCCAATCGACTTGAAGGTGGGACCATAGGAATGTGACCCCCCTTTTCTGGAGTGGGGCATGACTGAGAGAGGGTTGGAATTGACAGCAAACCAGACATCCTTGGACATAAGATTTGGTATCGCAGGCCAATAAGTGACTTGCTGGAGAATTTTGTGAGTGGCTCTGTAACCCTGGTGGCCTTTGACTGTGGGTGTGGAAAAGCATCATCCCCCTATGGTCAGTTGGGATGACCCACTGGGCCGGCCCTTCTCCATAGTAGGCCTGCAAACCCTTTTCCAGCTTGAAGTGTGCCTGGTTGAGGCTTGCAGCTCTTCTGACTCGACCGATGGGGTTTGTGAGGTTCCTTGCGTTGGAGGGTTCAACACCAGCTGCCGGATGGCTTAAATAGCTGGGTCTCACTCCTGCATGGCAACTAAATCAGCATCACTGGGTTTGTGACCCAGGTGCAAGGTTTGTGTACAGGTTTGTGTGCAGGTTTGAGAGTTGTTTTTCTCTTGCCTGCCGACAGGTAATGGCATTCACTGCACACATTTGGGAAATCAGGTGCCAATCACTCTGGAACTCCCAGGACCTGCCTTGTTCAGCACCTTGCTTAGCTCAGTGGTCGGCTTCGTTATTGCCATGCTTGTCAGGACCGGAGATTTGGGAATGACTCTTGACTTTCCAGTACACGATCATCCCGTCGGCCGCAAGCCAGGAAGAGTTCAGAGTGCTTTACTTCCTTGTTCTGGGTGTTTTTTAATGCTGTTTTCCTTCCAAGTGGGGAAGTGAGAAATGAAACTGTGACAAGCATAGTTGGAGTCAGAACAGATACAGTGATGTGAAAAAGTGTTTGCCCCCTTCCTGATTTCTTATTTGTTTGCATGTTAGTCACACTTAAATGTTTCAGATCATCAAACAAATTTAAATATTAGTCAAAGATAACACAAGTAAACACAAAATGCAGTTAATGCAGTTGTTATTATTAAGGGAAAACAAAATCCAAACCTACATGGCCCTGTGTGAAAAAGTAATTGCCCCACCTGAGTTCAATTTGTCTAGCCACACCCAGGCCTGATTACTGCCACACCTGTTCTCAATCAAGAAATCACTTAAATAGGACCTGCCTGACAAAGTGAAGTAGACCAAAAGATCTTCAAAAGCTAGACATCATGCAGAGATCGAAAGAAATTCAGGAACAAATGAGAAAGAAAGTTATTGAGATCTATCAGTCTGGAAAAGGTTATAAAGCTACTTCTAAAGGTTTGGGACTACAGCGAACCACAGTGAGAGCCATTATCCACAAATGGTGAAAAAAACATGGAAGAGTGGTGAATCTTCCCAGAAGTGGCCGGCCGATCAAAATTACCCCATGAGCGCAGCGATGACTCATCCAAGAGGTCACAAAAGACCCCACAACAACATCCAAAGAACTGCAGGCCTCACTTGCCTCAGTTAAGGTCAGTGTTCATGACTCCACCATAAGAAAGAGACTGGTCAAAAATGGCCTGCATGGCAGAGTTCCAAGATGAAAACCACTGCTGAGCAAAAAGAACATCAAGACTCGTCTCATTTTTACCAGAAAACATCTTGATGATCACCAAGACTTTTGGGAAAATACTTTGTGGACTGACAAGACAAAAGTTTAACTTTTTGGAAGGTGTGTGTCCCACTACATCTGGCATAAAAGTAACACCGCATTTCAGAAAAAGAAAATCATACCAACAGGAAAATATGGTGGTGGTAGTGTGATGGTCTGGAGCTGTTTTGCTGCTTCAGGAACTGGAAGACTTGCTGTGATAAATGGAACCATGAATTCAGCTGTCTACCAAAAACTCCTGAAGGAGAATGTCCGGCCATCTGTTCGTGACCTCAAGCTGAAGCGAACTTGGGTTCTGCAGCAGGACAATGATCCAAAACACACCAGCAAGTCCACTTCTGAATGGTTGAAGAAGAACAAAATGAAGACTTTGGAGTGGCCTAGTCAAAGTCCTGACCTGAATCCTATTGAGATGCTGTGGCATGACCTTAAAAAGGCAGTTCATGCTCGAAAACCCTCCAATGTGGCTGAATTACAACAATTCTGCAAAGATGAGTAGGCCAAAATTCCTCCACAGCACTGTAAAAGACTCATTGCAAGTTATCGCAAACGCTTGATTGTAGTTGTTGCTGCTAAGGGTGGCTCAACCAGTTATTAGGTTTAGGTGGCAATCACTATTTCATACAGGGCCGTGTAGGTTTGGAATTTGTTTTCCCTTAATAATAACAACCTTCACTTAAAAACTGCATTTTGTGTTTACTTGTGTTATCTTTGACTAATATCTAAATTTGTTTGATGATCTGAAACATTTAAGTGTGACAAAGATGCAAAAAAATAAGAAATCAGGAATGGGGCAAACACTTTTTCACAACACTGTAACCAGTTGCACAAAAGCCAGCTTGACAGCTTGTTGGAGCATGATGAGAACTGCAGCGATCTCCACATACTGACTTGTCTTAGGGCCCAGTTGGTAGTGGTTTGGTTCATCCACATCATGGTTAACCCAAACAACATCAACTCCAGCCCGGATCTGGCTTTTGTGACACACGTTCTCATCATAATAATGTAGGGACTGGGGGCTTGGTTTCCCCTCACAGTCGCAATGCTGACATTTGGCCAGGCCCTGACAAAAGGCTGGGCGTATTTGACCTCGATGTTGTAGCCTTGCAACAACATCATAAAGGAGGCGATGCGGTTGTTTGATACTTGTCCTTCCCTCAGTCATTGGCTGTTCAGGAAGGTAACGGATTGGTGACAAGTTTCGATAACCACTTTCTGCCCCCCAATGTACAGCAACAGCTCACCCCCAGCCTCGACCTGTCAGGAGCCCATGCAGTTGAGTCGGGCCCACTCGATGCCAGAGAAGCACTTCCGCAGAAGAAGAGACGGGAGATGTCGTGTTCCTGCACCCCCCAGCCAAAAGGGGGAGCTCACTAGCAGGCGTGGGAATACTGGTGAGTTGAACTTCTTCGTCCCTTTTCCCACGCATGCAGTTTGAAGCCAGGATTTGCTGGGAAGACTAGAGTTTGCCCCTATGTGCTTTGGTTGATGATGAATAACGGTGGAACATCTGTCTACACCCATAAACTTTAGACCTTGGATGGAAGACTTTTGGCCCGAGTCACCCGTCAGTCATGTCCAGTCCTCCTGATTCTCTCTGGCAACCATCGTGAAACAATCCAGTTTCATCTCATCACTTCTCCTCACATCCTGATAATTCTGGGACAGCCCTGGCTCCGTCAACACAACCCGCACATCGATTGGACCGCTGGCAGAGTGGTCAGTTGGAATCCTTTTTGCCTGTCGTCTTGCCTGCAATCCTCTCGTCCCCCTACAGAGGGAGCCCTCACCCCATCTGTACCTGAAGAGTTAGACCTGACATCCATTCCCACTAAATACCATGACCTCAGCATGGTTTTCAGCAAACAACAAGCTCTCTCCTTACCACCACACCGACCTGCTCCATGCAGCCCCCATGTCTTCCAGCCGGCTCTACAACCTGTCACACCCCGAGAGGGAGTCCATGGAAAAATACATCAGTGACTCCATGACTGCAGGTATCATCTGCCCATCTTTGTTTCCTGTTGGTGTAGGGTTCTTCTTTGTAACCAAGAAGGACGCTGTGTAGCATCAACCGGACATTATTCGTCTACCTGGATGACATCCTGATATTCTCTTGCAGCCTCACCGAACACATCCAACATGTCTGTCAGGTTCACCAACGCCTTTTGAAGAACAAATTGTTCATTAAAGCGGAGAAATGTGAGTTTCATGTGGAATCATCCATGCGCCTTTTACTCCCACCGTTTGACGCCTGCAGAATGCAATTATGATGTGGGGAATCGTGAATAGCTTGCCCTTAAACTTGCCTTGGAGGAGTGGAGGCACTGGCTGGAGTGGGCAGAACACCCCTTTATGGTTTGGACCGGCCACAAGAACCTTGTCTACATTCACAGCCAAGAGGCTGAACTCCCGCCAGGCATTGTTTTTTGGACGGTTCACCATCACGTATCGACCATGATCTAGAAACATTAAGGTCGATGCTCTCTCTCGCCAGTTTACCTCCGAAGAAGCTCCCTCCAGCACTGACACTATTCTGCCTCCCTCCTGCGTCGTGAATCATGTTTTTGTGCCCGTCTCTGTCTGTTCCCAGGTCCTCCAGTGGGGGCACACCTCCCGGTTCACCTGTCATCCCGGAATCAGACGAACCCTGTCCCTCCTAAGGAGATATTTCTGGTGGCCCTCCATGAATGCCGACACAAAGGCCTATGTTGCAGCCTGTATGTTGTGTGCGCGTGGCAAGTCGTCTCACCGACTTCCTTCAGGGATGCTTCGTCCCTTGCCCATCCCGGGCAGCCCATGGACCCACATAGCTCTGGATTTCGTCACCGGCCTGCCACCATCACAAGGTAACACTACCATACTCACCATTGTCGATTAGTTCTCTAAAGCAGTACATTTTGTGGCCTTATCCAAGCTTCCCACAGCTCTTGAGACTGCCCATCTCCTGGTCCTCCACGTCTTCCGCCTTCACAGGATATCCTCGGACATCATCTCGGACAGAGGTCCCCAGTTCATCTCCCAAGTGTGGAAAGCATTCTGCCAGGCATTGGGAGCTTTGGTGAGTCTCTCTTCTGGTTTCCACCCACAGACTAATGGGCAGTCAGAATGGACCAATCAGGACCACGAATCAGCTCGCCATTGTGTAGATCCGGGATCCTGGAGCACCTATCTGCCATGGGTGGAGTAAATAATAATAAATAAAACTTTATTTATAGAGCACTTATCAAAACAAAGTACAAAGTGCTTCACAACAAGAGAAATAAAATACCACAGTGAATGACAAAATATAAAGAAATAAAATACATAAATTACACAAAAGCAATAAAATAAACAGTAAAATAAACAGCCAGTTCAGGTAAAATCAGGATATGCTTTCATATAAAAATGTCTTTTGAGACGAGACTTAAACGAAGATACTGACTCAGACAACCTCATTTCTTCGGGCAAGTTGTTCCAGAGCCTTGGTGCCCTGATAGCAAAAGCTCTGTCCCCCTTAGTTTTCATCCTGGACTCAGGAACAGACAGGAGACCCCTGCCCGAAGATCTCAAACTACGTGAAGGTTCATAAAGGATTACAAGGTCTAAAATATAATCTGGGGCCAGGCCATGAAGAGCCTTAAAAGTAATCAACAAGATCTTAAAATCAATCCTAAAACAAACGGAGCCAATGTAAAGAGGCTAAAACAGGTGTTATTTGGTCGTACTTCTTTGTCCTGGTTAACAGCCTAGCAGATGAGTTTTGTACAGTCTGCAGTCGTGTCAAAGTTTTTTGATTAAGACAAGTGAACAGGCTGAGCTAATAATCAAGGCGTGAGGAGATAAAAGCATGTACAACAGTTTCTGCATCACTCAGATTTAAAATAGATCATATTTTTGCAATATTTCTGAGGTGATAAAAAAATGATTGGACAAGCTTAGTGATATGTTGCTCAAAACATAAATTGCTATCAAACAGGACACCAAGATTCCTTGCAACAGGCTTGATATGTTGTGACAGGTTACCAGTAGATGGCAGTATTTGTTTAGTGATGTGTTGGGGCCCAATAACAAGGATTTCAGTTTTATTTGAGTTGAGCTGAAGAAAATGTATCGACATCCAATTTTTTATGTCAGACAGGCAGTCCTGCAGAGAACTCAGCGTACTAAGGTCAGTGGGCTTGACAGGGAGGTACAACTGTGTGTCATCCGCATAACAATGAAAAGAAATTCCATGTCTGCGGATTACATCACCCAAAGGAAGCATGTACAAGGAGAACAATATTGGTCCCAGAATTGAACCTTGAGGCACACCGTACTTGATATGGGAGAAGGATGACATGAAGTTATTAATGCTGACACAGAATTTCCTATTGGACAGATAAGATGTGGCCGGTGCCTCAGTCTATCTAAAAGAATGCGATGATCAATTGTATCAAAGGCAGCAGTTAAGTCCAGCAGCACAAGAATTGAACACATGCCTGCGTCTGCATTCATTAAAAGGGCATTGGTGACTTTGAGGAGGGCTGTCTCAGTGCTGTGGTGTTGACGAAAGCCAAATTGGAACTGCTTTAGTTTTTTGAGAATCTTCGAAATAAAAGGCAATTTGGAGATTGGGCGATAGTTATCCAGGAGGGTGGGATCAAGCCCAGGTTTTTTTAGGACTGGCTGGACACAAGCAGTTTTAAAGAAATCAGGGACGCAGCCAGTAGACAGCGAGCTGTTAAAATAATTTGTAAAAGGCGCAATACAATCCATAACTTCCAATAAAAACCTAGTTGGGATTTTGTCCAGAGGGCTGGAGGATACTCTCATAAGTGACATGATGTCTGCGAGTTCAGGCAGAGTAACAGCAGAAGAATTGCTCAAAGAATCCCTAAGCGGGTGATCCACATCTAAAAAGGCAGGATTGGGGTGATATCAGATCTTATTAACTCCACCTTTCCAGCAAAGTGCAAAATAAACTTTTCACAATCAGCATCACAATCAGCAGGGGCACAAAGAGAGGCTGGGTTAACTAACTGATCCACAGTCTTAAATAGGAATCTGGGGTTGTGCTGATGGGCAGAAATAAGTGCAGAGAAATGTCATGTTCTTGCATCCTTCACTATCCTATTATAAATGCGTAATAACTCTTTCATGGCCACAAAGTGGACCTGGAGACCTGATTTCTTCCATCTGCGTTCTGCTCTTCTGCATTTCTTTTTACAGCTTCGAATACTCTCATTTAACCATGGCTGTTTTCTAGTCTTTGAGTTTGGTCTATTTTTCAGAGGAGCTGATGAGATCTAAGGTTGAAGAACACAGGTAGTTAAAATAATCAACCAAATCGTTGGTGTTGTAGGAATCGGGACACACTGCTAGGAGAATTGAACAGTGTACAGAATTTTGAGGCACTATGCTCATTAAGGATGCGTGTGTAGCAGGATAAGACAGTACTAGAAACATCTAATTCACAGTTAAAAACAATGCATAGGTGATCAGATAGAAACATGATTGGACAAGCTTAGTGATATGTTGCTCAAAACATAAATTGCTATCAAACAGGACACCAAGATTTCTTGCAACAGGCTTGATATGTTGTGACAGGTTACCAGTGGATGGCAGTATTTGTTTAGTGATGTGTTGGGGCCCAATAACAAGGATTTCAGTTTTATTTGAGTTGAGCTGAAGAAAATTTATCGACATCCAATTTTTATGTCAGACAGGCAGTCCTGCAGAGAACTCAGCGTACTAAGGTCAGTGGGCTTGACAGGGAGGTACAACTGTGTGTCATCCGCATAACAATGAAAAGAAATTCCATGTCTGCGGATTACATCACCCAAAGGAAGCATGTATAAGGAGAACAATATTGGTCCCAGAATTGAACCTTGAGGCACACCGTACTTGATATGGGAGAAGGATGACATGAAGTTATTAATGCTGACACAGAATTTCCTATTGGACAGATAAGATGTGGCCGGTGCCTCAGTCTAAATCTAAAAGATCTTCTAATCTAAAAGAATGCGATGATCAATTGTATCAAAGGCAGCAGTTAAGTCCAGCAGCACAAGAATTGAACACATGCCTGCGTCTGCATTCATTAAAAGGGCATTGGTGACTTTGAGGAGGGCTGTCTCAGTGCTGTGGTGTTGACGAAAGCCAAATTGGAACTGCTTTAGTTTTTTGAGAATCTTCGAAATAAAAGGCAATTTGGAGATTGGGCGATAGTTATCCAGGAGGGTGGGATCAAGCCCAGGTTTTTTTAGGACTGGCTGGACACAAGCAGTTTTAAAGAAATCAGGGACGCAGCCAGTAGATAGCGAGGTGTTAAAAATTATTTGTAAAAGGGGCGCAATACAATCCATAACTTCCAATAAAAACCTAGTTGGGATTTTGTCCAGAGGGCTGGAGGATACTCTCATAAGTGACATGATGTCTGCGAGTTCAGGCAGAGTAACAGCAGAAGAATTGCTCAAAGAATCCCTAAGCGGGTGATCCACATCTAAAAAGGCAGGATTGGGGGTGATATCAGATCTTATTAACTCCACCTTTCCAGCAAAGTGCAAAATAAACTTTTCACAATCCGCATCACAATCAGCAGGGGCACAAAGAGAGGCTGGGTTAACTAACTGATCCACAGTCTTAAATAGGAATCTGGGGTTGTGCTGATGGGCAGAAATAAGTGCAGAGAAATGTCATGTTCTTGCATCCTTCACTATCCTATTATAAATGCGTAATAACTCTTTCATGGCCACAAAGTGGACCTGGAGACCTGATTTCTTCCATCTGCGTTCTGCTCTTCTGCATTTCTTTTACAGCTTGAATACTGTCATTTAACCATGGCTGTTTTCTAGTCTTTGAGTTTGGTCTATTTTTCAGAGGAGCTGATGAGATCTAAGGTTGAAGAACACAGGTAGTTAAAATAATCAACCAAATCGTTGGTGTTGTAGGAATCGGGACACACTGCTAGGAGAATTGAACAGTGTACAGAATTTTGAGGCACTATGCTCATTAAGGATGCGTGTGTAGCAGGATAAGACAGTACTAGAAACATCTAATTCACAGTTAAAAACAATGGATAGGTGATCAGATAGAAACATGTCCCTGATTTCCACAGATGGGGTTTTCAGGCCCAGACTAAAGACTAGGTCTCAGGTGTGGCCACGGGAATGAGTTTGGCCAGACACATGTTGTGGAAAGTTAAAAGTTAGTTTTTTAGTTAGTGATATTTAAAAAATCAGCAGCAAGGGCATTAGAGGAGTCATCAACATGAATATTAAAATCACAAAGAAGAAGTCTATCATAATTTAAAACAAGACTGGATAAAAACTCAGGGAGTTCCAACAAGAAGGAGCCAGCTGGTTTAGGGGGGCGATAAATAATAGCAAATATGACCGGGAGGGGGCCACCAAGTTTAAACATGAGCACTTCAAAGGAGGAAAAATCCTTGCAAGCTATGAGGTTACACTTAAAATGCTTCCTATAGACAGTAACAAGGCCAGATCACATTCAGCCAGCTGACTGTGATCACCAGGATGTAACCAGGATTCAGTTAAAAACATAAAGTCTAAATCAGTAGAATAGATAAAATCATTTAAAATAAACGTTTTGTTAGAGAGGGATCATTCATTGAGAAGAGCCATCTTAAAAAGTCTGTTCTGGTTTCAGATTTGAGGTTGAGACTGGAGGTAAGGTTCTGGCCCAGATCTTTATTAAGTTATTATTACTGCTGTGTCGGCTGTGTCTGTTTCGCATTAAGGACCTATCCGAAATTACCACAGAAATGTTAAAAGTGGCACTAGAGGGATCCGGGCTCCAGATAGCAGCACTATGATCAGTCCACAAGGGAGAGGTAGCAACAGCAGAGGGTGCGTGGCTGTTTATGGTGGGCAGAGAAGAGGAAGAGGAAGAATGAGGGGAAACAGGTGATGTAAATATTCAGCTACGTGAGGAGGACAGCAAAGCGTGCTGCAGGTTAGCCACCAGCATGCGACTACCTGACTTGTTTGGGTGAAGACCATCTCGGGAAAACAAGGAAGAACGATCCAAGAATAAGTTAAAGTTGTGAATAAAACCAACGTCATGGATGCTGCAGACAGACTGGAGCCAGGTATGAAGGCTGAGGATCCTGCTAAAACGGCCAATTCCCCGACCCAGTGTAGGAATTGGACCCGAAATGAAAGCATACTTTCCGGTGCTGTTGAGCAGGTCATAGAGGTGGATGAAGTCTGCTTTCGTCAGCTCCGATTGCTGACAGGCGGTGTTGTTGGTGCCGACATGGACTATGATTTTCGTGATAGTCGTCGGGAGTGCAGCCAGAAGTCCAGGAAGCTTTTCGAGGATGTCGGGGGTCATAGCTCCGGGAAAGCAGCGTGTGACCGCATTAACGAAGCGGATATTCCTCACTATGGAATCTCCAACGATCAACATAGTTGGGGGGATGAGAGGAGGCAGAGTCAATGATCGTGGAGACCGCTGAGTTCCATCAGTCGTCACTGGGATAGTTGTGGCCGGGGACTGCTGCAGCGAGGGGGCGGCGTCCTCCTTAGCAGAGGACTTCTCTGCCATCTCAGGACGAATGAGACCCCCAGAGCTTCTCCTGATCACGGCCTCTTTCAGTAACTTGCAGCGAGAGGAGGAAGAAGACTTGACCGCTGGAAAAAGGGAGCGTCCCTCCAGTGGAGGAAAGTCCTGCGTATCCAGGATGTCAAACCTGTTGGCCAGCGGGAGGTCCCGATGTGAAGGTAAACCTGTGCCTGTCCCCACTCCTGAACGCTAACCTTCGCTAACCTTTTCTAACCTTAGCTGTCTGAGCTTAGCTGTGAACCAGGGTTTGTCATTGTTATGTTGTGCACTCATCTAGACTGTTGGTTGCAGTCCTGAAAACATCCCAGTCAGTACAGTCCAAGCATGCACGAAAATCCTTCATAGCTTCACTGTTCCACTTTTGATATCCTCACAACAGGTTTACAGCGCGTCATGGTGGCGTCATAGGCACTGTTGATTGTAGTGTAACAATGATCCAAAATATTTTCCTCTCTGGTTGGCAATTTAATAAATTGTCTGGAGTTCATGGCTGATTACCCTGGTAAAGTCGCCAAGGACAATAACTAAGAAGCCCGGCCTTCACGCTGGTCTGCCGTGTAATGTAAACACAGAGCGGTATAAAGGATGCAAACTCACGTGGGCAGTAGAAGGGTTTACACTGTTAATGTGAAAAACAGATACTCCACTATAATTGTATACACCATTACTTAACAGTCTCTGTATTGTAACAGTTCACTGCTGTGGGAGCATTAATAACTTTTTCAAAGCCAGAAACCATAGAGCCATGCCTTGAGGCTGGAATTTCATTAGCATGTAAATCTGAAGCTGCTAAACAGAAAATGAAATACAATTTTTTTTTTGCACTCTATATTGTACAGTAGTTTTAACAGTTCAGGACAGAAAATGTCCCCGTACACCCAATGGACACTTTAAACCCAACAGCATAGCTTTGACAGCCACATTTACAAGAGAACTAGAACTCAGACTGTGCTATTAAGATGAGACATCTGCTGTATGCATGGAGTATATTGGGAATTGGTTTTCTCTAACTGTAAGGCTTTTCTGACTGCTTTTACTCCCTCACATTCTATCCCCAAGATTAATGCTTACTTTATAGTTTGCAGGAAAAGCAGGAACCATCTTCATTTTACAATTGGTCTTGAATTCATGTTCACAGTATGATCATGAAAATATACACCTTCTTGAACATATAGAAAACGTTCATATTTGACAGTGGTAGTATACCACAGGCAGCAATTGCAGCAGAAAACCAGGTAGTCATTTACACAAGTACACAGTTACAGAGACAGCATGTTTTGTGAGAAACTGTAGCGAATTTACTACTTTTAAATTAAATCTTTGCACTTTGGGGCACCACCTTTATTTGAAGTAAAATAAATAAACCAAATCAATCATTAAGTCAGTCACATAAGGAGGAATTGGAATTCTTTTCCATACATTGACCTTGTCTTCTGCTTCAAAGTACACACAAAGACAACTTCTTGCTGATAAATGAGGACATTTATTTATAGCTAAATGCCTACTAATAACTGAATAAATGAAGCATTACTAAAGAATATATGATGCAGAAACAAATTAATACAAGATCTTAAATGGTGGGATAAACCTTAACTCAGTGTAATAGTGATGTGAAGCATGTGATTTAGTTATAAAAACAAATGGCGGTATGCTAGGGGCAATCAACTTCTCTATAGGGAATTATTTTATTTGTTATCAACTCTTATCACAAAGGTGGATTTTTCCTACTTGTTGAAGCATTGTTGCAGAAGACCATTTCAGCTGACTTCCAAAGTTGTTGTGCAGTGTTGAGTGTGCTGGCGCAGCCCAGTGGGAGGTGCAGGCCTGGCTAACTTAGTGCTCCGCTGTGATGGAACCCAGCTGCAGATTGCACTCCCACGTGACTCTGGAGGCAATGGTTCGCCGACAGTGAGGCCTACCAGGAGGTCCAGTGGCTTCACTGGGCTGACGGACAGAGGTTCAGTCTGAGGAGTTGCGGCTCACCCGAGGCTCTCTGATGCATTTATTGCAGGTCCAATTCCTACACTTTATCGTGTAATTAGCAGGATCCTCAGAATTCATACCTGAGTTGGAAGTGGTACGACCAGATGGACGCAATATGTGGCAATAGACCGGTGAGTAATGGGAAGGAGGGTGGCATCTCAACTTGGCCACGGTTTTCTTTTCATCATGAGTCCATGATGGAGAATGGTACATTTTTTGTAATGTTAACTCTGTACTCTGCTTGAAAGGTTTGTTTTCTTTAGCTGGCCAGCTATTGGAAAACTCATGTGGCAGGAGTGGGGAATAGTTTCTAACAATGTCGACAATGCAACCTAAGGGAATTTCGCCCACAGGAAATTTAATCACTTTAATACTCAATATCCATTAGGTTGCTGATAAAGCAAAACATGCCAGGAGCTGGGGGCTTACCGAAGCAGAAAGGACTAGCTGAGGGAGAAGGATCCTAATGCTACACAACACACATGGACACTGCACACCATCCAAATGACACCCTGAGTGCTCTACAGTAAGGGATTGATTTCCTGTAAAGAGTTTGAGTGTTCTTAGCAGAGTCCAGTTTATTGTCCATGTGTACTCCCAGGTACTTGTAGTCCTCAACAATGTCCACACTGACCATCTGGATGGAAACCGGAGTCACTGGTGCCTTGGCCCTTCGTAGATCTACAACCAGCTCCTTAGACTTTGTCGCACTGAGCTGCAGATGGTTCTGCTCACACCATGAGACAAGGTTCCCCACCACAGCCCTGTACTCAGTCTCATCACCACCGCTAATACTTCCCACCACAGCAGAGTCATCAGAAAATTTTCGGTTTCACTTCAAAAGTGCTCTTAGGTTTGTCCAAGAGTCATGCAGTAAGATGTGGGCCTTTAACAGTCCTACCACACTGATGTATACTCAAGTGATGGGGAATGAAGGAAGCCAAGGCGCTGCCAAAAGTGGTTAACTCCTGGCGCACAGGTCCTCCAATCATCTCTTTCACTTCACATAAGTTTCGTCTCAAGGTCACATTCATAAATATATCCACTTTCACTTGTTCAACTGAACTAGTTTATAACTCAAGTAACACTTTCTGCTCGTGTTGTCGCTTTAGCTGTGCTGCTGCACGTCTACCTGGAGGGGGTGGGCCTTATTTCCCCTCTCCAATCGGATGTCTGCATTGCCTGATATAGCCAATAAGAACCAAGTCTGAGCAAACTTAGTTTGACTGACACAGAAAATAAGATTGGAAATAAAATAATCGTACAGACCAATTCTCTTGATTACAGTTACATTGTGTATTGAGTTTATGTTTGGTGTCCTGAGTGTCTAAGATTTAATTTTTGGTCTTATGGTGGCATTACAGAAACTTCAGAAACTTCTGAAGGTGGCATGTTAACTAAGCATTTGTTTTTATTTTCAAAAACATTTTTGACTTATATCAATTTAACCAATGTCGTATTGTTTTTGATGATTTCTTAACTAAAAGGATAACCAGGATACTTGAAGCAAACAGTTACTATTAGTAACACACTAAAACCTGTCCAAAACATAGTATACCTATAAAATAGAAATATTATTTATTTGTCCGAACTGTCCGATAAATTTATTTTACAGTGCTTCTGTTTGGATTAAGAGCAAATTATTTGTAAAATGTCTTTAGTTAAGTGTCTCATTTTAAGTTTGTTTTTTCATAACCCTGGTAGTTAGGAAAATCAACCTAATTTGATTCAGCCGCTAAATGTGATCTCAGTTCTGTGTTTGTTTTTTAATCTTTTTATTAAACAATAACTTAGTAGTTAGTATGAGCGGCAATGGACAAAAACTCGGCTCTCATCAGCAGAAAATTCTGGTGAAAAGACATCACAGTCTTGGATACACAGTTTACCTGACAGGGCAGCACAGTGAAACAAACCAAGGTAATGAGTGTTTTGCATTGAAGATGACAACAAAGTAAAAAAAGATCTTACAGATGATGGCATAGATACAAAGTCATTTAATTCATGGAGACAGATTGCCACCACACTGGCAAAAGTCATTTTTTAGGAAAGTGTAGTGAAGTATGAGGCACCGCCATGTTGGATAAAGGCATTCTTCCGGCAATACTTGTTGACTTGCTTATTCACAGAATATTTTGTTTGTATGCCCCCCTGGTGTGTTGGAGAATACTGCAATTAACAACGAGCTAACCAAAAACGTTTCTGTGCATGCTCGCAGCTCTGCAGAGGTCTGTGCCTTATAAAGGTTACCTTTAGGTTGAACCTTTAAGAGTTCACTCTCTCTTTGTTATCTGCTCTTTGCCTGCCTGGGCTGTTGTTGTGCTGTTTGAGTAAACTTGTTAAGAATATAGAAAAATGTATGTGGTGAAAGGTTGAAGACATTAGGTAATCTGGGGTACCCTTTACACTTTTCACACACACACACCTAACTTTTGTCTAGATACACTAGGATTATTGGCTGGTGCTATCTCTGTATTTGTTTTGGTGAAGATCCTTTTTTAGATACAGTGGTGTGAAGAAGTGTTTGCCCCCTTCCTGATTTGTTATTTTTTTGCATCTTTGTCACACTTAAATGTTTCAGATCATCAAACAAATTTAAATATTAGTCAAAGATAACACAAGTAAACACAAAATGCAGTTTTTAAATGAAGGTTGTTATTATTAAGGGAAAACAAAATCCAAACCTACATGGCCCTGTGTGAAAAAGTGATTGCCCCTAAACCTAATAACTGGTTGGGCCACCCTTAGCAGCAACAACTGCAATCAAGTGTTTGCAATAACTTGCAATGAGTCTTTTAAAGTGCTGTGGAGGAATTTTGGCCCACTCATCTTTGCAGAATTGTTGTCATTCAGCCACATTGGAGGGTTTTCGAGCATAAACTGCCTTTTTAAGGTCATGCCACAGCATCTCAATAGGATTCCGGTCAGGACTTTGACTAGGCTACTCCAAAGTCTTCATTTTGTTCTTCTTCAACCATTCAGAAGTGGACTTGCTGGTGTGTTTTGGATCATTGTCCTGCTGCAGAACCGTTCGAAAGTTCGCTTCAGCTTGAGGTCACGAACAGATGGCCGGACATTCTCCTTCAGAGTTTTTGGTAGACAGCAGAATTCATGGTTCCATTTATCACAGCAAGTCTTCCAAGTCCTGAAGCAGCAAAACAGCCCCAGACCATCACACTACCACCACCATATTTTCCTGTTGGTATGATGATCTTTTTCTATGATGTTTCTATGGTATGATGTTACTTTTACGCCAGATGTAGTGGGACACACACCTTCCAAAAGTTCACCTTTTGTCACGTCAGTCCACAGATTATTTTCCCAAAAGTCTTGGGTATCATCAAGACTTTTGGGAAAATACTGTGGACAAAAATGTAACTTTTTGGAAGAATGGTGGGGAGGTTTCAGGACTGAGCGTGTCCTGGGTTGATTCTCACAGGTTATCATCTGACAGCAATCCAGAGTCTTTGCCAAAAGTGAGGCAAAATTATTATACTAATGTTATCAAATGTAGCCTATAAACATTTATGAAATAGACTTAGTCTAAAGTAGTATTTCCCTCTGACACAGGTGTGTTTTGCGGTCCCTTCAGGTGGTGTGCGGCTCCCTCATTATGTGTTTTTTGACCTGCAAAGAGTTTTTGACTGCAGTGTAGGCCTAGTGTTTAGCAAAAGTTATCATTATGCATGTTTTTGTTGGGTAAAAATCTACTTTGAATTTTGGAATTGATTAGAATTTAGTTTATGTTCAATATTTTTGTAGGCGTAATTGTTTGGATGCACGCCTGTCCGAAACAAACAAGCAGGAAAAACACCTTAGATTTTTATTCTATAATATTATTATTATCATGTATGCCTATAAAAACATTGCAATAGTCAATCATTTTTTCTAAATCATTTGCTGCATTTAAATTCAGACTGTGTTTAGAATATAACTACAACAGCGCAGAGTGGATGACATCAAAAGATCCCTCACACATGGAAGTGCCCTTCACAGGTACAGAAGAGCGCAGGAGAAAATGATCCTTATTGTAAAGGCGGAATGCAAACACAATAAAACATTCTGCAAATCCCCGAAGTGCTATGATGCTGTTTGTGGGAAGTGCACACCCAAGGTGCTGAATGTCTGAGCAAAGTATGTTTGAGCAAAGTGTAGCAGAAATAATCACAAAATCAATGCATTCTGATAGCGGGTAAATTTTACCCGTTGGCGGTTTTTGGTATACAGCGACTCCTGGCGGTTCTAGTGTTAAACAGGAGATGCTGAAACAGCTGCATCAGGAACATGGACAACTGACTTGGTACGACAGCACAGTTACTGGCTGAGAATGTCTGTGGAAATAAAGCAGTGAGTCCAAGAGTGTGAGCATTGCCAAGTTGCAAAAGATTCTGTCCAAATCTATTGGCATCATTGGCAAATTCCAAAGTTTGGTTCATCAGAAGTGTTTATTAACTCTTTATTATAGCTTAATTTATCTTTACCTTATATATTGCAAAATCATTTGGGATTTGTTGGGTCTCTGTAAATAATATTATAGAGTCTAGACCTGCTCTATAGGAAAAGTGCAATGAGAGACCTATTATGAATTGGCGCTATATAAATCAAATTTAATTGAAATTGAATTTGGGGAGCTACTTATCCCACTCTTCGTAAGCTTTATATTTTACAAAAAAAGTTTTGCAGAATTGCTATGTTTAGCAGCAGGGCTGAACACTCAGCCCCTCTCTTCAGTCAGCTTAATATTCTATCAATATTTAACATAAATATATACCAAACTTGTATTTTTATTTATAAAATTTTGCTTCAGCCTGCTTCGCTTCCCATGCCTTGTGAAGTTTTTTCTAGCCTAACTGGGATGTACATAACTATAATACGAGACATGCCAAATTGTTACACCTCCCAATGTTACGTACTGGGCTCCGTCGATTCTCTATTAGATATAAGCTATGGAACAGTTATATTCAAATTGCATTTCAGTCTACCTCACTTAAGAATTTAAAATATAGGCTTAGGTCCTGTCTGATGAACCAAACTATCCAAATTGATCATATCTGAGTATAATTGACCCTTCTCTCTCTCTCTCTCTCTCTCTCTCTCTCTCTCTCTCTTTCAGAAGGAGTTGACTAAACATAGGTGTGCTTCTGTACGCACGTGCACATACACACACACACACACACTCACACATACGCTAACACACATATGCTCTTACTACATTATTTTATTTAATTTATGCTTATGCTTGATTTATGTTGCTAACTTTGTTTGCTTTTTGATCCTTTGTTTGTTTGTTTACTTTTGTAGATTACATAACTTGTGTATTTGTTTATAATGCTTGTTGAGGTGAGATTCCTTCTATAAGCCTCTAGGGCTTTTTAAAATCTCATCTGCACATTTGCTTCTTTTCGTTTGTTGTTGTGTCTCTGCTGCTTTATTTTATTGTGCAAATAAATAAATAACAAAATAAACATGAGCTATACTAATATAGTTAGTGAGTGAGTCCACTTAATTACTATCCCATCGTACACTGGTCAGCTGATTCGCGCTATCAGTTATACATTTGTTTTTCACTGTGTTGGTACTCCACAGATTAATTAATTCATTTGTTAACTAAACTTTTGTTAGGAGACTGCATTCTCTTTTGTCCCACAATCCTGAGAGCCATTGAATGCAGCATTGGCCAGTCTGACCTTTGATGCGGAAACATGCAGCAGAACTAAAGTCTTTGATCTTACTGGAGTGACGCGAAAGCCCAACGGCTGCCACACACAAAGCCTGCCAGCAAACTTCACATGCTAACAGAAGCACGAAGCAAGTTGACTCTGTAAGGACAACCACAGGTGGAGCGACCGGCTTCCTCCGATCTCTACAAGCGGACACTGCACAGCAAAAGATGCTTCCACATTGGAACCACAATTCTTCCCAGCTTTGCTTGTTTACAACAGACTGACCGCCAGCTAACAGCAGCACCAAAGCCACCTCTCCTTCCCTCCCATGGATAGTAACGTAACAACTGGGTATAGCATAGTGTAACAGTGTGCTTGGCTAAACACAGGACTGTTTAGTTAATGATGTACATGTACTGATGTGTTTTTCTGAGGTTTTGTTGTTGTGATGTGTTTATCTGTTAGATTAATGTGGTAGCCACATGATAAGTTGATGTTAGTTATGTTATGCTCCACACAGACAGAGTCTTTGCATGCTAACTAACTCCTTTTAACTTGGCACCGTTATCCTAAACAGACCACACACATACACCTCTAGTTTGACTTGAATACAAAAACACACACGGCGGAGAGAAACTTTTATAGCTCCCACTTCACATGTTCCTTTGTTTCTGACCACGTGTGTTCATGCTCGTGCACGCGAGACATACATTGTTACATACATACATTGTTCTGGCTGTATCAGATCAAAAATGCAATTTTGGCAAAGATATACATGATTATAATGCAGAGTTATGGGGCAAAAAATGCAATGCTGAGGTCAATGACCTCTCAAGGTCATCTGAGGTCAGATGCAAATTGTCTCCACATCTGAAATTAAACCTTGGGGTATGTAGATTACATGCTGAAACTTGCATGCTTTAGATCCTAAAAGTGTTTTGCCTTTCTGCCCCACTAGTATGTCTGAATTGTGTTACACAGCAGTTGTTAAACACTGCTAAGCATCTGCACACTTTAGTGAATGTGACAACACAAAGTGTTCAGATGAATGTAGCAGATGCTCCACTGCTTTATTCTGAAAAGCTACCACCTCAGCACCAGCTTAACATCAATTATGTATCTGCGTCTGTAAAGCCATCTATGTATCAAAGCACCTTGTCTGTCAAGTGGTTGGTATGGTGAATGTAGGAAGCATAAAGGGTCAGATTTGGGAAGAGACAGCCCGTCGGGAATGACCTCTGACCTTTTGTAAGGTCATCATTGATGTGGGCCAGGAATAAGTGTTAAAGTGTTAAAGTTTTTACACAGACACTCTTGCTGTCTTTCTGCTGAGCCATATTTCAGGTTTTGTATATCCAGGAGCATCACAACAACCGCAACTGAATCACTTGACTGTTTCACAGAGTAGGAATTTATTGTCTCATCTTCTGTTTACAAGCCCAGTCCCACATGGGCCTATAAAACCACACTGCAGCTAGTACAGGTCAAAGTCAGCAATTTTGTAAGTAAAATAGAGGTCGAGAAACTGTCAAGTTTTCTGCCAACCTACAGCTTTCCTGTTAGTCTCTGCTCCCAAGTCATAAAACAAAAGTTTACTCTGCTCGGCTGGTGAGTCCAACCACTGATGTTACATGATGTACAGTACAGTTTATCACAATGTGTAGAAGTATTACAGTGCTTCTTGCAGATATTAAAGCATGTCTGCCACTAGTAATTTACAAGACACATGCCCTCAATTCATGCACTCCTGAAGGTTAGGCCAGGCATTCATTTAGGCAAATCAATATCCTTTTATTTATTATAGTGCTTATAAATGCCGCCTGTTGCCTTGTGGGGAAAATATCAATGAGTCTCTTCCAATAATGTTTCACAGTGCTACATTTTGATCCCTGAAAACATTTATCAAAGGAAAACATTTTACTACAAAAGTGTGACAAATGGATGTGTCAAAAGAGAATGCATCACCAGGGCAGGCTTTTAATATAATTATTAACTTTGACTTGACCTCATTTTTCAAAGGGCTATGATTGAGAGACAGAGCCAGTGATGGTTTTCTTTTACTTTGCCCGATAACTTGAATGGGCTGTTGGATGTTTGGGTGGACGGCGTTTTCATTTGAGCAAAAACAGCATCTGTTGAGGTTAGAAAGTGCAGAGTTTCAACCGTCAACCGTTAAATGGCCTTGACATTTTCTGTTATATTCAAGCATTTATAATTTATCTGACGTGCTTCTGAAAATACATCTACATATGCCTCTGGACTCTTCAGTGATGTTCCTGAAATCATCGGGGGTTTCTGGTCTCTCAACATCATACACCCTCCTCCAGGTGACCCAGCTGAGGCTGATCAGACCCCAACTTGTATCCAGATAGCTAGCTAGCTACATCTGGCCCCATAGCTCTCCTCTCTTGAACCACAGCCATCTTGATGCTCTCTCTGCCGCTTCGGTGGTGTTGTGGATGGCTCTCCTCCTCTTCTCTCCCTACCAAATGGCTAAAGGTTCTGATTAGAGAGCGGGCTACAAATCCTCTGCAGCCCACCTCTACTGGGAGACATCTTGCTCCCCAACCGGCCTGTTGGCAGTCGCTAACACATTCATATAAAAGCATTTTTCTTTACTGACTGTTAAGTAAATTGCTCCCTGGTAAGCCAGGAAACAACTCTCAAGTAAAATCAATCAAAATTGTTTCATATAAAAGATCAACTGAAAGTACACTTAGTCATCTCTTTTTGAGTTGGATTTCTCCACATGTCATGATGTCTTTAATTCGAACCCTTTCAAAACCATAAACATAGGAGCAAAATGGTAAGGACTGGATTAAACAAAGTGTTAGCATACTCAGCTGACTAGCTTACTACAGTAGTAACCCAGCGTTACTTCCAAGGCCAAGGAGCACATCATAAACTACCTACATCAGTTTGTGGGTTTAACACTACACGTCATATAACAAAGGCCCATTAGCTCCTTCACTGAGTAGTATTTTCCTGCTGTTTGGAAGCCAGTCTTCGATGCTGTCAAAGTGTAGGGTAACGTTAGCAGCTCTGTCCTGCTCTTTATTGAATTTAGGGAAAGATGAAAGCATTGTCTTTGCAAAGCACATCGGGTAGTGCTCATCCAAAAAGCTTTTTCCCTTGTAATGGTAAAAGTGAAAACATACTGTCTGAAAATGCTTGCAAATAAGGAGACATTTGTTAGAAAGCTGTCATGGCTTATGGTTCAAAGTCTGATGCTGGTTTCACACCAAATTTGCAAGAGCAGATAGTGCACACATTAAACATCATAATGTTAACATTCATGTTATAATTTTCTCTCCTGGTATCCTGACATAGTTGTTTCAAACAGTCACAGGGAGACAAGCCTGTCGTCATGGAGAGAGGGGTGAGACGCAATAATCATTTCAATATGGGGATACTGTAAACTGCATATTTTCACCTGGAAGGCAGTCATAGTTTTGCACTTATTTGTTCACATGAAAAGTGACATAGTTGTGTAAGGAATGAACAGAGAGCTAGAGAGAGAAGTTCAAACCTTTCTCATCTCCACACAGCTGGCCAATCACTGTGTGAAGTGGGTGTGAATGTTGGATTTTCGGTTTTAGAAAGTTACAGAAATGGTTGGACACAGACCCCCCTAATCTGACGTCAGAAAGGTGTGGGGGAGAGGGGCTTTCTGAAGCTATTCGACCAACCGACAACCACTTCTGAAAAAGCATACTGGCAGCTTAATGTGGGCTATTGTGTAAGTCTGTTGCTCTCTTTGTGTCATGCTTTGGTTAACTGTATTTTTTCTGTTAACAATCTTGTAGGTTCATTGCATGTGTCACACTGTGTGAGATAGGTCTAATGAAATCTTGGTCACAATCTGACGCAAGGTAGACACACGAGTGAGGGAAGCAAGGAGCTATGTTAGCCAAATGGAGAGCACCCATGGAATGGTGATTTTGAGGTATATATATTTTGTAGAAGCATTACGCTGGCTGAATTTGTGACACTGTCCATAACAATTCTGATGCATTTTGGATGTCTGAGTTCTAAACTAATCTGTAGGTCGACGCGCACAGTCCAAAGACCACCGTTTTTGATTGAGGACCAAAGATTTCAGCACGATTGTCAACTTTCCTCTTGGACAGCCCAAAATTGCACAGTAAAGGGATCACTAATAAACCATTAAAGGTTACCGCTTTATTGAAATAAGTTTAAAATGAAATGAGTAACAATTACTTCTTATACTCCCAAGAATGTCCCACTGACTTGTTGCATCCAGCTGTTTTATACATATAGGGAGAATTAGAGAGAAAAGAGACAGCAATGGTAAGAGATGGAGAGGTTCCAGTAAAAAAAAAAAAAACTCATGTCTTCCAGCTACAGTGCAGTCAGGTCTGTGGAGGCTACTGTCAGAGCAGAAATTGGTACGTCTGCCTTTTCTGTGATGGATGTGTCCCTGTATGACTGCTGAACATCAGTGGAAAGTGACGGCTCCAGATAGAAGCTTTGCCTCTTTGATTCTTAGGCTGACACCAAACCCTGATGTCAAATTCATATTTTGGATAGATTTTTAGATAGATAGATGAAAAAAAATTCTTCTTTTCCACAAGCAGCTAATGCACCAACCAGGGATTTTCCTACAGCATCTCTCCCTTTTCCTCTTGTCTCTGTACATTCATGAAATGGAGTCACACAGCGTCCAGGTAAGTGCAATTTTTTCTGATGCCATCTGGATATCCTGGCATCGCATTCGATTTCCAAGGGGCGTTATCAACGGGCACAGACAAAAATGCGCAGACCATTTTGTTTATGAAAATGCCTCAATGGCCAATAAGGTTTGTGCTCCTCTGTACAGTCATCATATCATACTCGCCTCATATTAGATAAACGGTGTGATTGGCCCGACCAGATCCAGGACTGTGGAAATCTGTCTGAATGGGAGGGGGGCCAGACACATCCGCCAGAGCAAATAAAACATGAGCTTGTAGATTTGGCTGGTTCCCAGGCTACCATCTGGAGTGAATTCTTCTCTATTCATATTCACTTGTGTCTTTTCATTGTATGCAATGGCACCACCATTCACTTCATGTAAAGTCTAAGGCCAACAGCGTTAAGACTGTATTCTTTATAGTTCTTCTTCTTCTTTTCCTTTCGGCTGTTCCCTTTCAGGGGTTGCCACAGCGAATCATGTGCCTCCATCTAACCCTGTCCTCTGCATCCTCTTCACTCACACCAATTAACTTCATGTCCTCTCTCACTACATCCATAAATCTCCCCTTTGGTCTTCCCCTAGACCTCCTGCCTGGCAGCTCCAACCTCAGCATCCTTCTACCAATATATTCACAGTCTCTCCTCTGAACATGTCCAAACCACCTCAATGTGGCCTCTCTGACTTTATTTCCAAAACATCTAACATGAGCTGTCCCTCTGATGTACTCATTCCTGATCCTGTCCATTCTCATCACTCCCAAAGAGAACCTCAACATCTTAAGCTCTGCTACCTCCAGCTCTGCCTCTTGTCTTTTCTTCAGCGCCACTGTCTCTAAGCTGTACAACATCGCTGGTCTCACCACCGTCTTGAACACCTTTCCTTTCATTCTTGCTGATACTCTTTTATCACACAACACACCTGACACTTTTCTCCACCCATTCCAACCTGCTTGCACTCGCCTCTTCACCTCTTTTCCGCAGTCTCCATTGCTCTGAACCATTGACCCTAAGTACTTAAAGTCCTTCACCTTCTTCACCTCTGCTCCCTGTAACCTCACCGTTCCACCTGGGTCCCTCTCATTGACACACATGTATTCTGTCTTACTGCGGCTAAGCTTCATTCCTCTTCATTCCTTCATTCCTCCTCTCTCTAGATTTTCCTCCACCTGCTCCCTGCTCTCACTACAAATCACAATGTCATCTGCAAACATCATAGTCCATGGAGATTCCTGTCTAACCTCGTCTGTCAGCCTGTCCATCACCAGAGCAAACAAGAAGGGGCTCAGAGCCGATCCTTGATGCAGACCCACCTCCACCTTGAACTCCTCTGTCACACAGCACACGTACAGCACACCTCACCACGGTCTTACAGCTCTCAGACATGTCCTGCACCACTCTAACATACTTCTCTGCCACTCCAGACTTCCTCATACAATACCACAGCTCCTCTCTCGGCACCCTGTCATACGCTTTCTCTAAATCTACGAAGACACAATGCAACTCCCTATGACCTTCTCTGTACTTCTCCATCAGCATCCTCAAAGCAAATACTGCATCTGTTGTACTCTTTCTAGGCATGAAACCATATTGCTGCTCACAAATGCTCACCTCTGCCCTTAGTCTAGCTTCCACTACTCTTTCTCACAACTTCATTGTATGGCTCATCAGCTTTATTCCTCTGTAGTTGCCACAGCTCTGCACATCTCCCTTGTCCTTAAAAATTGGCACCAGTACACTTCTCCTCCATTCCTCGGGCATCCTCTCACTCTCCAAGATCTTGTTAAACAAACTAGTCAGAAACTCTACTGCCACCTCTCCTAGACACTTCCACACCTCCACAGGTATGTAATTAGGACCAACTGCCTTTCCACTCTTCATCCTCTTCAACGTCCTCCTCACTTCACTCTTGCTAATCTTTGCTACTTCCTGCTCCACACCAGTCACCTCTTCTACTCTTCGTTCCCTTTCATTTTCCTCATTCATCAGCTCTTCAAAGTACTCCTTCCATCTTCCCATCACACTCCTGGCACCTGTCAATACATTTCCATCCTTATCTTTAATAACCCTAACCTGCTGCACATCCTTCCCATCTCTTTGTCTGGCCAACCTGTACAAATCCACCTCTCCCTCTTTAGTGTCCAGCCTAGCATACAAGTCCTCATATGCTCTTTGATTGGCCTTTGCCACCTCTACCTTCACCTTACGCTGCATCTCCCTGTACTACTGTCTACTCTCTTCAGTCCTCTCAGCGGCCCACTTCTTCTTAGCTAACCTCTTTCTCTGTATACACTCCTGCACTTCCTCGTTCCACCACCAAGTCTCCTTGTCCACTTTCCTCTTTCCAGATGACACACCGAGTACCCTCCTACCTGTCTCCCTGATCACATTAGCTGTAGTGGTCCAGTCATCTGAGAGCACTTCCTGACCACCCAGAATCTGTCTCAGCTCCTCCCTGAAAACTACACGACATTCTTCCTTTTTCAACTTCCACCACTTCGTCCTCTGCTCTGCCTTTGTCCTCTTCATCTTCCTCACCACCAGAGTCATTTTACACACTACCATCCTGTTTTGCCTGGCTACACTCTCCCCTACCACTACTTTACAGTCACTGGTCTCTTTCAGATTACAACGTCTACACAAGATGTAGTCCACCTGAGTGCTTCTACCTCCGCTCTTATATGTCACCCTATGTTCCTGCCTCTTCTGGAAGAAAGTGTTCACTACAGCCATTTCCATCCACTTTGCAAAGTCTACCACCATCTGTCCTTCTGCGTTCCTGTCCTGAAGACCAAACCTGCCCATCACATTCTCATCACCTCTGTTCCCTTCACCTACATGCCCATTGAAATCTGCACCAATCACCACTCTCTCACCTCTGGGGATGCTTTGCATCACTTCATCTAACTCACTCCAGAATTTCTCCTTCTCTTCTAACTCACATCCTACCTGTGGGGCATAACCACTCACAACATTGAACATCACCCCTTCAATTTCCAGCTTCAGACTCATCAACCTGTCTGATACTCTTTTCACCTCTAGAACATTCCTCACAAACTCCTCTTTCAGGATAACTCCTACTCCGTTTCTCTTCCTATCTGACCCATGGTAGAACAACTTGAACCCTGCTCCTAAGCTTCTAGCCTTGCTACCTTTCCACCTAGTCTCCTGGACACACAGTATGTCCACCTTCCTTCTCTGCATCATGTCAATCAACTCTCTAGCCTTCCCTGTCATAGTCCCAACATTCAAAGTCCCTACTGTCAGTCCTACATTCTTAGCTTTCCTCTTCTCTCTCTGCCTACGAACACACCTTCCTCCTCTCCTTCTTTGTCTTCTTTATAGTTCTAAATGTCTAATTTCATCTGCATTTATGAATCAACTTCCTTTGATCATGATTTAACAACTCTCTTAACACTAGAACGGCCACAACGGTCATTTTGACCGTTTTGAAATTTATATGTGCAATAACTTTGTTGAATAAAAAAATACAATCTTGCTGGTACCTGACTTTTCCTAAAAGTATTTGTATTTTTATTTACAATAGGTTTTATATAAATTAAATAAAAGGCAAAGAAAATATGATCATTTTTACCTATTTCGGCCATACGCGGTCATATTGACCGCAGTGACTTTCGCGCTATTCTATTGTTCTATTGTGCTGCCCCCACAGCACACACGGCTCACGACCTTGTTGTGTGTGTTTGACGATGGCATGCTGAAACACATCAGGGACTGCACTGTGGCTGAGGCACATCAGCACCGTAGTGACAGCTTATGACCTGACAATTTTGGCTAGCTGCGGATGTCAATTCAAAATCCATGCTGAACGGGGCTCCGTTTCTGGGAAAAGAGGAGATGCGGAGCAAAGATCAGCTCGTGGGAGAAAGTGTGGAGCTGAAACTGGGGAGCCATTCCTGGGGAAGAGAAGAAATATTACCAGATAATTTCTTCTCTTCTCTGAAACTAGCCACCGCCTTACAGGCCAAAAAGACCAGCCTGGTCGGCACCCTGGGAAAAACTAAGCGTGAGTCGCCCCCCCTCCGCAAAAGAGCAAGCGGAGCTGTTCAGCACATCGGTGTGCCATGTATAGATGCGACGTTCACCATCTACCAGGGAAAGCCGAGGAATAATGTATGTTTGCTGAGCTCCGTTCACACAAGCGTGGGCATCACCGACGGGCTGAAGGCAAAGTGGGAGTCGGTGACACTGGTGTGAATATAGCGTATACAATAATTACGGTTTACTATATGCGATGATATGAATATTGATAAATGTATAATTAAAGTTTTTTAAATGTATATTTTGGTGTTATTTGTTTTTTAAAAGATATCCTAACACAATAAATGCATTAATCTCCCATTTGGGTAATTTATCATTAGAGATTATAGAGTTTGGAATCTAGCGGTCAAAATGACCGCTTCCGGCAATTCTAGTAAGTTTGGAATTCTGGCACTTCTAGTGTTAAGTCACTTAGCCACAAGGGCAAACGCACTGCAACTTAAGAAAACACATGCAAATAGACAAAACACAAGCAAATAAAGAAAATATCTTCATCAATTTGGCAACACATGCACAGCATTTAGAAAAAATGCTGCAAATACAGAAACAAGCTGCAAATACACAAAAACGACAATGGAAGTGTTTCCAGAGGACACTAAAAAGGTTTGTGACTCATGATACTCCGTATCATCTGCTAATTTTTTTCCTGTCGACTTTCCTGTCGTCTGATCTGCAGCGTGCACGTACCTCGCAGGAGCACACAGATTCAAAGAAAGTTTGTAAAGCATTTTTGAAAATGAAATTATGGTAAATTTGAAGGAATTTGAAAAAAAATGTTGAAAAACTGCTGTTAATCATAATAACCAGGTTTGTGAAATTTTTCATCCTCATATAAGTTTTTAAGCATGGGAGTTCAGACAGTTATCGTGTGACGCTCACGCTATGAGGAGACAATAAAGCTCCTTTATTTGACATGCTCAGGTCGTACAGCGGCATCTTGTGACCACGGCTGTCAAAGCAGCTTCATTAGTGATTTAATACCTGTAAGATAATTTGGGGATGTCTTTCCAAAACATAGCCTGTCAACCTTTGGTGAATCAGTTCTATTGAAGCTGAGGTTATCTCTTTATCATTACAATGCTTGGCCTTCTGTAGCCTATACCTCTGGATATTTCTGGTCTAATAATGCCTATATGATTATCATGCAGGCTACAGGTCGTGTGTCACCACTGGTGGTAGGATAGTAAAGGTTAATATCTGTCACAAACACTAAATCTCCTCACAAATCATTAAAATTACTGATAGAATTCCACTTTTTCGCTCTGCAAGATCTTGTGAGGTACATGCGGCAGTCACTTTCAGCACATGTGCAGAGTAGAGCAGTAGCAGGAGTCAGAAACTCACAACATAAACATAAACAGATCATACACAGACCCGATTTCAATAACTTCATGAGTCACAAACCGTGACAATAACAAGTGTGTCCAAGCCGTGTTCAGTGTTCAGCAGTTTTTAGTGCACCCTGGAAACACTTCCATTGTCGTGTTGTGTATTTGCAACTCGTTTCTGTATTTGGTTGTGTTGTGTGTATTTGAAGATGAAGATGTTTTCTTAATTTGCTTCCGTTTTGTCTATTTGCACGTTTTCTTAAGCTGCAGTGTTTGCCCTTGTCGGCCACCGTAGAAATAAATAAATAAAACAAATACACTGCCAAACTACCTAATGCACCCACAAAAGAATGAGACAATGCCAACAGCTGTTTTTTCACAGTGTAACTGTTTTATTTCCCTATAAGCACCAGGAAGTGGCCACAGCTGCATAATGAAATTGCTTGAGCATAAACCTATTGTATGGAAAGCTCTAGCTGCACATCTACATAACAACCATGCCATCATTCAAACCTGGGTCCATCAGTGCCAGTGTGAGTGGCTGTGTCAGGGACTATGTCTTCATTAAGTGTCCCTGTTTAGCAGCTCTGGCTGTCTCTTATTCACTGGCATGCTGCAAAAAATTTCCATTGGAGATGCTATGAAAGGATGTTTGCTGATTGCTAAGTGACGTGTGTAATGCACACAAATACTTCAACAAACATAGTGTTAGGCAACGCACACACACACACACACACACACACACACAGGTTGCTAGGTGACAGTAATGGCATGTAATGAAAAGATGTGTATGGTTGGAATGGGGACTGGTTGTCACCTGTATGACTGTGAGTCTGTCAGCTCTCTAAACAGAGGAGTTGTGTTGACGTGTTGCAGTGGCTGCTGCATTGCTGAGTAGGCCATCAGTCTCTGGGGGGCAGTTCTCAGTGCAAAAGTAGGTCTGCAATATGTCCATGTGTTCAAAAATCAATGAGACAGTTAGACAGGCAGAGGTGGTGATCATACTTCCCATCTGTCTATGTCCACGGATGGAATACACTTTGCTTACCAATATCAATGCAAGTGAATAAGGCTGCACAGTAGAGACAAAAAATCATAATGCATTTTAGAGAATTGCAGTCCTAACTTGTCATTGTTGTGGCAATGTGTTGTCCAGTCCAGGAAGCGTGACATCCTTATACTGCACATAAGCTGGAGGGAGGAATGGATGGGTGTACAAAGCTCCAGACTCTGACACCAGGGTTCGTGTCCTACCTACCACTTGAGTGCTTAGGTTTATACTGAGATCAAACCAGTTTTAATTTTGGCAGCTATTTTAGATTTAGTCTTAGTCTTTAGACAAAAATGCTTATTAGTTTAAGTCACATTTTAATAATTTTTATCCTTTATAGTTTTAGTTTTAGTCGAAGAAAAGTCATTTCATTTTAGTCAATTTTAAAGCCAGGTTCATTCATTCATTTATTACCACAAACTGAAAACTTTTTTGTGAGAAAAACTTGCTTCAAGCCAGGCTAAGCCAACGTGGCTTGCTAGCAAATTTGCAAATTCACAAGTTGACATAGCCAACTGCCCAGAAACATTGACTTAATGTTAGCAAATGTATGCGCTTAGTTAATATTAGGACTTACAGTTAGTGACTTCAAGTGTCTCTTCAGCATACTTGCCAACCTTGAGACCTCAAAAATAGGGAAGATTTCTAAACCAAAGTGGGGGGGTCTGGTGACTTTTAAAAAAGGAAAATAACAAAATAAGTAAACTGCAACAGCATTGTTATGTTAAATACTACAAATTTTACTTTTAATTCTCAGGAAAGAATACAGAATAATTCGCCCCTCTGGCTTGAACTTGCGCAAATCTCTGGCATTTCAGTTTTCAAAACCTGACTACTGTTCCACCTGACAGCACTGACTGAAATTGAAGCTAGAACCATTCCAAGTCAGTAGAAAGAGGGTGAGTGTGTGGGGGCACAGCAAAAATATATATGCAGAGGTGATGTCACACCCATAGGTGGGATTTATGTGGTATAATGCTCCTGAAATGAAAGAAAGCATTATTCCTATTTTACTTCTCCATGTTTACAGTTGTGCATGGAGGAACCATCCACCTGAGGGGCTTCCACTGGCGTTGAATGTGTGGATGTGCTGACGTGTTGTGGTAAGCGTATTGTCTCATTTCCGGTCACCGGTGTTTGCATGTTACTAATAACGTATTTTTACTGCTCTAGCTCATCACAGTTAATTTTGTTTACACAACACAACAGCCAATTCTATTTGTTATAGTGCACAGCGCTCCTGGTCCTCATTCTGAATTTTTATCTGAATTCTCAGAGTTTTTATCAAGTTTAGTCCTTAAAACAGATAAAGTAATTATTGTAGGTGATTTTAATATTCATGTGGACATTGAAAATGATAGCCTTAATACTGCGTTTATCTCATTATTAGATTCAATTGGCTTCTGTCAGAGTGTACATGAAGCCACTCACTGTTTTAACCACGCCCTCGACCTTGTTCTGGTATATGGCATTAAAATTGAACATTTAATAGTTTTTCCACAGAATCCTTCATTATCGAACCATTATTTAATAACTTTTGAACTCCTATTACTGCCATTAGGCAAAAACTCCTACTCTAGATGTCTATCTGATAGTGCTGTGCCTAAATTTAAGGAAGCAATTCCATCTGCATTTAATTCAATGCTATGTCTCAATATAACAGAGGACTCCTATGCAAATTGCAGCCCCTCCCAAATTGACCATCTTGTTGATAGTGCTGCAGGCTCACTGCGAACGACACTCGATTCTATCACCCCTCTAAAAAAGAAGAGAGTAAAACAAAGATAGTTAGCTCCATGGTATAACCCCCAAACCTGCAAATTAAAGCAAACATCACAAAAACTTGAAAGGAAATGGCGTTCCAACAATCTGGAAGAATCCCGTTTAGTCTGGCAAGATAGTCTTAAAACATATAGGAAAGCCCTCTGTAATGCCAGAGCAGCCTACTACTCATCATCAATAGAGGAAAATAAAAACAACACCAGGTTTCTTTTCAGCACTGTAGCCAGGCTGACAGAGAATCACAGCTCTATTGAACCATGTATTCCTATAGCCCTCAGTGGTAATGACTTAATTTCTTTCGTTTCTTTAATGATAAAATTTGAACTATTAGAGAAAAAATTCATCACCTCCTGCCCTCAACCGGTACTGATTTATCTTCAAATACAGGAACCTTAGAAACTCTGTCTTTATTAACAGACTATGTCCCAAGGTCTTTTAAAATAGCTGTTATTAAACCTCTTCTTAAAAAGCCCACTCTTGATCGAGGGGTTTTAGCCAACTATAGACCTATATCTAACCTTCCCTTTCTCTCTAAGATCCTTGAGAAAGCAGTCGCCAATCAGTTGTGTGACTTTCTAAATAACAATAGTTTATTTGAAGATTTTCAGTCAGGATTTAGAGTGCATCATAGCACAGAGCACTGGTGAAAATTACAAATGACCTTGTAATTGCATCGGACAATAGACTTGTCTCTGTACTTGTCTTGTTTGATCTTAGTACTGCGTTCGACACCATTGACCATCACATCCTATTAGAGACTGGAACATGTAATTGGCATTAAAGGAACCGCACTAAGCTGGTTTAAATCCTATCTATCAGATCGATCTTGTACATGTACACCTCTGCTACCACAATTGTTATTATTAGTCTTATTACTATTATTGTCATTATTATTCCTATTCCTATTGACTGTGAACAGTTTTCATACACATAAGAATGTTTCCTTGTTATGTTGATTACAGGACTAAGAGACTATAGCCATGCTAGTGGATCTGTGAGGCTGTACTTGGGATTTAAAATGTTTAAAGGGGGGCACCCACTTGTGTGGATTATGGCTATCAGAATTATCAAAGAAAACCATAAATAACTTAATAATTAATTAATAAAGTCCTTGGGGGCACCACTCTTCGTAAAGAAGAGAAATGATAGCCAATCAATTGATTGAGTCTCGTAAAATACACTAAACTATCAATTTGGAACACAGATTAATAATTAAATTAATAATTATAACCAAATTAATATTGATAGCTAGTAGGTTGAAGAATTGGGAGTTCAACATAGCAGAGGCTGGTAAATGACTCACTCTTGTGCAACATTAAAGAAGCCAGCATAATTCCACACAAGCATTTATTTAAAAGATAAACAAAGCAAAAACACACAATAAGACTAATTCTAAACACTAAACTACAGAACATAGGGTGTGTGTGCACGGCAAAACAGGATGTGTGTATGTTTCTTTGTTCTGCCTCTGTATGTCTTGTGTGCACGAGCATGAACCCACGTGCTCAGAAACAAACATGTGAAGCAGGAGCTTTAAATTTACTCTCCGCCGGGTGTGTGTCTTTAAGGTCCAAACTAGAGGTGTATGTGTGTGGTCTGTTTAGGATAACGGTGCCAAGTTAAAAGGAGTTAGCAGCAAAGACTCTGTCTGTGTGGAGCATAACATGCTTAACATCAACTTATCATGTGACTACCAAATTAAGCTAACAGATAAACACGTCACAACAACAAAACCTCAGAAATACAGTCCTGTGCTTAGCCAAGTACACTGTCCGTCTATGCTATACCCAGTTGTTACATTATGAGGGAAAGGAAAGTTGTACAGGTTGTTGTAAGTCAACTTCCAGATACAGTAATTCTCACATCTTAAATAACAAGAGATATTTAACAAGCCGTGTCTGCCTTCTCTCGTAATGGGCAATGTGAGATCACTGGCGAATAAAATGGACGAGGTAACGGCGTTAGCCCAGAGTCAGACGGAGTTCCGTGAGTGTAGTTTGATGTGCTTCTCAGAGACATGGCTACACCAGGATATCCTGGATCCTAACGTTCCCATCGACAGCTTTCAGACTGTTTGGGCTGACAGGGATCACACCGGGAGCGGTAAGCGGAAAGGTGGCGGGCTTGCTGTTCTAGTTAACAACAGATGGTGTAACCCTGGTCACGTTACTATCAAGTAGAGTATCTGTAGCCCGGACATTGAACTGTTAGCTGTGGGACTCCGGCCATATTATCTGCCACGTGAATTCTCACATGCCATTGTTGTGGCTGTTTACATCCCCCCCTCTGCTAACCTGGCATTGGCGTGCAACGCCATTCACACCACCATAGCACAACTACAGACTCAACACCCGAGTGCACTCATATTAATCTCGGGTGACTTCAGCCATGTCAGTGTTTCAACAACAATGACTAATTTCACCCATTATGTGAATTGTCCTACTAGAGAGGAGAGGACACTGGACCTGCTGTATGCTAACGTTAAGGATGCATACAGCTCTTCCCCCCTCCCCCCCTGGGTAGGTCAGATCACAACCTGGTTCACCTCAAACCCTGCTATGTGCCTCTGGTACATAGCAGTACATAGCATAAAAGGCAGCCTGTGACCACAAGGACAGTGAGGAGATGGTCGGAGGAGGCCTATGAGACACTGCAGGAATGTTTTGAAGTGACAAACTGGGATGTACTCTGTGAGCCTCATGGAGAGGACATTGATGGGCTCACTGAGTGCATTAATGGCTACATTAACTTCTGTGTGGACTGCAATGTCCCAACTAAGATGGTCCATTGTTACCCGAATAACAAACCGTGGGTAACAAAGGACATCAAGGACATCCTGAATGCCAAGAGGAAGGCCTTTACTGATGGTAATAGGGCGGAGGTGAGGGCTATTTAGGCCGACCCGAAGGTGAAGATCAGGGAGGCCAAGTAGAAGTACAGGAGGAAGCTGGAGCGCAAACTCCAGCAGAACAACATCAGAGAGGTCTGGAGCGGCATGAAGAGCATCACTGGCTTCAGAACGACTGGCAGCAGAGGAGTTGAAGGCAGCTTGGACAGGGCCAACGAACTTAATCTGTTCTTTAACATATTTGACACACCGGCTCCTGCTCATCCCCCCTCTAACTCAGCTGCTATCTGCCCTCAAGCTCCTCAGAGTACTCTGCTCCCCCCTCCCCATCAGGCTAATGGCCCTCTTCACACTAATGACCCCCACTTGTAAGCACTGCTGTGTACCTGACTACTGACCAGGTGAGAGGTCAGCTGATGAAACTCCACTCAAACAAGGCTGCAGTCCCCGATGGAGTCAGCCCCGGGTATGTGGAGTCCTTCAACATGTCTTCAACCTGAGCCTGAGTCTTCAAAGGGTCCCTGTTCTGTGGAAGACATCTTGCCTCGTTCCTGTGCCGAAGACGCCGCGTCCCAGTGGCTCCAAGGACTACAGACCGGTGGCACTGACCTCACACATAATGAAGACCCTGGAGAGACTAGTGCTGGAACAGCTGCGGCCCATGGTCAGACCCCCTCCTGGACCCCCTTCAGTTTGCCTACCAGCCACGGCTGGGAGTTGAGGACGCCATCATCTTCCTGCTGAATCGCATCCACACCCACCTGGACAAGCCCGCAAGCATGTTGAGGATCATGTTTTTTGACTTCTCCAGTGCTTTCAACACCATCCAGCCAGCCCTGCTGGGTGAGAAGCTAGCAGCGATGCAGGTGGATGCCCCCCTTGTGTTCTGGATTGTTGACTACCTGACTGGCAGACCACAGCATGTGTGCCTGCAGCACTGTGTGTCGGACAGCGTGGTCAGCAACACTGGGGCCCCTCAGGGGACTGTCCTCTCTCCCTTCCTCTTCACCATCTATACCACGGACTTCAGCTACCACACAGAGTCCTGCCACCTTCAGAAGTTTTCTGATGACTCTGCTGTGGTGGGATGTATCAGCGGTGGTGATGAGACTGAGAACAGGGCTGTGGTGGGGAACTTTGTCTCATGGTGTGAGCAGAACCATCTGCAGCTCAATGCGACAAAGTCTAAGGAGCTGGTTGTGGATCTACAAAGGGCCAAGGCACCAGTGACCCCGGTTTCCATCCAGGGGGTCAGTGTGGACATAGTAGAGGATTACAAGTACCTGGGAGTACACATGGACAATAAAATGGACTGGGCTAAGAACACTCAAACTCTTTACAAGAAGGGCCAGAGCCACCTCTATTTTCTGAGAAGGCTGAGGTCCTTCAACATCTGCCGGACAATGCTGAAGATGTTTTGTGAGTCTGTGGTGGCCAGTGCTATCCTGTATGCTGTTGCATGCTGGGGCAGCAGGTTGAGGGTAGCGGACGCTAACAGACTCAACAAACTAATCCGTAAGGACAGTGACATTGTAGGGGTGGAGCTGGACTCTCTGTCTGTGGTGTCAGAGAGTAGAATGCTGGCCAAACTACATGCCATCTTGGACAGCGTCTCCCACCCACTCCATGACGTGCTGGTCAAACAAAGGAGTACCATCAGGAGGAGGCTCGTCCCCCCAAAAAGCACCACAGCACCACAGAGCGCCACAGGAAGTCATTCCTGCCTGTGGCCATCAAACTCTTCATCTCCTCCCTCTAAGTGTAGTCTGTATGACCCTAAGTCATTAAACTGGACATTGATCATTACATCTCTGCAATTCTCGAGATAATTGTGCAATATATTGATATTTATTCATACCTCTATTACTGCTGTGCAATATCCTCTGTCTCATTATAAATAAGCTACACTTAACTTGGCAGTTCATGCACTATTACTTTATACCATATTATTATCATCAACCGGTAAACCCACTTTGTACTTCACACTTATTTTATTTTATACTTATACCCACTTGGTACTTTATTTTCTGACCTGTATTATAGTGTATTATATTTTTTTGCTTAGTACTTCTATTCCTGTGTGCACTGATGTGATAGTGAGCTGCTGTAGCAAGAGTTTCCCCTCTGGGATCAATGAAGTATTTCTGATTCACTTTATGTGCCTGAAGCAATCAATAATCGAGCAATTTCCAATCACCTGTGTTCTCCCTTCTCATCGTCTCATCTAATCTTACTATCTAACCATCTGCTTTTCACCAGCTAGAGGGATGAAATACATCTGTTTTTCTGAGTGTGATTAAAAACTGCTGACCTCTCCCTAGCTGAGCTGACTCCTAACTCCTTTAATAGTTAAAGGTGTCAATGTTGGAGACTTGCCAGACAAGACAATGACTTTTTTTGCATGTTTGTCGCACTTAAATGTTTCAGATGATCAAACAATTGAAATATTAGTCAAAGATAACACAAGTAAACACAAAATGCAGTTTTTAAATAAAGGTTGTTATTATTAAGGGAAAACAAAATCCAAACCTACATGGCCCTGTATGAAAAAGTGATTGCCCCCTAAACCTAATAACTGGTTGGGCCACCCTTAGCAGCAACAACTGCAATCGAGCATTTGCAATAACTTGCAATGAGTCTTTTACAGCGCTGTGGAGGAATTTTGGCTCCACTCATCTTTGCAGAATTGTTGTAATTCAGCCACATAGGAGGGTTTTCGAGCATGAACTGCCTTTTTAAGGTCATGCCACATCATCTCAATAGGATTCAGGTCAAGACTTTGACTAGGCCACTCAAAAGTCTTCATTTTGTTCTTCTTCAGCCATTCAGAGGTGAACTTGCTGGTGTGTTCTGGATCATTGTCCTGCTGCAGAACCCAAGTTCGCTTCAGCTTGAGGTCACGAACAGATGGCCGGACATTCTCCTTCAGGAGTTTTTGGTAGACAGCAGAATTCATGGTTCCATTTATCACAGCAAGTCTTCCAGGTCCTGAAGCAGCAAAACAGCCCCAGATCATCACACTACCACCACTATATTTTACTGTTGGTATGATGTTCTTTTTCTGAAATGTGGTGTTACTTCTACGCCAGATGTAATGGGACACACACCTTCCGAAAAGTTAAATTTTTGTCCACAGAGTATTTTCCCAAAAGTCTTGATGATCCCCAAGACTTTTGGGAAAATACTCTGTGGACTGACGAGACAAAAGTTGAACTTTTTGGAAGGTGTGTAATCACCCCAAGACATACAAAAAAATCTCTTGGAGCCATACCCTAAACCCAACAAGAAGTCAGCCATTTTTAATTGAATGTGCACTTTTAGGCCATTTACAGGCTCCGTACTTTAAACGAACTCCTCCTAGAGAATTAATTGGATCGACTTAAAATTTTCGCAGTGCAATCTGAAGGTCTTTGTGATGAAAACTTGTGCTAAGTGTGAGTTTTCATTGAACGCGTGTCCGTGGCGTGGTGTCGAATTTTGATGTTTCGTGAAGAAAAAGGACATTGTTGTACTTCAATGTACATAATCTAATCTGCTCCAAACTTCACATGTTTGATAAGAGTCCCGGCATGAAGACATCTACATGCCAATATTCAGTCATAGTCATGGCGTCACCTTCTGGCAACAGGAAGTTACAGGCCCTATAATCTTACAAATTACCCCAACCAGGTTAACCAGATCAACCTCAAATTTGTTCAGCAAAGCCTTAAGACCTTAATGATGCTTCATTGTGAAGATTGTGAGTTTCCATCAATCACCATTGTCGTGGCGATGCATTATTCGCCATGGAACAGGAAATTGTTTTAACTTAAGTGCACATGGTCAAATCTGCCCCAAATGTCACATGGCCTAAAGACATTTACATGCCAATATTCAGTTATAGTCATAGCAACACCTACTGGCAACAGGAAGTTACAGTCTCTAAACCTCTAACAAATCACACAATCAGACCATCGCTTTATGTTGGTATTGGTCCTTTCCATGTCACTCCTCAATGCAGACTCGACATATTCATCAGTGTAGCTAAGCTGTAACTGCCTTGGTTTCTGATGCCCTGATTGGCTGTTTGAAGAAACAATGGATCAGAAATATAAGATTACATTTCTTTCAGGATTTTGCTCAGATACTTGAGTGGTAAGTGCAGTCTGCAATAGATAATAGATCTGATCTGGCACAAATCTGGGTAACGAACCACATTGCTACAGTCTTCTGAAGCTTATTGAATGTAATAACTTTCACAATGCTTGTATAATGTATAATGTTGTATATATGCTTAACGACAGACTTGTGACCTTTTTACTTTCCCTTGCATACATATAAGACTAGGAAAAAGCAGCTTATAAAGGGTAGTAAAAAAGTAAACTTAACTTTACAAGCTTTAGTATGGTTTGCAGAGGTCCACAGGTATGGAATGAGATTGATAACACTATAAAAATGTCATTATCTGTGTCTGACCTTACAGGTCCAGTATGTAACATTCAGGAGGAGCTTTTGGCTGTTTATAATAAGTATGTTTTAGTGTATATAGTGTGTATATTAGTGTATAATCACCTGAAAATAAGAATTGTTATGTTTTCAGTTCCTTAGAATAAGCCGTTTTTATCTACAGACGGAGCGGGGTCCCCTTCCACGGAGGTCGCTATGTTTCACTGCCATGTTTCTACAGTAGCCCAGAACGGACAAACCAAACACTGACTTTAGATAGGGCCGTTCAGATTTTTCGCAAGTTTCGCGGCCACCATAGTTTCTCCTACATGCGTGGAAGGGGAGGTTGAGGCGAGCGGTATTCAAATGGTTGCAAACTGCTATTTCACCACTAGATGCCACTAAATCCTACACACTGGACCTTTAAGGCAGCAGTTACTACTAAAGTATGTTAAAGCTTGAATACTCTAGATGGCTGGGGACTTCTGAGCTAGTTACTCTACTCTGAAATCCATTCAAATTGCATTATTTCCACGTGCTATATGTCTTTATTGTATCTTACTGGTTTGGAGTGATGAAATAAATGATTTGGGACCATTTAGTAGTTTTTTAGGTTTGTTTTTGTTTTGTTTTGCTTTGGTTAGTCTTAGGTATTTTGTAGGTTGTAAATGTGACTTTATATAATACATGCACTCTTTCAAATCTAGACAACATGTTAATAAACATATATTTTAAATACTATCTGCTTAGTGTCTGGGCCCCTTTTCTCAAGCTTCAGATAGCTTATCAGGGTGTCCCATTTCACGTATCTCTACTACATCTGTAGATTGTACTTATAATTGATTGGAAATTGCATTCCTTTAGTAATCTATTATGCACAAAGCCCTGTAACCAAAATTTTAGTAGAGCCACCTATATATTACTATGTAATAAACCAGCCCAGCATCAGGAATAATGTCCATATTGGATGATTCTGCATGTCACAATTTACGTCAAATCTTTCTTAACACTTTCTGTGTTAGAAAGCAGTATGTCCTTTTTTTAGTGAGGTGAACAGTAAGGGTGTGGTGAGTTGGGGTGGCGAATTTCATAAAAGAGAAAAGAGAAAAGGTTTGTGTCCCTTCACAGGCATGCAATTAAATTTGCCTTTTTATGAACTCTGCCCAATATCTTCCCTAAACTTAAAGCTGTTATATTCAATATTTTTATAATAATAATGTGTCAAATGACAATGTGAAAACAAATGACAATGTGAAAGGGGTCGCTCATGGTGATGAACCTAGCTGGGGTTAAACAGTTGGAACAGTTTTTTTTTTTTTTTTTCATTTTTATCAACAAGAAAGAATAAAAAGTCAGTTGTAGAGGATGGAGAAAAACCAGTGTGACAAATGTAGCTGACACTGTAGGGTAACATTAGCCCTAATTTCCACATAAACACAAACCTGAATGGGCTATTGATTTTTGTGTATTGATTTTCATGAAGTTGTGCTAAACTGGTAAATTATCATAATTATGATAAACTAGCGTTAGATGCTGGACAGTCAAATAATGTGTTATTAAAAATTGTGCAAATAGTAGTAAAAACAAATTCATAACAGCAGACGTCTGCACTTCGGCCCTGGCATTAGAAATGTAGTGAGAATCTGTTTCTTTTCTAATCACAAAGGATTATCACAACAGCTGGTTTTCAATAATCATTACAGAAGATTTGACACTGTGCTGTAGCTGATGACTTTATTGACTTTCATCCTGTCCCTGCTCTCTGCTGTAGTACATCTGTTCTCAGGTAAGCATCGATGTACAGTACATCTTATTGCTGCCACTATTACAAGTATGTTGTTGAAACCATGATCCAATCACTACCTTAAGAGACATTGTAGCCTATAGAGCAATCATATAACATGTTTGATTTAGACAAACAGCAGGATGTTTTTATGTATTGTAGCTGTGGGCTGCTTTTGTATTGTTCTGTCTGCCTCATGAATTTATTGTCTGTATTTGGAGTCAGATTAGGGCAGTGATTCTCGCTATGTCGGCTACTGCAACGCAGATATTATCTGCACAATAATGGACATCTCCTAACCTCCAGTCACCCCCGTCTTGACTGCATGAGCAAAGAGCACGAGGCCAGATGACTTGACATTTGCAATGAGGGTGTACTTAAATGCACATCCAGTTCAGCAGCCTCTCTCTTATTAGTATTATACCCAAGCATCCCACCCAGTGAGGACTACCCTTTGTGACCACATAATGTACCTCTCTGAAGTTTTATAGGTTATATTATGTTTCAGTGTATGTAGCAAACTTAACAGTAACTGAACAACAGGATGAAAATCTGTTTCACTGTCCCCTCTGGTTGAAAAGTCTGTTGTAGTTGGTCAACCGGTTTTACAACATACCGTGGTGAAACATTATGATGGTAACCGCCAATAACTTATGGTACCTTCATTACTGTGATTATTGATGTTTCCAGAAGGCACCGTGAATGCAGCAAAGCTTTCCTGTCTTCATTAGCCACAATGAAGCCACTACTGGTCAAACAGAGGCAGAACGACAACAGCAGGACCAGAGAACCAGGCTCCTTGTCTGTCTAGCTCTACTAGAGCTACTGGCCATGGCGTGCTATACCAATTTTAAGCTAGTTAACCTACTGAATTGCAGCAAGTAAATTGGTGCTGAGTCGTAATGTTCAGTGAGAGAAAGTATTCATTTTAAGTAAGTGATAAAGAGGAATCTCCCTGCTTCAAGATCACACACATTACATTCTCCTTCACAGGTCAGCTTTAGCTACGGCCATGGTATTTGTTAACAGTAATGCAGAGATGGTGTGCAGATGGGTGAGTGGTGCTAATGGCTTGTAAGACCCAAATATAACTGCTGCGGTCCATCGCTGTTGTATTCTAACATTCTGCTGTTTAACTTAACATCCAGCAGTTAACACTTGCTACAAAGTTCTTGCACTGCAGAAAGTCTTACAGACAGCTGGGTCGGGTCATAAACTCTGACAGTGAAGGAACTTAAGATGCTGCACACTAAAATTCAGGACTGAGGACCAAAACATTGTAAATAAAGTGTGTACAAGTGATTGATAGTGTCCAGGATTGTTTTGGTTCTTTCACAACTATTAACACCCAAAAGAAGTCAGAACATGAATGGCTGCATAGAACCCAAGAGAAAGACTAATTTAAAGTAATTTCCAGTCAACTGCCTTAAACAACCAACCTGCTTTTGTTTATGATGTTTCTAGTGTATTTGATGTGAGTTCACATGACTAACACCTCATATCCAAAGTTACAGTTCAGTTTATTTTCTTTATTACAATAAATAACTTGTATTCCTTGGTATTTTGTGTCTTTTCCCATTTTTGTCATGGCCTATGGGCCGGGTTATGACAGACACTTGAGGAAAGTTACGTCTAGGCCAATGTGATGTGTACTCTATGGTTAAGAGGTTGAAGGCATCACTTCACAAGACATTTAGATTATGACACTGGGTTCTTATCCCTAGGTTCTATGATTATAATTACTGTTACACATCTTTTCATTTATTTCAAGTGCACTTAAGTCATACAAAACAATTTGTAATTTTCAACCTTTAAAACTGATGTTTTCGTGAATGCAAGATTTGATTTTAATTTGTTAAACTGTTGCTTGTGTAGTGGTACATTTTTGTTTTATAAGATGGATCAGACTAAATATACTTCAGAGTAAAAGCACATTTTTAAAAGCATTCATCAGTTTCCTATGTTAATTGGAAATATAGTGGTGATCTAAACTAAATAGTTAATAGTTATAAATGAAAATATTAAGATGTTATTTATAGGTTAACATTTTGCATAGATCTTAGCAGAAAGTAAAAATGAAAAGATAATGTTATGTGCTGGTTTTGTTTGGACATTTCTTTAAGACAAATGTGGAACATTCACTGAGAAACTATACTCTTGTGAAAATAATTATCTGCAGACTGAATAGTTTCGAATTTCGAGTTTGAATGAAAAATATAAAGTTAACTATGAAGGGTGGCTCAGTTTCTCATGTTTACAATACTATTATGTGGCATCTGTAGTCCTTTGAAGACAGACAATGTGAAATCAGCTGTCTAAAGTCAAGTAGCTGACTGGTACTTACAGTTTATGCTGTGTGTAGCAGGCGTGGTGGAGGCTTCACTGGTGGCCATGACCCGTTAGCTTATTAACGTTATAATCAAGTGACATCCAATTAAAATACTCGCAACTAAAGTTATGTGAAAATCTAAATTCAGGTTAATTGATTTGCTTCAAATTATTCATTAGACATGTATTAAGTAAACATTACGCTGATTCATGATAACACTGGCCAAATGTCTGCAAGTCTTGACAAAATATAGTGTTGCAAATTACCATAATTATAGTGTGTGTAGTATAATCTCAGTAACAGATAAATCATTATTTAAAGTTTTGTTGTATAGTTTCAGGTTACCTTACCTCAAGAGTAAGCTGGGACGACGACTGGGTACCAACCGTGGACTGTCAATCGCATACCACAGGGTTAGCCGGCTAGCAACGCAGAGTAGCATATAGCCTAGCTTCTTAGCCTTAGCTAGCTTGGTAACTTTGAGCTAGGTGGGCGTGTTTCAGCAACTGGGCACCTCAGCTCCACCCATGCTCCAACTCTTTGCCCGTTTTTGGTTATCGGGGAGTAGGGCCGAGTGACGCACTGCCAAGATGGCAACAGCAACACTTTGAGCTTCCATGTTTTATACAGTTTTTGATTAGAGCCCAATCAGGCTTTTGTTACTCAAGGACAGTGAGCACACAGTTACAGAAGTCTTCAGAGAACATCTACATAAGTAAGCACAAGTGTTTCAATCATGCTCAAAATGCATTTTCAAACACTGTTTTCTCTTCGCTACGCTTCTGTTCATAAACTAAATGAAATATAAATACATACATGAGATAAATTGTGAACAACTGCTAGGTAATAAGCCGTGCTTTCCTGCTGATCTTCCAGCTCGACACAGGGGGTGTTTTGAAGCATGTGGGATATCTCTGGCTGCACCTTGAGCTGAGGGGCAGAAAAAGATCATCCCACATTAAAATCCAGCAGGTAACGCAGCAGTGTCAATAAAATGAGATTAAAGCACAAGTTTGTACACACAAACATACACACACACACGGAAAAAGAAAAGTACATACAGGAAACCCACACATGCGATATAAACACATGCGCTTTAAACACTCAAACACACACACACACACACACAGCGGGGTTGCAAAGGCAGCATACAAACATGTGGCTTAAGGCTGTTTTTCAGTTTCTCAGCCCCAGCCTTGTATCCATGAAACTGCCTCCTTTTTCTCTGAACAACATATTTTCTTAAGAGATGCAAACTGTCCCTTTCATGCATGAACATGCAAACCTGCAGATATTGCCAAAATCATATCACTATATTTGGAAAATGATGTGTTATGGAATATTGTTTTTATTGTGGCTTCTGAACTGACTAAATTCAGTATGTTTACAGCTTCACATAGCTCCAGGGAAAAGGATATAAGGGCTCTGACAACATACAGGTGCAGGAGAATTACATACCAGGCAGTATGTCGGGATTAACTGGCCAATGCAAGCATCATGATGGACTGTAGGCCTGTCAAAGATGAAACTTTCTGCTTTGTTTAAATATCTAAATGGAATAAAAGGTTGTGTATATTTTTAAAGCGTCCATATTCCCCATTCATAAAGAAAGAAATTCAATTAATCTGAGTGTCAATAAATCTGAAGTTATGAATAATATTAACTGCAAGACTGCAAAATAGTAGTGAAAAGAGATCCCAGAGAGAAGACAAATTATTGTCCCTAAACAGGCATCCTCTGCCAATTTTGCACATCAAGATCCGCCCCATTGGTTCCTACTAAAGATGTACACCTTTAGAAATTACTTACAAATATATAGTTTTTTAAAAGACTCATTAATTTCCTAGAACAGCTGGGCACTGTAGTTTTTATCAAACGTTACTCAAACAGGAGGAAATAGTGCATTTGTTGGGGACTATTTTCAGCGGCGGATGAATCCACATGTAGTGCTCTAGTGAGTGTTTGGGGCAGCAGGATGGTGTGTGTGGGACTGAGTCAGAATAAACTCCAGTGTGTGTGTTCATGGTGATGAAGGAACATGTCGCCCAGTGCAACAGAGCAGCTCACTGATGTGTTTTAATAGTTTCTGGACAACAGTGGAGCTCTGCAGCTCAGCGGAGGAAGATCCATCAGCTGTGATACACACAACACTTGTTAGCTGATACATTCAGTGTTGGTTTGAGTCTTTTTATTGGATTTGATGACAGTTAGAAAAATACTGAATATCACCAGACGTATCCTTTAACCATTTAATGGACCTCTCAACCGTTTAGTAGAACACATTTTGAGCTGTTCCATAGAAATGTCCATTAATGGAAAAAGTAATATTGCTAACAATTTTTTACAAAAACAGAATATTTTCATGGAATACAAAGTCTCCTGATTATATCAGGTCAGTAGTCTACTTATTGTGCCTGTTAGTGAGATACTGATGAATTATTTAATGTGTTTGATTCTTGAAAGTACGACCACACAGTGACAAACACAAATGTATGCACACTCACACATGAAGTGGTTATGTTTTTAAATGTTTGTAAATCTGCAAAAGTAGTATAGCAGGAACCTTTGCAGCCAAACTGGATGTTGGAAAACTCCACTCCTGATTTGTTTGTCACTACAATTCATTGTTTATTAGCATATCATTTGTCATTTGTGGAGGATTAAAAAATGCAGCTTATTACAGTGAATCAATTAAAAGTGGAGAAGGAGAAAGCAGACGTGCATTCATTCCAGCTCATTTGGGAGAGAGAATCAACATAAAAGTTGTGTTTCACAACAATCTTTTTTCTTGGTTTGTGTAAACACAATTTGTGGGGCTGTAGCTCCCATACGCTCATACAATGAATCCCAAGTGTTAGTGAAGCTGAACATAAAATGCATGTCTCATCTAAAAGACAACATGTTAATTCCCTGTGTTGCTGGATGTCACCAGATGGAACACAACTTTAATTTTCCTCAGAATTTGAAATGATTAGCAGGGCCAGCCCAACCCTGTCCGTGGCCATGAGCAAAATGTGATGGCTTCTCTTCATCCCCATAAAAACACAAATTCTTGTTTTTTCATTTCTGTTTTTGTTCTGTTTAAATAAACAAGACGTAACATGTTAATTAGTATTTTTGAAGTATTGGCAGGTGTGTATTTTTGCCTTTGAAAGAGACAGGGACAATAGTAGATTTAGTGACTCTGTAACATCTGAATGAGCCTTCATTTTTATCCCCATCCCCTTGGCTGTTGGGTTTCTAGGTTATTTTGATTGCTTGGTCCATGTGCTTATTGTCTGAAATGTCAGACAAAAGTTACTGGACTGAAATGTAATGTATTTAGTCAATTTGACAAGTGTCGACAGTATAATGAGCCGAAGTCATGACTTCACATCAGGGCTTCTAGCTTCTGTAACTCAATACAATCTCTCATTCAACACTTCTTTCATCAGTCTTTCTAAAAATTAAGCTTGTTTATCAACTACAGCATTTGCTAGCAGCAATTGAAACCTTTGTTATTTTAATAAAGTTAAACAATGATTACTTACTGTGAACAAAGAAAAAACTGCAGCTACGATGAAACATTTACCAGCCCAGCAGTCACTTAGTTTTGTCCATATCCATAAAATTCATCAACGCTCTCTTCTAGTAATTTTTCCAAATTTCTAGCTGTAATCTCTGCTGTCTAAAAACTTCTACAGCGTTCGTTCCTCTCAGACATGCTGAACTAACCGCGACCCCACAACTCACTCATGAACTCACCTTTTTTGTCGAGCCATGACATTTAGCCTGTGAATGATGACGATGTCCCCCTTAGTTGTGTACACTCCTGCTCATTCTGCCTCTCTGTCCCTCTTTAGCCATATTTCCACCTTCCCAGGCCCCTTCAGCATTATTCTGTACCTTTCACACCAGAACAGGCCACTCCCATCTGCCCTGCAATCACCTCATTCCCCTCACCTGAGCTTCCCCGCCCATCTCCCCACCTGCCCCTCATTACCTCGTCAGCCCCTCATATATATAGATCCATTGTTCCTCTGCCTGTTGTGTCAAAGTTGCCGTGTGCCTCATGACTTTGTGGTCCAGCCATTTGTATCCGATTTGTTCCTGTTTTTCCCCTGTTACCTGTTCAGGATTTAGACCTGCTGCCTGTTTATCACTTGCCTGCCTTGCCCCTCTGGATTTGTTTGCCTGTTTGGACTGCTTTCCTGGTGTTGACCCTTGCCTGCCTCACGATTCTGTAAACCTTTATATACCGTCTCTGCTGCAATAAACCCTCTACCAGTCAGCCTGCATTGTCTGCATTTGGGTCCTATCCCTGTTACCACGCACACACGAGCCGTGACACTAGGGCTTATGGGTTTGTTAAAGTAAGCTAAAGAATTGAAATATTGAATAAACAAAGATATTAGATTGTTTTTCAAAAAACGAATGTCTCTCGAGACATATGAAGCGAGCCACATGTCATACTGTTGAGAGGCTCTTTTCCAAAGCTGGATTTTTAGTTATTAGTGTTGTTACAGATGGGATTGTGATTTTTTGAATGAGATTTTCTTACTTCTGGAACAAAACTGGGAAGTTCGGGTTTCACTTGAGCTGTCTATGGGAGTAAAATGCTAATCTAAGCACGTTAAGACTGAATTGCCATTTTAATCAGCCTAACATTGTTTTATTGTAGCATTATAACATTTTTTTTTTATTAAACAGTAGCGAGGGTCATATTCATCAGGCCAACGTCGTTGCTAGGAGCAGTTAACATTTCTCACATTGATTAACAGTGTGGTGGTACGGCTGCGTCCGTTTCATCCACCTTTTGTTGCCATTTTTTTCATTCTTTCATCGATGTGAAGTAATACTTAGCTATGTAGGAAGATGACTTCCATTCTTTATCCCACCTGCAAATCTGATTCGTCGAATGTTTCTCGACTGTTTCAGTGATACAAACCTATTTGAATCACTGACAAAAATGCAGATATGGGCATCGATTTAGAGGACTGGAAACAGGCTAGTACAGGAGATGCTATTTGTCACTTTGACCCCCATGTAATGCCCCCTATTGTATCAATACTTTTGTGTGAAGCTCATGGTAGCCAAAATGTTGGCACAATATTAAAAATGTTTTATTTTGTCATCATAGGTGTGATGACTGCATGGATTTATCTTCCAAGTATCCAGCGTTTCCATGCAAACTGATAGGGGTGTCAGGGTGAAAAAGTCTCTTAAGCAGCAGGTAGATTATCAAGGGATAATAAAAACAACCCGCCAATCACAGCAGATGTGTCACTGCATTGCTAAATTAAAGCAAAATACTGAACAAATGCCTACAAAAATATACAATGATGATGTGACTGTGCAAGAAAGCTATTATATCTGGATACTCACAGATGAGATTAAAGAAACATCTGTTCTCATTCTTCTCCACAAGTTCTCATTTATCCAGCAAACCACAGCAGAGCTATCTTACACCATCTTATCAACAGTGTTACATGGCATACGGTCAGCAGTGTGATATTAACAATGCCCACAGCAGAAGTTTGTTTTCTCTAAAAATGATGCAGCATTTTCAAACACTGCAGTCATATTTCAACTTTTGAGTGTATGTATTCCTACCCTGTGTTTTGTTGAGAGTGGGCAGGGGCGCCAAGAAGAGATGAGTCATGTTGGTCCTGACGGTGACTGTGCCTCCTCCTCAGCAGGAGCAGCAGCAGTTGCAGTCTATGAACCCTCATGGACAGAATTAATAGAACACATGTTGCCCAGTTTGTTTGCTTGGCTTCGGAAAGAGCAAAGCAAGCCTCTTTGAATAGCTCCGTCACGAGGGCCTTTTCTGTTAACATATGATTTGCTGATCTTCTCATTAAGCTAGGCTTTTTTTCCTCTCATCTGTTGGCACCTGTTGGGTCTGCTATGAGGCAAAATGAGCGGATGGAGGGAAGGAGAGGTTGTAAGTCTGCAGCAGAGACCAAAACATGTGCTACACCAAACTAACGAGATCTGCAATTCAAATAAGAAAGCAAATGGTTGTAAATAATTAAACAGGAAAACACTCAGAGATGCCCACTTGAATGGAAGTTCTAGCTTCCATTCAAGGGGGCACTAAGCACTGTAGTGTTCGTTAGAAGGAATGCTTTGAAATAATAAAATTCTCTCCTGGAAAGAAAAAAGACAGACAATAAGCAATAAGCAGAGAGCAGAAAGCATTTCAAAAGTGATGCCAAGGCATGCTTTTGGTCATTAGCATTTGCTAATATACAGATTGCAGGAAAACCATTATAGGAGTGTCTGGCGTGGAGCCCAAGAGAGCCACCCTCCTCTCCTCCACATCCATCTAATTCTCCACCACGTCTGCCTCCTTTCCTTCCTACCGTGATGCACTCTTTTATATTTTTTCTCTCTCGACCCTCCTTCCTATGCTTTCCAATTCCTTTCCTTTGCGCTACTCTGCTGGAGAGCTTGATGAAAGAACATCTGCTTCCCTCTGGGAAGTCCTCCTGAGCAACACGACAGATTCTACCCCACTGCTTAGGAAGTGAATACAACTGAAAGCAGACAGAGACACAGGTGACAACAGTATAGTGCTGTATATGGTCCACTGGAGCTTGTGGGTATTTTGCTAAATCAAAGACTTGTGTTGTTGTTTTTTCACAGAATTTCAGAGATTCAATAAATGTAGTTTACAAACTTTAATGACCAAAACATCTGAACCCAAAAAACGATTTTTGACTTTACACGTAAGGCTGACAGAGGCAGTGGTTCTTTAAATACATCTTTGTCATGTTTTCCACAGATACAGAGGCTCAATAGTAAGATATGAGGAACCAAAGTGGAATAATGTGAAAAAGACAGGCATCAAAACAAATAATATTAAAGAAGAACTGATGCGGCTGTGTTACGTTATGCCTCCGACGTGACTTCCAGAGATAATCCACAGCCATTCTGCCCAAAGTGCCAATTTCCATCGCATCTCACTCACAGTTCACACACCACTCTTTTCTCTGCTGCACTTCTTTACGCACCAGGTCTATTTTTTCATTATTATTTAAGTGTGAAATTTACAGAAACATGTATATAAAGTAAAAGCAAAACCGCTCTAAACAGGAAGTGTGTCTAAAAAACCAAAACGACCAATGAATATCCTACAAACAACGTGTGTGTGTAGCCACAGCCTGATGTAGCACGTTCCCACAGGACTCCACCTTTGTCCAAAAGCAATTAAAATTACATAACAGAGCCATACATTTGCACTTTGGTGGTACATTCCTTCACTGCAATGAGCACAGCTAGCGCTGTTTATTTTATAGATATTTTGTTGCTTTCCATAATCTCCGCTAGTGGGAGCATGTAGATGTTGAACAGATATTGATATTGGCTACCCAAACCCAAACATGTCCCTACCTTCACCTGAACTCGGAGTAGTACCGTACACGGCCAGGGAGAAAGTGTGACCGGAGAGGCCTTACTCAAGGCTGCACACTTCAGTGTTTGTGAAGGTAAAGAGGAACGTTATTGCACAGAGCCTTCTAGGTGATCAGCAGAATCTTGTATTCATCTTGTGTGAGTCCTGTATTTCACAGGGAAGCCGACTGTATAAAAGTTCCAAGTTCAATCCACAGTGTCGATGGTCAACGTGAAGCCATTAGTATATAGACAAACCCGAATGCCTTCTATTCTCTTACCAATATGATTTTACCTCGAGAGCAGGGTTCTTTCCTCCCAGGACACAACAAAATAAATGAGGGTGACTGCTCAACACTTGTGCTTCTCTGCAACTTTAATGGAAAACGGACTGAGGAATGCTTGGTGAACAGCCGGCTGGTCTCTCATTGGGGTCAAAGGGAACACTTCAACCCAGAATTGTAAATGCACCCACATGTCAGGGTGAGTACATGAATAGTTTAAAAGGTGGCGGCTGTAAGTCCACACTCCTGTGCAGCTCCAAGCAGCTGAAGGGGCTGAGAACTGATTGTTAGAGTTCCAAAAAGGGCACAAAATGACCAGAAAATGACTTCAAACAGATAATTCCACAGTGGTTGCACTGCGGGTCCACTTCCAAAGCACTGGCTGCTGATCAGCTATCTGATGGAGCACTCTGTTGTCTTTAAGAGCTCTTCTTAGCTCCCTGTGTGAGTACAAAAGATTTAAATACAACTGGTGATATACTGAAGTCATTGTAGTTGGAAAACAAGTTAAACAGTGAGAGTGGTGCACCCCACCGGTGGTGTATGACACATGTCAAAACAGCTGTGCCTATTGTTTTCTATGTAAACCCACACACCAGCCATTGGCAGATGTGTGCTGCCATGCCACGGCACGACAGAAAACACAGATTCCCGGTCGATGCTCCTGAAAAGCAGCATTATTTTCACATTTGTGCATCCCACAGATACTGTATCTTGACTTCTTCTCTCGTATAATAATTGTATGTCTTCCTCTTTGGTGGTGTGGCTGTCCCAGTACATGAGGAGAAACTCATGAGTGAGGTATTACAATAGACAGACCTTTGAAAGCCAGTGTCTTGTAGGCCGCACAGAATCAAGAGAAGAGTGAGTGAAATGCACTCATGAATCCAGTGCAGTGTTCTATATTAACTATGCGTGTTGCACTCTGCGTCACATTATACATTATGCAGCCCTGTTCATGTGCAGCAGTTGGTATATTTTCCACTCCTGGGGAAGGCAAGCGTATAGTGTAGCGTAACAGCAGGACACCATGTTAACCACCTGGGCTGTTCGACAGAGTGCGGCTCGCTCAGCAGTGATCGTTTCGGCGTCTGGTCTATTTTTTTCGCTTGCTGCGAGCAAATCTGGCAAGAAAAACACACTGATAACTATTATCAACGATATAAAGTGAAATTATATTTGAGATAAATGATGTGATTCTGATAAATAATAGCCCATGCTTGCCAACCCTTTTGATTTCTCTGCCCCTCTCCCCGCTGTTCTCCTGCAGTGATTTCCCCCCACAAGAAATATCAAGATCTGCCCATCCACTATATTTATTAGAAATAGTATCACTGCTGTCTGTGACTGTGTTTTTTAAATTACGTACTTATTCCACATATTTGTCAGTTGTGTCTAAACAGAGAGCGAGAGAGACGAGCAGACACACACACACACACACACACACTGTGCGATCCTTTTAGCTTCATCGTTGCAGAAGAAGCGACGCCCCACAGAAACACATAAAAAGCTTTAAGTTATAAATTCATGAGGTTATTATAAAGATCAGCTCAGAAATGCGCTTCTGCTGTTCAGCCGGACTGCTTCTCGCAGGAGGAATAGTGAGGCGCTTCGCGGCGCTTCCGCCTCCTCTGTGTCCGGCAGCTCCATTTGTTTTAAAAAGTGCAAAAGGAAAAATCTGTTTATACAACATTTTATTTTCAGTTTCAAGTCAAAGCACCATGCCACTATTGTGTTGGCAAGTTTTAGCTTTAAACTACCAATGATGCATACAGAAAACATATTCGCATATGAGAGCGCTTTCTAATACATGCTACACAGATTTAAGTATTTTTAATTCAGTTCCAGTTGGCTCATAGATGCCTGTGCATGTCACACTATCATTCCTCGGTAAGTCAATTCAAGTGTAGATTGGGTTGAAAAGGCTGCACTGCATTATTTAATAACATAACTTTGACAAAATTGCTAATTGATTTTCATACCACTTAAAATGAATGGAGATCAATGCATACCTGCAAAGTTTTCACAGTAATTAGTTGTGATGTGAAGTATGCACGATTTGCTGTAAATGGGCTACAACATACTGACAAATACCTAAAAAGACAAAGTATAAATACATAAGACAGTATGGCAACTCCAGTGATGCTGACAGTGTCGTGTCCTCTGTTAACCTATCGAGGCCTGCACAGAGACCACTCTTGGTAATACGGAGGACTTTAAAGAGAGGGACTGGCCAGCAGAAGTCCTCATTTACCTGAAGTGGGCCATGTGACTGCATTGTTTGCAGCAAGTACAGAGTTTTAAGCATGTTCCAATTAGCTGAAAGCAACTCACACATGAACACACCCCGTGTGCCTGGATAACAGATGCCAAAAGAGAGCGTTTGTAAAGCACTGGCCCAAGTAACATCAAAAGGGATTCGAACGGCATGTGGTCATCTGTAGACACTTTCCCTGAAATCTGTGCATCTTAGAAAAATCCATTTTCATAGTCAGAAATAGCATTTTGTGTCACTGTGATTTCCTGTGATGCTACTATATTTAAATGAAACTGAGTGTGATTTAATGAGATTTAGTTCCAGGCCTCAAAGCAACTAAAGTATAAGATTTGAAAGGGTGTGTAGACCTTTAATATCCTCTGCGTGGTACAAATGGGAAATAATGCTGTATACAGAGTCACACACAATAGGACAGTCAGCAGTAGGCTCAGAGCAGATGGATTACGCTATGCAGGTCCAGTAGGTGCTGCTTCGTACTTTATTATTCACACCAGCTGGAGGGCTGAGCAGCACACTGGATCACACATATATCTAGGCGTTGGCTTCGACATAGAGTCTCCCCTGAACAAAAACTTGCATTAGGTGTTTGGGAATATTTTGGCAGGTAATGTTAATGTCGACAGAAATGGAGGCCTAAATAATGTTCATATACAACCTTCAGTTTATAAGAGAATAAAGGTCTTCTTTTTTCTCAAAGTAATTTCATAGTATTTACATTTTTATTATGTTCTGCACATTTCAAGCCCCCTGCATATCTTTTGCTTTGTCACAGTTAATTATTTAGAAGTTCAGGAGGTAATTTGAGCTGACAGCTAAGTGAGAACCATATTAATTCATTTTGGCAGATGAGCACCTGACCGCTTACCCAAAACAGAGACAGACAGATGCTTTGTCTCAAAGACAAATGGAAACAAAGTACAAAACCTCTTACTGAACTGAATTTGAAGTAGAGTAGGTAAGAGTTCACTGGAAGAGGAGGGTGCGATGATTTATTTATTATTATTATTGTTATCATTATTATGTATTTCTCTGAAATGGTCAAATCATTCCAGAAACTGAGTAAGAGAAATACGGAAATAAGTGGAAATGGGTCGAATTTAGAATTCTGCACCGCTGCACGCTGCAAAAAGGGCAGTTCAAGAAAGTCAACATCTTATTGCCAGAGAGAATGTTGATGTTGGTCGATTCTGCAAAATCCCGGATACAGTTCAGTGTCTCTGTTTTTCAATTTGTTTTTACAGTATCTGCACATGGCAACTACCAACCCTGACTCCTAAAAGTCTATTTATATTCTACTAAATGGTTTTGCTAAATTCATGTGTTTCGGAGGAAACATAAGGTAATTGCTATGTGGATTATGTTCACTGGCAATGGTTCTGCAGCCGACCACAACCATTCTTGTACCACGCAGAAGTCATGGGGGGGGTCGGTGTCCAAAGCGCGGGACTTTGTCAGCAGACGGTGGGGTTCCATCCCATGAGCGGCATTAAGGCTTCAAAAACACTTTGGGGAAGGTAAGGGAACGTTTTGGTGCCATCATTTGGTCAAAATTATAATTTGCCCATTTACTTTGTTTTTTGACAAAATACCTGCAAAAATAAAGCCATTCCCATCAGCCTCAGCTGTACTTTGTGTTTAGTGTCTACTAAGATGGTGAACATGGTAAACTAAAAATGTAGCTCAAAGCCTAAATCCAGCCTCACAGCAAGGCCGTAAACTAGTCATGTTCAGTATTTAACAAGACAAACATCTTTCCCTAATCTTAACCAGAACCCCAGCGGTTTTAGTCCTGTGCTGTCACTGTTGGAGGACAGCGAATGTTCTGCAGACGCATTCAGGATCAATAGTTTGAGATTTTGCTGATACATGTTTTGAAAACATTTTATTATTTTGATTGAAAATTCAAAATGTAAATGCTGTTTCAAATTAGTTATGTCAGTTTTGGAAGACAGGCCTGCAGCTACCGTATGGTTAAGCTTGGATGGATGGGTCATGGCAAATAAACTGTTAAGGTACAGCTAAAACAGCTTGGATTGTGCTCAATGAAAGATTGTGGTTACCTTTATTTTCCCTTTGCTATAAAGGGCAGACTACTTCTTGCACTGGCACTGAACCAGCCAATATTAATGAACAGAATTCCTAGGCTGATACTTTAAAGTGATTAAATGTTATTTCTTTCCTATCCAAGATTTATGAAGAAACATTCCCATCTGAAGCTCACTGCTCTTGATTGTGTGAACCTCTGTGTGTTTGTGTTCCAGCCTCCTGGTGAAGCGCCTTGCATCAGGTATAAAGAAGCAGAAGAACTCAGGTCTTAAGAAATCATGTTTTCTCATCACCTGAACTGAATTTTCAGTCATGTTGTTTTGTAGTTTTAAGGTCATATAGTGTTTTGTGTTTCAAAAATTCTTATTTTTTATACTAACAATTTCTCTAAATTACAGAATAGTTTACTTGCTTCTAGAAGTAGATGTTTCAGTGCATCATTCTTCTGAGTCGGAGGAATTTGTCTCGCTAATTCCTCTGGTCACAACTCCACTTTCACTGATGTATAATTATGGATGAGCTGTGCACAATGCTTTGGCATCAATACTCGTCTTGTGCATGTTTTGTGGTGAATACACATAGATCTCTGAGCCTGTTGAAAAGGTTCCTGTCACAGGTAATCAATATAAAACCATGTTTGCTCTAACTCACGTCTGAGCTCTTCCAGCGGAATGCAGCCGCTTTCTTTGTCTCTGGGAGAGGTGAGCTTTGTGCATGATCCGCTGACTAAGCTCCATCTGTAAAAAAGTAACGTGAAAGGAAACCGATGGAGTGAAAGCTCTGGGAAACTTTATGCAAACTAGCACCTCGCTTTATTGGATCTGAACTGAGCCTTAGATAAACAGAGGCTGTGGAGCATAATACAGTCTGTGTGTGGGTGTCCTTTCTGGTCAATGTGAAACTTACAACTGCGGGACTTTTTAAATCACACAAGTCAATGTTTGTATCTCTGTCTGGATTTGTTGAGATAGAAACTTACTTGTACGTGGACTGGGATAAAATTCGCTGTTCTTTTTCAAGAATGCTACTGTTGTTTTTGCTGTTGATGCATCGTTGTCCCTGTTTTACAGTCACCTTTAATGAATTACAACAATGGGTGGTTTCTTAACAGAATATAATGTAAGGAGCCGTCAAATTCACATTCTCCTTTTCATAATGTCATCATCTTTGGGTTTGATTTTCTCATCACTGTTTAGCTGCCAACTATAATATTTTCGATTTTGGAGCTTCTCACAAGCACATAAACCCACCAGAATGCAGACTTTTCAAGGAAGTGCTCATTTGAAACTGTAACTGTAAAGTATCACCTGATCCAAGCATGTTTCAAGTCAGAGTTTGTCAGTGCGTTCAACGATGTAATCCTGAAAGGGGCAACAGTTCAAAAAACACTAATGTACCCAAAATCTCAAATTTGTCTCGGAGAGCTTTAAACGATTAACAACGTACAACGCTTTATATCTTTAGACCTTCAATTCAGACAAGGAAAGGATTCCAGCCGAGCAGCAGCAGCAGCTTCAGTGCCCTGTCTGCATAGGATGCGTTCAGGCACAGTATTGAGGGTAGGTCACCCACCCTTTGGTAGCACTCAGAGCCAACACACAATCACTTCAGTTACGTGCATAAAACGAAAATAGACTTGAGGGTAAAAATAGACTTCGGGCTAAGGTTACACGAGTGAAACGAGCGGTTCGCCGGCCCGTGTAGACCGCCGGATTAGTTCAAATAGAAGCGTATCTGTTCCGTCAGACGCACGTGACATGGATGACAAAAACGACAGTGTTAAGAAAAAGAATGGAGAATCCTCAGAAAAGCAAAAGAGGAGAGATCCCTCTTCCAAGGATGGAATGCCAGAATTCCAATTTGGAGAAACAGAATTACAATTAGATGTAAATGAAGTACATAATATATAATATTAAGGAAATATTCGGGGTACTAAGTCACCGAGAGAAGACCTGAAAGGAGCACAGACAACACACCTGTAAACACAAGAAGGAAACTAGCACTACTATTCACACAGAGGATGAAGACAAGTGGTGCTAAGTGAGCAGCTGATGTACATCTTCTTTGATCTCCAACACTACTGTATGTTTTGGAAAATGTTGAGCACTAATGTAAAGATAATGTGATACAGTAAGTATGGCTAAAAAGTGCAAAATCACCAGTTTGGTCAGGCAAGATCCAACTGTCGCTTTTGTCAGCAAGCTAGCCTTCTCAATACAAACACTATAACAGTATACAAATTCAAACAGCAAATATTTGTTTAAAATGTGTTACTGCTTTGCTGAATAGCACATTAAGATTCAGGGACATCCCTAATAATAAATCCACAAGAAAAACTTCTTGACTTCAAATTTGATGGCAGTTGTTTACATTTCCACCACCTCCCCCTGCCTCTCTCTTCCTTACACAGCAGTTTGTTTGTTGTCTCCCTTCCTTTCATTCCATGTGAAAATGGCACTACAGGAAGGACATGGGAAAACTAATGAGACTATCAATTCCTGTTTTTTTTTCCTGCCGCAATGCAGAGAAACCGTGTGATTATGGTGGGCGGAAGGGATCGAGGAGTTGGGGAGGCAGGGGTGGGGTGGGGGTTAGTGTGTCCAGCGGGACCTGGACGGCGCTGGTAATGATGCTGTAATTATATTTGGCATGAGAAGGTGGCCGAGGGGCTACCGTTAATGTAGCGTTAGGGGAACCTCATCAGGCTTTCACATGGCCTGACAGTTTCATTAAAGCCCAGCCGTCCCTGTCTGCCAGCACAAGTCCAAAGTATTTATAAAATAAATCTTTAAGCCCCCGCACCCCCATCCCTATCCTCCCCGCTTTTCCTGGCTGCTTCCTCTTATTCAGTTTGTCTATATGCATAAACCGGAACGTCAGTTCTGGCTAATCGATGTAGAAGGCAAAACAACTCTCTGTCTGTCTCCGCCTATCTCCCTCATTAGCGTTTAGGTCTCTTTTAATTTCAGCCCCTTATCTATCAGTGTAATGGTGAGGCTGCTATTGACTGCCTCTTTATGTATTGCCCACTGTAGGCTAGCAGAAACACGATGGTCAAACGGTCGGGAGAGCTGTGCAGTATCACTGATGTATCAGGAATGTCTCTCCACGCCACTGAGGACATGAGGGAGAGCCAAGTTTTGCAAAGGAGGTAAGCCAGGTGATCAAGTATTTAACACACACGATCCTACAGTGGAACCGAAGAAGACGAGTCACATCTCGGAGCAATTCGAGAGGCGAAGGCAATCAGCCCCAGCACACCTTCCCCACTACCTCACCCCCCCCTCATACCTGGCTCTGCAATATGAAATCTGTGGCCAACTTGAGAGGAACAGTGGCAGATGTTCTGGCAGGCAGCCACACTGGAGAGTTGCTTTTGTTTTTTTGTAAAATTACTTTATGCCCTGCTAGCGATGGGCACAAAGGGCACTCCACACAAGCAATAGCACTACAGCAACACAATGCAAGAGGCTGTGTAGGTGTGAGCATGTTGCTACAGCGTAAAAGGTAAAGGAGACTTATCAAACACTAAGGCACTCCACTGCAGATTACTCCTTTGATGTTGGATTGTATACCGTTAGAAACCTTTGTTTCGAAGTTGGCAAGGTGAACAGAAAATTAGCAAAATGCTAAAGAATACATACAACCAGGTACTCTATCGGTATGCTTGCTTATAAGGTTGCGGAATGGGAGAAGCTGTTTCTGCACCCCTGGTTCCGGGAGTAAAATCCCATTCATTTTTCCCATAGTCAATGTTACGTGACTCTGTCATTTCAGCAAGAAACATCCCATCAACTAGTGTAAAAGTCTATGACGTACGCCGCTAACAGCAAGTACAAGCTAAAGAATTCAGCAGCTGTAGAGACACGTTTTGTTGAAAAATTACGAAGCATTTTGAATTCGTCACAGCTCTGATTTATGCCTCTGACTGGCTTCTTCTCCACAGCAACAGTGGCCGAGGCTCATGGGTATTGTAGTATTTAGACCTGTCTGCCATGCTCAGAAAAAGTTTAAATAATTAAAAACGGTGCTAATAACATAAAACTAAACAATCATTGCATTACTGTCCTGTGTTTCTATGTTACTTAACACTGAAGATACTGTAAAACTGAAATGAAATACAAAATGAAACCAGCCACTGCTGTTGCAATGTAAGTGTTGGAAAACGCTAGCGAGTGGACCTCGAGTTAAGATTATTTTGTCACATTACTATTCAAGGTCAAGAATGAACTTTCATGCTCAAAATAATGTTTTGTTTACCCACTGACTATTCCTCTATAGCACCACCCTTACGTCAAAATTTCTACTTACAATAGAAATATAAAGATACATAAAATAAGTTCACACAATTTTTCAAGAGACGTATTTGTACCATCGACTTCTGTCCCAGAACTCTACAAACCATTTCTCTTTTCTGGAAGTTTGTGGATTGTGCATGAAATGAATCGAGTTTGCTGCGAAATGTCTTCCTTTTGAATGCTTGTGTGAGCAGTCCTTTACACTGCCACTGGGCCACTTCTGCAGTGGTGCGTGAACCGGTGAATCAGCCAATAAACATTTCGTTTCCTTAACAAAGTGTTTTCTTATTTCTCCTAGCAACAGTTTATGGTCTAATATTACAAACTGTTTCCTGACATATGACTGCATACAAACTACCAGGAATCAGTCATTTTCTCATGGACCAATAAGGTTCTCTGTATCTCTAACAGACTTCCATCTGGCTTTAAGAAGGCCACTTCAGCTGAGACTGAAGAGCTGTACTCTGCTCCTGTATCTTATCCTCTTCATCCTCAACCTATCTGCTGCCTTTGATACTGTCAACCAGCAGATACTCCTCATCATCCATGCTGACCTGGGGATCTCTCAGGGATTGCCTCTCACCTGTCACACCGCACTTATCAGATATAATTGAGGGGTGCTCTCCACCTTGCACCATCTTCACGGGGTTCCCTCAGGGCCCGGACTGGAGCCACCTCCCTCTCTTTCTCTAATCTGCGCTGCTCTGCCCTGTGCTGAAATTGCAGACTTCCTCTACAAGACCATTTTTAATCAGTGTTGAGGAGAGCATGGCTGCTCCTGCCCAGACAGCTGAGAATTTGAAAGACTAACTTTGTGACCTGATTCTGCAGGTTTGCTCTGTACACATCCACATAATCAGCCCGAACTTCAGCAGTGACTCAGAGCAGCTCCTTGTTCATGTTTTAGCCTTGGTATCAGTATTGCAAACATATGTTTTTATTTTTGTAAAATAAAAAGGACAGCTTTTTTAGAATTCCCGTTCTTTTTACAGGGTGCTAGGTAGCAGCTTTGGTAAGGTGTGAAAGCAAACGTTTTATATTTTCTGAGGTTCTAATTGGTAGGTGCACTGCAACATAACACTTAACAAAGCCGACATGTCAAGGTAACTTTAGGGGAAAAAATGGTCCTTCAGCCCTGTTCATTTCAAACAAACAGTCTATCACCATGGCAGCCACAGCAGTGTGTCCTAATTTCACCTCCGCTAACAGAAATCAGGACAAAAGCATCCTATCATTAATCCCTCTGTAATTTGGCGTGTTGTTGAATAATATGTTTTTGCAATGTTATGATACGTAACAGCACATTTGAAACCTGTTTAATCAGTTTTGATTGATCAGTTTTAATTCCTTCAATGCCTTCATTAAAGGGTAATTCCAGTATTTTGATACCTGTGCCCTATTTCTACAGATGTTGGGGTCTAAATGACTAATAGGCTGCAACATAATCCTGCAGGCAATTGCGCCCGTCAGAAGTACGTCCACTGAAAGTGCTTGCTTTTGCCACTGACAGGCTCAGATTGTTTACAGACACATTATAGAAGAACAATATAAAAAGCTGCCAAGAACATGTAAGATCCATTATTATTTTCTTTGGTTTATGGACATCTACAGTATGTGGTTTTACAATATTATTTTTTTCAAACATGAATGTCAACTGCCACAAGTCCCTATGTATATGCGGTATTATCATGTGTCATGTAATCCCATGTGGACCATTTCAATGGAATGACACCAAAAAAAAACATCCATTCATTTAAAGATAGCATAGCATAGCATTGTTACCCAAGTCCAATTATTGGAAGTGGCCTGCCTTGGCATCAAGTGAACATATAATGAGGAATTGCCAAAGAAATGTAGTCAACAGAAGAGTTTCCCCTCGGGGATCAATAAAGTATTTCTGATTCTGATTCTGATATGTTCGTGTAACTTCCATTGATACCAGTGTTTCCAGCAAAACCAGCTTGTCAAGGCAAAGACTAGCTGTGGTTATTGTTATTAAAAGGGTCAGTTAATATTTAGTTACAAGTTACAAAAAGACATATTACCCCAGTGGTATCTCGCTATTGGGAAAGTTTTATTTGTCTATGTTTTAAGATATCTATCTCTACCTACCCAAATATAATGGAAGTAAATTGAATTTGGTTTGTGGTGCTGACAGCATTGAAAAAGAAAATTCAACAGCAGTGTGTGTTTCCAGTATCAAAGAAATAGTCCCTATAACAAGACTAAGAGTCTACAGTCATGCTTTTGACTCAGTGGTGCAACACAAAGTACAGCTACAGCGTGTGGGAATGTCATTCATTTTGCAGTATTTCCAATATTGGCTAAATTGCAATTTGACCTGATGATTGTGCCAGATGAAAAATCAGGGAATCATCGAGTTATTACATTTCATCCTGTGACAAACATAAATGTCTATACCAAATTCCATGGCAATCCACCCAATCGTTGTTGAGATATTTCACCGAGCAGCATGTTGAATATATTTCTCGCCTTTTCCATGATGGTCTGAATAGTTCGCTAAATTTGTTGCTAGTCGCATTTTAGAAATAAATTCGCTAAGAGGCTCTGAAAAGTTGCTAAATCAAGCGAGACAGTCGCCACGTTTGTAACACTATGTATGGGGGAGAGAAGTGAAACTCCGTGGCAGAAGCAGCGTGACAGAAAAACATTCGGCTTAGCTGCTGTGAAAAAACGCTTCAGTACTGCTCCCCAAGTCTTATAATGGCAGGGAAAACCCTGCTGTTTCCTCAGGCATCACGGTGGATAAAATGTTGCTGACATTCTTATGTAAACAAACACGCATGTAAACGCCACGGCAATATCGAGGTCAGCAAAAATCATCGAGGTCATGTTCATATATCGCACAATAAGTTGATAACGTTAATTTGCACTGGATAAAACTTTTGAAAAAAGTCATTAGGATTTATCAGTCAATAACAGTTGTTGAGATATTTCACACAAAACCAAAGACCTCATGGTGGCAAGTCAGAAAAAGTCAGAGGATCACTAAAATAAGTAGCATTCATTCTCTGCAGAGCATATTGAAAACACACAAATTAGTCGTTAACATGCCAAAGAGCCGGTGATAACTTTATGGACATTATCCTAAAAAGATAAAGTCTAAAAAGAGTGAAAAAGTGTCAGATGTTACCAACTTTCCAATACAAAACTTTGATGTTGGTATCATGACTGATACGAAATCTGTACATGAAGGAAAAAAATAAGAACTGAGAATGAAAGACATAGCTGTTTTCTACATATTAATGAGAGAATCAGACCATCTCTCATATCCTTTTTGTAAAGCATACAAATAATTATCATCATCATCAATTATCATCGTAATCACATCTTAATTCCCATAAGTTAAGATTGAGCATCCAGGGTGGCCAATCAGGGTTGGTAGTTAGCGTACTGGGGCAGGGCTAAAGAAAACGAGGCAGTGATAAGGAAAGAAACGCAACAACTCTGCTTGTTTCATGGTAGAAAAGTTAATAGCTGAGCGCTAAAAAAGTAATTGCACTGTAAAACAAGACTGATTACGAACCAGATGTTTGGTGATTATTCTGGTGTTTGGGAACAATGAGAGCCTGTGTCGCACTGCTGTGGTGCACTGTCTCGAGCGTGCTCATGGACTGAGAACAACACAGGTTTCGTCAGCGCTACAAGTTTCGAGAGAGGACTGAATCTCGATGCGTGTTGGAGCCCAGTTAAGTCCTTAGCTAAGCAAGCTGTCTGTGCACTTCAGCCAGCCACTGTGATACAGAGAGAAATCCTGAAGCCTACCTTATCATATCTTTATAACCCCACACTGACTAGGGAATTAAGCTGGATAGGCAATAACATGCTTGCAGATGTAAGTAGTGGGACTAGTTGCACTGGGGGTACAGAACTGGATCTTTGTATTTCTCCAGTCATCCAGGGTAGACCAAACATTACTCATAAACCTACATTTTAGTTAGTTAGTTAGACTTTATTGTCCCCGGCAGGGGACAGCACTGTACATCACAGGGAAGATGCACATCATCACACACCAGTGACAGACAGAAATACATGAAATACAACACAACAGCACACGACAGGCAACACAACAAGAAAACAAGACTCGCAGTTCCCTTAGCGAGTCACCCTGTTTAGTGCTGCTATGGCTGCAGGTACCAGGCTTTTGCCAAAGCAAGCCCTTCTGCACCTCAGGGACCAGTACCTGCACCCAGAGGGGAGTACAGTGAAGTTGGTATCTTATAAATCATCACATGTACAGTATGAATTACTGTATTATCAGTTTGCTTTCATACTTATTATTCTTTCACCGATTCTACTAGTGAAGTAGTTGTTGTGATTGTAGTCTTTGAGTGTGGGGATGTCTCTGAAATGCAATGAGCATGTAAGGATGTATCAGAGCACGCCATCAAGGTGGCCCTCTGATAACGCATCTCTGCGTCCCAAATTGCCTGTCTAGAAGTCAAGGAGATTAGACGGAAACAGGCCCTCCTGAATCCAGCAGCCATTACTCTCAAAATAGAAACAGTCCATAGAGTACACATTGGCACACACACTCTGAAAGTACAAAACCTGCCCAAACAATCTGTCAGGAGAGATTTTGGAGGTGATAATGTCCTGTTTTGTCTTTTCAATGTACTCTATATCACACTCACCTTTTAAACCTGGTTATTCTTTTTGTGTTAATAGAACATGAAACACAGAAAATAAAGTGCAATCATTCAAACCATTGCTGCTGAATTAGATCACTGTTGCACTCCTGAAATTTCAGTACCATGTGTTAAATAGTCTGAAGCTGCACCAGTTGGAAAAATGTGAACTGTAATACCAGAGAATCCTGAAAGCTGATGTAAGTGCACTGCCATAGCCTTGGCAGCTGCGTGATTGCTTTATACCAAAGGATACCAAAGGGATGAGGGAGCAAAATGATTGAATGTTGGTTGATTGTGGTTTTCTCTGGATGGAGAGCCGCCTTGCTGCTGGTGTTTAGGAAACGCTGCTGAAATCTGCTCTTCAGACTCACTTTGTCCTCCTCTGAGGAGGTTTTCCACTAGTGACCAAAATGACACAAGAATTTAATTGGGGCAAGTAAGTTGACTCTATATGCCCACAACTAACAAAGAAGCGCACTCTGGCACCGCTAATTGAGCTGCTGTAAAGGCTGATGTTTGAATTTTATCCAAGAGCTTTGGAGGAAAATTTTACCAACAGCTGCCCAATTGTAGATTTGGGTTATTGCCCCTGTGATGAAAATTCAACAGACTGCTACACTCGTAATCAATTCTTGTTGTTAGTCAATATCCAGCCTAAAACTTTGTTTTATTTGTAGCTTTGAGTCACTATTCAAATGATTTCATCACGACAACACAGCAGAAAGCTAGCAAACGATGGTTTAGCTCATGCAACGGTTTCAACGCAAAAGTAGGATGAATCCAATTCTCTCAGGATCTTCATGTCTAATGGTTTAAACATGGATATATTGTTTTGCAGCTATACAAAAGGACCAGTGGCATCAACACCAAGCAAACACACAGCCTCTGTACCTCTAGTCTTATCCAGCATTGTAACAGACTCAGACCGGGATAGGTATGTCATTTTTCAAACAAAGAAAATTACATCTTTTCATGACCATGCATAACCATGTTATAGAAATGATTTGTTTTGCAATATAGACTATATTATAGCATACTGTTGCAAATCACTGAAACCCTTCTAGTGTCTTCCACATTCTGCTTGATATGATATAATGTTCTAAGCAGCGAAGGGTCATACAAATGGCATCAATCTGTTTGATATGATGTAACCAGCGATAGCTCATATAAATGGCATTAGGTTTTTGCAACTTGAGTGTGCTTGACAAAGGAAAAACTACACCCCAAAACATTACAAATTGTATTACCTTTTGAAGACATTCAAGCCAACCTGTGCTTTTCATGCCCCCACCCCCCTCTCACACACGCATACACATTATACACTTGAAGTAAAATTAAACATTGACTATCTTGAAAAGTTTTGTTTTTCTTGGAATTACAAACTGCCAAGATGATAATAAAGGCATTTTTCATATAAATAAGACTTTTTGGAGAGCACCTGTTCTCCATTTCCTGTTTTGATATCCATGCTTTGTTTCCAAAGAACACCTTACTCTACACATTGGAGCTCAGCTGAGCATGTCTATTTTTAGATACTCATATACATTTATTCTATGTTAGTGGTAACAAGTAGGAAACTAGAGTAGGTGGCTGATGAATGTGGCTGCCTTCCTGGAATGTGGCACAAGGGATAGTTGCAGAGTATGCTGTGTATTGAAAGTGTGACTCAAAGAATTACAAAAACAGATCAATATTGCAATTTTTGGTGAACAAAAGCATGCGTCTTGAATATGATTAGAGGAATTATGTTGCTCTTTGTTTTCCACCCAACAGTTTTGCTCCAATGGCCACAGTCTCTGGAAGTGAAACTCCCAGCCTCTGCTGAAGTTTGGTATGCAGTCTGGGGACTTAGTCGTCAGCCAACATTCTTCTAACTGGCAATAACTACACGAGGATTGCACTGCTCTTGAAATAAATGAACATGAGTATAGTGGTAAACAACATTCTACGGCATACAGGACACCTACTGCGTTGATGCTATAAAAGGAGTTCTTGCGGCAGAAGCGAGCTGAAGTCCTTGCACAGCAAGGAAAAGGATCATGTCGTAATGCTCGGTTCGTTTTGTTTCCAGTAGCAGAATGCAAAGTTTATAATTCAGTGCTTGGCTTTATCCTCTCAACACTAACCAATTCATATTTGGGTAATAACAGTGCGAATAACACGTTATTATTAAACTGTTACGCTACTCGTACAAAGCTGGACCCAAATGCAGACTCCGAGAGGGAGTTTGTTCTAAGTGAACACAGTTTAGTTAATGAAGAGGGAGTGGACTCCAGGAAGCTGGCAGTGAGTATGATGGCGTGGACAACAAGTTACTCTTTGGTCCAAACACATGAAACAACGCAAGAGACTTGACGTGAGCCGTGAAGTTACCGCAGAGGTAAGCTGACAATCTGGCGAAGACTGGAGTGAAGAGCCGGGGTATAAATACTGCAATGTCTTGATTGGTGATGGGCTTCAGGTGTGTGGTAGGCAGAGCAGGCGCGTCAGGTGATAGGAGGAACTGGAGTTCAGACAGACACACATACACACACAAACACAGAGACAGAGGAGACTGGCAGGATCATGACACATTCTCAGGTGATGGCAGGATGGACTCACCAGGTACGTATCTGCTTTTTCAATGTTTATTCAGCAATGCAAACATTTTAACTCTGAAGTACATTCAGGCAAGACCCCGTAACTGCATTTTGTTATTCTGTCAAGAGCACTATGCACAGTACTGCACATACACCACAATAGATCAAGAGTCCAGAGACATCATGCACATTGAAACCATCGACATGAGAGAGACAAATAGGAACTTAGTGCTGATGGAGAAAGAAGGATTCATCAAGACTATGGACGCTCTGCTGCAGGAAAGCGCCGATAAGGTGGTCACAGATGCACACAGACAGATCTCAGCATTACTACGTCAGTACATGTCCTCACCTTAACTGATATCTGCAATATACCAGTATTTTACAACAGGAATACACCTTGACTGTCAATCTTTTTACAGCTCCAACTAAGGGAAATTACAGAATGGGGTCTTCAACACTCTCTTGACATTTGGCACGCAGCAAAGTACCTGGCCGAGATATTGCATGCTATATGGCTTTTTATGAACACTGAATTCTTATTACACGGTCAAATAATAATAATATTAATAAGCAAAGATATTGTAAATCTGGCCACTACAAATCTTTTCCAAAAATTCTTCATTTAGACTTTTTGCATTTACTGTCTCATTTAGGCTGGTTCGATCAAACAACAATCTGCAATCCTCCAGTGGATGAGACATTGTCAACCATTTCTGGTATTGCTGTAAACAGGCGAAGAGGAGGAGAAATTCAGTAAGTATGCATTTGTGACACTATCCACTACATTAGCACGTATCATAGTAATGCAATTAGTAGTGCTTTGAAATCCGACATTTCTCCTCTTGCAAATTGTTTTCAGCACTGTAATGTAATCTGTGATCTATTCCCCTTAGGTAATGTGGTATGGTGGGGGGGCAATCACCAGTGGTCTTTTGGCAGCTATGACCATGGTCCACTTGATAAGGGCAGCAGAGATAAGCCATGAATGGTGCAAGGTAAGATGACAGGCTACATACTATAGTTTGATATCTACAGTAAGTCCTTGAGTGTGCCCAGTTATGTTTTACACAGGTTCTCCATGACACCAGGCTCTGGCAGCAATCATCCTGAATAAACGCAGGCTCAAGGATGTCAAGAAGTTTATACATTTTCGGGGACAACATTTTTGAAGGACAAAATAATTGACTTATATAATTTATTCCTGT